>CM012441.1:9146872-9746872 GCA_003999625.1 Oryzias javanicus | reverse complement strand
TGAGCATGGCTCCCCGCGTTGTTTCAAAGGCTTCTGAAAAAGCCCAGAGGAATTCCTGCCTTCGCCCTCATTCCCTTGCTGCATTCTCCCACGACTAATCCCCACCCTTCTCATTTACACACACTCACACACTCCAGCTTCTTCACATCCCCCGCCAAAACCACCACCGGCAATAGCCACTTTGGCTGTTGCTATCGGTTTCTCTGTTTGTTTTTATGCGCTGTTCTATCTTGTGTGTAACAAACCTCAAATAGAAATTAAAAAAAAAAAACGTAATGTCTTACCCATCATTACTATGATCATTAATCCAAATAACCTGCTGACCTTCTGTTGTGTCAGTGTTTACAAGGCAAACAGACTAAAATTTGCTTAGCCTGAGTGCAATTTATAGCATGAATACAATGACAAAAAGTGCTCTATCCCAACTCTGAGTTCAGTTCTTAAAACAAATCCTTTTTAACTATGATTTTCAGTCTCAGAAAAGCAGTCAGATCATTGATTAGGGACAAGGTACCCAGGACACAAGGGAAAAGCATTTTTTAAAGTCCCACTCTGATAATCTTTTAATCTATTGTAAAATCACTCCCAGCAGTCTTTTAATTATTATTAGTGTGTCATTTTCTAGGTCATAGTTTCTGAAGAGCTGCAGGTCTTCATCAGAAATTTGCTTCCGAGTTGTGGGCAGGCTTTTTGGTGCGGAAGTAAGCCTTTTCTCATTTCCCATCTTCCCTTCGTTTGCACCAGGGGTTGGCAACCTAGGGCACGCGTGCCAAAGGTGGAACACGGAGGGACAGACAGTTGCACGCCGGGATGTGAAAACAAAAAGCACTTGATCAGTCGTCAGTTTGTATTTTTTGGATTTGAAAAGATACTCATCTCTTCTCACAATGAGCTTTGTTACACCATGGCATCACAAAAAAAGTCAATTTATGCAGCTCTGTCACTGTGACCCGCTCACCTGTATTTTTTCTTTTTTTTTTTTTCCAATGAAAATTTATAGTTTCACCGATGTTCATTCCTTTCCGTGTCATACTTCATGACTGGGTGATTTAAATTAATGCGCAAAGTAGGAAAAAAAAAGGTTTCCGCAGTGAAATTAAAGCGTTGTAATAATTTCATTGTTTTGAAACTGTTGCTGGTGACATGACAGCTGTAATATTATGAGCGTGTGTCTGTGGATGGAGCATGAACGCGTGCGTTGGTGAGAAGATTGAAGTTTATGACTTTTTTTTTTTTAGTTTTTGGTCATATGGTACTTTGACGTCGCTGACATGAATGTTTCCACATGTAGATCTTTTGTACCAAGACTTGCTGGTTTTTGTCTGTTTATTGTCGCGACGCTTGCCCAAGGATCCGCAGTGCTGGAGTGGACCTCAAACGCTCCAGAACCGCAGCCTTGTCTGTGTGTGTGTGAGAGAGGGGGCAAAGGGGGGTTGGTTTTCTCTTTATTTTGTTTCTATTTATTTTTGGTTGTAAAAACGTTTTGAGCTGCAACACATGAAAAGCGCTTTTAATAAATAATGTTTGATTATTAAGTTCAGCTTGTTGAATAGTAACCAAACAAAGTTAGATTATACTGGGACTTATTTTCTTTTTGGCCAAATGTCAATATGAAATATAAAAAAGTTGATCACCGCTGGATTTACTGGGGGTGAAAATGAAGAATGATGCTGTCCAGTTGCAGAAAACGCTTATTACTATGATTAGCAAACTTACCAAAAAAATGAAATAATTTAACATGCAATAAAAGCATCATCACAGAAGGAACTTGCATTCAGTTACGCAGGCTCTGTCTCATAATATAACAAAAGATGAATAAGTCAAAAGCAAACACTTGTAAGTTTGTTTGTTTTTTTTTTCCATGGTTTTGAAATATTGATGGTATTTTGTTCCGATGCATCAATCCTCATGCTGCCGAATATAGCTTGTAAGTCACAACTACAAGCTTTTTCAAACTGCATTCATGCTCCTAATTCACCGTGATTTGAATAAAGAAATACTCAAACACAGTTTTAATCTTAATTCTCTTCACATATGTCCTCCATCATGAGAAAGAAAAGCTCCAAGAAAATGTTAAAGCTCCAAAAAAACTGATTTTCATTAGAGTAGGTCCTTAAATCAAATATCAAGGATTTTTATTAATGTCAGTGAAAAATGTTTTAGTCTTAAGAATAAAAAAATATACACATGGGAACATTTAATGTAACCACTTTCTACCCCAGCATGTGAACATTACATTAAGCATTTCCTGTTTGCATTGAATGTGGGGAAACCCTCCAGAAGACCTCTACAGACAGGAAGTTGTGGTCACTGTTTTGTCAGGGTCAGTCTTCAAAAAGTTCATCATCCACCCAAAAGAAATCTTAAAAGAAATTATTTGTTTAGTCATATTCAATGAGATGCTACATTACCATTGACATTTTTTAAAGGTTCTCTGATTTGTTTGTGATAGTTTTATGTGTGAAATCTTAATTATGTGAGCTTTTCCTCCCATGGCAAACCCTTGTTGAGCTGTGTATGGGCTTCCAAGGTGGCAGCAATTTGTTGTATGTGTCACACCTCTTCCTCTTTGATAAGACCAGAGTGAGAAGGCTTGTACTGTTTCAAAGATCAGAGACAGTGCTTTTATGTCTTCACAGCTTCACATCTGTCCTCCCAGTGCAAACTGATGGCCATATAAACTTAAGCAGAGTTTGTCTTTGCACGTGGTTGTCTGTCGGGGAGCCAAATAAGTAAGCAAGTGTGTGGTGGGGACTGTGGGAGCTTTATTTCATCAATGTGTTGTGTGCCGTTTTAGGGCTTGAGACTCAGCTGTTAATGGGCTTGTCTGGATGGTAAACCTGTTGAATTGTTTGAGCATGAGTGTGTTTACATTCAAACTGCTGGGGTAGTGTGACTCAGTCATGGGAAGAGGGGGGGCAGCACAGCCGGCATCCTCACAAAGAAAGATGTATGGTCAAGCTGTAGCGCTGAGGATTAAAGGAAGTTTGCCGTTGGTGTGAGGGACCTCAGGGGAATTATTTTAGCATTGTTCCAGAGATGTGGTGGAGAGGAGGAGTCCTTCCACGTCATTCCCTCCTCTCTCCACCTCCTCTTCCTGCCGTTACACCCCGAGTGCGGTTGGTAGAAGGAGCCCCTTACAATGCAACGTGTGTTAAGCTTTTTGTTTATAAAAAGTTAAGCAGCTTCTATTTAGTTAATTAATCAACTGATTGTTGGAAGGTAAGCCTACTTCCATTTGTTTTCTCAGCTAGTTGACTGTTGTTTTGCGTAACAAAGAAAAAATCTGTTCTGTTGTTGGGTACTTTATATATCCTAGTTTTAGTGTGTTTTAAAAACCCACCCCGATGAAAATCGTGTTTTTGGTGTGTTTTCATCATGTTCTTGTGGCATTTTTCTCATGATGGAGGACATTTATAATGTCCTAGTATTTCTTTCTTCAAATAAATATAAATCTGGAGGAGACGAGAACATGTTGTTTGAAAAAGATTATAAGTGTGTTGTACAAACTACCATGGCAAGCCATAAGTTACCTGCATGGTTCCATTTTAATCCATCCACTTGTCTTCTACAAGCGGATTCACGTATGTCCTAGTTTTCCTTGTCCGAACTGACATCAGGCGCAAGACTGTAGGGCTGGATAGCTCCATTTTTTTATTTATTTATTTATTTTTGCTAATGTTAGATTGGGCTACAAGCTAACGAGAGATCACATAAACAGATTGATGATGGATAGGATGAATTATGGGAAGGGGGCTTACTCCACTAGTCCCGCCCACTACTCAGAGGAGAATTCCCTATGAACTCCTCCCACTGCAAAAACTATGTCCTAGAAAACAAAACTAGGTTTTTGAATTTTGCCAAAAATGGCACAGCCATAAGGAAAGACCTCTGGGAATGCTTTTACAATAGATCAAAATATGATTTGAGTGGAACTTTATTTTTTTTTTAAGATTTTGACTTGGAAGTATGTTAAACAAGGCACATTTATTTTATCACATAAAAAATGAGCTTGTGAAGAAGTTTATGGGGGCGACAGTAAAGTGGAGGGCAGCAGACCAGAGCGCTGTGACCAGATTGATGGCAGATTGTTTTTTAAGGCTGGGACTAAAACCAGACTCAAAGTTCTGATGTTTATCTGGTCATTCAACCTAAATGAGGAGACTAGGCCTTTGGAGTTGAGTCAAGATTTTTGGGCCACATTTTGCTCTAACAAGTTCAGCCATGGATGATGTGTCTCATTCTCATTGTGGTCAACCAGAATACAGTCCCAATTTTCATTCATTAATTCACACGGCTGATGTTTGATCACATGTATGTTGTTCATATTGCAATAGATTAACTGTCTGTACTTGCAAGACATCTGAATGGCACACATACATACCTTGAATAAACATGCACTGTTAAGTCAAACTGGAGTTATGGTTTTGTTGCTTTAACAACATTGTTGTAACTGACAAAAAATTGAGTCAAGTTGTCTGGAGTAAATGGAATGTTGGAAAAAACTTTGTTTTTGTCTTAATTTCCTCAAGGTTTTAAAGCCAGATTGATAAGAGATTTTATGCTTAATGTTAGTTCAGACTTTTTCTATAGAATAGTTACTAAAATCACGTATTTTATCTGTTTTTAGGGATACTTCTCAAAGATGGCAACCAGCACCTGGATCTAAAGCAGCCATGTTGGTGAAGGTGAACAGCATGAACCGTAGCCATCCCAACCCAGCATTACAGCAGCTTGGTGCACAAAGCAAAGCAATTACCTTAAATCTGAATCCCTCCTGCAATAAGACCCAAGAAGGACATCTGAGCTCCAGCCAGGGATATAAAACTGCTCCTTCTAGTAAAGAGGCTGGGGAAATGCACCCAACCCATCACCTGAGAAAAGCCAGCAATGGCAGTTTCTGTTTGGTGGCTGCTGATAGTAGCCATCCCAGCCCAATCCTTCAAAGGTCTCAGACCAGCACACCCCGCCCCATCTCACCTCAGTATGGCTTCACTGCTCCGATCTATGACGAGCCTGTTAAAGACATTCCCATATATGATGAACCTCCTACAGACATGGAGGTGGAGGGGGCACACTTGTGCAATGGACAATCTCTGTCTCGTTTGACAGCTTCTCAGAGTCTCCAGAAACCTTTATACCTCCAACACCCTGGTGCATCTCATTCAGGGCCCAGACACAGAAGAAATCCTTCCACCTCTGAATACAGCCCAGCTGGCCTGGAGTGCATCAAGCACATGGTCAACATTGATCCCAAGCAGGGGACCTCCACCAACTCTCTGGTGTCCACACATGCCCCTTCTCCTACACCCAAACAAGACACTGTTCCGACCCAGCCACAAGCCCACTCTTTGCAACAGTCTCGAGGTCAGCTGAGGGACAGAGAGCCAGTGACCCCTGGCCCAAGTTCACTGGAAAAAAGGCAAAACTGGCGAGTCTTGGAGGCAACTGTACAGCGTGCTATGGATGCTCGACACAGCAGACAGAGCAGCCAGGCCTCTCAGGACTTCTCCTCATCTACTCCACAGGCTACTGCTAACTATCAAGACTCTGGTTACTCCACTGGGCCTTCTCCAAGCCTTAGAAGAAAGAGCAGGAGGAGGGTGGTTGCTGCAGGAGGCAGGCCAGGCTCAGTGGGCAGCAGCGGGGAGCTTTGCGCCCTAAATGAGAGACTCATGGCAGAAATGAGGGAGGTTGTTAGCCGTTCAAACACCATGAGGGAGGTCAGAGCAGGCCTGGATCCTGAAAAGGGGGAGAAGGGGGTCCTACCACTGGCTCCGTCCCCTGCAGACTCTCTCAGGTGGTATGGTGCAGGAGCAGCAGTATCAACAGGCAGATGTCCATCAAGAGAAGATATTACCGGGGCCTCCCGTTCTCTGAAGGGGACGGGTAACTATGGGAACCCAGCCCTAACCCCTCTGGAAATACAAGGGAGGCAGAAAAGGACATATGAAAAGGTGGACACCTTGGAAATGAGTATAAGTAGCCAAGCAAGCTTGTCATCACCAGAGACCCCAGGCCCACCATCACAGGTAACTATTAAGCCTTTATGATTTGTGATAAATGGAAAATTGATAAAAGAATTACTTTCATGTTGACTAAGCATATTAATTCCGGTTTGCTTCAAATGCATCAGTGTTTTCTTGCCCCCTGTAAGTCTGAGTTCAGCTTTGCGTGAGTCTTAAGTGCTTTGATTAGTGAAATCACTCTAGATTGAAAAGATTACTAAATCCAGTTTAACAGCACATTAAAAAACATCTCAATGCTGTTGAAGCTTTTTATAGTTGTCTTTTAGGTCTTTTAAAGTTGTCTTATGTTTATGGACAAGCATAGGTAATACACTTGTGTTTATTCAATTTTGAAGATAATACATTTTGTCATGAACTGTGTAATCAAGGACTCTGAATAATATTGACCCTTTCATCGAGAGGCGGGCCTCCCCAGAGGATTTTAGGGAGGGCTTAGTGAGTGGATCTGATGGGGAAAAAAAATCGTTATTCATCAAAGGTTGTGTTGGTTTGATTGCTTAGCCTTAGATAATTACATTTAAAATGGCTTTTGTCTGCAAAAATTTCAAATTAATTTTTAACGGTGTAAATGTACTGAATGCAGTGTTATGTTTGATGTCTTGTGTGGCGCCTTGAGACGACTCTTGTTGTAAACTGGTGCTTTATAAATAAACTAAATTGATCTGAGAACTTGATTATGTCAAACATAATTAGGTTTTATTTTTGATCCATTGACTAAATTATCTGGGAGGTATTGGCGTCATCCAAACCCTTTGACATCCAGGACTTTATCTCTAGCAAAGATGTTTCTAATTTGAAACTTTCTGTTAGAAAACCATCATGTCTGTTGTCAGTGTGCAAAAGGGCCTGGTTTGATTCACTGAACCTAATAGACTGATGTAAGCTCTTGAGGATAAACACCACAGAAACGTTTCCCTGTAAATGCTCCTAAGACATTAAACAGTAAGCAGCCAGAATGTGGCTGACGATAATGTCCACAATCACAGCTATAGCTGTCATAATCTTTCCACCGTCCATCTGCCTTGCACTGCAGGCATTGAATTCTCACGTGCCAGCTCTCTGCTTGGACAGCAAGATGCATGCCAAGTCAGAGAGATTTAGGACATGGCTTCACTTGGTCAGGAAGGAGGGCTGCTGCGGTCCATATGGCCCAGGTTTGGCAGAGCAGTGCAGAGGAGGAAGGGAGGCAGGCTGGTACCACAGCTTATCAGCTGTGTTCTAAAAAACATAACAAGGAACACAGTTGAGAGCCCCTTAAGTCTGTATTGGAATGTTTTTCAGACCTGCTGTTACATCACCCCTGCACTCTCTGAGATGTTCAAATCCACAGTAAGACTGAATAATCACCACATGCTTCATCTGTAAGATCTTTGACCCATTTAGCAAAATCTAAATTCTCTAAACTAAATAAAAACATTACAGACCTGTCAGTGCACTTCGTAGCTACTAAAATTGAGCTGTAATTTTCACGGATTATGAGGTTTTGTTGATGTTAGTACATCATAGTCAGGTTACTAATGTGTGTGTAATAATTTACTTTATTACAATACACTTTCCAACTCATGTTAAAATGATCAGATGTAGAGTATGGCTGTAGTTGTTCTACAACTAGAAGTTTGGAGTTCTGTGCCGTTGTGTGCCCACTGACTGCTCACGCCGGGGATCAGGAGGACTTTGGGAAATTTTTTTTGTTACACTTCTGGGATTAGAAAATGAATGTGCAGATCCTGGAACAATCCCCCCTTCCCAGCACTGTAGGAGAGAGAATAGTAGGCACGAGGCAACCCTGCGCTTACTGTGACACAGGGAAAACTAGTGAAAACTGCAGCTACATGCACAGTTGGTGCCTATTCTGCACTTTTGCTTCTTCCTCTCCATGCCACTTACTTACATATTGTGTTATTTTCTCCTCGTTTTCATATCCACCTCTTTTCCCCCTGCAGGCGGGCACCCTTGAGCTACAGGCTCAGTTGGAGAGCAAAAAGAAAGGTATGGTGGACAGCCGGACTGCTTCACTGGGCCCTCATCGTCCCGTTAACCACGAAAACAGAGAGGGCAGTGATGGGGCAGGGGCACGAGGAGGGGGGTCTGCCTTCCAGCTCTCTTACGCCACCCTGCGGCAGCCTCCTCCTTCTGAGATGGGCATGGAAGACTGGGCCAGCAAGCACCTCAACATGCACACGCAAGGACTTTTCCGGCGCCGTGTCTCCATCGCCAACATGCTTTCCTGGAATCGTGGCTCCATAAAGAAACCCATGCTGGTTACCAGCAATCGTGCCATCAGGAAGGAAGCCTGCGAGATGTTCAAGCTGGTACAAGCCTACATGGGAGACAGGCCATCGCGACTTGATCGCCGCCACTGCGCCCTGCTCATTGTCACAAAGTGCTGGGACATGCCAGGGCTTCGGGACGAGCTTTACGTACAGCTGGTAAGGCAAACAACATCCAACGCAAGCCCAAGAAGCTTGGCAGCAGGTTGGGAGCTGATGGCCGTCAGCTTGGCCTTCTTTGCTCCCTCACCCAAGTTCCGCTGCTATCTGGAGGGCTACATCCAGAGACACACGGAGCCCAGCAGCGACAAGAAATGTGAGTCTCAGACTGAGCTACAGGGTGGGTCATCTTTCTTTCCATGTACCTCCCTGACTTGTTTAATTTTGCTTTTCCCCCACCCATTTTGTCCAATTTATTTCCTTTTTTCCCCTTACAACTGTGCTTTAAAGTTTCATTGTCTTATTGTGGCTCAGTAACACTACAACTGAGTCCTACAAGCAGAAATCACAGCTATCCTTTTTTTTGTTCCACAGTGACACAGTTCATTTTGGAACAGCAAGAAATCAAGATAAAGAAAAATTCAAAGTCCAGAAAGAAGAGGAAACAGAACACGGATGAAGATGAAGGTAGGTCTTTGAGAACAGTGGTTTCCATCACTTTTAGACATTTATCTTCAAGAGCCATTTGATGAAAACTGTGTTTTTGGTGTTTTAACATTTTCTTGTAGAATTTTTCTTATGATGAAAGAAATGTATAAAGAAAAATTAGGCTTAAAATTGCATTTTTTAATATTTCTTTCTTTCAAATGTGGAAAAAAATGCAGTTTGTCGATGTGACACAGGGTCTATAATAACAAGGTCTTTGCTCTGCTCCATTTTGATGAATCTGCTTATTAGACCTGCAATGATAAGTCAACTAATCGACTACTAAAATAGTCAACAACCAATTTAGTAGTCAATTAGTCTTTACTTTGTATTATATGGAGTCAGAGTGTAGTAAAGTTGAAGAAAGTTGTGAGTGTTCAGCACTTTTCTATATATGAGTCAGTGAGACCAAAACTTTATCTTTTGTGAAAAATTGTTCCTTTGTTTCAGATGTCAATCTTATTTGATTGGACTCTTGTTGTAATATTAATACAAGAAACTAATGGACAGAGGCTGCATGATACATTAAAAGTTAAATAAACTATTATCTTAATTGTCTTTATTTTTAGTTAGTTAAAAGCTAATGATGTGTTGTTTAAATGTGTGGTTTACTTCAACCTTGCGCATGACCTGATAAGCCGACTAATTAATAAATAATAATTGGTGATTAGTCGACTATCAAAATAATAGTTTGTGGCAGCCTTACTGCAGTTTTGCAGACAAATAGATCCACGTTTGTCCTCATTTTCTGGTCTGAGCTGACATCTGGGTCAAAACTGTACGGCTGGATAGCTCTGATGTTGCTCGCCATTTTTGTTGCAGTGTTAAAGTTGGGCTGGGGTTGTGAGAGGCTGTAAGCTAGTACGAGAGAGTGTAAACAAAAGGATAATGGGATATCAGTGAAGGCTTACTTCCGCGCCAACAGTCCTGTACACATTTGTGATGAAAAAAACGTTACTTTTATTTTTGCCTAAAAACGCCATAATCATAATTAAAAGACCACTGGGAATGATTTTACCATAGATCAAAATATGATTGGAGTGTGTGTGTGGGGGGGGGTTAAGGGTTTCCTACTAGAATAGGTTGATCCGTTGAGATAAAAGCCAGGTTGAGGTTCCTGTTTTTTTTTTTTTTTTTTTTTAATCTTCCTCTCTTCTGAGCTTGTCTTCAGTCTTTAAGCAACCCATATCAAACATATTGTTCCCAGTAGACAGCCCACTGCGAGTGGGATAGAAAATTGATGACTGCAGCTTGTCAGATAAATACATCCTGATGTACTTAGAAATACTGAATGGGTTTCACAGGCATCCGAGCAGGAAAAACACGTAGGATGAGATTTCAGAAGGTCGTATTTGCACAATGGACGCCACTGAAGTCGTTTGGCCTCCTCTTTGTCTCCAGTTTGTCAGACGGCCCTTAAAAAGACTCATCAACACGTGCCCTAACATCGCCCAGACCGCACTGCCAGCTCTGTTGATGATATCGCCAGAACCGTCACCACAGTGGTGGCCTCGCGCATTACTCTCCAGTGACTCAGACCGAGTGTTTTCCTGTAAAAGAACTTCGGCTGAGTAAGAGCTGGAATGAAAGCCTACTGAGCATTTAAAAGATGACCCCGAGCAGAAAAAAAACAACAACAAGAGGCAGTTGTTTGGCAGGAGCAGGAGCTGGAACGTGTTCATTTTGTCTAAGCAGAGCAGTAAACGGGAAAACTTGGAAGTCTCATGTCATGTCAGGTCTATCCTGGTTTGGGCTGTGAAGCTTTTCTGAGTTGAGAGCGGCTTGTTTTTCAGTTGTTTTATAAATAACCAAGAAAACAGAGGTTGTTGTCACTTTTACATCATCCTGTAATAGCTCTGTTTTTGTTGATAAGCTTAGCTCCTGTCCTTGCACAGACAGGTGTCACGCCATTCTTGTTACAGTACACTCGAGCTCCTAATAAGCTCATATTTCCTCCAGGCTTTGGTTGCCTGGTTGTGGCTGTTTTCAGGACATGGGAAGGGAGGTAAATATAGATTGCGGGTAACTTTCAAACTGTCCTTCCCACTACAGCACAGGGGCTTTGCTATCAGTAAGACATCCAATTTTTTGCTAAGAGAGGAAAAAATGCCTCTCTTTGCAAAGAAAATAAGCAAATTATTGGTATGATCTGTCTAATTGGACATAATTATTGTCAGAAGACAGTCAGATTAGGAGAAGTTGCAAGCTTGCAAAGAAGTCACCTGTTTGCTATAAATCACTGACTTCAGGGAACATACGGGAAAGCCTTTGTCATTTTTATAAATCCCATCAGTACCACTGAGAAACTTCCTGGTGTAGGGAAAGGGAAAAAGAGAAGATCCCAAAGGAGGGAAATGTTTGTTTCAAGTTTTTACTGCAGAGAAATTTGCTGGTAGTTTCAGAAAATGTTTTTATTTGACGCCCAGATGTTGAGATTAAGATTTTTAAATTGGATTTGGTTTCAGTCTGAGAAAAGCTGCGTCTTTATTGGTTACCGTTTTCTAAAACGGATCTTAGCTCCACTGTAACTACTTCAAGCAGCCGGGACCTGTGTGTGCTGCTTATGCTCTCCTGAGGCCTTTAAGTCATGCTGATGAATCACCTGAATGTTGGATGAATGAGCTGGATCATGTCTCCAAATCTTGTCTTCATCGGCAATAAATATTCTCTGATCCTGACAGTTTATCTGTGCTCGGTGTAATCCTTGTATGCGAAAATCGCACTAAACATTTCTGTGCAGCTGCCTCTGCCTGCCTCCCAGACTCTGCCTCTCATTTGACATCTGTGAGAAATAAAAACATTGCTGTCCCGGCTCATGGGAAAGAATTCAAATCATTTATTATTTTGTGCTCAGTAATGACTGATGCTTAAGGGTTTTACTTGCAGCCTTTGAGGATATAATAAGGGTTTGTGTATTGTTTCCCGTGCAGTTTATTATTTTTTTCTTGTCATTTTATAGGTCTATCTATCAGCACATACGCCAAGTTTTGCCACCGGAAGCTGCTCAAGGTAGCGATTACTGGTGGGAAAAAGGTAAGCTAATAAAATAGATCTAAAGATTTCACTCTTGTAAAGTAAAGAGGGGCCAGTACAGTTTAAAGTGGCCTTTGTGAGTAATTTTGAACATTGTCAGAGGGGGAGACATAATTACAGCTACGCCGGAACAGTCACATGTAGAGACACAAATAGACTTAGTCATAGTAGTCCAGCTGCAGACATGTCTATGATTAGCATCATAATATCTGGCATTCTTGGGTGTTAAATCTCTCCCCCCTCCTGCAGGGTCTGCGTAAACCCACCTTGGAGGAGATCGACCATAGCAGAAGAGCCATCATCACCCCCTCCCTTTTTGGCAGCTCACTCGAGGAGGTGATGGAGAGGCAAAGCGAACTCTTCCCAGACAGGAAGCTGCCCTGGGTGCAGGTTCAGCTGTCCCAGTATGTCCTGGCTCTGGGTGGGGCTCAGACAGAGGGCATCTTCAGGTAAGGCAGACCTTACTCAGCTAATGGCATGCTTCAGCTTGAGCGAAGGAACAGCGTTGCAGTCAAGAAAATTAGAAGGGTATTGTTGTAAAGTGCGTGTGTATGTGTGTGGACTTTACTGTATTTGCAGTGAATATAAACACGCGTGTGTGTGTGGTCTCCTGTATCCCTTTATTTCCAAGCACACTAAAACAGAACAAACACAGCTTTGCTTTGGGTCTGAGAGCAGCACTGTTTAATTTGATGCTTCGCGATATGTGTTTGCATTACTGGTAACGAATACAAGCACTCGGGAGCCTCTCAACCTTGTGTTTGTGTAGGATCTTCTCCAGCAGATTTAATTCTGCAGCATCACTAGTTTGGGAAAAACTGTTCCTTTTCCCAAAATCTCCCAGTGAAACTCTGCCTCTGTCCTAAATGTGTCATTTGGTTGTGTTTAGTTTGCTCTGTTATTTTTTATCTCAAGTAGTACTTCAAATAGATTACAAAGTACTTTTAGCCAGTGCTTTTGTTGATGGAATGAAATATGTCATGAGGAAGCAGAGAATGTGGGAAAAACAGTGGTAGAGGTCCCTCTTGTGGCCACTCTTTGCTAATGTTTTTATTCATCTGTCAGGGTGCCGGGAGACATTGATGAAGTGAATGCACTGAAGCTCCAAGTCGACCAGTGGAGGATTCCTGAAAATCTCTCAGACCCTAATGTTCCAGGTACACAAGAATGTATTTTTAATATTTTTGCTTTGGTTTGCACGTAAATAATTTGATTCTGCATATTAAAACAATGCATCCATCTCATGCAGCCTCCCTCATGAAGCTATGGTATCGTGAGCTGGAGGAACCCCTCATCCCCATGGATTTTTACAAGCAGTGCATTAGTAACTGTGATGACCCAGTAGCAGCTATCACTGTGGTCAAGTCACTACCTGAGCTCAATAGACTCGTTCTCTGCTACTTTATCCACTTCCTGCAGGTAATTAAAGCCATTTTCTCACACAAACCTTACTTAAGTTTACTCAAGTTTATGTATATATACAACACCAATTAGATTAATTCAATTCTCTAAACTACAACATGAGCGAATGTTAAAAAATCCAGGTGTTCAAATAAAAATAAATAATTGTATTTCGCAACAAGGGAACTAGTAACTGCTTGACTGCACTCTCATTTTTTTTCTCTTCTTGCATCCACACTACCAGGTGTTTGCTCAGCCATCCAACGTTGCCATAACTAAGATGGATGTGAACAATCTGGCCATGGTGATGGCTCCCAACTGCCTCCGATGCCATTCTGACGATCCCCGGATCATCTTTGAAAACACGCGCAAGGAGATGTCCTTCCTGAGAATGCTCATCGTTCACTTAGACACTAGTTTTATTGAAGGGGTGGTTTAAACGGCGTCCATGCGCATAACAGTTACACATTTAGAATCAAACGTAAACACTGTCTTTGTTAAAACTTCACTGGAAATTGCTAGGGGGAGACATTTCGCCTTCTACAACCGGGAGAAGGAGAAAAAGACTTGAACTTTCAACATTCTCTCCACCTTTCTTAGTGAGAGACGAGATGTTTTACTTTAGGTTTCTCTGTTTTGTTAGTTAAATTCACAGTGACTGCTCCCAGTTGATGAACCTTAATGGATCTCTTTTCATACCAGTGCATGTTAACCCCGTGTCTCTTTCTGGGATTAAAAAACTTTAATCAAGCAATTTATTTTGACAATTAAGACTAAATTCATAAAAAATCATTTGAGTAAAAATCTTCATTTCTATTTGTAGGACTTTGGCAACCAGCATTTTGATTCCATTCACCTTTGTGATAAAAGATGCTTCTTTTTGTATGTACAGAGAATTGACAGTAGAAAGTAAAACAGCTGTTGTAATTGTCTTATTAATAAGCTTGCTTGTGCGGTTTTGCAGATTATTTGTTTTTCATTGTGCAAGACCTAAAACGTACAAATTTCTTTGTTTAAAATGCAAGATATAAGAATGAGCCCAAAACATTTTAATGACTATTATGTTCTCAAACATCAAATTTCTCAAATTAAGTTTAGACAACCATAGAAGTCAGATGGGAGTGTTGAGTTTATTATATTTCATGTTATAGACGTATGTGTCTTGTTAATTAACCAATAATACAGTTTTTCTTTTGTGTAAAAGATATTTTAATTGAATTTATGTTTTGTTTCTTTTTAATAAGTATTTTGATTTTTGTTTGTTTTGTTTTGGCTCAGGTCTTGTGTAAAAAAAAAAAGAAAAACGGGTGTTGGATATTATAACTGTACATGGTCTGTGTTTAAATATTTGACTTAACCCATATAGTTACAGTGGAGGCTTGTTTGACTGTCGAGCACTGCAAGAATGTAAACTGATTTTTTTCTTTTCAATCACCTTTTACGCTTTGGCAATGTAAATAAAAATTTTGCGTGTAAAACAAGACTAACTTTCATGAAGTATGCTCTAACAATAAAAGGGTTTAACTGTTCATGTAAAGAGCAATGAGTGTCTGCAACATTTTTTTCCTGCTGTAAAAGCTTTTTTTTTTCAATTCGGCAATGATCAAACCTCTTTTTGAGTTGTGTGCATTTGTGTTTACCATCTAAACAGGACAGTCATTCATAAATAAAAGGTTTCTTCAACTGTAATACATAGACTTGTGCTTAATTATTACAGCAATGGAATCATTCGAGGATCATCAATTTATTTACAGTGTAACCAAAAATACAGCAAAAAGATGAACAGAACACATTTCCAGAGAAAAATTAAATGTACATTTAATAAGTGAAATAAAATGGAAAAATACTGGAATAAAGTTTGCTTTAAGTGGTCAGACTTTTTCCTGTAGCCCAATCGCAGTTTGTTTTCAATCATACCAACTGAAGAAAAATAAATTTGAATATTTATTTAAAATAATCTCCATTATCAAATGTTTACAGAATGTACACTAAATATAAAAGGTCTTGAAGGCAAAAATTGACGGTGTGCCTAAACATTTGCGTTGATACAATATTTGTCGATAGACCGGAAAGTAAAGAAATTCAGGATACTAAAGTTTAAAAACTACTATTTTTGAGGGCAAAATTAAACTGTGGTAATATTTAGAGATTATGTATTTGTTTTTATTTTTCCACACACAACAAACGCATGACATGACGAGAGTAACTGACCGATACAGCAAGAGAAGTGTAATATGCCTGTTTTCAGTATGCAGTGGAAGCCGCGTTGTGATGTAAAAAATTATATAAAACAACTATATTTGGCTCGTTTTAACCTGGACATTGTTTACTTTAGTGAATTTTCTTGTTTAGTGTTTTGTTTCTGTTGTGAGTTTAATTCAATCCTTGCATTGAGGCTTGTGGAGACATTTCCAATTCCTTAGAATAAGCTTTGCAGCCACAAGCAGAAACTGCACTTTTGGTAATCCAGGGGGTCCATCAGACAGATCTCGACAGACATAGTTGTGGCAATATAGCAATCTCATTTTCCGTATGAGAAATTTCTTCAATCCAGAAAGGAAACACAGAGGGAAAATTCCCATAACACACCAAGATAAGTACCAGTCTTGTTTATAGATTTCCAACTGTTATTGTCTCTCAACTTTGATGGAATATAGTTAAACTGGTGGAAACTTTATGAATACATTTATTTCTGGTATTATACTTTATGTTTTTAGCCCTGTGCAATATTTTCCAAAATTTTAATTTGTTATAAAAGTATACTTATTTCACAGCTCTGATTTTTAAAAAGATATGATTAATGAATCCTAAATAAACCACCAAGCTTTTATGGTATGTAATGCATAAATATTACATACCATTATATGCCATAAAGGCAGCTGTATTTTTTTCAATCTATTATTGTTTTGTAAACTCTTAAAATATAAATGAAATGACAACAGAAAAGCTCTCGTTGGAAAAAAAAATGACAGCTTAGGCCCGCTTGTCGCGCATGCGCACTGTAGCGCTACTTTGCCCGCGCCGGTAGAGAATGCAAGCGAGAGAAATTCAACTGCGTGGTCCGGAGCAGCCAGGCGGAGGCAGCGGTACCTGCGCTTTTAACGGGTTACGTTGGATATTTTTCACCCGACCCGTCAAAGACTGACTGGAAAGCAGGTAAAAGGCTGAAATTTGTCAATACAGAAAATTTTAGGCCGCACATTTGGTGACAAGGCCCGCTTTCGGGGAGCGCTTCCCAACGGTTTGACTGATGCCGCACGTTGGCTTTCTGGAGTTCAAAACAAACGTGACGAAGTAGCTTTGAAAATGTCTGTTGACATTTTCGCAAGCTGCACACGGGCAGTTAGTTGGACATTTAAAGTGTCCCTTCGCGGTAAGCGCCACTGCTTCAAGTATCTCCTCGGTTTCTCAGTTGTAGAAGTTTGTTGATTTGCGTCTCCATGCCGCTCTTTCACAGTAGGAAAAGTACGGAGAAGGCCTAGCGCGAGGCCACAGCGAGCAGTATTGAGTGACAGGCTGCTCGGCCAATCCGGTGTTAACTCCCGCCCCCGTGGCAACGATTCTACCATTCACATTCTTGGAAAGCACTTGACGTAATCATACAATCTTCGCGCTACGCCCTCTGATTATAAAACACCGGACAATAAACTGTCCAGTGATCAACAGCAGTTTGTTCTAATATTTACCAGACATTGAGTTATTATTTTTAAATAAAAAAGCTGACTGGTTAATATTATTGAATATAATGTAAATTTAATAGTGACATAAACATGAGGATCATTGTGTTAATTTTTAAAGAACTAATATCTCTTCGGAATAAATGTCGGAAAGGGTTCTTTAAATGTATAATTAATAGATTTCCTGTTACGGGATATTGTTTTTTTTTAACGCCATGTTTGCGTAGATGTCACACCGGTTGCCTCCGGGCCATGAAAAAATATATAATTACATTTAAATAATGTATATTATTATGTATATGCGTTTAAATGCGTATGTATTGCATGTGGTTTTTACACGTAACATTACAAAACCACAAACAGCCCTTTCCATTGTCTCCCATTGTGTCTATACGTGAAATTGGGTGAGCAGAAAACACGTGGGTCGGGTGGTGTGAAGATATCCGGTTTGTAGGTTGCACCGAAAGCCAGCTACTCCAGACTGCACCGGCTATGGCGAACCGAGTCAGTCCCGGACCAGCGTAAGATTTATTCCTTTATTAATAGCATTTTATCATATTTCTGAAGCACGCGTGTTGTTTGTGATGTATGAATGCGCCACAAATGGGGAGGCGGTAATGCTGTTGCTCCCCCCTCGCCGAACGGCTGGAGAGTAGACCCCGCCAAAGGCCTGCGTGATTGCAGAATGACTTGGAATATCGGTGTTAGACCGGCGCTTAACGCGTTTTAGAGCTTGATTAATTTTATATACGTGTAAATCCTTCCACTGTTGATCCGTATCGTTATGACTTTCAAGTGATTGTTCGCATTTAGCCTCAGATAACCACTAAATGTCGCTTTATCAGGATGTTACTTTGTCAGGATATTCCTTTTCTGTGGATAAGCAGACATTAAGACGACGATGCTGCTACTATGGAGCCCTTCATGAAAGCCAGGGTTTTTAGATTTGGACACAGTTGTCCTCGTCTTCAGTTTTGATCCATGTTCTCCAGCTTTTGAACGCATATTGAGGGGCATGGCTCATTTTTGAATTTCCTCTTCACGCAGCACCATGTTGCAGCACGTGCAACCGGCAGTTATTTATTTATTTTTCCTTTATCTACGGAATTATTTTAACCATCTCAGGAGACATCGAATTTAAACATCCACTCTGGTGAAAATTACATTTTTGGCGTTTTTTTAATCATGTTCTTGTGTCATGTTCTTGACAATGGAAGACAAATTTAAAGAAAATTTAGCTTAAATTTGCCATTTTGAGTATCTCTTCATTTAAATTATGGTAATCCAGGACCAAACAGAAAATGGCACTGGAAAAAGATTGTATATGTGACACAGAATATATACTAGGCGTGCCACACGCTCCCTGCACCCCTCCATTCTAATACAAATGACTAAATCCATGTAATGTTTCTGCACTTTAAAGAGGCCCTACCTTGAAAATGTTACTTTTTGAGTTTTTAAATGCATTTTACTGTTCATTCCTCACTATAAAGATCCCCAAAACGGCACTATGATCCATTCATGCATCTAAGAGTAATCCTCTAAAAACCTGCACTGTCAGCAGCAGCCCCTCCCATACCCACAAATACGAGCGGTTGGAAACGTGCTGATGTAGATCGTTGCCAGCAGGTCCCTCCAGGAAGAATCTGTGCTGCAACCTCCGCCCCCGGACTACAACGAAAACACACCCACCTTCTCCGTGGAGCTGTGGTGCTAACGTGGTTATCCCCTGCCGTCAGAATGTGTCTCCTGACAGGAGAAAACTGCCTTCCTCTCTACCAGGAACTTCTCTCTGACCCATTTTTTAAATGTTGTCTCACTCCATTTCCAAACGGACTGAACTTGGGTTAACTCTGAGATTCTTCAGTCTGAATTTGAAATGAACCGAGAGCAGAACAACTGAACCATAACGGCCACCGTACCCGACTGTCACGTGATGTAAACACGGTAGAAATGAGGTGATCGGTGAGCCACGGACAAATGTAGAGCATTAATTGTCGTGTTAGCCAAAAGGAAAGAATTGCTCCAATTGTTTACTTGGTAGAATGTTTATTTTAACACCACTGAAAAATGTATTACTCGCTTTTCTGTATCTACAATGAGGCGCGCGCCGGCTGCTGCCATGAAAGCTAGTTTCAACAGAATTCTCTTAAAAACAAATCATAACACCACAACGATGAGACACGGAAACTCATTAAAATGTGGTCAGATGAATTCATGCTCAATAAAACAACTTTTAATGTGATCCACATTGATTCTACCAACGTGTTGTTTAGCGTGCATAATTGTAGCGTCTCCAACCATCATGCAGGATTCCTCAAACCAGCAGTGAAAGTATTGAACCTGGCCTTCATACAGTCTCAAAATCCATCAGCAAAATAAAAAGCTTGAAAAAGAGAAAAATCCAGACAAAATTTTGCAGACCGCAGCGCATCCATCTTTCTTATAGTTTTGTTTACAAATTTCGTTCACGCTGGAGTGGCAGGTTCAAGGATGACGTCTTGAAATGGGCGGGACCGACAAGGAGCGAAAGGCGGAGGCTCAGAAACCAAGTCGTTTTACCTCTGGGTATTAAAATGGGCTGCAAAAATGACTCGTACTTCATAAATGATTTGTTTTTTAGTATTCCTAATGTAATATATGATCATATATATGCATATAGTTTACTCTGAAAGGCTGAAGAAAATCATGGTAGGGCCCCGTTAAGTCACTAACCCTGGGCTCACACTGTATCCGGTCCAGCTTTTTATGTAGCTTGAAAAGTGCAAGAAGCACTCACACTGCATCCAGTCTGGCCTCTCCAGCGCTCCATATGTTTCATTGGCTTCAAATTTTTGCTGGATGGTGGAGCCAAACCAGAGCACTTTTTTGAAGGTAAACCGGAAATCATCCGAGTGAGTGTAACTAATGAAAACCTTTTTCCGCTGGACACGCTGTTTTCACTGTGTTGTAAACTTAATGTCGTGACAACCAACCCTGGTCTCCCCTACCTGTTAGACAATACATCTAACACTGTCAAGTATTTACGTTTAAGCCAATATAAGACAAATCGTATTAATACAAGTTCTGTACTTTCCCATTGTAGGAAGAAGAATCATGCAGAAAAAGTGTTGTGAATATTATTCAAAATCATGGCATAAAGACTGTTTGTTTACTAGTACTTTATAAATAGTACTAGTACTTTATAAATGGCGGATTATCGCATGAACCTACTTGAGTTCGGAGTCTTGCTAGGTTGGCAGTAAAGCCTGTGGCTATAATTGAACCACGTACATCTTTAGCCAATATGGGTCATCTGCCGTGGCCAGACCACTCTGGCATCCATATCAGAGCCGAATTGGATGCAGTGTTTACCTCTGGATAAGACTATAAGTCACAGATGCCAAAAAAAAAAAAAAAAAAACACATATAAAGAAGAAAAAATGGTATATGTCGCACTGGTAAAAGTGACACTTTTGGGAGAAATGTGTTTCACAAAATTGGGGACCAAGACATTTCATCTTTAAAAGTAAATCCTATTAATCGAATAGTTAATAACAGACTGAATATATGCATCATTTAGTAATATATCTACACTTATTTATGAAACATCAGAGGAATCTAGTCTACTAGTGCGTTGTATAAACAATTATTCCAAAAATATAATATGAAGAAATCAACTAAACTCTTTATGTCACTTAAAATCACTAAATCTATTGAGTTCTCCATCGTCTGTGTTGCTTTGGAGCAACTCTGCCAAGCCTGATGTAATACTGAGCACACTTCTTCTGCTTTGCGGTCTAGCTACACTAATACACTCATCTACAGTGCCCTCAAGAGGTTGTTAGTGAGAAAATAAGGAACTGATGACTCTATTTTTTTTTTTTTTTTTTAATAATCGCAAATAAGTTGCACCGGAGCATAAGTTGCAACCCCAGGCAAATGTTGCAAAAAAAAAAAAGTGCCTTATCCCTCCCAAAAGAAGAACACAGTACACCTTTGTTTTCTTTGTTCAAACTACCACCTGGCTCAAAACTACATAATACTCACCAATATTTTTGATACACCAGTAATATTAGGTTGGGGTTGTATGGCAGGAGAAAAGTGTAAACAAAAATGATGGGAATCTCCATGCCAGCTGTCCCGCTTTTACAAAAGATCACTAGATGATCGGAGAGGGACTTAAAGGTGCGACAAAGACATTTTTACTAGATTTTCATTGGTCTGTGCCTCCAGTGACAAAGTATTTTCCACTGTCTTTGGAATGACCCAAGATGTTTTCATCTAAGGGCTTGAGATAGTGTTTTTGGTGGAACCATTAGTCCCTTACAGCACAACTTAGGCCACACAAGTGCAGTTCATTTTGGTCTGTGTCGGTTTACATTTGTGTGTGTGTGTGTACAGGAAGGGAGCCTTGATGTGGGCAGTATGAGTAAGACGCCCCCTAACAGAAGAGGGATAACTTTTGAGGTGGGAGCTCAGCTCGAGGCCAGAGACAGCCTCAAAAACTGGTGAGTCATGGTTCAAGCTCATTCCGTGTTATGTTTCACTTCCCTCTGTTTTTTACACACCAGTCCTCATCTGCTTCTTTATGGGCCTGTGTTATCTGTAGTAGGAAAAAGGTGAAAAAATAGGTCAGTTATTGTGAATGTTATCTTAATAATGTCCAATTAACTTTGACCTAAATTAAATCCAGAGCTAACTTGTTCTTGGCATCAAAATATGTGATTAAAGAATACACGCCTTTATCTTGGAATTAGCAGAACTGTTGGTGCGACCCATTTGTTTTGCTCAAGATGGAACTTTTGGCAATAGTGGACTAATAGTAATAGTAATGCACACTGCTGTCTAAGTAAAGCTATGTTTACTGCTGTGTTTTTATGTCATGTCTGGAAGTTATTTTTACTTTCTCTGCATTTGTGATCCAACAGATGAGAAACAAAACAGCCCGCCCTCTCCTACTTGTTTACATTTTGAATCATTGATATCCTTATATTCATTTAGGTATGCAGCCAATATAGAGAAGATTGATTACGAAGATGAGAAAGTTTTAATCCATTACCGCCAGTGGAGCCACCGCTACGACGAGTGGTTTGATTGGACAAGTCCCTACCTGAGACCCGTAGAGCGAATTAAACTGAGGAAGCAGGGCCTGCGTGATGGCTCGTCTTCACATGTAAGCCTATAACCATTTTTTTTTCTTTTGGTTTTTGGTTCCTTGATTTTAGATAAGACGTAATTTGTGATGAGACATTGATATGGTAAATGATCAAAGGTTTCTGTGTTTCAGGGCTTCCAGGTGAATGACAAGGTTTTGGCAAGCTGGTCCGACTGCCGTTTTTACCCCGCTAAGGTCATTTCAGTAAATAAAGATGGTGGGTATCCCCAAGTAAAGGAGGTCCATAAAAGCAGTTGAGTATTGGCATAAAACGTTTTTATTTTTTTTTCCTTTATTTTGCCACTTGGCTCTATAGCTTTTCCTGTAACACACAATGTGATTTTGATGATGTTGTATCTAAACTTTGGCTGTTTTTTAAGAAGTAAAAAGTGAAGCTTAATTATTGGCTTTCAGTCACAAAGTTTTTTCTAATTGTCAAAGAAAACGCATATAGAGACTGTCAAATAACCTTAAATGAAACCTGTTGATATTGAAAAAAAATGCAAGTAATTGTTGTTTTTCCCCTTTAAGCAACCTACACTGTGAAGTTTTATGATGGTGTCGTACAGACAGTAAAGGAGATGCACGTGAAACCTTTTGTTAAAGAGGTACAAGTTTTTAATACAAACATCATCCAGTTCATCAATTTTTTTAGCTCCTATTTTAAAAATGTTGTCTTTATTTCACTGACAGAGAGGTGGAGTTGGTAGCAAGTCTCGATCCTCAGACAGAAGTACAGTAAGGAGGGCGCCGTGCCGCAGAGACAGGAGGCCTCAAGAGAATGGTGGTCCCAAAAACAAACGAGTCAGACGGAGCACGTCAGACCAGGAGGAGGAGGACAGCAACAGCGAAGACGAAGGGAGAGAACAAGAGGTGGGAAATGACAAAAGCAGGAAAATGGACGATGAACTCCAGGCCACACATGCGATCAAGCAGGAGGAGGAATCGTCGGATGAAGAAGGTCATAGCAGGCCTGGGGAGGAAGAAAAGTTGACTGGACTCACAAACGGAGTGAAGGTTGAAAAAGGTGAAGAGCTAAACAAAGGCACCGCCCAGTTAAATGGAGACTTGAAAAGGGAAGATGGGGAAAAAGAAAAGACTGGAATAAAGCCATACACACAATGCACCAAGCCATACACGGAGACGCCTGGTCAGAACCCAGCAAAAGCAGAGCAGGCTTCTGTCACAATGACCAGCACAGAATGCAATGGAAGCGTGGAGCAGAAACCAAACGTCCAGTTGGAGAACGCTCAGACTTTGGCCAATGTACCGCCTCCCCAACCTGTAAAACGTAAGTGGTAGCACTTGAAATAAACACAGAAGTGTATTTATGAACGAATTCATGATATGGAATACTTGGGTGCATTCCTAAGACTTTTGTTTTAATGTTTTTTGTAGCTGTAAGGAAGCAGGGCTTCCATAACCCTAACAGATTCAGCCGAGAGCCACGTGAGTATTCCTTAAAAATAAATTATCTTCACTCGTCATTTGCATCTTTTTCTGTCATTGTCTCTGTTTCTTCTGTTTTCAGTGTACAGGGTCATTAAAAACCAACCACCTCTGGTTCTGTCTGTTAATCTCGACCACAACCCGTTTAAGTGCAGCGCTCCAGGATGCACAAAGTCATTTCGTAAAGCAAAGCTCCTGCATTACCACATGAAGTACTATCACGGTGAGGAGCAGCCTATGGAAGGGAAGCACAGCCCCACCAGGAGCGTCCAGACCAGGGCCTCCGAGAAACACACTGCATCTGCTGGCTTGGATACTTCAAAGAGAAGGCGCACCATCTCTGCTTCTATGCGTACGTTCTTCAACTTTGTCATATTTTTGATGCCACAAAGTTATTTCAAACAGAATTAACTATTTAAAGTATGTATTAGGCATGAGGGGATGCAGCTGTTGTCTCATCCTTTTCAGGATACAGATAGAACTTGCAGTAATTACTACAATACACTGTGGGATCAATACATTCCCTACATTTTATCATTCAAAAAGAATGCAAGTAGTATTATTTAAATCATTAACAGTTTTTACAATTTAAAAAAAAAAGAGTTGTTGTGGGACTTAAAAGATTTAGTGTAGCTTTGTTTGGATAAAGAAAACCGAAATCTATAATTAGAAATGTGAAGAGATAAGTTATTTTATTTATGTCAAAGAGAAATTGTCAACCTTAGATAAAGAAATATTTCACTTTTTTCCTTATTTTGTGTTTAATGGTTGCATGACGTCCACATGGGTGGGCACATTTACTCTCTTGTTTTATAAAATTACTAATAAACCAAATCTATGGTAAGTTTGAAGACGTACGCTGTGTTTTCCTCACTATATTCACCTTTTGTGGTTTTGTAGAATTTATTCTGTGGACATTTGCATAATTTTTAAACCCTAGAACACTTTTGCAGTTACACCATGACTTTTACTGGGTAACTTTTACCAGATATAGCATACCTAATAAAAAGTATTTGTCATAAAATTAAATGAAAATATGACAACACATGACAAACTAGAGTAGTTTTCTTCTCTGCTTGAAAATTACAGAAAAATTAAATGTTTGATAAAATAAGTAATTTTTTTTTTCCTTAAAAAAGCTGCACATTGGCAGTAGTGGAACTACCCCGCCCCCTTCCCTTCCAAGCTTGAAGTACCAAGCTAACATTAGCGGCGCAAAATATTTGTGAGCAGTATTGGAAATATCCAACTGTACAGTTTTGATCTGGATGCCAGCTAAGACGAGGAAAACAAAGGGGCTGAGGAGGAGTTGAACAGTATAACTTTGACTCACCCAGATTGGCTGCTGCATCACAAACCTGAGATTTTTCAAACATTGCTTTTTTATCTGCTACTGAGCCATCATGTTTTGAATTAAGAAATACTCAGAAGTGCGGTTTTAATCTTAAATTCTTTTATACCTCCTTCATGAGAAAATGTTACAGACACACAAAGAAAACTATTTTAATTAGAGCACAATTTCAATTGTCCACAAGCCAGTTTAAATCCCTGTTTTGACCTTTCTGCTGGTATTTTACAGACTCGACTGTTGCTGCTACAGCTTCTCGGGGTGATGTGAAGACTGCTGGCAGGCGCACATCAGCACCACCTGCAGTCAGCACGCATGGTCAACAGCAGAGGGCGCTGCTGAGGGAGAAGAGCAAAGAGAACCAGCTGGACAGGACCAGCTGCCAGCTGCATGACTCAGACAAGAGTGGCTTTGACTTTGGTCAGTATAATGCTGGGAGTTTTATTTATTTTTTATTTTAAAAAAAAAGAATTTTTTTTTCTTTTATTTATACATATTTCATCCTGTTCATCATTGGTTTGACCTCGTACAATGCACCCCTATTCAATAACCAGTGGAATTATCTTGGCTATACTTGGATTGGGCTTAATTCTTCTCACTTAATGGTCTCCAGGGTCTGTAAAAGACAAAACAAAGGAGAAACCAAAACAGAAGGACTTCCTCCGCATTAAACTCAAGAAGAAGAAGAAGAAAAAGAAAGCCAAGTCTGGTAAGAACCAGTGAAGTCCCTGGCACAGGCCGAGGTCGAATAGCTGCTGCCCTGCATGTGCTCTGGCTGTGACATTGTGTGCAAAGCTAAAGCACTTCATTCACTCCTTTTGTGTGCTGACCGAGCTTCTGTGTGTGTCCTGCTGGTCTGTGTCTTCAAGAAGCCACTGTTTGTTTTAGAGAAAAAGTTTTTTTTTTTTTTGCTCTAATATAGACTTAACAATGAAAGATGAATTGTTCTGTTTCTTATTGTTATCCACTCAAATACATACATATTTGAGTGGTTGATATGGATGTCTTACGTTAGCGCTCTCACTAATGATTATTTTAGCAGTCAATTAATCACCAATAATTTTTCAATTATTGTTTACGTAATGTGATGTGCATTTTTTTTTTATACTAAAGGTGGTAGTGCTGGTACTCAGTGCGTAGAGCTTTGCGTCTTGTATGGTACTGCTAATTATCTGCGTATGGTGCGTTCACAGCAATAGAAATTTTACATTTATTCTTTATGAATTTCATTTTCACCTTATAGAAATAGTAAGCAAAAAACATTCTTTTTTTTGTTTATTTATTTTTTTGGTCAGCTTTCTGGTTAACTTCAGTAAACAAAACATAAACATCACTGTTGTTTTGGATCATGTAACAATCAGTTTTGAAAATGTTCTCCACAGTTTTTTATCTTTATAGTTCTGCAGCACTTTAAATTCTAAAGTGTATCTGTGGGAAGCCGACTTGAAAAGTTGTTTTACTCCACGGCAGATTCAACTGATGCTCTGTGATGACATAATCACTTCACTGTGTATCGCTGCATATCAGCGCCAGGCTGTTTTTCTCCGCTTCAGAATCTGCTAGAAGTGAATAATTACATAAACTGTCGAATAGTTACCGAAATCAAAAGAATGTAAACACTGGGGCTAAAGCTTCGGTGTTGAAGAAATTAGTTTATTCATAACTTGTTAAGTTAACAGAACCTCCGTCTCATTGTTTTCAACTCCAATAATAATTGCTAGTTTTATTCTGAAAATTAGAAGCTTCACTGACGCTTAATTTTGAAGATTTGTTTACTTCCAGTGACAGTAGCACATTTGGCTAATCGTTGACAACACTTCTGTACATTTAGGTTGACTTGACTATGTCACACAGGCTGGATGCTTGATGGTTTTGTTACATCCTCCTGAGTACCAGCAATTCAAGTTCATCATTTGTAGAGTACATTTCTTAAACCTGATTATCTCCCAACCACTGGAAACTACTCGATTAAATTCTAATTGCATCTCCAGAGGACATTTGGGGCTTTTCAATAAAGGCAAATGTGTAAGACTGGGGGGGGATACAGGTCATAGTTCTTGTTGTTCTAAAGGTTTTTGATCAAATATTTGTTGTCACATTTTCCTCCTGGGCGTTTAGCATTTTCAAAGCTTACTTTTCTTTTCTACATCTGCTTCCCCTCTCCCTGTGTTAACAGACCACACAGGTAGTGAGGAGAATATTGACACTTCAGTATTGGGTCTTCACTCCAAATTGAATTTGCCACTCAAACCCCCCCTCTCACACAATCACAAACCTGAGGCCTACCCCAGCAGGCCTGGACACAGCTACTCTGAGCAGATACATGTGGATGGTGGGTACCTTTGCGACGGTGTGTGTGTCAGTTTGTGCAGACTGTGTTGTTTTGTGAACGTCTCTGGCTTCCCCTTGTTACATTCTTCTGTTCTCTGGATTCAGTCCACCATGCCACACATTTTTCTCCACCTTAAAACAAATGATTGGAAAGCGTGGTGGGTTGAAGCCTGAGGTGCTTACTGCTTCCTAATCACCTAAATCAGATTTTATTTGGAGCTTGCATTTTTATTTTAACGAGTTTTCATTCAACTGAATCATTTTGTGTTGCTTCCTGTAGACGAGGATAGTATCAGTGACTGGTCCACTGACAGCTGCGGGTGGAGCGATGATGACTTTGACATGGATTTGGACGTCACTACTCCACCTCTCAGCACAGACTCTGGTGCCGTGGACACAAATGATCAAGAAATCGTCCGATGCATCTGTGAAGTGGAGGAAGAGAATGACTTCATGATTCAGGTCAGCTGGCTGTTCTTATTTTTGCAAACGTTTGCTCATTTTACAACACATGGTCTTACAGTTAAATATGTTTCTCCTGTGTTAGTGTGAAGATTGTTTGTGCTGGCAGCACGGCACCTGCATGGGCCTGCTGGAGGACAACGTCCCGGACAGATACACATGTTACATCTGCAGAGACCCTCCAGGTAAAATGACAGAATAGAGAAGCAGTAGCATGCCTTAAGTCACATTTAAATTTTACGTAATTTAAATGATTATCAGGTGGCGCCGGATCCTTAAAACATCTTTAAGTCTTAAATTTAATATGACTAAAATCAGGTTTTCTATAACACTAAATTGTTTTAAATTCTGGTGAATGATCCTAAATGTTTCCTCATCAGTGCAATGTGACTTCCTGTCTGTAAAAAAGCCTTTCCAGGTTGTGCTTTGCCATTGAGGTTGTGAACTGGTTGTTAAATTGTTTAACCTCAGCTAGCTAATTAGCCAATGCTCGTTGGTGCAGGAAAATAGGGAAAGTGCAAATTCATGGAAAAATGGCTTGAAAATAGGGATTACTGCCGGTGATTAAACCGGTTCGTGGAAATCCTTATGGAGCGAACTGCATGGTTTGTTAAAGAACATTTAAACTTGGAACAATGCGGTCAAATAGCTTGTGTAGCTCAAGAGATGGCAGACTCCAGCTATTTGTTTTTAAGTTTCTTTGTACATATGACAAATTAGAATTTAGGTGGTCTTTAAAAGGTCTGAAGCTTAACTTCTGTGAATCTCTAGACACCCTGGATTGTTTTAAGCTATCCATTTCTTTTAGTGCTTTTTAGTTTTAACCACCTCCATGCAGTCCCAAATTTACAGTTTCCCAGTTTTTTTGTTTTTGTTTTTTTGTATTAATTAGTCTACAAAATATTTATTATGAAAACATCAAGGGAAAAATTTGGCTAGTTGTCCTGACCATCTGGGTATTATGTTTAAAATTGCGTTTTTAAAAATGTACATTTTTATAGAATTTTCTTAAGTTTGCATCATTTGCTGGGGTTCTAATGCTACGTTCCTACCAAACATGAATTGCATTCTAAATTTGCACCTTTTTTAACAGTGTGAAATTTACTGCATGATGGTTGTCTGTAGGTGATCATAAATCTTGCGCTCTTATGCGTGTGGGAGGAGCAACTGTCAGAAGTTTTTGGTGTCTTTGCTACATCGTGTAAGACATAGATAATGTTGAGAGATCATATTTTTTTTGTGAAGAGCTCCACAAAATCTTCTGCAAGCACATCGCCATGTCTGGGTTCACAAGATTATTCACAGTCCCTGTACTGCAGGAGCTGTGTCTAAATGACGGCTGCTTTCAGTGGTGTAAAGTCTCTCTTTTCCAGGTTCCCTAGTTTCACAACTTATTGTTCAACATTATTTAGAGTATGGAAAAAGTAAAATTTTTGATCAAATTAGAGAAGCTTTTTATTATTGTCTTTATGCGAATCAGATAAAATCCAAAAATTTGTGAGGAGCTTGTTGGTGCTGATTATGCAAAAGCTGAGTTGATGTGACATTAAGCTTCGCTAAAGTTCAGATATTAGATATATTGTGCTGTAAAAATTTTGAAGAATATTTCCTGCACCACCACTGTAGCGCTGTGCCCTGCCAGATTCTCCAAACCTGGTGAAGGACCTTTCATCATGTCTACACATTGAGTTAACATTGAAACGGAAAAGCCCTGCTGCACAAATCACACTCGGTGTGAACGTAACTTTACATGTGAGCAAATGCCAGCCATGTTTGTTTCTGAATACTGTAGGAGTCAGCTTAAGGTCACAATGCAAATCTAAATGGAAAACAGAACATTCTGTTGACACTGTTTCCTTAACGTCACACTCCAATCCTCTTTTGATCTATTCTAAACATGTTCCAAATGTTTTTTTTAATTATGATAAATTAATATGAAAAATCAAAAAAGCTGTCATTTTCTAGGACATGGTTTCTGCAGTGGCTGCAGTTCATTAGAATATTGCCTTTGAGTTGTTCGTGCAGAGTAAATCTGTGAATAAAGAATTACAGAAACACAATTTTAATCTTAATGTTATTTTTATGTCCTCCATCATGAGAAAAATGCTACAAGAACATGTTAAAAACTCAGTTTTTCATCGGAGTGGGTTTTTGAACAAGGCTCAAATCAGATTTAAGATTGAGATTATCTAAGACAGAAACAGCAATAAAATGAAAATCGAGTGTCAGTCGTAGGACTTATGCCAAATAAAATCTGCTTGTCAGCCAGCTGCAAAAACGTTTATTAAATATGAAGCGGTTATGTTTCTGATTAACTAAATCATCTCTGTACTGTTCTGTACACTGTACTCATAACTTTATCCCTTTTAGGGCAGAGGCAGAGCCTGCGCTACTGGTACGATCGAGAGTGGTTGACCAATGGTCACATGTACGGCTTCTCCTTCCTGGAGGAGAACTATTCTCATCAAAATGCTATGAAAATCACCACCACCCACCAGTTGTTGGGAGACGTGCACCACGTGGTGGAAGTCCTCAACGGGCTGCAGCTCAAAATGAGCATCTTACAGTGAGTACAAAGCTAGACTGATGTTTCTGAATCTAACAGCTTCTCTGTCAGGTCAGCCATGTTCAGAGTTCCCTTATTTATGCTGTTTTGACCTCTTTAGGAACAACCCAGACCCTGACCTGCATTTGTGGCGTCAGCCCTGGAAACATTTGGAGAGGTCTCGGATCAGTGTAGACTGTTGTAAAGACGGCAGCATCGTCCCGTCTCCTGTGACCCCAAGCGAGGACATGAGTCGAGGAGAGATTTTAATGTCCAATGCTCTGGAGAAGCTCAGCCGCGCCGCCACTGCTGCCACCTCGTCTTCATCCAGCTCCTGCTCCCCCTTCCCATCCTTCCAGGACTCCTACATAAACAGTGACCACTGTTACCAAAAACCGCGGGCATATTATCCAGCTGTGGAGCAGCGCCTGGTGGTGGAAACCAGGCAGGGCTCAGAGCTGGAGGACAGTATGAGAAGCACAGAGGAGCTGCTGGAACGGGAGCAGTGCTATGGCAGCCTGCTGGAGATGGAGAAACCTAAGAAGACGGGCATCAGCAACAAGGTATGACGTCAAAATTGAAATTCAGTCATGCAGGTTAATAGCAACCTGACAACAAAGAATTAGCCTCAAGATCAAAGCGATGAAATGTTTTTCTCTATTTGTTTTGGCTTCCAGTGTGAGTTTTTGAAAATTTGAGAAAACATTCAGACTCTAAAAATGTGAGAGAGTGAGAATGACGTATATGTGTCCTACTTCAGTGGAGAAGGGATTTTGATTGGAAAAGATCGAATCAAAGCTTGTAAATAAAAAAATCAGATTTACTGTGGTCATTAAACATTCACTTCCTTGTAAGACACAAAACATCAGGACCACTAAAGCATGACTCAGAATTTTAAGTTTATCAGGCACAGAAGTGGAAAAATGCGCTTTTACTTGTCATATTTTTCTGTTTTGAACTTTACAGTGGTTCCTCCTTGCTATAAAACAGATCACCTTTTGCATCTTCGCTGTTTTAGAAGTGCAATATTTAATGGTTTTTTTTTTTTTTTAATTAAGTGGTGTATTTTGTTCTGCTTCCTGATTGGCTGTAGACTATTTTTAATCAATATCCTCCACGCCGTCCAGAATGAGTTCAGTCTGCAGACTCTACATAAACCTTCAATTAAAATCAGATCTTTGCTTTCGTTCTATAATGGTGAACTTATTTATCTACAAAAATTTAATATTTAAACAAGAGAATTGTTTGAAAATGTTCTTGTCTGTCTGAGAAAAGTATACAAATATAATTTATAGCCTTAAAGCATTTATTATTACCACTACTGTATATAATAAAGATGATTACTATGCAGGTTTTGTCTATTGCTGGTTATTTTTAGAACGCAACACGGGAAAACTGTACCTTAAAATAACTCAAAGTATCCAGGTCTGAAATAATGATTTAGCCTTTGAGAGAGAAAAAAATCTGCTGAGTTGTATTTCAGATTCAGCATTGCACTGCAATGAGTCTGTTACTGGGAGCTGCACAGTGCTGTGGTGGTTGCTACTCTTAGATCAGAAAGAGAAGGTTCAATCTCAACTGGGTCACTTCTGTGTAGGGTTTGCAATGTTTATTAAAGAGAAAATTGTTGTAAGACATACCACAGACCAAGTGGACCACACAACATATTTCTGATGTTTTTCTGCTATACTGATGTCACTGTGAGTTCCTTATGAGTTAAAATCACAAAAAAAGAATCTCTAGTCTGTATTTACAGTATGAAGTCATTCTTATTAAAGTGTCTTAAATGAGACATAAACACAAAGACAAATACCTTTTTATAGTTCATGCTTCTTCCTAATTCATGTGAGACCTGGGCCTGTGTGAATGAGCACAGAACTGCTTTTCCTTGCGATAATACATGTGTTTAGACCAATTAGGTGAAACAATCTCTCACACTCGTATACCACAGTACTCAGGTTAAAAACCCTGGATTTAACCCTATCTAGTTTTGTTCTTGTTCATACTAAAAGCTTTTTTTGTTGTTGTGTGTGAAGCATTTTCATTTTTTGACCTTTTGCATGTCTGCAGGCTTCTATGGGAGTTGGCTTGTGGTCACAGGCTGAGAAAGAGGATGGAAGGGGCACTGCAGAGACCGGTGATATCAAGCAGCTGCAGCAGTGGCAGATGAACCTGCTGGATCACATCGATGCAGTCCAGGAAGAGGTCTCCCACAGGATGGACTTCATTGAGAGGGAGTTGGATGGTAAAGATGGGAAAATGAGTTTTTGGCTGACTTTGAAGTAAGCTGATGGTGTTAAACTCATCTTTACCGTGACTTCTTTCTTTTGCCCCTCAGTGCTGGAGAGCTGGCTCGACTACACTGGAGAGCTGGAGCCTCCTGATCCCCTGGCACGTCTGCCTCAGCTCAAGCAACGCATTAAGCGACTGCTTTCACAGCTAGGGAAGGTACAACAGATTGCCCTCTACAGCTCCACATGAGGGCGCTAGAGATCTGCGCCAGGCTCAGGCACTGCACAGTTGGCTGGAACCCTGACGTGACGGAAGCTCACTGGTCGCAAAGATACCTGCATAAGTGCAAGTCCCAGATTTAGATGGTTCAGCAGATTATCTTTGACCTAATATATGCTTCAGAATCCAGTGCTGCAGGCAGACGTATTAGAACGTTCGTGCGAACATCTGGAAAGCAAGCATCGTGGATCAGGATGCAACACGTAAAAATAACCTCATGAAAACAGGAGAGAATCCCGAGGACCAGAATACACGTTCTTAATGTGTGTCCCAATGCAACTTAAAACCTAATGATTGCCTTTTGTCTGAGCTACTGCTAAGGTTGCCTGTCTTTCTCAGTACACAGTGCTTTATATGCAGGAGCTTTATTGTTGCAGTTGAGTCCCTGAACCTTCTCTTTGCAACAGCATTTTGAGCACATTTTCAAATTGTTTTTTGCATCTGCTGCATCACTAAATTCTGTTCTGACATACTGTGTTGAAATCCTTGCCATAAATGTCCATAAAATTAAAACGACCTATATAAAAGAATTTTTCATTTTCTGAAGCGTTTGTTTCTCATTGCACTGTGAAGTTATATTTGTCTGGCATGAAAGCAGGTTCTATTTTTTCCTAAGATATGTCCCTCTCTGTCTCCTCATCAATGTTCCTGTTTTATCAGTTACTGTATCCCTTTTTAATTGACCCTTTGTTGGCGCTGTAGCATTTGATCTAAGATTCAGTGAGAAAAAGTAATGTGGATTCTTAAACTAGCATCTTGTGTCCGTACAAAATATGTAGAAAAGAGATCGTACATTTCTGTTTTTCCCTCTGTTTTTATTTACTATATTTTGGTTGTTTATATATTGTCATTCACAAATGTATTCCGAATTGACAATGTTTTCCCAAACACAGATATTGTATGCTCCTGTAATGTGTGTGTCTTAGAAGCAGGGAAAATATTCAAGACAATGCAAACAGATTTTGACACGTTAATAAACTACAGTTGTAATTAATTACTTTCTGGTTGGGTTTTTTTTTTTTTTTTTTTTTTGTCAAGAACACAGTATGGTCCTTAATGTTTGGTGGAAAAGTTATGGCATGTAAATAAATTTCATTGTGGGAGATTTGAACAAATTAAACATGTGGGCAACATTATCAGAAGATGGGAACTATAACTGAAGATAGAAAACATTTCTTGAGTAAAAAGTTATTTTGTCTTCTTAAAAGTGAGTGTTTTGCATGCCTGATAAAAATGTTTTATGGCTTAGCTTTTTCCACAAGGTTATGCAACCAGATTGAAATTTAATTGGAATTGCAATCTGTTAATCTCTGAAATTTGAGCCAAGAAGGGATAGTGAAATTCCATAAAACTATATTTTTTGCACACATGAGAATGTACCTAATACACATTTTAGTTAAATATGTGAAATAATTTGAATTATTGGATTCTATTGCAAAGTTTGATATTACGCTACATAGTACTTTACATGTAATGTAAATATAAGGTATTTTAGAGAAAGACAAAGTAGGGACAAAAACCTAAAAAAAAAATTTTTTAATTTCTTTTCAAATATGAAAAGTTGCCTTATTTTCAATCAGAGTGATATCTCCTGTTTTCTCCTCCCATCTGTGGGCCGTATCGCTGCCATTGGTTCTTCCGCGACATCTCCGCCGCAGCGGGTAGTCCCGCCCCGCTCTCACATATACGGGCAGCCCGAGGAAGCAGCAAGGCACGACCGCTGTTCTCTAACGTCAAGATACTCAACCGAGTCGTATTTGCTCATCATTTAACGGAAGGAAGTGACTGAAGTCGAGCGGACATTTTTTTCACGGACGAGGTAAGCTTTAAATCAGTTCGAGCGGATCCCCGTTTACAGATGTGCCCGATGCCACATGAGATCACCTCAGTCCGAGCTCTGGATTTCCCTACCTGTTCGTGTCGCGCTCTGCGTGTTCAGTCATTTTTCTGGGTGAATTTGTGTCGTAGAATATTACTGTACAAACACGTCAATGTGGAGGTAAAAGCTAAACCCCTGAAGAGCTGGGGTTTTAAAATAATTTGTCACTTAGGGAGGAAACAACTAAAGAAAATGAGTTCCCAGCTGCTGCTGCTCTCAACAGATGCGACATTATTATGCCGGTTCTCGAACAAACTGTCTCTCCCCCTGTTCTTTCGCGGCTCTAAAGTGTTGTTGTTTGTGGGGAGAAAAAAATGGATGAGCTCGTAGATTATAGAGGAACGGGCCCTATCACGATTATATAAGAATCTGAACAAGTCGAGAAGAGTTAGCCAAAGAGCTAGCATCTTCTCACAAGAAGAACATAAATCCCACACTCACCCATTTTATAACTAAAAAACATACATTAAAAAATACTACTTTAATTTATACATTTTATGTTTGAATTATTATATTATTTTTTTGTATTTATTTGTTTTCGTGTTTCATCACAAGTCTACATAATTAAGTTCAATAAAAATATACAGATTCACAGACTCCACGTTGCCAACCGTAGACTTTTTTTCCCCTATTTATTTGTTATTTGACTTGAACCCCAAGAGAAGTCACACGTGCGCAGGTAACAAGTGTTCACACCTGAGGGGCGTGACGGTTGGTGTGCAAGGTCACTCAGGTGTTCAGTCTGAGGCACCTTGAGAGCTTCAGCAGGGGGAGGGGTCACCTACACCTGTCTGGAGGGGGTTGAAAGCCCTTACAGCATTTCACTGTACAACCAACAGAGATCACTGTAGGTTTCAAAGATTAACTCTGAAGGACACAGTGACCTTTAAAAAAAACGACTAAAAATGACATCATTGTGTGATTCAACTTCTATGTCTCTCACTTTTCTCTCAACACTGAGCTGACTCAACAAAGCGTTTGTTGTTACAACAGTTTGACAAAATAAAGTTATTCTAGTTTAAAAGGCAGCTATAAATTCTGTAGGACATAGGAGGTGATTGTTAATAGTTAACGGCTTCTAGCTAAGCTATTACTATTGAAAACTCCTAGTTGGTTTTTGTGGGCTTGTCAAAAGTTGATCATTAATCCACTCATTGACCTCAAAGACCCACTCTGATGAAAATCTTTGTGCGGGGGTGTTTTTAACATATTCTTCTCACATTGGAGGACACATTTCTTACTATTTCTTTAATTAAATCATTGTGAATCAGGAACAGATGGAAAAAAAAATGCAATTGGAATAGAAGTAACAACCTCCCTGCTCCGGTTCATTCTGATGGATCCACTTGTAAATGTCATGGTCATCTTCATTTTCCTCTTCTGAGCTGACACCTGGCTCAAAACTTTACAGCTAGGTTATTGCTGTCCATTTTTGTTGCACTGGTAACTTTAGTTTAGGGGTGTGAGGGGCTGTAAACTCGCAGGAGAGCGTGAAAGCAGATGGATCTCGGGAAGATGGGTCAGGCTTACTCTCCATAGCTCAGAGGTGAATTTCTAATGGACTCCTGCCTCTCAGCAGAAACTGTCCTAGAAAACAATTTAGCCTAAAAGCGGCATATTGTAAGAACACCAGGAGCGCTTTTAAAATGGATCAAAACATGATCAGAGTGGGATTTAAAGATATTGGAATATTTTGAATTTTTCTTCTTAAACCTTTTATCCAACAAGCCAATCAAGAAAAGTGTGCATGTAACAAGTCAAACTTCAGAAAAGGATCAAATCAGTCTACCTTTAAATAAAAGCAAAGTAAATCAATAAGTCCCTGTTGCTGTGTTATATAGTGATACTATTAAGGTGCTTTCCCTGTTGGATTATAATCTGCATTTGCTCTATTACAGGGATTTTCTCAAAAAAAGTGAAATCTGCTTTTGTGTGAAAGAGGATTTCTTACAGCAACGTCAGGGATGAACGTCAGGAAATGCTGCTCACTGGAGGGATGGAGACACTAATTAAGCCTGGGTGCTGACAGTCATTGTGCCGTGCTTTCACATGCACCTCAGCATTACCCTGTCAAACGGGCTGCCAGCTCGGCAGGGTAACTATACAGGCTGCTTCACACGTCTTCACTCAAACCTTAAAATATACTTTTACTTTGTTTTGTAAAAGTTTCACTGTTTATTTTAAAGTACCACTCTGATCATCAATTGATCTATTTTCAGTGTGTTCTCAGTGGCATAAGTATGAGGAATTTTAGCTAAAATTAAAAAAAAAAATGCGTTGAAACAGTTTTACAGTAGATCAATATAAATTTGCCTCTGAATTGTGGGCAGAGCAACCACACCCCTCTTCCCTTCAACATAGAGCTATCCATTTCTCCTTCTAGCTTACGGCCCTTGTCCTATGCATTTTCTTAATCATGAATACTAACTGATTTTTTTCTCTCTGCTCTTGATTAAAGACAATTTAAATAAATACTCAGATTTTTTTTGGCTTAATTTTCTCCTCCATCTTTTGAAAAATGCCACAAAAACATGCTCAAAACACTGTTTTCATGGAAGTGGGTCTTTAATTTTGACTACAATTGAACAAGAATTTCTCCCAAACTTGCTTTTGCTGTCACAGTCTTGTCAAAAACTAAAAAACAAAAGGCTTAAAAGTTCAAAAAGTAGCTTAAAGTTTTTATCTGTTTGTGCTTTAAATGACTTGTCCTGGTACCAGGTTTTTGCAAAACTATGTGAAATTAAGCAAAAATGTATGTTTTCCCTGCGACGGACTGGTGAAACGTAGAGGGTGTACCCCAACTTTAGCTGGGATAGGCTCCAGAAATCAGCTATGGAAAACAAACCGAAAAAAATCAAAATCCAACCATGTAAAAATGACTTCCTTTTTTTAAAATTTTGGTTGCCTTTCAGGGGAAAGCCACCCATAGAAATGAGCTTTTACATCTACATCTGTCATTCCACAGATGTCTTTTCTGTGGATTTTCTTTTGGCTTTTGGCGGCACAGATCTCACATGTTGCTTGCTTGTAGCTAGCTCTGCATCCCTTCATATTTTTCCTCTTTGCAACGGTTCTCTTTTAAAGAATTTTGCGCTCAGTGGGGCTATTGTGTGCTTTTAAACCGAGACATTTTTAAATTCATTTTCTTTCAGATTTTATTTTCACTTTCCAGCTAAAGAAACTCAGAGTTTAGGCTTTTCTTGCCTCCACACATTTGGGTTTTCACCGGACTGATCAACTGTAACTTTTATCTTGTCAAGTAAGTCTCGGATGCCTTTAACAGCGCAGTTTGTCGATCTTAAGTCATGGATTTAAATCCACATGTAATGTTTTGAAGGTGAGAATAGATCTGTTATTATTCTCGTCTGTCTGGTGCCTTCACTTTTACCAAAGCGCGCCGTCACCGTGAGCTAAAAATATCTACAGGCTGAGGTTTGTGGTTTTTCTTCAGGTGTGGATCCTTTCAGAGACTTGATGAGCTCTCATTAAAACCCGGGACATCTCCAGGGAAGAGGGGGGCTCATTGTTCACGAGCCTGACATCCATGTTCACCTACAGCAGCTCTGATCTTTGAACCAGCTACCAATAAAGAAGATTTCTTCATAGTTTGTCAAAGAACTGTATCTGGATTCTCATTCAGAGTCTAAATACAGTGAACACAAAGGGGGGAGGAATTTGTTCTTCCCGTCCTCAGTGCTGCTCCAGTCATATCACATCCTCTATCTGTCTTTATGTCATCCTGACCCTCTTCTCTGCCGGGGAACAACGTGTTTTTGCAACAAGACAGCGTCTGTAATATGAGCCGTGCCAAGCCTACAGTTACAGGGCGAGTTTTTTGAAAACAGCTGATCTGTCTCCTCTAGATCCACTCCAGGAGGAGCGCCAACATCTCCTGAACCGAGATAAGCCCCCTGTTTGAGACGGCTCCAAAACTGCGTTTCATCTGCTTTTTGTGGGTTTTTTTTCTTTGAAAAGGCCACAAAACAAGGTTTCCTCATAAAACGTGTTACAGTTTCCCCAACTGTTCTCAGATCCAAATAGTCACACGTTTTCAGAGACTCTCATGTGCTGAATCACACCCCTGTTGCACAGAGGGACTTTGTTTGTCTCCATCAGCGGTGACAGCAGCAGGTGCAGGCAGGACAACGCAGAGCTCAGGTGCTAATCTAGTGGAGGTACAAATTTGAGATGTGAGTCACACATCACTCCCACATTTCCAGATATATAAATATATACATATTGCTGGTCTTGGATTCATTGCCCTAATTCTCTCCTACAAATTTCACAGCAGCATTTCTGACTACTTTGAGTTAATGTGATGTTCAGCTTCCCTCTTCTGTTTAACCTAATTCATGTTCCAGTTTGTGTGAGGAGGAAAAAGCTGCAGAAACTCTGAATGTATTCAGACTAGAAAAGTCGGTTGGTTTGGACCGAGTCCTGAACCTTGCATTCGGTCTGTATTCAGGCTGCTGTCAACCGGACATTTTTGTTCTGAACCAAAGCTTGTAAACCAAACCATGTGACTAAATATCCCTTCAGTCATTGGCTGTGAGTTATGGGGGGTGGGGGCAAAGCAATGAGAGGTACAATAATAGAAGTCCTATGCTTTGCAATCCTTATCAGGATAGTTCTTATTTTTCAAACTTCATATTTTGCTGATCAATTCTGTATCAATGTCCGTTGCAACACTTACTACTGCTTTGGTACAGCGGAGACATGCTGCAAGGTGGTTACTGAGGAGGTGACTGCTATGAAGGTACACTGATATGTGTTTATGACGTATAGATTGTAGAGAAAACAGTGTGAGAATCAATGTGTATGACGTTAAAAGTTGTTTTTATTAAGCCTGCATTCATCTGACCAAATTTCAATTAGTTGCTGTCTTATTTGCTGCACTGCTCTGATTACCCGATACCGACTACCCGACTATGGTGGCTGTTTAGTTGTTCCACTCCGAGCACTGAGACTGTTCAGACTGAAGAAACTCTTGAACCGGAACTCAGTCTGATTAGAAATGAACCAGGACAAATTTTAAAAGTGGGTCAGAGAGTGGGTTCCTGGTCCTGGACCAGAGTCTGCTTGAGTGCATAGAAAATTTGTTCCAGATTATCAGGGGACAGAAACTGTGGTTCACTTTTAGTGAACCGAATGTGTCCAGTCTGAATCATTGACAGTCTATTAGAACTGGACCCTCACATTCCCAATAGGAAGTACCTGCTGGTCCCTGAAAGCCAAAATCCCATAGACTTTTAGAGAGAAATAAACAGCTATTCCTCAGTCATTCTTTGTCAGAATAACCATTCTTTCTCTGGTGTCTCTTTTTCACATCTTCTTGCTAAACCATTTTTTTCATGATAGATTTTCTTTATCACAAGTAATTCCAATTATAAACCAATCAGATGCCACAGTAAAAGCATGTGGTGCCCACCGGCCCCCACCTCGACCATAAAAACATTTGACAGATTCTCGTGAAACCACTTTTAGTGGAAGGAATGTGACTTTCCAAAAAGCTGACCCCTGATTAGTAAAAGTGGTTGCCATACAAATATTTACTCAGACCGACTCGACCAATCACTAACTAACGTTATCTTGTTCCAACATGGTGAGGGCAGTATCGTGACAATATGGCGACTGAATTGACTTTATTTCACTGAAACTGGAAGTAAGGCATTTTCTATGGGTGACGTCACTGGCGTTTTGACCATGTCTATATACAGTCACTGGTCTGAATATGGTTGGAAAACACCCTCTTTCTTTCCCCTGTTCATGTGAGCTGCCTCTTTGCCTGGAGGTCAATGAAGACAGTTTACCACTTGAGTTGTTGCCACCCTGCTGCTTTGGAGGTCCTCTCCCTCAGGCTGTCTGTGTCTTTGAGCTCGAGACTCTCAAACGTCTGATCTGATCCTGAGCTGCTTGAAGTTTTCTTGGAGAGAGTGTGTGCGTCTCTGTGTTTTCATGTACATTTGTACTTGTGTTCTTAAGCATTGTTGATTTGCAGCAGAGGGAGAGTGATTGTCTGCACCTGTTTGATTCATTTCACACGTCACTGTTCCATTGATCGTTGCATTTGGTTGCAATGATAAAAGGACAGGTTTTATGTAAATGACAGCAAAAAAGGTCATTTGATTTTTAGTGGCGCCACCAGCTGAGCAGGGGTTGGGGAGGGGGGGCTCCCCAGAGTGGTTGCCAAGGACACGGTCGACCTCCGCAGCTCACATCTGCAGAGGAAGGGATGCCGGAGGAGCCTCCTTTGTGCCTCTGAACGAGATTGAGTTGTCAGTCAAAGTGACAGCCGCTCTGACCACGTGGATGACTGTTCCTGTGAAGCAACAGGAACCTTAGCACTTACTCATGCACACTTCATTGTGGAAACATCTTTGGATGATGCAAAGCCCCTGAGCTCTGCTGGTTTTCAGCCACCGCTGCCTCCACGGCTCCAGCGGCATCATCAGGACTTCTCCATCATTTGGCCGTTGGTGTGCTGTCAGCACAGCTGAGCACGGCAGAGGAAACCCCGGCAGAGCCGCGTCCTGCTTAGTGCAGCAGAGGCTGGGACAGGTACTCTGTTAGCAGCTCTGAGCACAGCGCTGACAGGACTGGCCATTCAGTCTTATTTATAGCCAGAGAGAAGGAGCCCGGCCAGTAGAGGCAGATTGGGCCGGTCTCACACTTCCCCATAATGCTTTAGCCAGCATCTATCAGGACTTCCCTTTTATCAAAGTCCGTCATAAAGACACGCTTTTTCACCCGTCCTGCCACAACATCTTTTCACCTGCAGACAATATTTCAGAGCGTATTGATTCAAAATTGTGTGTTATCATACAGCTGTCTGAAGTGCAGGCGGATGCTGTTCTCACATTGGGAAGGATTATCTGGGTCAGAGCCTTGTGCAGTTAAGGAATGAAAAAAACCTCATTCATGTATGTGGTAAGCCCCCTTTTATGGTGCATCCGCAGTCAACTTGTCATGAAGAACTGTAGTTTTTTTGCGGTTGGGGTTATGGGAAAGAAATGAAAGCTTTAATAGAAGATCCACAGGAACGTGAAGCTACGTTCACGTTCATGCCTTCGACATCACGTGTTCAGGCGGCCTCTTCCAATGAAAAGTCTAAGTTAGGACTGTCCATATCAGGGCCTCAAAGGCCAGCCTCATGCTGGTTTTCCAGAAATCCTACCTTACCTGCTGCTGATCACTTGGATCAGTAGTGTTTAGCCAATAAGGAATTTCTATAGCAGTTGGGTTGGAAACATGTAAGACTGGCCCTTGAGGCCTGGATTTGGACACCTCTGGTCTAAGTAGACGCATGTTCCGGGGTTCCATGTTCAAAACTCTCGTGAGTACGGAAGTTTCTTGGGCTCTCCGTATAAAACGTGAATTGCAAGTAAAACTTTAACCAATCGGAACTATGATTTGGGGACGGATGGATGGCGACTCCTCAAAGAAGAGCCAACCATTTGAAAATTGATCATGGAGGAGAAATAATAATTGCGATTTGTGCCCAACCAGAAGTATAGTTTTCATATATTGGAATAGATCTGTGAAAGAATAAGCTGGAGCAAGATTAGTGAGATTTGCACTGCATTGACATTTCGCACCAAGCCTTTTCCCACTGTAGGTGGCCGACAAGCTAAACAGTTGCATTGATGTTCAACGTGAACACCATGAGCTAAATGTGCATTCAAGAAGGCACAATCTTGAATGTACGTCACATGACCGATGTGTCCATTTCTTAAAATCCTACTACAATCATTTTTTGATCTATTGTAAAAGCCTAATTATGCAGTTTTTAGCCAAAATCAAAAACCTGTCTTTTTTTCCTGGGTCATAGTTTCTGCAGAGCGGCAGTAGTTCATTAGAAATTAGTCTCTAAGTCTGACTCTTTTTCCTGACATCCGTTTACACTGTACCCTGTTAGTTTTCAACTCCTTACAACCCTAACCTAACATTACCATTTAAAGAAAAATGCCGAGAAATATTGGAGCTATCCGGCCATACAATTTTGAACCAAATGCTAGCTTGAACGAGGAAAACAAAGATTGCCATTTTAGATTTATGCCACGTCTTCTGCAAGCTTTTGCCAACAGCACTTTTCTGTCTGCTCCTGATTCATTATAATCTCAATAAGGAAATACTCATGTATATGTTTATATATACATATGTATATATACATATGTATATATATCTTTATCTCAGAGTTGGTCTGTTAGAAGTCTTCTCGATAATGTCACTCAGAAGTATTTCAGTACAATATGTTGTAAGGCAATGCAACATTTTTGTCAAAAATAGTTTCTATCTGGCAAAAACATCAGTAGTTTGAATGCAAAAGCTTTTTTTTCAGATTTATAAAGACAAATCTCCCCTTTCCTCTCTGTTTCATGTCAAAACACATGGAGCATTAACCTACAAATGAAATGCAACCATTGCAGTGACTGCCTCTTGATTTATGCATGAAGTTCACCAGAATAGATGTCTTGGCAACTCTGCGATGCTGTTTGATGGAGAGGAGAACATGGAAAGCCTGACTCTCATCCTCGCTGTTCTCACCCAAATCACTTCCCTCTCTGTTACTGGAGCAAAGGATGATCGGAGCTCCTAGTTTGCTGATCTGAAACATCCCAGTGGGGGAAAATGCTGTTGGTCACAGCAGGTCTGAGTTGAGCTGATAATGAAGCTCAGCGCAAGAATTTTCCCAAGGATGCATTTTCATAATACCATGAAGCCTGCAGATGATTCCAGAAGGCGCGCTTTTATGAATGAATCAAGTCAGATGCTGCTGTTTAATCTCACAAGACCATTAGCAGATAAAGTGGCCCCCCGATAAGAGTAATGGAATCCTTAAGAGCTCTCAGAGTAATGAGGTGCAGGTGCCTTCATGGCCTTCAAGGGTAGGAGGTGTGTGTGTGTGTATGCATTTTTTCTGAATGTGCGGGTGTCTTTACAGATGTCTGTCAACATTGTGTGCCTGTACACACAGGTGTTTATTTCAGAGTAGAGATCAGGCTCTGATGAACAGAGAAGGCTTCTGTTCTTGACCTGGGGAGTACATTTGATAAATGTTAAGGTATACAGACATAACTGAAAGGGATTCAGAGATCCTGTTAATATACTTGACTCCTGTAAAGTGCAAGCTGCGCTTTTTTTTAATTGAACATAACATACTGTAACATGCAATCTCTAACAGAGGATAATAACATAGAACCTCATAGGGGCTGTACAAAAAATATAATACACACTAAATTACTGATGACCTAAAAAAAAGGAAGAAACAAAAGCAAAATAAAAATGAAAGAAATAAACTAAAACAATAACCATGAAGAGATTTGTTCCAAGATTATTTTTGCTGCTTTCCAGGTTTAATGAGTTTTAATATATTTTATATTCATTTATAAAACATGAGAGTTTACTCATGAGTTTACTGCATCTCCCTGAACTATAATTTTCTTTAGGCTTTTCCTTTTAATGTTTTATTCTGTGACTTTTGCACTAATCTAAGCACAGCTTGCATTCTATTACTCTGCAAAAATCACATTCATTGTAGAACAATACAATTTAAAATAAGAATAATGTTTAAGAATGACTCATCTAAATGAGCTGTAAATGTTAATGCTTCTGAAGCTCAAAAAGATCGGTAAGCTGTGTTTGATAACCGGAGTCCACCTCTCTCACGTGTCTGGCCATTTTTGCTCTATTTTTAGACTGCAGTCATAAAAATTACCTGAAGCTTTTTTTTTTTTTTAGTATTACTGCAGTTTAAATTTGAAAGGAAAGAAATCCAAAAAACTGATTGAACTTCCCCTTGAACTGCTTTTCATTTTACACACAGGTCTTCATCCATTATAATACCTTGATAGAAGGTTAGTTTCACCTTTGAAACCCACATAATTCAGATTTAAGTTCAGCTCTTACGAAGGAACAGTTCAGTTCCTGAAAATCTTTTTAAAAGAATCTTTGATAGTCTTGAGGGAATCTATATGAAGCTTACTTGCTGTGTTGAAATCTGACTTTTTCTCTTACCTGAAGTGACTTTCATCTTTAGTATAGAGCCATTCTGTTAAAAAAATTGTGCTTTTGCTCTTCATAACATGTTCTTGTGGAATTTTTTTTAATGATGGATGACATAAATTAAGAAAATTAAGGTCAAACTGGCTTTTTTTTGAGTGTTTCTGTATTCAATTCATTGTGAATCAGTTGCAAACAAAAATGTCTGCATTAAGAAGAAAAGGTTTTTTTGATACTGAGAAAATATGCTGGGTGGGTCACATCTCCCTTCTCCAATCCACAAGAAGGAGGGAAAGATGGATGGAGTTGCTCCAAGCTAACAGGCCCGTCCAAAACTTGGAGGCAGGGCTCTGGACTGAATTTTTCCACTCGTTGTACCAGTGCACTTACTTTTTTCCTTAGGTGCACCGACACAAAAGTTTGGTGCACCTACCTTCTCAACAATTTGACACAGCAGTTTTACGTAATCACTTTCCTTTTTATTGCTGTCAATATTGGCATTAAGACTTGAAAATTATTAATTTAAAAACTACTAAACATATGGCTTTTTCTTTAAAACACGGTTCTACAATAATCATAAATTACATGATCAAGTTGGTGCTTAAAGACCCACTTCAATGAAATTTGTGTTTTTGGTGTTTTGAACATTTTTCACATGGTGGAGGACATGCATGAAATAATTTAATATTAAACCACATTTCTGAGTATTTATTTTATTCAAATAAAAATGTGCAGTTTGAAAAAGCTTTCATTTGACATCAAGTGAAATGGGCGGACCCTAGTCTTCCTGCTCCGCCCCATTCTGATGCCTCCACCTGCAGACAAATGTATCCATGAACGTCTTTGTTTTCTTTGTCTGAGGTGGAATCTGATTCAAACTGTACAGATGGATGGCACTATAATATTAGCTTGGAGGTATGAGGGGCTGTAAGCTAGCGGGAGAGCGAGTAAACGAAGCGTTTATAGATATCAGGGTGGGGTTACCTCACACCAACAGACCCGCCCAGAACTCAGAAGTGATTTTCTAACGAGATCCTACTGCTCTGCAGATATGATGTCCTAGAAAACAACAAATATGAACATCAACAAAGTTTTTTAGATCTTTGATAAAATGGCAGGATCATAATGAACAGACCACGGAGAACACTTTGAAAACATATTAAAATATAGTTGGAATGGGACTTTAAAATGCTTCCCTTCGCTGAAATTTAAATGAAAAAGAAGAAAAAGTTTTATAGGTTTTGTAATTAGTACAGAGCTTATCAAGTATCACCTCATAGATATGTCCTGAATGAAAACATTCTGTTTGGGTCAGCAGTAACATTCAAGTTTTGGTTTAAGGCGCTTCATGCCAAATAACTGTCAACATGAAGGATAAATGTCTTCATCCAATCAATTATTTTTCTTCTTTGCTTCCCTTTTTATCACTTCATTTTGATTTTTGAAAATTTTAAAAAACTTTTCCTTTTTCTTTCTTTTTTTGGGAATTGTTTTGGTTTGTGGATTTTTTATTTCTTAAACTTTTGTTTTTTTTATTTGTTTTTTCATCTTTATATGGTTGTTCAGATCTTTATAATGTTTTGCACTGATTGATCTGTTTTTGTGATTAAACCTTCAGGGCCACCGTAGTTAATCCTTTAACACCACAGTGACACCTAAATAACTGACCTTTTGGCTTTTAAATCTTCAACTTTTCACACGATCACCGTGAATCAGCTGATTTTGACGCAGCGAAAAAAAATTTTTTTTGCTAATGTAGAGTGCTTATAGACATACAGTCAATACTTGACCTTTTTCTCAAATTCACATATACATGACTACAAACCTCAACCACAAACACTAGGCTACGACCTTATCATACACAGTTGGCTCTGTCCCAATAATAAAGCTTATTTGCGGTAGTGACACCTGCACACACATACAGGAATGAAACTTTTTGAGTTGTGGAGATAGTTTTTTTTATTCCTCCCCACAAAATATCTGGGTGCACCGGTACGACCAAGAACTTTTTTTAGATGCACCATTGAAAAATCCAGACACATTTGCGACCAAATTGGTCGCACTCTAGAACCCTGCTTGGAGGCAAATTCCTAATGAACTAATGGAGAATCTATGTCCTAAAAAAAAGAAGGTTTTTTTATTATTATTATTTTAGCTAAAAACTGCATAATCATCATAATAAAAGAACTACCAGGAATACTTTTAAAATAGATTAAAATCTGATTTGAGTGATATCTAGGAAGAAGAGGAAAAACTTGTGAAAGTTTTCAGTTTGTAAATAATTCTTGATGCTTGAGACTGGTCATTTATCTCCATTGTTTCTGTTGTTAGAAGATTATAATCTTTTTCTAGGTTGTTGATAGGACTTTACTCTAATCACACTGAGTGATCCAAGCTTCAAAGTGCTGACACAGATACTTTTATGGAAATACTTACTGGAGATTCATTAGTATGTGCTTTTGATCTTTAGTTCCTTGCTGTTCTCAATTCCTATGGAATTGGTTTCTGGTTTCTGTTCCCATCTACACTTTATGACTCACTGTGTTAAAGTTTCTCTTTCTTATTAATTTCATTTATGATTACATTTATATTTTATATTTATTAAGTATTTCCTAGCATTTTCATTTAATAGAACAAAACTATGTACTTAAAGGTCTATCTAAGAAGTTTTTAAAGGCCTGTAAGGACGCAGCTGTTTGTAATTCTGAGTTGCTTCATGTGTGACTGAAAGTGTAGATTTGTGTTTTTGGTTCTCAGTGGACCTGTGATGGACCAGCATCTCCAGGGTAAACCCTGTGAGAAGTGGATTAATGGTTTTCATGGAATCCCTTTGGAAAAAAAAAAAGCTTTCTTTTTTAAAAATGACCTTTACAAACGTGAGTCTGCTCCTTCTTGAACTTGTAGATGAAACAACAGTTCTCTCAGGTTTCCTCAACAGCAGCAGCAGCATCATCTCATGACTGCTTATCTTTCACCTCACAGCTTCTCGTGCCCCCCACTGCTTTGAATGTACAGTACAGATGAGTTGTTTATGAACCAACATGAAGCAGCTGTCTGTCATGCTGCACTTCATGAACAACAACTCAGGTGTCTTCAGATTACAGGCAAAAAAAGGGGAAATGTATTCTTTTTGAGAGCTGCAATGGATGGGCGATATATCGGTGCCAGTATTGGTATCAGCCAGTATTTGCATAATTTGAGTTTATCAGTATCGGACAGATACTAAAAAAAATCCACCGTTATTGTTCTGTTTTCAGTTAAACTTTTTATTTGACATGGATACTTGTTCCTTATATAGTAGATCCCTGTCAATGGGAAGCTAATGTTTACAGTCATGTTCAGTGATTGTTCTGTTTCCATATATGTTTTATATTTGATAGTGATACGTGTTGTTTCTAATAGATCCCTGGAACTTGAAAGCTTATGGTTTACAGTTATGTCTAATAGTCAATAAATTGTCTGAATGTTTTCAGGTATAAGCAATCCTCTGCTAATTTGTCTTTGTTTACACTCTCTCCTGGCAGCTTAAAGCACGTCACAAACCCGAACGTCATTGGCATAGCAAAAGATTTTGTCAGATAACAACAAACAACAAACATCAGGAATTTTTTGTAACTATCAGCATCCCTGTGAAGAAGTTTTGGTCCACTGCTCTTTGGAAAATTATATTTATTCACAGTTTTGGAAAGTTTTCTACCATGAACTTATTTTTTAAGGTGCTGTTGCTCCAAAATCATATTCAGGTCAAAAGTTTGACTCCAGTCTTCTTTTTTCCCAAAGCCATACAGAGATGGACTTAATGTGGTTTTGATCATTGCCCTGATGAAAAACCCAAGTGTTTTTCTGTTCGAGGTCATCTCAGATTGAGGATTTTCTCCTTTAAGACTTTTTTGAAAGACGGCAGAATTGGAGGTTCAATTTACCACTGTAGGTCTTCCAGATCCTAAAGCATCATACTACCACCACCATGTTTGAGTGTTGGTTTGATGTTTGTTTCAGTAAAAAGCCTTTTACTGAAGATTTACAGTGACACGCACATCCTCTAAAAGTTAAGCATTTGTCTCAAGAGTCCTCAGAGTATTTCACCCAGAGTATTGGAGGATCATTCAGATGTTTTGGTCGCAACAATCCTTCATGGATTTCCTCTTGAGCAGGCCATTTTTGCCCAGTTAATGAACACAGAGTACTGCATCTTTTTGTGTCCTCTCACAAGAGTCCTCTTGAGTAGAGTTTGGTTTGCTGGAAACTCTTGGGAAAGTTCTCTTTTCTTCCATGTTTTCTCTATTTGAAGATGACTGCTCTCACGGAACATCTCTGAGCTTTAGAAACCACTTTTTTAGGGTCTTCTCCAGACTATAGAACTAATTCACTTTGTTTCTCATTTCTCTCTAATTTCCCTGAATTGCAGCATAATGTCCAGCTTTAGAGATCTTTCACTTCACTTCTTCCCTCTGGGCTCTGGTCAAGGCTGCCTGAACAAACTGAACTTGTCTTTCCAAAGAATAGTTACTTTCTTCTTTAGCTGGGAAAAGCAAATATTTTATTTCCCTTCATTTAAGACGTCATCTGGTGTTTACATTTTCTAATAAAAAATATGTTTGGGACAAACATGCAAACAAAAACCATGGGGGTAGATTTGGTGGAAAATGCTTTGTTTTTTTTTAAAAAACTGTTTTGGCTGCTCAAAATGTTGTATCTGTTCATCTAATACAGCCATTGAGACAGTTTGACCTGCTGGAGACTTTCAGCCGAGGTTTTCCACTGATACAGAGAAGCAGATCCTCCAGTATTGATCCTGTATGTGTAATTTCCCATGTTCTGCACGAGCACAACCTCTGCAGCGTTTTATCACTCGCAGATTGAGTTATGACCCTCTGGAGGATCTGGACTCTGACTCCATTTCCCTTCAAATTCAGTTTTCTGAGGTAGGCTGATGTAATTAAAGAAATGCAGCATTAAACATTTATAAGGCAATTTTTAAAGTGGAAAGAAGTCTGTACCGGAGGTGATAAATTTGTCTGTCTTTGGCCCACTGGGAGCATCTCATATTCTCTTTAGCCTCCTCTTTTCAGTTTTCTGTCTGCTGATGTTTTGCACGATTGCTGTTGAAAACTAACTTAACTTTGGGAGGTTTAACAAAAATAGACAGTTTTTCTTTTTCTTTTGTGGCCTGAAATCATTTGGTCTCTTTTGTAAGTAGGAGAATCTGGAGAATGAAGGAGCCTCAGGAGAGCAATCTGTCATTTAATTAAGTAGAGATCCAGCATGGGAAAGTGTGTGTGTGGCTTTCATTCATCTTCTTGTGACTTTGAAGATCTTATCATTAGGGGATGCTGAGTGGGAAGCAAAAAGACAAACCCAGATCAGATTTGCTCTCATGTCTTTTCTAAAGCTTCTCGGTTTGACTCAAACGAGATGAAATTCCACCTTAACCTTATCAGATGTGTTGTTGACCTGACAAGTGGGGAGGAGGTGGGGGCAGACATTTCACACAAACGGATTTTTCCTCTTCTAATTCTGTTACCAAACGACCCGGCTTGGGATATTAATCTGGAACTGAGCCGCGTCACAGTCCATTAGCTTTACTCCGATGCGGATTGCCGCCTTTGCAGACGGGGAACGGTAAACACGAGTCTGATTATGAACACTACAAGGGAAGAATTTTCCACTGGCATGGAAAAGTCTGTCAGTCAAACCTGTAGTCCTGCAAGAGGAAGTTCTGCAGACTTCTAGCAAAGCATGTTGATGGGAGCCGACTGGCTGGAGGCTCCATTAGTGGCTGTTAACTCACTGACGTCTCTGTTCATTTTTGCTGAGCGTTTGCCGTCAGCAGCATCTCTGGATTCCATCTTCCTGAGCTATCTGGCAGCTGTCGGAGTCGACTCAGTAAAAGTGACGGCAGGTTAACGCCATAAAAATAAAGCTTGATGTGTTTAAAGCAACAGAAAACACTATTAAAACCTTAAAGAAGAGCTGTGGACACGCAAAAGGATAGTTAAAAATGATAAAAATGGCTGCACGGTGGTGCAGTGGCTAGCACTCTTGCCTCAAGGATGTCCCGGTTCAAGTCCCAGCTGGGACCTTTCTGTGTGGAGTTTGCATGTTCTCCCTGTGCATACGTGGGTTTCCTCCAGGGACTCCGACTTCCTTCCACAATCCAAAAACTTTCTTCATAGGTTAATTATAGGGGTATAATGGATCACAAAACTCAAGGTTCTGATTGTGTCAGGGTTTTAGGGTCACAGTTCGGATAATTTTTCCGACCAGTAAAAAAAAAAAAAAACAACAGGTAAAAGCAAGAAGACAAAAGCCAAAACTTACTTTTCTGAAAAGTTTTAAAAAGTGTATAAAGTACTTCAAAGCATAAATACACACTCCTACATTTTTGAACTATGAGCATTTATAAAAATGTAAAAACGTGTAGTTTCTGATTACATTTATGTGTCTTGAGACCACATCTACAAAAACTGAGAGAAAAGAATTAAATCTCCAATGAAAAAGTTAAAATGAAACTTTCATTACTTTTTGGTAATAATTGTAGTATTGAACTAACTGTGGGAACATTTAAATATTTTAATTTGATACAAATATCGGCAAATGAAATATTGCAATTTATCGTAGAATCGATTTCCCCCTACACCTCTAGTTGTGGCCCTCCGACAGACTGGGGACCTGTCCAGGGTGTACCTCTTCCTTTGCCCACAAGTAACCGGGGTAGGCTCCGGCAGCCCCCCGTGACCCTGAAAGGAATGAAAACGGGTTTAGATGATGAATGAACGAAGATCTCAAAAGTTCAAAAGTGGGAATATTATTTAAACTCAGTATTCCTGTGATCAGATAAAATCATAAAACAAATGGAAATGTCTTAATTATATTAAAGTCCCACTCTGACTATCTTTGATCTATTTTAAAAATGTTCCCAGTGGTCTTTTAAATATGATTATTTATTTGGTTTTAGTTTAAATCAAAGCCCTTTTCTTTACATGTTCTCCCAATATTTTACAGCCCCTCACACCCCCATCCTAACATTAACTTTACTACAAAAATATTGAGCAATATTGGAATTAACCAGCGGTACAGTTTCTGAGCCAGATGCCAGCTCAGACGAGGAAAACAAAGACATACATGGATCTAGTCGTCTACAAGTGGAGCAGGGAGCTTGTGACTCGCCCAGTGTATTTCTTCATCACAGATGCGCTCTTTTTCAAATGGCATTTTTCTCGTCCTGATTCACAACAATTTGAATAAAGAAATACTAAAGAATGCAATGTTGAGCTTAATTTTCTACACATATGTCCTCTATCAACAGAAAAAATGCCACAAGAGCATGAAAAACACCAAAAACACAATTTTATCAGATTGGGTTTTAAAGAAACATGTTTGACTACATGAAAGGAAGCAAAGTATTCCCCGAAATGGATTCAGATGTTTATGATGTCCTCTAACCCTTTTCATATTTATAAGCACTACTCGGAGCACTATATAGGGCATTCATCGTACTGTCCAGGTGTCCAAAACTGCTATTCCTAAATTCAGCGGCTTGGAAATTTCCAAGAAGAGCTCGTGTCCATTGCTGTTCACTAGTTTGGTGAATACAGATCACAATGCATTGTGTTTGAATAGTTTGTCATAAAAAAATATATAAATAAACACATTTTTATAAACCCTTCAAGTTTTCATCCCTAGAAGATAGTAAATACGCTTAATAGAAAAACAACAAAAATTGTGTCTGAATTGCATTAAAATCCAGGGAACTGGACTGTCCCGCACCATATTGTATTTTGGGGATTTGGGAATAGAAAGGGAATTTGGACACAACTTTATTCACAATGAAAGCGTAGGGACTAATGAGCTGTTTGGAGGGGTCGATGGGGTCAGCGCCACATCTGCTCTCAGTCTAACTTGATCAAGGTGAGCCATGGAGGACTCTAGGAAGAAGAGGGTGAGGAAAAGGAGGAGTGAAAGATGGAACGATCAGTCTCAGCCATTTCTCAGGATGGAAAACAAGTTACCCGTTTCTAAATGTGACGCACATCTTCAATCTTCGTTTCTATGTCAGCATGTCTGTGGAGCACCACCTTCACTGGCTGCAGAGAGCTGACCTTTCCTGCTCTCAAAGAGCCTCGCAGTGTTTTCTTCTGACACAGTTCTTCATTCTCCACAGGCCGTTTGTCCCCTGATGTGAGGGATAATATTTACAGCTGGGAAGAGGCTCCCCTTACTGCAAAGCAGCATGCAGGGAACTGGACCTGCAGAACAGATGAGGAAAGCTGTGTGAGAAGCTGCAAAAACCGAGTAAACTCGAGTCTTGTGCAATGTCCACAACAGCCAGCCCCATCTCCGGGGTTACGGCGCATTGCACGTCACTCTTTCCTTCCCCCATCCTGTTCCATATCTGCGCAGTTAATGTGGGACAAACCCTGCCAGCTGAACACCTCGCAGGATGGATTCTTGCCTTTTATCAAAAGGCTTTATCCACTGCAGTTCTATGATACTCTTTACTGCCGTAACTTCACAGCCATCGTCAGGGCTAATGGAAGTCATTAAAGTGAGGCTGAAAAGGGCCTTTTCTATCTTCAAGTATTCCACTCGTCTTCTTGCCTCACATTGGTCCCCGGGGTCTATCCCAGCTTAGAATAAACATCAGCAACCAGTTTTGTCTCTATGGTAACAGCAGTGCATGCTGAACAGAAGAGCAGACGTGTGCTGAGGAGAAAAGCGTCTCTGCCGGGGTGTTGGGGTACTACAAGGCGAGATTCGATGCAGTGAAATAAGGTAACAGCATCTCCTTTTCAGGATCAGAAGGGTAAGGGGGATAAAGGGCACTTGAAAGGCTATTATAAGAATTTAGCAGAGCCAGGGACAGTAAAAGCCACACAGCCAGTCTATCAGTTTAAGCTCCCCCTGGCCCCCATCTCTCATTAACACCTCAATTATACCTGAGCAGACGGCTACAATTAAATCAGTCCTCGCCTCCATCCCGCTTTTCAGTGGCAGCCTGAGGAAGTGTTGGATTGATCCAGCAAATCCACTCAATCCGCTCAAGCACGCAGAATACTTGTTTTTCTTTTTTACTGGTTCAGATATCTAAATATTATTCGGTTCCCCCCTTGAGCCGGATTTCTCAGCAGGGATTTTATCGGCCATGTTTTCGCTCACCACTTCTGATCTGATTGCTTCCTCCACTGGACTTTTCTCTAGGTTTTTTTATTTTTTTTCCCCTCAGTCCTTCTGCGTAATTTGAGGATTTTGCTCTCAGTTGTGGTCATCTGGCTCTGGGGTTTGAATTTAAGGCAAACACAATCTCTTGTTAGGGCACAGTGACCCCTGACCTGATTTAGAAGTCCATTGTCACACTTTGGGGATAGAAGTGCTGGTAGAACAGAGCTGTGGCGTAATGTCATCAACTCCGCTGTCTCCCGCTGGAACTTGGCTCACCAGCCGCCTCTGAAGGTTATCCAGCTCAAGGTTGTTCTGAGGGGGGATGGGGGGTGCTGTTGGCTCTGACACTTGAAGTAACCAAAAGATCCCCTCCCCTCACATGCTTGTTTTATGGCATTAATGAATGCTCATCGGGCCTGTTTGGTTTCCTGCTTTGGGTTTGACCTAGAACGCACAGAGTCACCATCTGTTCTTATTTGAAACACGAGCCTTCTCTGTGCAGCCGGGTTATTCAACACTGCTTCCTGCCCCTACCTTTTGCTAACATGAGGTACTGTTTCATCATGGTGGGAGGGGAGGAGGACATCTTTCGTGGCATCGAGCAGGAGTAAACACATTTGGAGAGCTTTGGAAAAACCTTCAAACCTGTCCGAATCTCTGTCCACATGCACGTTTGTGCGCTGCTGTGCAGACTGGACCGCGGGGCCTTTCTCAGGAATCTGGAAGCTCCTTCTCCATCCCTGACCTCTGGCTCTTGTCTTATTGTGCGAGTGTCACAGCTGTGACCCCATTAGCAATTGGAGTTGTACATCAGAGCATAATGAAAGGGTTCTGCAAACCCAGATGGGGGTGAAAATGGGCTACATATTTAAACATTCTCTGACAGTTTACGTGGAATACATTTGAATAATTTTAAAGAACAATGAAAGGGGAACGATTCATTCTGTCATCTCTCTGGTATTTTGGTACATATTAATTAGTGTCATTCAGGAAACCGTTAAAAAGTCTGTTATTTTAAGGCAGTTTTATGATTTTATTTTTAAAAAGTAATGTGTTTTTCTGGTATTTTGTTGTTGATTTTTCAGCACATCCCATCAGGGGGTTGGCACAGACAATCAGCTTTCACTGATTCGCACAGGTGGTTTGGCAGAGAGTTTCACGCTGGATGCCCTTCCTGAAACAACTCTGTATTTTATCCGGGCTGGAGACAAAATACAGGATTTGGCTACATAGTTTTATGTTAATTTCAAATAGCAGTGATAGGTTGAAGCATGGTCTTTAGAGAATTAAGTGCTCCTCAGTTGCACAGATTTTATGTTTTTAATGTTTTTGCTTTTGTTCACAGCAGACAGGAAGATGGATGAGCTGCAGGACGTCCAGCTGACGGAGATCAAGCCGCTGCTGACCAACAAGGTGAGCTGTGATGAGAACAATTCGCTGCTATGCGTGCGCATGTTGTTGTGAATGAGCATCCTCCGCATCCACGGGCAAATGTACCTTAACACAGCAGGAATGCACTCTCTGCAGTTTTATTCATCAAAGTGAATTATTCATGCACATGGAACTTTTGATGGAACATGCAATTGAGGCGAAATGAAGCAAGAAAAGAGGAGGAGAACGGGCAGATAATGTGAGAGAGTCTGAGGAGACAATCCACCATGAACAAAGAGATCAAAAGAGGAGCTGAGAGGGAATTCCTCTTTTTAAATTGCGTACAAATTCCAACAAATGAGCTGGCTGAAGCAGAGGGAAGCAGAATTCAGAATAAAAAAGCAGAATAAAGCTCCTCCCCTCTACTCCTGCCTTCCTCCTCTTCTGGGCTTCATGTTGAAGCTCGATTACTCAAACAGAAAAGGAGAATCACTTTTATTGTCCCTTTGGACAGCAGTGAGCTCTGAGAAGACAACTGAGGCTCCCCTGCTATGTTGGAGGGTCACACCTCCTCAGTGGTGGGTCTGACAAAAATCACTTCAACAGTCCTCTCTGTCAGACTCCACTGCAGCACAGTGTGGATGAAGATGCATCTGAGAATCATCAAAGGAGACTGACACTGACCTCTTACTCCACCTAGTGGCCAGCTCATTAGACAAAGACTTGATTTTGGTTTTTTGCTTGTTTTTTTTTTTTTTTTACCTTAATGGATATAATTAAAGTCATTTACTGGTGTTGCATCCTGATGTGAAAATCAGGAAACTAAATAATTCCTCAGTAGTCAAATTAAAGACTCACTCTAATGAAAATTGTCTTTTAGATTTTATTTTGTGGCTTTTTACTCATGATTAAGGGCATATATGGAGAAGATTTAGCTCAAAATTGCATTTCTGACTATTTTTTTATTCAAATTGTTGTGAATCTAGAGCAGTAAAAAGTACATTTGGAAAAAGCTTGCAGCAGTGACAAGCCTGCTGCTCCACTCCGTTCTGATGCATCCACTTGCAGAAAAATAGATCCAAGTATGTGTTTAAATTTCTTTATCTGACCTCTCAAAACTGTACAGATTGGTAGCTCCAGTATTGCTCACCATGCTTGTTGCATCTGTAATATTACGTTGGGGTTGTAAGCTAGCAGGCGATGCTGTGTAGACCAGGGCTGCTTAACCCTGGTCGTTGAGATCTACCAGATCTCCCTGCACTTCTTGCTGCTGATGACCTGGAACAGGTGCGTTGGAACTATGTCATAGAATGGTCTTTTAGGACTCACTGTGACTGCTTTTACAATAGATCAAAACATGATTGGATTGGGTCTTTAATGGATATATATAATTAATTTACTTCTGTTTAGGTTTCTGCCTTGCTGTCCTATAGAAATCCTATTAAAGTCCCACTAAAACAATTTTTTTTTAATTTTAAAATTATTCCTAGTAGTTTTTTAAATATGATAATGTGGTTTTTAGCCTCAGTTAAAAAGCCTGTGTCATTTTTAAGACATATTTCCTCCAGCACGGCAGGAACTCATTAGAAATTCACCTCTGGGTTTTTATTTATTTATTTTTTTTTGGGGGGAGGGGGCTGTTGGCATGGAAGTTGGTCTCGCTAATTTCCTGGCATTCCTTTGTTTACACTCTCTCATGTAGCTTACAGCACCTCACAACCCTAAGCTAACATTAGCAAAATAAAGGGGCGAGCAATATCAGAGCCATCCAGCTGCACTGTTTGAGCCAGATGGCAGCTCATATGAGGAAAATGAAGACAACTTTTCTGCAAGGGGATGCTTCAGAATTGTAAAGGAGAAGGGGAACTTTGGCCCACTCATGGCAGCTGCTTAGCTATATCTAAGCTTTGAATTCAATACTATTCCTTTATCATTTTTGTGTCCATATTTTTGTTTAAGAGAGAACTGGAAAGGTCCATGTCTCCACTAAATGCTGTGAAGTCCAGCTCTTCTCTTTTGTTCTTCAGTGTTTCTTGTTTAAGCTGCTTGTCAGAATTAGTGTTCTGGAGGTCAAAATTCAAACACATTCAAGCCACTGTTAACCACTAGTGGTTTACACAGACACACCACATCAGTGTGGACATTTATACATGTCTCACCTTCAGATTAGGGGGTAAAAGCCATTTGAAACGCTGAATATTTTAAATTTCCAGCTTGTTTTGTTAATTTTTTTTTTTTAATTTAAGGATCCCAATTTAACAAAATAAAGGCTATTCTTCTGAGGTCCACTTTTAAAATACATAGATGATTACAAGAATTTTGACTAAAGATGGCAATTAAAACATAGCACATTCATTTTCTTTATGGTTAGTCAGAATTCCAAAGATTCAACAACACGATTGAATTCCCATCAGAACATTCAATCAGGACAGACTGGGGTTTTTTTTTAACTCCAAGAATTATTTTTTTCCCTCTTGTATAATCCCTTCAGTCTATTAATACAATGTAAATTAACATCTTGAAAAGCTTTGTTTAAATTACTAAATGGTACTGATGCTTCAAAATTGCACAAAAACATGAAGTATTTTTCTATTTTTAAGGTTTTCATGTGTCAGGGAGCTTGTTAGAAAAGGCAGAACAGCTTATTTTTCAAAGAGTAATTTGCTGTTGTTCTGCTGATGTTTCATCCTTTTTCCACACAGCTGTTGGAAAATGCTTACATCTGCAGGACTAACATGACTTCTTCTTTTGGTCGTCATGTCACTCAGATGCAAATGCAAATGTTTCCAACAAAAATTTAGGCTTACGTTTTATGTGAATTGATATTTTTCTGCTAAAGAACACAACCGTTCTCTATTTGAGATCTATTTCTGAATGGAGTGATTGGAAAACAAATTCAAAGTATCAAAAAAACTAAATAGAATGTTTAACCAAAAGTTGTCTAAACTAGTTAAACTAGTAAAAGATCATATTAGATATTATATGTGAAAACAGAAAACATATATCTATCTGAAACTGCAGCACATCTGAACTGCTCTACTTTCCTTTTGTTGCAGAATGCTCGCAACTTTCAAGATTTCGACTGTCAGGTGAGTGTGATCCTTCCAGTGATACAAGAACATATAGTAATGTCAGACCTTTTTACTGTCCTGTCAACGTATAATAAAAAAAAAAAAAACAAGGCGCAGCATTTATGCAAGATTAAACAATCTGATTATCCTGCTGCTTAATTTAAATGCATCTGCTGTCTTTAGGATTAATCGGCTTTAAAACCCTCATTGCATGTCATTCCTGTCTGAATCCCTCCTGGATCATATGATGCTCTATATTCATCGTGGATGTTGCAAGTCGGAGGAATTAGTGAAGAACTCACAGGCACATTTTTTCATTATAATAGACTGATCTCCAGATGAGAGGGTTAAGTAACATTCTTCTTAGAAAAAGGTTAAAGCAGACAGTTTTCCACATGTTCTGAAACTGCTGTTTTTGATGATGACTGCATCCTCTCCTCACCTTCTGCAGCCACGCCTTCCTCCACCATCCCACCAATGCTAAATATAGCTGCTGCAGGCAGAGGAAGCATGTTAGCTGGAGCAGACACTCTACATGCTTCTCTGCATCCTTCCCTGTTCCTGTAACCATCAACACATTCTACTAAAAAGATCACTATAATAAGCTTTTCTTTGTAAATGGATTCTATTTTTCCTGATTGCAGTTCAAATAAAATGACAAAAAAACATATTAGCACGTGACACGGTGAGGAGCATTTCAGTCTATTTTATTTTTTTTGTTACTGACTTTAATCAAAAACGTTAACCCTCTCATGTTAAGTCACCAACATTTACTGGTATTAACCCATAAATGGATATTTCTTTAAACTTGTTATGAAAAAAATGTTAATATATTTTAGGCCTGTAAAACAAAAACTTCTTCTGAGGTTTTCCTGTAGGTTGAATTTAGTGTCCATGTCAAAAATACACATTTGTTAAGGAACCACAGTGTGCACAGCATGACACTTTGTGTGCATAATGTCAGTGAGCGCTGTAGTGCTGCACCATCACTCTGAGATGTGACATTCCAGCAGCAGCTGGAGGACAGTCCAGATGCTCTTCGTGTGGTGTTAAAGCTCCTACTACAGGCCGCTCTCGGTACTGCAGCAGTCATATCAGCACCTGCATGAGTCAGGCAGTGAAGGTGGTGTAGGAGATGAGGTTTAAGGAGTGTACTGTCTGCAATTTTTTTTAATTATCACATCAAAGCTAATGGATCTGCTGTGTTTTACTACACACATGTATTTACTTCAAGGACTGAAGCATTGCATTTTTCTGTGACTCTCAAAAGTATTTAGTTTTGCTTTAAACAGTTATGCAAATGTGTTCATATTATATTGTTCTGCTTTTGTTCATATGATGGGGATATATATATATATATATATATATATATATATATATATATATATATATATATATATAAATATATATATATATATATATATATATAATTTTTTATCCTTTTTGGTTGAGATAAAACAGCAGAGGGCGCCATAAGACCACTTTGCTGACTATGTAGCTTTCCTATTTTATTTTTTTAAATGACAAACATACTTTAGAGCATTTATATTTGAAAATAATACAATTCCTATCAGAGATAGGTCTGTGTTAGTCGGAGCATGAAGTTCATTGGCCTTATGCTATGAAAGTGATTTTCTAAACTCATCTGCAGGAGATCATCATTTTTTTATGATGCCTTTATACTGAAAAAAGGGCTTTGAATTAGTTTAGTCGTGTGTAACACAGTAAGCTGTGCTGCCTCATAGCACATTTGATCTGCATTGGAATCGTGACCTGAGTCGTTCTTCATGAAAATGGCACGTTCTCTATGTGCTTTGCTCCTCTTACTTTATGAGGGATTCTCTGTTGGATGAAAATAAGAAAAAAATGCAGATTTAGGAGATTTTTACCTGCAGAATTGAGCATGGCGCTCTGGGGCTTTGTTGGGGTAAGTCTGGCGTCCGAAGTCCTCTGGCCTCAGCTATGACTGTATATTTTCTCTGTGTTCTCACCGATGCTTGTCACTGGCACCATCTGTAGGTGAGGGCAGGGAAAATGTGGAAAAAACTGCAGTTTCCAACCAAACGTGCCCCCGCCCTGTCCTCGTTCAACCAATCATGGACACGGAGCAGCCTTTTCAGGAATGACACCTCGTTCTGCCAGTGCCAAGGAGGAGATTGAAGAAGGAGAGATCAAGAAACGATGGAGATTATGACTCAGCAGAAAACTATCCTGATTGATGAGGAGAACAAAAGCACCTTTTCTTTATTTCTCATGGTTTTTAAATCAATTTTGAACTGAGCATTTGAGTCTGAGATTTTCCCCACTTCCTAAAGGCATGCACACATTCCTCCCTTTCAGAAAGGGGAATCTGCTCCTGCTACATCTTGGCAGTGAGCAGCCATTTTGCTTTTTGCAGAAATCAGTCCAGGTTGAGCTGGAGAAGTCGTCTTCTCACCTCTTGTCCTCATCGAAAACAGAGCGTGACGTCAGCAAGCCCGTTTTCCTGGACTGCCTCTGCATCCATGCACCCCGTCACCCCGCTTCCATACATCCATCCCCCTCCCCCTTCCGATCCTCCTCAGAGCCCTACCCACTCCTTCCATCCACCTGACCCTCTGCAGTCCAATGAAATGCGCCAAAGGGTGGATGCACGAACGCGCTGTGACTACTAAGCACAAACTGCAGTCTCACTCTCCTCCTCCGTCGCTGCTCCGGTTCTCTCTCCCACCTCTTGTTTCTGTCTCTCTGTTGCTCCTTCTGCGTCTTATCCGCCCCTCCACCCACCTCCTGCTTCATTCAAGTTACTCCTCCTCGCTCCCTCTGCTCCTCTTCTCTCGCTCTGCTTGCTCTCCTCCTCTCTTGTGACCGCTGCTGTTCTTGCTGCCTCACCCTGCATCCCTCTTTTCCATCTTCTCGTCCTCCTTTTCCTCCTCTCTCGTCCTCTTCCACCTCTTTTTGGAGGTCTTTAAAGCTGCCCGGCACACACTTAACATAACACCCTCCCGTGCTCTGTGTGGGTAAAACATGTCAACTGTTTTGGACCTGGACCAGATTGCATACGCTGGAAATGGAGTGGTGAGTGACAAATGTGTCAAACTGTCTTGACACACTTGGCTGGGTTCTTGCAGTGAGGAGGTTCTGCCTCACAATACAGTCGTTTGTGTGGTTGGTGTGGCAGCAGCTGGCTGTGGGACAGGCATAACTGATGGGATCTGGAGTGTCTTCTGTGCTGGTCTGCCGGGATGGGGCGAACATTTGTTTGTTGTGTCCACGTTCACCTACAGGTCACAGAATGCCCGTCTGTTAAACTTGCCAAGGGTGTGGTGGTGAATTTTAACGTGATCAGGGTAGATGCATGTGTGATCCGCTCAGGTGGCTCGGATAATTCAGTGTTTGTGCAGCTGTGACATTCGTGGTCTTTCATTTTGTCACTAAAGAAAGGTGGATGCACGCTGTGGCTGCACAAATGAAAAAGCTTCCTTGCAGAAATCTTAAGTTTTGAACTCCCTTCTTTGGTCATGCATGCATGTGTGCTGCGGGAGACTGTGCATGCGCGTGTCTGCATGCGTCTTTGTTTGGATGCACTTGTTAGTCATTAACTACCCTGTGACTGATGCTGACACTAGAAAAAAGAAGTGGTGAAACCATGCCAGTGCAGGAAAGAGATGGAGGTTGACATTGCTCTCTTTTTTTTCCCACTCCCCTCCTTTTGTCACTCTCTCAATAGTTGTCACTAGTCCTGTTGCATCTGAAAGCACAGACGAAATATTCCCACAGTGCACCAACACCAACAAGCACTTGCCACTGTTAATGTGTTGGTGGAGAAACGAGTGGATGCCAGTCGGCTAATCTCCTCTTCTCCTTCAAGCTGTCCAGTCCTGCTGCCCCACCCCATGTCTGTTTTTCGTGTACACACAAAAGCACACAAACATGTGTACTCACACACGCTTGGGGCCATGTAAAAGTGTCTTCTTCCTCACCCACAATTCTTCATCATAATCCGTCTTTATCTAGAAACGTCAGGACGCTCGCCGTCTGTTTTAAGGCGCTCTCTTCTGTTAGTCATAGGAGCTTCCTCCTGTTTCTGTCTGTCACTGCTTTCACGCTCCATTTCCTGCCCTGCAGCTCCATGCTTCCCCATCTTTATTCTGTGTCCCCACCTTGAACGTGCCTGACGTCTTTCCCCATTTCTAGAATGAACACATGCAGCAGAACAACATTAGAATGAAGTAAAAAAAAAAAGTCCCCAGTTTTCCTCTGGACTGCCCTTGACCCCTGTCCTCCCTTCAGCTGTAGAATCGTTTTTATCCCTGAAAAGGCCTCACATGAGCGCCACGTTTACCCTCATTTTTTGTTTGTAGCTTTTTTGCAGACAGGCTAATCTCTGTCTAACACTGCTGCTTCAGAATAAGCAGTTTTTCTTGGCCGCCTCTGTGAAGATGCAAATGACACATCTGTGGCGTGTATCCTTCATCTCTTCCGATGAGCCAAACGTTGCTGGCTTTCCGGTGGGAAATGGAGGTTTACCGTCAGCTTCACTCCTCCTGTCAGTTGGATCACAGCTCCTCATCTACTATGGACTGCTTGCTATATTATTGATAACCAGCAGGCCTTAAAACCAGGAGGCGCCACCCACAGCTCTGTGCTCATACATGCATGTCTTCACATAATGCACGGCGCTGTTTGCAGCTCCAAACATTGTGGATCATTCATGTCTTAAAGTGAGGATTCCTATGGCTGGTGTGTAAATATTTCCTGATCCACTCCAACCTCATTTATGGTGGGGTTTTTTGACATCCCTGACTTTCAGACCTGATTGATTCAGCTCCTTCTAAGCGACTGCCATTAAATTGACATCCAGCAGATTCCAAAGGAACAGTCTGAGTCATATATCATCATTGGGCGTTTGGTGCATCCAAACTGATAACTGATAAAGGGATGAAGATTTCTAGTGGCTGTTTGTAATACGCTACTCCACCTCATTTTTGTTTTTGCAGACTGCCGATCAGCGACACAAAAGGGCAAAAGTAAACGATGCTGCAGTTTCTGCAGACTCATGCCCGCTAATGCAGCATCAGAGCGTCGCCTCAAAGGCCTTTTTTGCAGCAGTTCGTCTCAGTTCTTCAAATTCACCGTTAATAGTCCTCGGGATCGCATCATCGTTTCACAATAACTAGATTTTTCTTTGTGGGCATTTCTGTGGTTTCTGTCGATCTTGATAAAGAGGCATTTTCAGTTTACATTTCTCTTTTCCTAAAACATCTTTTGGAATAATTTTATCATAAATCAATAAATCCAGTTCATGACCTTGATTTTTCTAAAAACATTCATTCAGCTTCTTAGGTTTCACTGTTTGTCCTGATTCGTTGATGTCACTTGAAGTTTTATGAATTATTAATATTATTTACACAGAATGTTGGTCTGTTTCTCAAAAATGCATTCTGTGTTTCATTTGTAAGGATAGACATTAGTATTTTTTAATAGCTTATTATAACTTATTTTATTTCTTTTTTATGAAAATATATATATATATATATTTTGTATTTGTCCAAGAATTTGGTTTGGATTTTAAAAGATTTTCGATTATATATATAATATTTCAACTCATACACAGTGTGTTAGATCAAGATAATTTTTGGACTAAAATCTCATTTACAGTTAAAGACATTAAATTGAATCATATATGTATATAAATTAGCTTGTGAATATTTCTCATAAACCTAAATTAAATCCAAACCAGCCAACTTCATAATGCATGAAATGAAATGTGTGGCAACACAAAGAGAAAATCAAAAAAGTTATAATGAAGAATTAAAAAACTTTTTCAGGATCTTAAATGCCTTAAACTAGGTTATGTAGCTTTGCAGCTTTGGTATATATTTTATAGTTTTCATGGACACATTAAGAGTTACTTTTATCACTTTTATTCCCTAAAATGAATTCTACATGTGATTTCTGTGAGTTCCCCCATAATAACCTCATACCAGTTGAGTTTGTGGTTTTTCTTTGAAACTGACATTCCTCTTTCTTGATTCGGCCGTTTGGCCCTGAATGTGGTTTCCTGTTTACTCTTGTTTTTTGTTTTGTTTGGTGCAACGTGCAGAGACGAAGTAACCATGTGACATTAGATGATTATGTAAAGTTGTCTTATCCTGTAAATATTTTACTTCTGGCTCCGATCTGTAGCAGGTTTCTTAAAGAAAACTTTCTTTAAAGACAAAAAAGGAGGTGTCTGCTCTCTAACCTGTTTGTTTGTGCTCTGCTTGGGTGCAGGAGCACGACATTGAGACGCCTCATGGTGTTCTCCATGTGACAATGAGAGGTGTTCCCAAAGGCAACAGACCTGTCATCCTAACCTATCACGACATTGGCCTCAATCGTGAGTCCGCTCAAAACACTCATCGATTTGCCAAGTGCTTCACCTCAGCATCAAACACACCTGCTTGGAGGTTGAGTCTCCTCAGCCCTTCTCACTTTGTCCATCCTGGTTTCCTTCTTCAGATAAGTCCTGCTTCAACACCCTCTTCAACTATGAGGACATGCAGGAGATCACGCAGCACTTTGCAGTGGTCCACGTAGACGCGCCCGGCCAGCAGGAGGGCTCTCCCCCCTTCCCCACCGGGTGCGTCTATCAGTTTCTTTCAATAGTCAATATTTGTTCATTTTGAACGATTCCGTTCATCAACCGAAAATCAGTTGATTAGCCAACTATTCAACCAGTGTGACTCAGAGATAAATACCTGAGTACTAGAGTGTAACGATTCATTTATTTTTTGCTTTAATTCATATAATTTGTTGCAGCTGATACAATATTTATTTATATCGGTTCATTGTGAACGATCCAATTTGTTTATCTACTATTGATTTTTAGTCAAAAATTCAACCAGTTTGACTCAGAAATAAATACTAGGGTATTGAAAGTTTTACAGATTGCATGTATTTCTTGCAAGATATTCAAGTGTAAATTAAATATGTGCACAAGCAAATAAGTTAACAAGAATTAATGGCAAATCCATTCACATTTTGGTTTCATAAAGTTCAGTCCATTGTTGTTTTTCCACATCAAAATAATACAAAATTCTTAGAACCTGATGCCACACTGTATGGTCACAATATAATCAATTAATGGTTTAGGTCAATGCAATTAACAACTTTTGATTCATCAACTGATTTTTACACCGCTACTCAAGATTTTTTATTTATAATAAACTAAATATTTTTTGTGTGGGAGCGTTCTCCCCCGCTTTAAAGGGCTCATGCGTCTCCTTGTATCTGCAGCTATCGCTACCCAACCATGGACGAGCTCGCTGAAATGCTGCCCTCCGTGATGACTCGCCTGAAGTGAGTGGCTCCTGGTGAAAACTGATAATCAATGTAAAGCCGTGCATCTCTTGTTCCACACTAACCGCCGGTTCCTCCATAGGATCAACAGCGTGATCGGCATTGGCGTGGGGGCGGGAGCGTACATCCTCACCCGCTTTGCTGTGAGTCCTCCCCACCACTGCAGAGACTGCTCTCTCTCTCCACATTATGTATTTGTTTGTTTGTTTTCACTGAAGCTGTTCTGTCTCACCTAGAATAACTGATGGCTTTTAGATCGTAATGCTTGTTACTCTAAACGCTGAAACCTTCCAAACAGCCTACTCAGGGCATCTGGTTCCTCTGCAGTCTGCTGCTATGCAGCCTGTTTACCTGATAATGAATCACCTCCGTAATGTCCCGCCTTTACACAAACCGTTGGTCTTTTTCTGTGTTCAGTTGAGCGTAGCTGGAAAAAATTACAATCCAGTTGAAAGACATAAGTGTCAGGAGAGCAAGAAATCATTCGAGGATTTATAATAGAGGGGAGTTTAATAAAGGTTGGGGTAGAAATGAAAAACTGCATTATTGTGCTCTTCTAGGACAGTGTACAGCAAGTGTACATGCTTCTGCACTGAAGCTGAAAGCAGCATCCACTGCATCATCTCGACACTAATCCACATCTTATGGATGAATCATCTTTTCAGCTTTTGTAAATTCTAAAGTTCTTCACATAAATTGCTCCATATTCAGCGTCCTACGTTTTTATTTAACTAACAGATATATTGGGCCTCCTGATTTGTTTTGTCTGGTTTTGTCCTGAACTGCTCCATCAATTCAGTGCAAAAGTTTGAAGTTAGTAACTTTATAAATAAATAATGAATCAATGAATAAATAATCACTGTTCCTCATTCACATATCCTGATCAAACAACAAAATTGTTCTTACATGAGTAAAAACTTGTGTTGTATGGCATGATTCACAAAAGCAGAAATGATGATGGATTTAAAAAACTGCAACATGTGGAATGCAGAGTTCCCCAGGGCCTGTACAGACTCTTGGGGAATGCAGAGGACATTACTGAGTGGATATGACACAACTTACTTCAGTTAATTAAAATAAATAAGTTATTATTTATTATCTTGGGTGCTAAAAAGAAATGGTTGCCAGAGAGCTTCAATTTTTTCATCTAAAAACCGCCAGCCAGGCCAGAAACTAAGGTGTAGTGATTAGGCAACACATTCTTTCTCCTAACTCGTCACACATGGACGTTTGGTTAAGAACCCCTCCGTGTCACTTTTTGACGCTCTGAGTGTCCCCAAGTCATTTTCTCAATCAAGGCTCAACAACCCTCGGTACACAGTACCAGATGCTATACCAGATGAGGTACCGAACACAGACTGATCCTCAATACCAGACACGGTACCGTAAGCAAACTGGGCCCAGACGCAAACTGGTACTGGGTTAGAGTTCCGTTCCTGGGCTAGGGTACCAGTGCGCTCCGTGTCCCGGTTCTGCACCAGTTCAGATTCGAGGCCCGGAGGTTGGGGACCCGTGATTTAATGGGAACAGCCAGCCTGTCAATAAACGACGAGTTGGGGACACTCAAAACGTCAAAAAGTGACATGGAGGAGTCCTGAACCAAACGTCAATATGTGACAAGTTGAGAATGAGAATGTGTTGGATTAGGAGTCCAGGAGAAAATCGAATCTGCGGTGAATCACGATATTGCATTTGGCAATACTTTTTTTTTCACCTAAACCCCCGATCACTAGCTGGCAGAACTGCACACTGAGGCTCTTTGAGCAGCTCTACAATGCAGATCTCACGAGAACCAGCTTACAATAAATGTTCTGTCAACCTAGTGGTTTTTGTTGTTATGAGACATGTACTTTGTTTTTACTTGGGATGGGTACCAAACCAAAACTTCAGTATCAGTATCACATAAAAACGCAGATTGCAGTGCTTTATAGTGGGCTTAGATAAAAACGAGTAACGCAGTGCAGCTGCGCAGTGGGTCAAGCACGCATCTTCAGCTTATTAAAATAGTGAAAAATTGTTCCAGTATATTCTAGGGGTATATTGTGATATGTATCATGTCGTGAGATGTTCATAGTGATACGCATCGTATAACCGGACTCTTGCCAATACACACCCCTAGTAGTGATAAATACAGACCTAAATTTTGATCAACATATTAAAGCAGTCACAAAATCAGCCCACTATTATCTCAAACATATTTCAAGAATTAAAAAAGAAAAAAGAAGATCTGATGTCTAAGCAGGACCTGGAAGAAATAGTTTTCATCTAATGCTTTCATCTTTAGTCTACTCTAAGAGTGTTTTTCCTAGACCTCCAAAGGAAACAACAGCTTATTCTGCTGCTCAGATTCTCACAAAGACCATAAAAGGAGTCCACATTTGTTCAGTCCTGCTGCCTGTCTGCCAGAGGATAGACTTTAAAGTTCTGATGCTGGTTTATAAAGCTTTCAATGGTTTAGCACCAAAAAACACAATTGACCTCCTGATCCAGTATGCACCAGCCAGACCTCTCCTATCATCTGGAGTTCCTAGAGTCAAAACCAAACAGCTGTATTCATCTTCTATTCTCCACATATGTGGAACAGGCTTCCACAAACCCTTAGATCAGCTGAAACACTCAGTTTATTTACATCCAGGTTAAAGACCCACCTGTCCTCAGCTGCATTTGTTTAGTTTTTTTTCAAAAGTTTGCATCCGCACTGTTACTTTAATCTTACTTCAAGTTAAGTTAGAAAGTCACAATTTGAATAGTCTTTGTCCTTGAAATATGCTACACACCTTATGATACTTGCAGAAGTACATATAGACTTTTCCGTTGGAATCCTCTTACTTCTTATCCTTCACAGTTGAACAATCCCACCCTGGTGGAAGGGCTGGTTCTGATCGACGTTGACCCGTGTGCTGAAGGCTGGATTGACTGGGCTGCTTCAAAGGTCAGAGTTCAAGCTTTGGCATAGATCTGATCATGTGTCTCTTCTGCACTAGCAGAGGGTAACTCTTTGCTGCATGTATAAGAAGATATCATCTAAAAAAATATAATATCTAACTTAAAAAATGCACAACAGTTTAAGATGTAATAATTCTCAATAGACTGATTTTATTTTGTCTTATACCAGTCTTTTTTCCAAAACTAAATCATTGCTGGGGTTTGTAAGTATGGTTATTATTCTTTTTCTGTGTCCATCTATGAAAAGTCTCTTTCTGTGGAGAAAACCATCAACCATCAACGGAGCAGAGGTTCATGTAAACATGTTTTTGATGAATGAGCTCGAACAGCCGGCCTCGTTGTACTTTCCTCAAGGCCACTATGTGAAAGACAGATGTAGCAACAGTGTTCAAGCTGTCGGGGCGGAACCTTCAAGGACATGTGAGAGACGAGCTGTTCTGACCCCAGAAACTCAGAAAAGAACGTAGCAACTCGTTGTTTCACAGCAGCTACATTTTAAAAACAAAATGTGTAAAAACAAGGTTTTGAAACCAAAAAGTTTAATTTTTTCCCCCAAGAAAAAAGTAGGTAGAAGTTACAGATTTGTACTGATTAGTTAAATTTTAAAATAAGATCATGCAAATATTTAGGAAATGCATTTTAGTTTTGTAGTGCTATAAAAAAAACAAAAAAAAAAAACGAATCACTGGGTAAATGTGTTTTTTTATTTTGCTTCAGCTCAATGACAGGTCTGCTAATCTAATCTATCAGATAATTTAGTAGTTAGTCATACTGAGCTGCACCACCTCATCAGGCTTTGGTTAGATTGATTTAAACAGGTGTTGAAGGTTTCCTTAGTGTTGTTGTCTTTTTAGTAAATGTCTGCCCATTGAGTGAACAACCCACTAAAGAATATGATAACCATAACTCCTCCTCCTCCTCCGCCTGCAGTTGTCTGGATGGACTAGTAACCTGGTGGATATCGTCATGGCTCACCACTTCAGCACTGTGAGTCCTCATCCTGCAGGTTTCCTGAGAGCGGATTGTGATGAGACAGAGACTGAAGCTCTTTTTAATTTCCCTTGACACTTGGTCCTCATTTCTATTTCATTACAGACATTTTCTAATTATTTCTCCGTGTATTTTTAAGACAGACTTGCGTTCTTATAATCTTTTGACACAGATTTTGTCGATTTTACTAGAACCAAAAATAAAAAACTATAAAGACCTCTTCCAATGACGGATTTGGTGTTCTTGTTGCATTTTTCTCATGATGGAGAAAATTTATAAAGAAAAATAAGATGAAAATTACATTTCTGGGTATTTCCTTTATTCAAATCATTGTAAATCAGGAGCAGAAGAAAAAAAATACTGTTTGAAAAAGCCTGGAGCAGTGACGAACAGGCAATGGTGCACATACCACAAGTTCCTGCTTCACTCGTTTATGATGCATCCACTTGCAGACAAGTACTGTAGATCCATGAACGTATTCAGCAGAATTGTACGACTGAATGGCACTAATATTGCTCGCCAATTTTGTCATAATTGGGTATTGCTGATCATGTCCAGAATGAATTTGATTTGATTGATTTGATGCCTAGATTGATTCAATTCCGATTTTTTTAGATTCTTTCAAACCCTTTAATTTATTTCAATTCAATTGCATTTTCCGTTTACACGGTTTACACATTCAGACACAATTGTTTAGAAACACATTAATATATGTTTTGAAGATATTCATATTAATATTATACAGTTCACATGCTGTAAAGTTCATTAATTAAATTATAATGAGATTGTTAATACCATACAGTGTTACATGGATTTTCAAATTGAGAAGCTCCAACAATTGTTCTGCCTCTTCTAGATGGCGTCTCAGTTTGGCCACTGGGTGGCGATCACACTATAGCATTATGCCCTATTCCAGAAGAAGAAGAAAATATGAGCAAAAAATATATATATTAAAAAAACTGTATTCATGACCACAAATGGTTACTTTTAAAATATGCCCTTAAAAGTGTTTGGAAAATTCATGGCTGGGAGTTTATAAAAATGTTCATTTAGTCAGCAAAGTATGTTTTGGTCGACCAAGCGTTGGCCGTCTTATGGGAAATCCTGTTACACGTTAGCATCAAGCTACCAGACTTTAGTATTATGTGTCAGATTGAGCTCTACTTTTATGGATTGATTATTGATCTACTAAGCTTATATTGATTTAGATCGATTAATCGATTTTGTCAACCCAGCCGTGTAAGCTAGCAAGAGAGAGTGTGAACAAATGGATAATGGGAAGTCAGGGAAGGCTTACTCCATGCCTAAAAGCAAATTTCTAATGAACTACTGCCCCTCTGCAGTTTCAGAAAAAAACACAGGTTTTTTTTATTTTGGTTTAAAACAACATAATCTTAATTAAAATACTATTGAAAACACTTAAAATAGATCAAAATATGATTGGAGTGGGACTTAAACAGTCTATTAAAACATCAGATTAAAATTTCAAAAGTGACTTCACTTCCATATTTCAGAAAAAGTTCCAAATGCATTCTTATTTTTTAAAATATGCAATTAGAAGGTTAATTTTTGGATCAGCTGAAGTCGTCTGTGTTCTTCAGGATGAGCTGACTGAGAACCAGGAACTGATTCAGACCTATCGCCTTCACATCGCCCAAGACATCAACCAAGACAACCTGGCTCTCTTCTGTGGCTCTTACCAATAGTAAGACACACTTTTTTTATAGACACCACCCAAACATTATAGGGAATAGTAAACAGAACCCAAAGGTCACACTTTTTATTTTAATGATATTTTCGTTTTTCTGTCTCTAACATTGTAATCTCTTACCAGCCGCCAAGACCTGGGCATTGAGAGACCCATCGTAGGTTTGAATGAGGACACAGTCAACACACTAACGTAGGTGCTACAGTTAAACCTGCTCCTACATGTGAGTTCTTCATGTGAATTAAAATTTCCTCCTCATCTCCTCCAGGTGCCCTGCTCTGCTGGTAGTAGGTGACACATCACCTGCTGTAGAGGCTGTGGTGAGTTAACTGTAACTGTTTCTTTTTTTTGCCATCTCGTTTTATATTTTAGTTCCAATCCTTGTTTAATTTCTTTTAGGTGGAGTGCAATTCCAGGTTGAATCCCACCAAGACTACACTCCTAAAGGTGGTGCTTCTGTTCTTTGTAAAACAATTAAAAAAAAACATATTTTTCCCACAAAAATCTTGTTTTTATTGATTCTTACAATATTCCCGTAGATGGCTGATTGTGGAGGCTTGCCTCAAGTTGTGCAGGTTTGTATTTAAGTTTTAAAAACATTTTTTTTTTTTGGTCTAAACTTTCTCTTCACATTAATGTTTCATCTGTTTTCAGCCCGGGAAGCTTGCTGAAGCATTCAAATACTTTGTTCAGGGCATGGGCTACAGTAAGTAAACAAGTCTTCTTTTTGACCTTCGAGGCTAAAACTGAAACTGGTTTATACTAGTAACCTGCAGCCAGTATCAGTGAGTTTTTCTCTTGGAGGTGACGTTTTTGTGGTCCAGGACTGAATTTCCTGTTGACGTGAGCGCAATGAGAAAAGGCTCTCGAACGAGGAGGGCTTTGGCTGTCGGACACCTCTTTGCGGGTGGTCTGGCCCGTGGCCAGCGAAGTGTGAAATCAGGCGTTTTCTGTTTTTTGTCAGCCCTGTGAGAGAGAGGCCGTCTGTGAGACGCAAACGACGCTAACACCATTCCTCTCTTTGCAGTGTGCGGTACTCGTAACCCTCAGTAGGTGAGGTGTAAGTGCTTGTAGCATGAAAAAAAATGGATTTGATGTGCTGAACAGCATTCTGCTTCCTGTTCAGTTTAGAGTGGGCGTCAAAAATTACCCTCTTTTGTGTCCCTGGTGTGCTTTCCTTTATCTGCACAGAACTGTTTAATGACGCACCGTCGTTCTGCAAAGATCCTAAGGTGCTCAGTTAAACAGGCCTCCAGGTTTTACAGTCAGTTTGAGAAAACAACAAGCACATCCCTGCATCCCTGACTGTGATCCATGGAAGGGTGACATGATGCTTGCCTGAGTCACACAGATGACATCTGCTGTTGTTGGATTTTATTTCTTTTTTCTTCTTTGTTGTTCCCAAACCCCCTCACTGAGGGATGCACCCTCAGGTGGAGCAAAGTGTTGCTTTAAAGGCCAGTCAGGACCCCGTTGAGCAAATGCCACTGAAGGATTAGAGCAGATTAAAGGGTGTGCTTTCATGCAGAGGAAGTGTGGAAATAAAAACTTAACACCTCAGCATGTTCCTTAAAGCTGATTTCCATTAGCTCTTTATTGCTGAGTGAAATTTACTGGCTAATCACCAAAGAAAACATGATAGTTTACACATATGCTGTGATTTTTTTATTTTTTATTTTTGGCAAGGAGCATATTTGTCTTCAGCTTCTCTACCAAGCTTTGGCAAAAGCCTCCCTTCTATGTGGGATAAAGCAACTTTTTCAACCTATCTGCCTTTCTCCTGTCTTTCCATCTTGAATCAATGCCTGCAGTCCCGTACGTTCATCTCAGTCACCTGAGCAACGAATCAGGTACCAAATTCTGGAGCCGGCCGCCAAACCAGGAGGCTTTGAGCTAAAAAGAAAAAAAAAAACCTTGTGATACTCCGCAGTGGATGAATGTCAGTGCATGCGGGAGGCTCTCTAGAGAGCGCTGTTCCCTACAGCAGCTGGTGGTGGAGGGTGCAGTGAGTGTGAAGCACACTGAGAGCCCTTTTGCATACATTCATCTCCCTGTAGGAGGTTAGTCTCCCTTTTAGCATGCTGCTTATGTCAGTGTCCTATTTTGCTGCATGACCTGCTGCTGTTGCACATGCTGTGTTCCTTAGTTGTATTTATTATTATTTCTGGAGGAGGCACACATTTCTCAAACACAATATTTGAGGAGTGTTTGCATGGTAATCACTTGGTTGTTTTGTTTTTGCATTTCGTTTTTGTCTGTTTTTCCAACGGTGAGACTCAGCAGCATGTGAGTGGAATAGTAATGCTTGTTTTTGTTGTTGTTGTTGTTGTTTTCCTCAGTGCCGTCAGCTGGAATGACTCGCCTGGCTCGCTCTCGCACAACCTCCTCTTCCAGCATCACCTCCATGGACACTAGCCGCAGTCGTAACAACCTTAACAGCTTGCTGGAGAGCAACTCCGCTGGGGCCCTGGACCGCCAGTCTGGAACTCAGACCATGGAAGTTTCATGTTAAACCCCCCACACCCACCTCGCCCCCGCACTCCCTCATAGTAACATACGTGCCCTCTCTTCTCTCTAATCTTTCTCCGATGCAACTTAACTCCAGGGCATCTATGTGACAGAAGGATCTAATATATTAACAGATGCATATAATATTAAATGTACTGTCGGACATAACTATATTCAAGTGTGTTGTATATTCAAATGGTAAACCCCATTTGACTGAGATGTCTAATCTCGTATTTATTTTTTTTTTCCACTTTTGTCTTTGTCGTAACCCTCCTCACACCGTAGAAATGATGTGTTTAAGACCTTTTTTTACTCTTGACATGTGTGTTTCACTGATCGCCATCAATTTATTTTTTAACTTGAGTCATTTTCCGGTACTACTGGAGATCCAAAAGGATCTTTGAATCTACGGTGGCTTTAGGAGTGGGCCTGCAGCACCTCTGCGCCGGCTCGCGTCTAACAAATCATTTCACAAAGTAGCACTGCAAACTGTAGCACTGATCCTGTGAGTAAACCTTTGGAGAGCTACTTTTAAGCATTCTTTTTTTTTTTTGTCTTTTGAATTCTTTCTTCCTTCCACACCGTGCTGATGTTTGTGTTCGGCTGAAACTGTACGTGAGAAGCAGAAAAGCCCCCCTTCACGTTGGAGCTTCTCACTGTGCTGATTCTGCTCATTTATATTCTGAATAAAGATGCAAATAAAGTACACGCTTGCTTCATGTGTCAGTTCTCTTTCTAGAGGTTTCCAGAGCCGAGTGCTTGTAAACATCTTCGAGGTGTTTCTATAAATAAAACAAAGTGAGGCTGCACACCCTAGATCAGTTAACGCCGGCGCTGCTGCGTCTAGTTAGTGGAAAAGTGAGGAGACTGTGGTTGAGATTGTTTCCAACCACACTTGCTCTTATTTCCGAGCTGAGTGATAACTGCTGTTGTCACAGATGAGCCGGCTATATTTAGCTCTCCATCAAAAGACAAAGATCAGCTGCTTTTGCAACTAAAAGAAACTTTAAAAAGAACAAACTGGAACAAGAATGAAGTGTTTATCTGTTTACTACCATCTTCAAAGAGGTGTGCTGCAAAGAATTCTGGGTACTCTGATAGTCTTCCTCCTTCATGTGAGGAGGTTCATCATAGCATCAGAGCAGCATAATACAAATGTATGCAACTTCTCAAATAACCACTTATAGACCAGTTTATATCAGCGTGTGCTGATGCTTTAAATGCAGATCACGTGAACCAATCAGATGTGTTTGATCAAACACTGAGAGCAGCTCGAACAGAACAGTAATTCTTGATAGCAAACTTTCCATCTGCTAATTCAGCACTGATTTGATCTGCTCTCGTTTCCCCGCTGCTCTTTAGGCTTCTCACAAACATCCCACTACATTCAAATTGTGCAATCGGAATTAAGTTTTCACACTTTTAATGTTTAAAACAAGTTGTTTGATCAGTGAACCTTTGCAGAAATGTGACTTCTAGTTCTCCCACAGCTAATAATAGCATCAGAGTGGAAAAAAAAGATATTGTTTTCTAGGTGTGATGTTCAAATGTAGATTTTCACCTTTGACCTTCTTTGACAGGATTGTCCTGCATAGAGCAATAAGGGCGCTTACGTACGCTGACACTTCATTTCGTACGCTGCTATTAGCAGAACCGTCTGCAGATCGGTCCAAGACGTTCTCTGTTGAAACTCTCGTGCGTCACAGGAAGCTGCGGCTTGCGCGACATGCATAAAGGTGAGGCGAGAGACCTGCTTCCTTCAGTCATCCTTCATCGCCGACAGCTGCAAAAAAAACCAGCAGTCTTTATGAAAAGTGAGCAGAGAGGGGAGCCGTCTGAGATTGGATTCAAATCGACATGTTTGCATTTTTATGCTGAATACCAACACGGATTTATGACCAAGAAGACTAGAAGTGAAAAGGCCTTTTTGAGGACTATTGCTTCTCCAAACAAAAAACTTTAGAAAGTGAGTTGTCTTTTTATGTTTTTTTAACTTCTGTTTCCAAGATTTTAAGAATGTTTTATTCGACCAACATAAATGTGTTGCACAGATTGAGCACAATCATATTTTAAAATGTGAAATGTTACTGTCATTGCTGATTGTAAGAAAAAATATATATGGGTTGGTTGAATAGAATAAAAATCTCCCCTTTTGAGATGTGGGCCTTATTCCTGCCATGCAGTTGAACACAGGATACCAGCACCTTTTGTTGTGGCTTGGCACATCCTGTGTATTTTACTCTTGGTTCCCTTGTAAGGTGAATGCACTGTCTCTATGTGTGATAAAGTTACAATCATTTAGATATGTATTCATTTACATCTTGCTTGTTTTTCCTCTTAAGGTCTCGACAGACTGTCGGAAAATGGGCTCCTGCTTTACCAGATGTCACTCAAATTTAGAGGTTTTAGAAAACTCACCTGAATCTGACTCACCAGGTAGTTTCAGATCACAGAGATGCTTAGTGAAATATTAAGATTCCCCAGATTGAATGTTCACCTCTCCTCTGTGGCTCTACAGCCCTCCAGGAAAGTGTGATTGTGTCGCTCCATGACTACCCAATGTTTGAAGACACAGAACCCATCATGTTCGCTGGTGAGAGACTCCACGTTGTATCAGAGTAAGTGGAATCATTTGTGATGTTTCATTTAAAAAATAAAAAAAAAATCTCCCTAAAGAGCGCCCCTTTTTTGGAACAAAAACAGGGATGGTGATTTCATGACGATGAGATCCTCGACCACCGGCCGAGAGAGCTACATCCCCACCAACTATACAGCCAAGGTGACGCACAGGTGAGGAACTGTTATCATGTTCATGAGAAGAAATGAGGCACACTGTCTGTGTAGGTGTGTAGGTGAACTGTACCTCCGCGGAGACAAACGTTTGGAAAGAAACGCTTGTTCTCCGTTGACATATTCAGCCTCTGCCTCCTGCACTTTCAGTCCTACTCAACAAGCTCAGACCTTCTTCTAATGGACTTTCCAAACTTCAAAACTGTATTTCAGTGTTCCAGTATGAAGGTGTCACGTCCTCTGTTGCAGGTGGCTGTACACAGGCATCAGCAGATACAAGGCAGAGGAGCTACTCCAGAAACCCAACAACCAGAATGGATCCTTTTTGATCCGAGAATCTGAAACAAACAGAGGTGAGAGCTTTGTTCTTACATTTTTTTAAACTGCATTATTAACAACTTTAATAAAATGTAACCTTTTGTGTAAAGGAACTAGTTTACAAAAAATATTTGAAATATCTCTTTTCTAATTTTTCTTGGGGGTTTTGGGGGGTTAAGGAAATTTTTGATAATTTTAATTTGAAGTGCACAGAATCTGAATACTGAGCCCACTATGGACCCAACTATTGGATTTCTTTTATTAGTTACTTCTATAAGAAGTATATTAAATGTATTGTAAAGTACTTTGAACTTTGCACTGCATAAGAAACACTGACTGAAGTTTAACTGTTATATTGCACATTTGCTAGTTTGATTGCTCTGTTGTTCATTTGATTGTTTAAATGTGTTATTATATGGTTGGTTGGTTGATGGATGGATGGATTTGATTGGTTGATTAACCAATTGATTGATTGATTGATCCAAAGATTGATTGATTGATCCAAAGATTGATTGATTGATTGATCCAAAGATTGATTGATTGATTGATTGATTGATCCAAAGATTGATTGATTGATTGATTGATTGATTGATTGATTGATTGATTGATTGATTGATTGATTGATTGATTGATTGATTGATTGATTGATTGATTGATTGATTGCAATCATACATAAATGTATCTCCTTTCATTGTTTTCATGCTGTTTTTCGGCTTGCTCAGGTTTTTGTTTTCTCCGGTTCTTTAGATCAAAAGCAAATATTTCCTGAAGAAATCATTCCCGTTGGAAATAAATATTCATGTGATCCTGATTTTTACTGATTTGTTCTTATTCTTCTTCTTTCCATTGTTTGAAGTGAAGATTACAGAATTGGGACACAAATAAAATTAAATATTAATTAGTTTAATCTTCTAATTCTCCTCCATGTTTTTTTTTCAAATCACAACATTTTTGGAAACAATGACTAAATATGTAAGGCAGCAGAAATTTGTCCCACAAATTAGATTAGGTTTTCTTATGAAAACACTTTAATAAAGAAATGATCTTGCTCTTTTGTTGAAGCTGATGAAATACGGTTCATGTGACAAAACAAGTGAGAAGTCAAGACAAAAATGTCTTAATTGCTGCATCTGTGGGATGTTTCTGTTTTCAGACAGCCACTCGCTATCCATCTTGATGAGAACCAACTCCCTACAAGTGAATCCTGTGAAGCACTACCGCATCTACCGCCTCCAAAACAGCTGGTACTATATTTCTCCAGGACTCACCTTCCCCTCCCTTCACTGCCTTGTAGAACACTATTCAGGTCAGAACTGAAGCGATGACTCTCTTCTGATGTTGTCAGACAACCAAATTCATCAAACTGACAGAAAACTGGGGCTCCTTTTACAGAGTCTGCAAACGGCCTGTGCTGCCAGCTGACGGCTCCTTGCTTCATCCAGGGATTAGACACCCCCAGGCCCGTTCCCAACACTATCAGAAGGCCTACTATTAACTGGAAGGACATAAGCAGGTGAGAAATGTTTGTATCTAATTATTTTAGTGCAAAGAGAGACACTCGCTGTTTTGAAAGTTTTGTTCCAACAGCCTGAGGAACCAATCTGCAGCATCAATGATGAGTTAACTAGTGAGAGGAGTGCGAGAACAAAATGATTTGCCAGCTGATTAAATTATGTATCATTATGGGAGAAGAATAAGAAAAACTCAGACTGGTTAAAAGTTAAATCTTGAGATTTTAGTACTTTAACAAAAATGTAAAATCCACAAAGACCATACATGCAAATTTAGAGGTTTTTGTTAAATCGTCCTTCTGTTTTCACACTCACTCTCATTGCAAATCCTTTTTTTTTTTTGTTGTTGTTCCATTTAGATCAGTGATTCTCAGAAGAAAGAGAACAGAGTCAGGTCACTCTCTGGTGAGCGAAGGACTGAGGGAGGCTATCAGCTCTTACCTCCAAATGACAGAGGGCGATGATCATAGCTGGGACTCTTGAGGAAATGCCTTTGGTCGGCCCGAGATAACGACATCAAACATATACCATGAAGTACTGCGCTGTGTCCACTGCAGCAGGAGCAAGCCAGGGGAAGAGGTCCTGCTTAGCTGTAGAGGACTGTTCTGGAGCAGCAAGAAGGAACTGAGACACTACACAGCTCAGAGATGTGGAAACTGCTGACTGTTTTTCTGTACATGCAATGAGGTGTGAGCTGATACTGGAAAATATTTCTATTTTATTTGTTATTGTTTCTCTTAACTTATAAATTATTGTGGAAATGACGTTTAAAACAATGTAAGTCATTAATATATCTATGATATGTCTGTAGTTATGTTGTTGGAATCCAATAAAGACTGGCAAGTAAAGGATGTGATGCCACCATATAGAAAACTGAATTTGTAGCTCATTCTCTTTTTAATAAAATTGTTATTAGACTCCTGCTTATATAAAAGAAAATCACCAAAATTCAATTAAATTTATACCCAGTTTATACTCCTCATCAACTTTAGAAATTTTACAGTGAAGTGACACTAAAAAAATGTTCAGATATGAAACATTTCATTTTAATAAACAAATAATGAATTAACCCAACTAAATGACAGGATAACCTTTTTTGTTTTGTAATGATCTCTATTTTCTTTTCCTTATGTGGATTTGTAAAAATGTTAGACAGCACATTGACATTGGAATTGGAATTAATTTATTTCAATCAATCCATCAATCAATCAATCAATCAATCAAAAAGTAAAAAAGACAAGCAAAAAGGACATTCATCTATGCATGAATATATCAAGTGCATTAGTCGTGATTTAATTTGAAAATAAATTGATTAATTAAAAAAGTAAATAGATATACGACAGATACAGAAATCCAAATATTATATATACAATGCATCCACATACAAATGTAAAATGTGCTATTTGAATTACTCGTACCTATGAATCACACATTGTATCCAGAAAGTTTAAAGATGGTCATGAACAGTATTGATTGCTTCAAAAGGAATGGGAGTAGGTGATCTTAAATGATCCAACCCCTATTATGCTTGACTTAACTATTTAACTTTTTTTTGACATATTTCAAATCAAATCAAACTTTACTTGCATAACTTTTTTCCAATTAATGTAACTCAAAGGGTTATTTATCATATTGTGGTTAATAACTTCTATTTAAAAAGAAAAATGAAGAAAAAAACCCATTCTAATTAAAAACACTACGCTATTCCAAACATCATAATACATGTCATTGAAAAAGTTTTAAAACTTTGTGTTTCATAATTTTCAAGAGAAAAGTTGACCAAAAAATACTGCTTTGTAGATTACTAGCCCTTAGAAAACATTTCAAATTTAAAACACATCAGTTATCATTTTTACAACTGTTATTATTATTGAGTATTTTTATTTCTATAGTAGTAGTAGTAGTGGTAGTAGTAGTAGTAGTAGTAGTAGTAGTAGTAGTATCACTGAAGGACAAAAATTGCAATGTCAAACGTCTGCCAGCAGAGGTCGCTCTATCACCTCCAGTAGATTGCAATTTCACATGTCTGCCAGCAGAGGTCGCTCTATCACCTCCAGGAGATTGCAATTTCACATGTCTGCCAGCAGAGGTCGCTTTATCACCTCCAGCATTTGATCAAAGGCTTCCACTTCCTGCCTAAACAGTTGAGTCCAGGAAGAAGAAATAATGGCGACGCCTCTGGGGCTCGACGCGCCTTGCTTAAGAGGAAAACTAAGAAAATGCAGCAGTAATATTGTCACAAAGTTTGCAGCCAGTAAAATTACTGGCAGGGGTTTCAGTCGGGGAACACAGGTAAGTGAAGCGACACGTTTAGATATTAAAAAAACACACCCATGTTTAAACCAGGGACTTGCGTTTGGAATCAAGCCCAAAAAGGAAGACGTTGTTTGGAGTCCAAACTGGAGATTGATCGTGTGCTTCGTGGCTCAAAGTGAGGCACGACAGCACACATCATTATAAAATAAAACAAAACGCATTACCACGAATAATTGAAGTACTTTTGCCGGTCAACTCAAGCGGCGTTTTTTGGCTTCAGCAGGTGTAAACCGATATAGCTCCGCATTAAATCGGTCTTTGTTGTTAGCCTTTTAGCTTAGCGACAATCAAGACGAGACGCTGTACAAAGTCCAGCTTCTTCAGATTAGTGTTTTGTATTTTTATCGGACTTCATTTAGCATTTATTAGTCGATAACCTAGTCGAGCTACGCCTGTAAAGACCACAACAAAGAAGACTAAGGTGTGTTTGTGCTAGCAAACGGGCTATTTGCTGCTAGCTAGCTGCCTTGCTAAGCCAGCTGAACGGCTCAGAGGTGATTACGTAACAACACACTAACCGCATAACCTATCGTTTCCGTGAACGAGTTTGACTCTGCAGCTGTTTGGCACATCAGCCACGAATTTAACCTTTATTCCCACTAAAGGAACATTTTACACTCCATTTACAATATGGAAATGGAAATGTATTTGGTTATCATACAATAGAACCAAACGGCATTTAATGTCAACAGTTCAGATTTTTTGAAAATCTTTTTTCCTCTAAATCCATAGTTTATTTACATTGTGTTCTTATTGCGACAGTTAGATGACAGTTTACGACCAAGATTGTGTTCTACTATAATAATGACATAATTACACTTTCTCTCTTTAAAAGCCACTTGTGCTTCAGCCTTTACGCAGTCAAATTAATGTTATTCCTCTTTCTGCTTGTGCCATTGCTGAATTTATCATAACACTTGGAAAAAAGATGACTGGAAATACAGTTTTCTTTGTAAGATAGTACATTTAAAATGTATCATAATAAGGAATATTATTTGCATTTTCATTAATATATGTGTTGTCCTCTAATGTTAAATATTATGTTCTTCAGAACCTTGAAACACGCAATTTACATTATAAGAAATATATTGAGTCTTGATAGGTTGGTGGTTCTTTTTACTTAGAAATCAAATCATAGTTTATTTAATTTTTCTCACACCCCAGACTTGTTATTTTCCAGTAATGTTATGTAACATAGGTAAACATTAGTTGGGGAAATTTTAAGGAATTTTCCTTTTAGAATGAGGATGACCTCCTACATAAAAGGAACCCATATGACATGGAGATCTTATGCACTTTAGACATTAGATGCTCGTCACAAAGACAATTTTATTTTACCAAATTTAGGGAAAATATTAAATGTAACAGAATTGCATGTGCTTCAATATTTTTGCAACAAAACATTTGCAGACGATGTCCAGAAATTCAGCTCAAGTTGTTATATGTGGGTCTTAACAGGATCCGAGGGATTTAGTCCTCTTCTGTCCTATTATTGTATCACAAAAAAACATTGTATTTCTGAAAACCATTTTTCATCATAAATATTGTAAAATACATACCTTTAATTTTACACCTCAGCTAATTAATTAATTTTATGAGCCTAGAAATTGAATAAATTGTCTTTATTTTAGATAAAATACACAATGTCCCTTATGCTCGTTTTCTTTTTTCTAACAAAAATAGATATAGAAGTTTGGTACTTTTACGTTTTAATGAATTTTACTAAACAAGCAAACAATCTATCGATATATTTCAACATTTTTGCTCAGCATTAGAATGAAAGCGAGAGTTTTTGAAAACACCCCTTGGTTTTTTTTTTTACAATAGATTTCTTATTTTCTTTTACGTTTTTTATCATCGCTCTGGTACAAACTGTTCTTCTTTCCTTTTTTAAAGAAAAAAAAGAGGTAACTTTTTCATATTTGTTTGTAAGAAGCTGATTTTTAGGAGGGGCCGCGTCGAGGAGCCAAATTTGATTTTATGTTTTAAATAAAGTAGCCATGTATGATATTTTAAAACACCTGTCTTACTATATCATTAAGTGTTAAAACAAATATAAACTGGTTCATTTAAACTAAACTAAAAACGAGTGAAAGTTGTATCCAAAGAAAAGGTTTAAAGGTATTTAAGAAAGGCCTAAGCTATTATTCAAGATGCTTTTTAGTTATGTCTGTGCTGCAGTATTTTTTCTTTAAAAAGATGTCTAACTGTGTTGAAGCTTCCAGCTGGACTACTGCAGGAGTCGGATAAACACAACAAGTGGTATGGCATCCCTGTTCTCCTCCAAAAACTCTATGAGAGCAGCCATCCCAACAGTGACCTTCTACAAGCCCACAGCTTTCTCAAGGTAAAGTCTTTCTATTTTGACCCAAACAACAGCAGCACACATTCAGAAATTACAATTGAATACTCATAAAACTGCATATGTTAAAGATTCATATGTTTGTATCCGTTTTAACTGAGTGGAGATATTTAATTTTTTGTTTTTGATCCTCCTCTTTTTTTTTTTATTTATAAATGCAACAGTCTAATTGTTGTGATCTTTCTTCAGATACTGTCATCAAGGTTGTCCTTTGAGGCGATGACCTGTGTCACAGAGGACAGAAAAACTGCTCAGGAATCTACCTTCCCTAACATGTACACTTTTGACCTCTTCGGTGGAGTTGATGTAAGTGCTAAAGTACACATCTCTGTGGTTTGTAGTTACTGAAGCTAGAGACATTTAGGATGTGTGGTGTCTCAATGCTATACAGAATATCTGATTTGTACTCATTTCTTTTAGACATTAATTTTACAAACATTATTTCTTTGAAGCTGCTTGTGGAAATCTTGATGAGACCCACACTAACAATGCAGAAGAAAACCCCCAAAAGTAAGTATATATGATATCACCTTTTATTTGTTTACTTTGGAGAAATTCTGTCATTGTTATAATACTATGAATCTACTTTGATGCCTACACCCACATCTCTATGCTTTTATCTCAACAGTGAATGAAGACTTGGTTAAAGACTGCCTTAGTGTTCTATACAACTGTGGTATATGTGTAAGTATCTGACCTTTACTGTGGGGTTGTCCGAATCTTTTTTTTTTTTTTGGCCTTGATCTGGTTACAAATTATTCAATTTTGAATATTTGTTAATACTTAGTCCAGATGAGCTTTTGTAACTCATTAAAAATGATCACTTTAATTAAAAAAACTAAAATAGTGAAACTGTCAACTAGAAATACATGTTTATTTTTAATTCTGACCCATTTTTAATAGTTATATGTAACAGCTGGTAACTGTGGCTTTAATATCATGTCAGCTCTTGATCTTTTGATTAATTATGACCGATTCTTAAGATTTAATCAGTGATTGATCTACTAAAATATTTGATGAGTAAGTTGATAACTAGTAATGAGAAAGTTTGATGACTGTAGCTTCAGCATTTTCAGAACTATTGAACATTTTGGATCATATGTGATTTCATTTTTAAAAATCCCTAAACATGAAAAAACGACAACGTTCTTCCGAAATAGTTGTAGCATGAATCGATCAAACAATCACTTTTTTTATATAGCAAAAAATATATATATTTTTTTCTCCTTTTTCTCCAGAGTTCACACCTTGTAGACAGTCCCTAGGCAGTTCTCTCTGTTTAATTTTCATTTTAAAAAGTGTTTTAAATGACTCTGAAGAAAAACTTGCTGTTTACATTTAATCGTTTAAGATTTATTATATGCAGAACTCAGAATCTGTGAAACTTTATAAACCAAACCAAACTAGTGCTGTTCTTTGCAGCAATAAAACATAGTGATTCTGTTCATGATAGGCAAACTTGTACCAGGGCGGTTATTTGAAATAGTAGTTTGAAATGTGCAGCTCTGATCACAATAATACTAAAATAAATATCTGATCTCTGATTTAGATCAAGTCTGAAACCATGTCCTCAGGCCTGATTTCCATTTGCGTGATCAGATTCAGACATCTATACTTTATAATATGTTATATAATCGGTGTACATTGTATCCTTTTGTGTTTTATCTGCAGCAGCATATTCAGTATCTTCTATCAAATGGACAGATGCAGTGATGACTAAATTGTTTCTTCTTAATTTGTAGATAGAGGGCGTGACAAAGAGCCTGGCAGCGAGGGATGACTTTGTTCTGTTCCTCTTCACCTTGATGACAAACAAAAAGACCTTCCTACAGACTGCTACCTTAATTGAAGATATCCTTGGTGTTAAAAAGGTCAGTGTGTATTTTGTTTTTGAATAGAATAAAGCATCAAACTTTAAGTTATCCCATAGATGGGAATTTACTCTTTAAGAATTTCTTACTTGACAGTTCTCTAGCTCATTATTGCATTAGTGCACCAATAAGTTTGTTATTGTCAGTGATCTTCTCTTAAAAAAATATAATTTCAGTAAACCAATGAACTGGTTTTCACCAGGACCACACTTTAGAGATGAAAAGAAATTCCAACAGTAAAACTAAAGATTAATAAGAATCTTATAGTTTACAGTTTATTTATTTATTTTTTATGTCACACTTGTATATCACACATTTATGTAGCAAGCATTTGTGTAGTTTAGTGTAGTGGTCCCCAATATTTTTCAGGACCAGTTTAATGTCAGATAATATTTTCACTGACTAGTCTGTAGAAGATTTTTTTTTCCTCTTTGCTTCCAGTTTTCCTTAACTTTTGTGGGGAAAGGTTATCTTAATTTCCTGAGAAATATCTGCAGCTGGTTTCAACTTTTATTTGTACACTAGATTTAGTTTAGGAACCATTAAATTAATACATTTTCTCTTGACCCATTACTAAGTAAGTGGAAGCTAGTAAAAAAGAACGATTAAAACTGGTCTTTTCTTAATATGATAATAAGCCTGAATCCACCATTTGAGCCACTTTATTAGCAGCATCCTTGTAATATTAGGCAGCTGGTTACTGAATATTATGCATTATTATTGTGTGTGGGAATTACTGTCCCAACAAATCCATAATTGGAGTGAAGACTCTTGATTTTTGTTTGTTTAATGCAGATTTATTTTTTCTTTTAAGCCACAGTCTCTTCTTCCGTTTCCTCGCTGACTTTTCTGCAAAAAGAAACTTTCCAAATGTTTAACTTTGCTAGTTGAGGGGTTTCAGTTTAGCCAATGCGCAGCCCCTTTAAGAGAGTAGCTGATGTATTTTTTACACTTGACCGAGCAACTTGACGTGTCAAGAACGAGTCGGATGTTGTGGGGAGAATCCAGTAGTTTTCTCAAATAAAACTGAAAAATTGTAGGTCGTGTTTTTTTTATTTAATTTTTTTTTGTGACCCAGTAGTTTCAGAGACCGGGACCACGTGTTGGTGGAAGGCATAGATCGTGTATTTAACACAACACAATCCTTCTTTATACATTTATTTTTATTCAATTCTAGCCATAGTTTGTCTTTTTCTGCTGTGTTGACTGCAGCACTTAAGTTTAGTGTGTCTGCTGCTTTGATGCATCACTTGTGAACTCCAGCCGCTGTTCTGCACCCTTCTCCTCTAAACATCTTCCTCATGTTTCTGTGGCAATGTTAAGTGTTTTAAAAGTGAAAAGCTCAAATCCATTGACATTATGACTGAACACAGCCATGAGAACAACTGCCACAGCAGTTCCCAAAGGCAGTGTCTGTGCCATTTACTACATTTGTAACACAGAAAACTCCTTTAACACTCAATATAATCTAAGATTAGGATACAAGCCATCAGATTTCAAATGATTTTTGTATAGATCATTTTTTTCTTTTGCTTAAATTGCAATTTGAGTACTGACTTGTTTTTTCATATAGTTGAATGAAAGATCGGATGGTAGCAAAGTTGTTGAATTTGTCGTTCTCTGGTGATTTTGACCCAAATGTGTGAACACCTGGTAGTAATCTCACATTTTCCAGCAATACTCTGTCTCCCCAGCCTCCTTTATCTTTACATCTTACTAGTTTCAGTACTTCATTGCTTCAAGTTTGGATAAGACGATTGTCTTTCTGACAAGTGAGAAAAATGTCTCACATCTTTGCTATTCTTTCAAACCGAGTCAGTGCAGCAGTATAGAGGACAAAACAAAATGTGTTCCTGTTGTAGTTTTCTATTTTTTTATTTCCTGCTAAACATTTGGTCAGTAAAACCTGGTGTTACATATTTAACATTTCATGTTCTATTGTTATTGGAGAATTTAAGAGTTTTTGACGTGGCTATTTGGGATTGTAATGAAATTCCTAGTTTGCTGACAGGTATATCTGTTTACATTTGAAGGAGATGATTCCATTGGAAGGCATCCCCAACCTGTCTGGTTTGGTCCAAAGCTTCGACCAGCAACAGCTAGCCAACTTCTGCCGCATCCTGTCTGTGACCATCTCTGAGCCGGACGCGGGAAATGACGACAAGCACACTCTTCTGGCCAAAAACGCTCATCAAAAGAGGACTGCCAGCCCTTCGCGCGCAGAGATCAATCAGGGTAAGCTGGTTGAGAAGTATTACAGTCAAATGGGTGTTTTTGAAAACTTTTCAGAAGGTTTTAAGAGAGAATCCTTTTCCCACAGTGACTCTCTTAAACATCCCTGGGTTTATCGAGCGTCTCTGCAAGCTGGCAACTAGAAAGGTGTCGGAAGCCACAGGGGCGAACTTCCTGCAGGAGCTGGAGGACTGGTACACGTGGCTGGACAATGCCCTGGTGCTGGATGCCCTCATGCAGATGGCGACTGAGGAGACCGAGCAAAGCAGTACAGGTGGGGTAGCAATCACTCGTCATGCAGACCCCATCTTTTTTAAATTCTGTAAACAGCACCAAGTTAGTTCTGGTGGTTCACCTAACTCACAACTGTGAGCTACGACTCAAGTCTCTTGAGTCACGACTCACCAAAGCGTCAATGCAATTTTATGTCATAAATTGAGCATCAGAGCACCTTTTGACATGGTGGATTGTCTCCTATCACCCTGTAGCTTTCAATAGTGTGAGTGTTATTGATAAAAAGAGGAGATATATGGCGGGAGTGGCTCTCTGCGCTGACATCTGCCACTCACAGACTTTGGGTTGCAGCTGATTACCTGTCACTGTGCGGATCCTCCTTCCCCAGAGCAGAATCCTCGAGTGAGATGATCCCGGGAAGTTTAAGCTCAGTCATTCGATGTTGTTTAGGCCAAAACAGTTGGAGTTTATTTAAAGATCAAATACAAAGTTTCTATCATTTCTGATTGGGAGTTGCAGTCTTTCATTTCCCACTTTGTCACAGATGTTATTTATGCTTCAGGTCTAATTATTGGGTTTTAGGATGGAGGGAAGTGGGTTTGTTTTCCCTCTGTTTCTCTGTTAGCTTTTGTTAAAATGTTCGCACATCCCTCGACAGTCTTCTTTATTCAAATGTTGAATAAGACCAAAAGTTTGATGTGTTGTGCTGTAACTGGCAGTGAAACTAAATCTCTGACTGGTTCTGCTTTTACTGAATAAATCTTTTCCTTCCTCATCAAGTCTCTCCTGCACAACCATGTGAAAAACATTTTTTGTGTTTTTTTTTCTAAACTCTTGTAGCTGATTTTCATGTGTTTCACACAGCTGCAGCTGTTGTGTGTGTGTGTGATAATAACGTCTCAAAGGATATTTACCTGTTTATACGGTGTTCACTCAACACCGCAGAGTGGCAGCCCGTCAGCTGCGACCTGGGAGTCGGCGCTCAGAGCCACTCCTGCCACACACCGCTCATTTTATCAACAAAACTCACACTATTGAGAGCTACAGCATAATATTATTGGACAGATTAATCTAAAGGTGCTCCAAAACTCAATTTATGACATAAAATTGCATTGAAACACTGTGACACACGAGACTTGAATCGCAACTCCTAAGACGTGAGTCAGGTGAGCCACCAGAAGTAGGTCGGAGCTTTTTGTTGTCTCTCAATTCTGGAGGTTCACAGGTGTCCTCCTGTTTTTCTTTTCTTATAGAGTCATCCGATGAAAGTTCTTTGGCCACCAGCCCCCTGAGACACAGACTGCCTCAATCTATGAAGATTGTTCATGAAATTATGTATAAAGTAGAAGTTCTCTATGTTCTCTGCGTTCTTCTTATGGGCCGGCAAAGGAACCAGGTACATTTCATTCTCTCAGACAGTTTAAAATAATTAAATCGAGCTGGACTACATTTCCCACCGATGTTCTGTGTGTCTTCACAGGTTCATAAGATGCTAGCTGAGTTCCGGCTCATCCCAGGCCTCAACAACCTGTTTGACAAGCTCATCTGGAGGAAATTCACTTCATCAAACCATGTCGTGCACGGCCAGAATGAGAACTGTGACTGTAGTCCAGTACGAACTTTGTTTTTTTCTTTTCCATTGGACACATTTTCTTTGAATCCTCTTTAGCAGAGTCTGTTACAGTTCTCAGTGATCCATAATCCATAATTTTTGTTTGTGTTTTTTTTTATCATGCAGGAAATATCCTTCAAAATCCAGTTCTTGCGACTTCTTCAAAGTTTCAGTGATCACCACGAGTAAAAATCCTTTTCTCTTATTTTTCTGCTTGATTTGTTTGTTTTTTTTGTTTTTGTTTTAATTCAGCCTTTGTCTTTTAGGAATAAATATCTCCTCCTGAACAGCCAAGAACTTAATGAACTGAGTGCCATATCCATGAAGGCCAATATTCCAGAGGTGGAAGCTCTCGTCAACACAGACAGGAGCTTAGTTTGCGACGGGAAAAAGGGCCTCCTCACACGGCTCCTCGCTGTCATGAAGAGGGAGCCTCCTGACTCCTCCTTCAGGTGGGAGTCACCTCATTCAACTTTGGTTGTTTGTTACAGGAAAGCACTCGCAATTTTGACCCTCAGCCTTTGTATTCTTAAAACTTCATGTAGATTCTGGCAAGCGAGGGCAGTGGAAAGTTTTCTGAGAGGAGCCACTTCTTATGCAGATCAAATGTTTCTCCTGAAGAGGGGGCTGTTGGAGGTAAAACAACCCGTTTCTCAGTCATGATTTTTAAGGGCGGCCTGCGTGGATCAGTGGGTTCAGTGTCTCTTCGAATGAACAGCGTCTCACTGTCTGCTCGCATCCTTTGGCAGCACATCCTGTTCTGCATCATAGACAGCGGCTGCACCTCTCGAGACGTCCTCCAGAGCTACTTTGACCTGCTGGGAGAGCTCATGAAGTTCAACATCGATGCCTTCAAAAGATTCAACAAATACGTCAATACTTCAGAAAAGGTATCAACGAGCTCTTAATGGGGATGGTGAAAACCTTTCTTAAAAGTATTCAATTTATGAATTTGGAAATAATGCCATGACAAGCCTTGAATTTAAAGATTTGAGCCTTAAAAATTGTGCTCCGTTTCACATTTATTTTTAAAAATGAAAAAGAAATTAAGAAATTAGTCTTAATTTTAGACATGCGTAACTTTTAAAAGGTCTTAAAAAGTCTTGAAGAAACTTGTAGTAAGTTATAGGAACTTACAGTCTTCACTACGATAATGAGACCCCCGGGCCATAGACAGTTTTATTTCATAACACTGCCAGACTCTGTCCACCATATCCGTTTGTTACTCACTCACGGAGCATGTCAAATCATTCAGCAGGGCCACGTGCCGAAAATGCATTTGCTGCTTTCTAAAGCTGCTTCTCCAACCGCTAAATTGAAAAAGCCCCAAGCTAGCAGAGCTGAGAATAAACACACTTCTTTGGAAAGGTTCTTTGTGTGGGAAGGGAGCAGAAGAAGAACCTTTGACTTCACAGAGAAAGAAATCTGCATTTAACTGACAAACCAGGAGCTCTACTCAAATTTATGAAGACTGTTGTTCCCATCCAGATCCTCTCGTCACAATGTGCGGCCACTGACTCTAAGATTACAGGAATGTTGCTTATAAAGCTGCAAACAAGTTTATTTTTTACATTTAGAAAATTCTAGTTTTTGTAACGGTTTAATTTATTTAATTGTCTTTATCTGCTATACGTTAAAAGTCAGACATGGGTTGAAGTTTTTTAGTTTACACTTTGTAAGTTTAAGCTATGTTTAACATTTTAAAATGGTGTATAAAGAAAGTTTAAGAAACTAGCTACTGGATAAATATTTGCCGCAGTTTAGTCGATGTAAATCCAAACGGTTTAATTTGTTTTACTTTGCAGGAAGTGTTTATCATGTTAAATTCAAAATATTTCTCAGTTAATAAGCTTTTTTTTTAGACATTTTTCTTCTTGTTTCACATTTAAAAAGGTGTGTAACCTTTCCTTCCTTTATTAGTTTCAGGCTTTCCTGACGCAGATCAACAGCTCTCTGGTGGACTCTAACATGCTGGTCCGCTGCATCGTCCTTTCTTTGGACCGCTTTGAGAGTCAGACCGAAGATGTCAAAGGTAAATTTGCAGCAACGGCATTTTAATCCTCTGTTTTGTGCAAACGATGCCTGACAGGCCGTCTTTTCTCATTCAGTGGTGGAAGTACTTTCGGAGTGCTTGCTGCTGTCATACATGGCCCGGGTGGAGAATAGACTGTCCTTCCTCTTCAGACTCATCAACATCATCAACGTACAGACGCTCACGCAGGTCTCATATCCCTTTCATTTTGTCACGTCTTTACAAAGAAACTTGTTTTTTTAAGAAATGTTTCACACAAATTTCAAATGCCTGCATAAAATATCCAGCATGATTTTGTTTAAAAAGTGACTTTTTATTTCCCTTAATTTTAGCATAAGAACTTTTATCTAAATGGTCTTTATTTGTGTAGTCGATACTCTGGGTTTTCTACTTTTCTCTATCCTTTCGTTTGGGTTGGATCCTCTGTATTCTTGCCAATGTTTTGCACAAAAAGTACTCCATAATTCTTTACGTTTTTATGCTATCTTCATAGAAAAAAAATCTACCAAAAATAAAACAAAACTTCTGCAAATTTCTCTCCAACCATATTTTTTTTTAATTTAAAAAATAAATTCTAAGACACTAAATATGAGCTTACCTCTTTCATAACTATACTTTTTGTGTGAAACAACCTCTGACGCCCAAAATATTCCCTCACAATATTTAATCTCAGCTTTGATATAAAGTCTAAATGATGACAGTTACAGCTCAGCAAAGGAGTCTTACGGAGTTGATCCTCTGACTTTCTCCCCGTCTGTCTGCAGGAAAACGTGAGCTGTTTAAACACCAGTTTGGTTATTTTAATGCTGGCCAGGAGAAAAGCAAAGCTCCCCTTCTACCTCAACGCTCTGCGGGAGAAGGAGTACGCTGAGAAGTACCCGGGCTGCATGCTGAACAACTTTCACAACCTGCTGCGCTTCTGGCAGCACCACTACCTCAACAAGGACAAAGACAGCACCTGTCTGGAAAACGTGAGTCGCTGACGTGGACCTCTGCATTCCACAGTAAACATTTTTGTTTTAGTCTCATAAAGCAGCAAGTTAGTGTTATTTTTCAGTGTCAAATTGAGAAGGAATCTGTTGCACTTTAAGCATTTCAAACAGGCAGTCGAGCCACATTCCAGTTCAAAAACACTTTGAAATGCTTTTTCCATCAAAGTAAGAATATGCATCTTAAAGTTTGAGATCACATTTAAACTTTAATTTTTATTACTGATCACACATCTAATTGAATCTTTGTGTTCCTGCGTTCGACTCCCCATGTGGAGCAGGGAGCTGCAGTCTCAGCTGTGCTCGGGAACCATTTGTTGGTTTAACCCCCAATCCTACTTTTAATCTCGAGAGTCCAGCAGGGAGACGTCGAGTCCCATTTGTTTGACCTGACTGTGGACTCACACACACACTCCACCTGTCTCTGGGCGAACACTCCATCCACTCACTGAGCTGGTTTAAATTTTATTTATCGTTTATACAAATTAGTTTCTGAGTTTTTAAAGGTTTATGTCTTTTACTGTTCTGTTGAGTTTCAAATTTTTCAACAAAACCATCTTTTTATTTTGTCAAGTCTATGAAAGTTTTGAAACTTTTATTTTAATAGTTTCCAAAATTATTAGACTGCAAACATGTTTAAGCTAAAAACAGTTATCCTGATTCTCACTGAGCAAAAATATAAACGCAGCACTTTTGTTTTTTTTCCCATTTGTCGTGAGATGAACTCAAAGATCAGAAATATGTTCTACTAGGGGTGTAATAATACAGATCACTCGGTTCAGCACACACATGTACTTCGGCTCCCCTATCCTCCACCCCCTGGCATGCATCATTTAAATTCATTTTGATCAAACAGCATACCATTCCCACCTCAAATTCTCTTCTACAGTCTTTACTGTAACCTGTGTCAAAGTAGCTGCCCAAAAGTGTGTTTAAAAAATCGGATGCTCCCTCCGGGTAAAGCTGTTGCGCCCCCCCCCCCCCCCCTTTTTTTTTTTTTTTTTTTTTTTTTTTTGTTACTGATCCAAAAAATGATTCGAACCGTGCCTCTTAAAACCGTGACATGATCTGAACCATGAGTTTTGTGATCCCTTACACACCTATTTTCTACTAGTACAAGATACAATTTTTTTTTCTCAAATGTTGTTCACAAGTCTGTCTAAATCTGTGCTGAGATCATCCATCCCACGTCATCTGGTGTGCCGTAAGATGCTGATTAGGCAGCATGATTACCTCAGACTGGCCACAAAAGAAGACACTCTGAAATGTGACATTTTGTTTAATTGGGAACTCAGAAAACCGGTCAGATTTTCGTATATTGTCTGTCCCCGTGAATAAGTAAGTTTGAACACCTAACTCTGAATGATGATAATAAAAGCTGCTGTTGTGAAACCTCTGGTTTCTCCCCTCAGAGCTCCTGCATCCCCTTCAGCTACTGGAAGGAGACGGTGTCGGTTCTTCTGGGCTTGGACAGGACTTCTCTGTGCGCTATAGTCCGCTACATCGACGAGCCCTTTGAGGATTTGGACAGGGACCTGCTGGAGGATTGATCCCCAGCCTGTGCATTCTGTTAACCGGGAATGGGACGGAGCAAACGGTTGCAGGGCGCTCGGACACCCAGAACCGGCGGCGGCTCCGAGCCCTGCGGGGTGCTTGGTGACCGCACTGTGGATGTAAAGCCTCACCTTCTTGATATCCGTACCCTTCGCATGGAGGCTGTCGTCGCAGATGTGGAATTCACCGGAAAAAAGTTTTCTCACTAATTTACGTCCTGATTTTTGAGGTTGCTTTGGATCGATCACAAGGTTAAACGGTTGTGAACCCTTGGAAAATGGCGTGCATTGTTCTTCTGCTTTAGCAAATTTTCAAAGAGAGCTGTTTTTTATATATGTACCCCATCATAAACTATCAGAAGTATGGACCAGTTGTGAAACGGATCATGATACAGATGTGCTGGACGTGTCCCGGGGCCTCCCTCTCACACTACCTTCATCCTCTGTGCGGGCTCCACCTCTGCCTCATGCGTGGAGAACATCTCCATATGATAAATGCAGGGCTCCTTTCCAAAGCACATCTTCATTTCAGCTTGGTTCTTCTGGTGGCTGTAGTTGATCGGCTCCACCCTGCACATTTAGGTAACTCCAGGCCCGGCTTACATGTTGAACATGTCACACAGTGTTCCTCCCTGCTAAAACTATTCGTTCTGTTGTGGCTTTAAAAGCTTTACCCAGGGATTGATTGATTTTTTTTTTTTTTTTTTTAAGTTACTTTGTTGGTTTGTTCTGATTATAAAAAAAATGAATTTTAACTCTGGAAGAAGTGTAGAATAAAACATTAGCACAGATGAATGACTTTTATTGTTAAATATATGTTAATTCATTTGTTCATTAAAAATATTTTCACTCTGTAACAAAAGTTGCTATGTTGTAAGAAACGCAATAGGATGAGAATAAACTATGCAGGTGTTAGTTTAAAATAAGACTCTGCTCAGTCATTTTCAGCTAACGGGGAATTCTGAGGACGGATTTGGGTCATTTCCTCAACAGGAATGCACGACAAGATCTTATAAATTAAAAAAAACCCAAATTGATTGCTTTTCAGATGAACTCTCAGTATTTTAGGATTCTTGTTAGATAAATGAGTACTACAACTTTTTGTTTTGAAAAATTACTTTCTATTTATATTACATTTGTTTGAGTCACTTAAGACTGAACATAAAAGCTTTCATCAAACATTTTAACTAATTTTTGGCAAGGTTTTAGAAAAACAGACTGTAAACATGTGCTTTTTGGTGCAAAGTACCACCTCACTTCACTGTGTATGGAGTCTGTTGTGATTGTGAAAACACTTGAGGAAAAGTCTGCACCATAATTGTGTTTTTGTCATTTTATTCAGCTAAATTTAAACAATTGTGAACCTTTTTCTTTAGTCTTTCAAAAAATATATATATACATTCAGGTGAAGTTTAATTTTAGGAAACCCTTGAAATTGAATCATTCTGATGATGAACTGAAACGACAAAAATAATTTTAACAGGAAATTCTTTGATAAAACTTTATCAATTACTTCAAACTCTGCTTTCAACACAGGTAATGAACTTCTTTCTCCTCCTGTTCACAGTAAAGTGGAATAAACTGAGTCATAGTTAAAGGTTAAATATTTTATTAGGATTCATTCCATTAGCAGCTGACTTCCGTAATGTCCTTTTTCGTATTCTGTAAACTGAAATAAAAAACTTCACTAGTAGCTGTTAACAGAGAGACTATGAACTGGGAGGGTCTACCATCCGAGATGACATTTTCTCAGAAATCAGATGTTCTAGAAGTCTGCAAGTTGCTTTCCTTTAAAGGTTGTCCGATTGCGTCCAGGAACACGACTGAATATGAATGTCGGATCTCCTTTCGGGTGACTTCCTTGGTTCCAACCAACAGGTTTCTATTTGCAGCACAGCGGTCCTACTGGAACGTTCGAACTCCCTGCAGTAACAACAAATTACAGTGAACTTATAGATGATCATTTTCTGTTATATTTTGCTTAAGATAAACCTCTTCTTCAAAATATCTTTTTTATATTTGAGTCATGTAGATCTTACACTTTGTAGTTTTAAAACCCATGAACTTGTGACTCAAATCGGTGAAAATTTTTCCCCACAGTTCCCATTAACTAAGGTGTTCCTCTGGGTTCTCTCCTGGGGCCAATACTCTTTATCTTCACCTTTTATCCTTTGGTTACATTTTTTACAGATACGCCCTTTTTATTTTTTTTTCTTCACTGACAACACAAAACTTCACATCTCCACCAATCTGTCCTCCTTCACACTTCACTGACTTCCTCTTTAATTTTAGAGGCCGGTTCAAGTGATTTTCCATGAATGCAAATGATGTCCATCTCCCATGAACTGCACTCTAAAGTTTCTCTATGTAAAGACTCACAGAACCATAACATCACCTGGTCAACAAGACCACACAGGTCTGATCCACAGTCACCTGTCATCTTGACCACTCCAGCTATTTAGAGAAAGCCCTGCAGCTTGTTTGAAATTCTGTAACCCTCATTTATAAAAACAACTCCATCCACCTGTTCTCCAGCTGCTCCACCAGCTCCTGATTCATCACAACTCTGCCCCGTATGCACCTAACTGAACACTGAAACTCATCCAGCCACCTTGTATCTGTAGTGTCTAAAGAGCACCTTAACCGGAATGATCAAAGACCACAGAGATTAGATTTTTGAAGATTATAATCCCCAAAAAATCTTGTGTTGATCAAACCTCCAAATCAGAAAAAGGCAAAGTGTCACTTCAGCCAAAGGACCAACATTTAAGGAAATCATCTCATCCTACATCAGCTGAAAGTCACAAAGAACACTGTCTGGCTCAATGGCTCCTCAGTAATATACTCTTCAATCTTCACAAATTTTCCTCCTCAAGTACTTTTTTAAATTCTATTGTCTAGAATTTAAGGGTTTATCTTCTTAAAGGGCCCTTAGCTATTAAGTATACATAAGTACAAGCATAGCAAGTCTATTTTAGACCAGGTGCGTGTAGTTTAAGAAGTACACTAACAGATTACTTCTTAAACTAAATTGGAACATTTTAAGTTTACAATATATAGATATTGTATAAAAACTTCAAGTTTGTTACCTCACTTTTGGTATGATTAAGTATACTTGTAAAACACTAAGAGGGTCTTTACGCCCTTAACTGTTTTAGACATTCAAAGTCTCCTCTGAAAGCTTTTATTTTCAAGTAATTTGCTTTGAAATTCACATTGTTATTTTTTTAGTCCTTATACTGTTTTTCTGTTTGTTAAAAAAAAGATCACAATTTTCATGACTGTGACTCACTGTTTTCATGTTTTTTCTCCTTTTAGGGTCTTAGGACTCCTATCCTGTCTGCTTTTGACGAGTAGCAACATTCAGGTGGCATTTCTGCTTCTGCAACAAAACGCACAGAAAAAAGAAAACATTTTAGGGTTTTGTTTGTGGTGAAACGTGTGGAAAATCAGTTGGAACACTCACTGTATGCAGTTCCGGGATCGATTCCTTTTTTTTTTTTTGGTTGTCCAATTCTCACTAACAGCACTTCCGAAAAGGTCTCAACTTAGCTGCAAAAGAAGGAAAATAAGACTTTAAATTTTATGATTCTTTTCAAAATAAAGGTAATTATTATTTATGCATTTGATTTTTTTGTGGCAGACATCATTTCTATTCTGTAAAAACTGAAGGACTTCTATTATGAAGTAGAAATCATACATTGCACTGCTTATTTCCATCTTGGTAAGTAGGCAGATAGTGATTATATAAAAGTGAAACGTCCACTTCAGCTGCACCAGCTCTCAGAAGGGGCCAGAACCTTCAGTGAAAGTGGGTCATGGAGATGAAAGTGGGACTTCCCCGTTTATTTATTGACTTTTCCTTGCTGCTTAACTTTTGGCACTTATCTTACAGCTACCAGTCCCATTATATTTAATCACATGAAATCAAACACCAAACGCTGCTTTTGATGTTTCATGGCTGCAGCCACACACTCTTGCCAGGGTGATTTAGTCCCAGCGGGGACGGTGTCTCACAGCTGTAAATAGGGACCTGGGGGGCAGTTTGGTCAAGGACTTAAAGGAGAGCCCGCCTCTGTGGTGGGGCCGTTCACATTTTTACCTCAGTCCATGCCAGGTGCCTCTAAAAAGGTGAGCATTTTTGTTTTATTTGTGAACCGAAGCCCTCTTTGAGCCCGCTGGCTTTTAATCCTCCGTCACTCGCCACACATCCCATCAATGCATTTGCCTAGAAGTACAGGCGCCGCGGACAAAAGGGGCCAGGGGCCATCGGCGTCCAGGGAGGGGGAGTTGTATTTTTAGGGAGGCCTGAGCAGCTGCCACTTGACACATGTCGCCACCTGGCTCTGAGGACACCGTCTGCATTGTTGAAATTAGAAAGAGCGCAGGGAGAGAATGGCCAGAGACCTGCGAATGGGATATGTGTGCACGGCAGAAACTGAGGCCTTATTAACAGCGGGGCCACACACATGCCTGCCAACCAAACAAGGGCAAGCACACGCCTCACACACGCCGATAACATTACCCTTGCATGCCACTCGCGCTCCGGTAGGGCAGTAAATGCAAAGGTATAGTGTATCAGAGGCCGGAAGGCTGAGCGTGGGATTAAACCTGTTGGGAGAAGCAACTGGTGCGGGAGGTCCTTCTGAGAGCTCAAGGACTTTCCTGCACCCAAGCCACATTTTCCACTCTTTAAGCGCCGCAAGACAACAAGAGGAGGAAATGTCTTTGACTCATACCTCTTCTCCGTCTTCCTCTGCAGATCCATCCTCATGAAGCGGCCTGCAGCCATCTGAAGGAGTGAAAACACAAAAACAGATCAGCACGTTAATGTATCTGATGACAAGTTAAAGCTTCACATTCAAAAAGATAAAATGACATTTTAAAGGATCCGAGTTGATTCAAGATGTTTCTTGGGATTAATTCAGCCTGTAGAAATTTATTATAAATTTATTATAAAAAAAAAAGCTAAAAAAAAAGATCTGAGTGTCACCTGTGTGCTGATTCTGAAGGTTTCCAACACCTGTGCTCTCCATGATATCTGGTGGATGATTTCACCTGGACAAAAAAGGTAATATAAATCAATCAAGAAAGCTTTATTCATAGAGATAAATGTCCACAAAAACAGAGTGTCTGTTCTGTCTTCTGGCTCTCCCGCATGCAGAAAATCACGTTGTGAAGAAGAGAGGAGTCAGCACAGACTTAAAGTGATGTTCATGTCATCATTGCCCTAAACATCACTGCAAGTCTTAACTGTCTCAGCCCCGGCTGTCCTTTTGACGGCTCTTTCTGAAGTGGTCAAAGAGAGAACACGTTAAGGTCCGGTACCTGACTTACCTTCACCTGAAGCGTTTTCTCTGCAATTATTTTGGTCTTTGATCCTGGAAAACACCACAGATTTGGTTTTTATCAGATATGGTTCTGATAATTAAAAAAAAAAGTAAAACATGTTATTGTAAAACTCACCTGTTTGACATTTTTTCAGATAGATTTCAAAAATGAGAGGATTTCTACTGTGATCTTCATACAGTTTTGATGTACAGATGTTGGACAAATAGAACAAATATGTGCATTTGTTGAATAGTGGCGGCGGTACATCTGCCTTTGAACTGTGACGACAGGAATGCAACAGCTGACAGATCAACAACAAATATTACAACTAAAAGAGCCCATTAACACAACATCTAGATTATCTTTTTTTTTGTCAGAGTGCGAAAAATCAGTGAACTCACCTCGTAGATCGCAGACGCACTGATGTTCAGAGCTCATATGGAATCCTGGCAGGCTGAGTGGGGGGGCCACACCGTTCGGTTTGAACATACAGTCACATGCGGCTTTGGCCAGTGCTCCCACAGCATAGGCGACCTTTAGCGCCCACACAAAAATACACACATGGAAGAAACAGGCCTGTCATTCACACAGAAAACTTCAGGCAGGAGGACAGGTGCGCACCTGACCGTCAAACATGAAAGGGAAATTTAAAAAAAAGCTCTTGTAGTTGTTTCTTCTTAAAAGTCATTAAACTGAGCGATGCTCTCATTAATTTTCTTATTTGATACATAGTCCTGGAACATCTCTGTACAAATGAAAAAACAAGGAAAATATTGACAACAAGACACACCAAATTATTTTTTGTTAAATAAGTGATTTAAAGAAGTCCTGTCTACCTGGTTGATCCACAATTAATTTGATTTACTCTGAAGATTGAAGAATTTAAACCAACTGTCGTAGAAAATCACAAAAATCAAAATAAAGCTATTTGTTTTGTTTGCTGGACAAACTGCACGAAAAGCAGGTCTTAACACTTCATGAGTGGTAAAGTTGACCGCAGAACCCAAATGACCCCAAGCTCCAGGCCTCGAGGGCCGGCCTCCTGCTGATTTCCCAGAAATCCCGTATCATCTGCTGCTGATTACCTTGATCAGGTGTGTTTGGCCAAAAAGGAGCTTTAGTGACAGATTGTTTGGATTGTTTTGGTCTTCGAGGAACGGATTCTGACAGTCCTGCCTTGATCAATATTTTATGAGGATGACCTCACAAATCCCAGCATCCCTTGCTGCATAAGCGTCCACTTCCCAGATCCACTCATCCCTTTTGCACATTTTTATGCATATTTAAAAAGTTTTATTCAATTTTTTTAAATAGTTTGTTTTTAGGCCTTATACATTCTTCATTATGATGTATAAAATTTACAATTATGAGTTTATCAAAGCTCATGTGGGTTTTTCACATAATTTATGTTTAGGTTTGCATTTTCAAACGAAACAGCAAATGAAACAACATATTTCTTATAAGATTCACTCACCGATAGTTTTTTTTTTTTTTCATTTCATCACAGACAGACTTCTCGCTTTGCCTTTAGATCATCCACAGTTTCCTGTAAAAAAAAAAAAAACAGACAAAAGGTAAATATACCAAATAGTATTGTGATTTTGTGGTTGTGTGTGTGTTACATGTGGCTAAAATCATCTTGGCTTTACAACAAAAACAAAATAAAACAACTAAAGGAATGATGTTTTTAAGCAGTTTTGAAGCTTGATTTTTGAGAATTATAAGTAGGAGGAAAAATTTAGATTTTATATGAATTCTAAACTATTCAGAGACGTAAACATTCATAACCACTATAGAGGAATAACATTGACAAAACACTAATAAACAATTTACTGTCAAAATTTGAAAATGTCAGTAAAGAGGCAAGCAGCAGAAGCGTAGCGGTGACTGAAATAATTCATGGACACAAATTAGATTAAGATTTGAGTTTATAATCCAACGTCACTTCATTCTTTTTTTTTCGATAGAATTGTTTAAATGCAAAATGAACAAAAAGGAGCAAATTGAAGAGAGAGAAACCTGAAAACGGAAGGCAGAATTTAAAAATAAAGAGTTTATTTGCACAGAACGGTTGATTTTATTTTGTCTGTACCTTTTTCCCCAAAAAAGGAAAATATATAAGAAATCTGAGTAAGAAAAGAAAGAAAATGAAAAAATAAATCTGTGTTTGGTCTTGTGGTGCGGGTGAAGGAGCTGAGTGACTTTGAAGCTGCATACACAGGCTTTTACAAAAAAAAAAAAGATCCCTTTTAATGTGGTAAAATACAAACACTGAGAAACGTTCTCCAATGTGTCTCCAGAGTGGAGTGGCGGAGTGACATCTGCTTAGGTTCAAAAGGACAGACAGACTGATGGCAGACAGGAGGAGGTCATGCAGAGTGAAAGCAGAAGCGTTTAAAGCAGGCTGAAGCATTTCCTTCCCATCTTTCATTTCTTGAAAATGCAAATCTATTCTTCATTTAAACATCCATGCTCTCAAACTAAACTTGAAACTTTTTTAATCAAAAGTCTGGAGCAAATAAAATACAATAACTCTATGAATGTCTCTAAAGAAACGTGTTCTGTTTTTCTACAAACAAATCTGTTAAATATTTAAAGTGTTTTTCAGAATGATCTGGAGAATAAAAATTACTTGAAAATAAAAGAGTTATAAGACAGACTCCAGATCAGCATGAAAACATTCCCACCAGAGTTTCAGAAACATGCTCATTACCTCGCTGGAGTTGGCTTGCCCGCGCGCCCCGCGGCGCAGCTCCTCTCCAGTTTTCTGGACTCTCCAAAGTCTCCTTGTCCAAACAACTCCACCCAAGACTGTACGCAGAACCGACTCCTCTGGTAAGAAGACAAGAAACCATTGGAATTTTTGTTTTCTGGAGGCTCATCTCTGAAACTATGAGAAGGCAGAAGAGGCCGCCCGTGCGTAAAAATGGCACCACGTGAAAATTACGCAACAGAACAGTTACTTGGATGAAGTTTGAGAGAGTGCAACTCTCTCTTAAAGAGAAGCTCAGACTGAAACAAGACTCTGTTCGTTGTTCTGAGAGCAAGCACAACGAAATGCGCACCACTGAGGTGTGCCCACATTTATAGCGCGTTCCTCAAGGTCACGGTCAGTGGACATTTGTCCCTCATTAGCATGTGCCACCTCCTCTGAAGCCCATTGGCTGCTGAGCGCCTTTCTCAATTGACACAAAAGGAAAGCAGCGTTTTTGTCATAGCGCTAAACTCCAGCAGACTATTTTTGTATCCCAGTTATTTCATGCAGCGTTCACACAGCTGAGGGAGTGGAAGAGCCTGGTACTGGGAGCATCCCAGCGCAGAAGAATTCCTTACTTTCTTTGGAACTTGACAAGATTTTATTACTAAAACATGTCAACCTCAAAATGAGAATTGACATATAACATATCAAAACAGAAAAGTAGCTCAGAGATTAAAGGAGGCGGTCAGATTAATATAAATATATATTTAGGTTTCATAGAAAGAGTCCAATCATCTCTGTCAACCTCCTCTCAGAAAGACATTGATGTCGTGCACTCAGGTTGCCCTCAACAGACTGGGATGTTTGCTATTGTGTGCCGCCACCGAGGATGCAACTTTAGAAGAGATTATTTCAGGATCTGAGAAGCATTAAACAGGCTACTATAAATAGACATAATTTTATTAATAGAAGAAGATGGCGAACGGCGGAGTGACTTCACAGTTCAGTGTCTCCAATGGACTGAAAAGATCTTTGAAGAACTTCCTTTGTTAGTCTTTCCAGTCATATGATGGTGGTTGAACTCTGAGGCCTCTGCATGTTGGATTGTCCTCTCATTGTCTCGCGAGCTCGACGCCGCTCCTGCCCCAGCGAGTCTGACCTTCAGAGCTCTGGGAGAGGTTGGTATGGGAGCAGGGTGACAGTGCTGCTCGGGGAAGTGGGGGAGGGAGAGAGGACCCCAGTTTCTCAGAATAGACAAAGCCAGGATTCCTGATGGGGAGATCGACCGTTAACCGTTTGCTTGTGTTAAATTTAGCTAAAGCAAACACGCCAGAAGTGGCTTTCTCTGCCCCTATCAGGGATGTTTTCGCCTCGAAAGTCAGCCATCTTTGTTGACGGTGTTATCTGTGGCGGGTGCAGAGGTGCCGCTGCGATGGCTGAATCTTTCTTAGGCATCAGTCAGATAGAGCGGGCCGGGGGCTATTCTGGGACAAGAGTCACTTCACAGAGGCAGAGGCTGGTTTATGTCCCATGTCACTTGGTGCACTATTTGAAAAGCTGGAATGCTGATAACACATGAGGAGGAGATGAATCCCAAAAGTCCCCAGAGCTGCTCGGCTTTAAATAAGTTCACAAACTGCGGCTCATAAACACACACACACCCCGACAGACCCCAGAGTCCGGGACGTGCAAAGCCGGCGTCGGCGTCCCGGCACATCTCTCTGCAGCCCGAGCAACAGCTGACCCCTCAGGCTCTCCTTACTGTGTTCCTCAAAATCATTTAGAGTCTGCTGTGGCTACTACTCATGTTTGGAGACTTAAGGGCAGCCTCTTTTTTTTTTCCAAGTGAAAAAAATATATTTAAAAAAATGAGGGAGAAGCTGATGTGAGCCGGGGGGGCTCTTTCCTTTGTCCTGCCAGGGATTTGTCTGCTGCCAGTTTGGTGATGTACAACCCAGAAGCTGACATTTTGGGAACGAATGCTTGATCTGGGGGTCAGTCACAGTTGTTTTAGATCATCGTGCACTGAATACCAGCAGACTTAAGCAGGAAGATGGAGAGGGATGGGGGTTATGACAGCAGCCATTGCCCTGCACTGCACACACGTCTGCTCTGAGACTCTATGGATGACAAACTTTCCAAATGAGTCAAAAAGATTTTTTTAGCTATTGTAAAAATTTTGAGGGTGTTTTTGTACTTTTTTGTAAAATTTCGTCAGTCATTTTTTGGTCAGATAAGTAAAAGAATGTTTGATTTTAAGAAGTCTATGATTTACTCTTGATGTGCGTGGACGGCAGCTGTTTTCTTCACTCTTAGCTGTTTATGAAGTTGCCCGTTCTGAGCTTCAGCAGTGACCTAAAGCCGAGCGCTGAAGCTGTGATTCACTCCGGATCAAAGCATTCATCGCTGGTGGATATTTCTGTAATCGCCTCGTGCCTGCCCACAATACCTTGCAGCAACTGTGTGGGCTCAGGTCTTAGCCATGGGTTCATCGGAGTGGAGTCGGGCCGGCGCGTGGCAGAATTGCACTCCAAAGCCCCAATTACCCCTCCACGCCCTGCTCTGCCACAGACCCCCCTCCCCTGTCATTTACCCGCACGCACGCATGCATGCACCACAGCAGAGACACTTATTAGTCTTTTAGCCGTCTGTATCATTCCTCTGCACTCCAGACAATAGCTCATCTCTCATTGTAGTGAGTTATGGTGCGGGTCAGAGGACCTGGGCCCACTGACCAGCCCTGCCCTCAGTATGCATGGAAGCTCTCAGCTGTCTTTCTATTTCGGGAGGGTGGAGGCATTCCTGGGCCCAGCTGGGGCACCAGAAACAATGGGGCAAACTGCCTTATCCAAGCGCAGACAATCTGACGCACTCCAGCATCCCACTGACAGCCTCTTTGGAGCCCCCTCCGCCGCAATTAAGGGTTAACAAGGCCCTCACATCCCTCCTGCATGAGCTGCAATGGAGAGGAGACCCTTTTTTTTTCTTTTGCTAAAATAAGTCTGATTATTAGACAAAATCAACGTCCTCTTTATTTTCCTGAAATAAAAAGAATTTGCTTTCTACAACCATTTTAAGGCTTCAGCTGTCAACAAGTGAGGGGTGGAGTGGACCTCCAGCCGGTCACCTGAGGTAAACGGCCACACGGATTTGACTAATAAACCTGATATTCACATATTTGTAAAAAATGAGAGTGAGTTTTCAGGATTCCTGAACTCTCTTGTTTTAATGTGTTGCATTTGCTTGTTGCAGTCTTCAGTTTCTAAAAGGACTTTGAAAGGCACTTGTCCATGAAAGACCTTGACTCCCTGTCAGAATCCGTCATGGCTTCACCTGATTTACTACCAGTTCTACTGAGGGGGTTGTTTAAGATGTCCAGAAATGCAGGTGACGGCGGCGTCCGCCGCAGCGGCTATGTCTCTTTGCACTAATTGCCGCTCCAGCAGAGCTGCTGTCACAATGAGAAGCATTTGGTTGAGTCGGATGGCCGTTCCTTCACACTTTACACAGGCGCAGAGTCCTGCATGTGGATCAAAGTGCATACATGCACACAAACCCCATCGTCACCTCAGCCTCGGCCTGGCCTCGCTGCCGCCAGCGGCAACTGCACACAGCACAAGTGTTTCACGCTCACATTGTGAGGTTACTTTGTCGGCAGGCTGAGACTCAACAAATGGAATCGGCAGAAGCGCACAAGACGACTTTCAGTCCTTTAAAGTCCTGCCAAAAGGGACCAAAAGGTCAATAAATCTATTTTGTTCACTGAAAAAATTAAATCTTAAGAAAGTAGGTTGTGTTTTCAGTACTGCAAGAGCAATATTCCTTTTAAGAAAGTTTTATAAAAGCAAAACAATATTAGTTTGACAAAACATGTCCTAATTAAAAAAAAAAGAATTAAAAGACAATTTTTCTTACCACAGTGGCAGATTTCTTTTTTTTTTTTTTTTTCTTATTTAAAGAAAATTGGTTTAGAATTTTTTGATTTACTTCTAAGGGGTCTGCTTTTGCAATATTTTATTTCATTAAATGCATATAAACCTTTTTATTTATTTTATATTTTGATTATTTATGTGTGTTCTGAGGAAACCTGATTTTCTGTTTCATGTGTCGAAAATGTTCAGATAAATTTGCCCCTAAAAAACAGAGATTGAAGAATTATAATTATACTTCAGTATTTTCTTCTAAAGCTGTAGTGGAAAATCTAGCTTTGCTAGTGATTCGCACATTTATGATGCTCTCTGCCTGAAACTTCTGCGGCTATAGTAATTTCAAAAATGAAATCTTCATTTGCTCCATAAGCAGATGCAGCATTCACCGGAACCAGATGACTGCTGCTGACTCAACTTGTCTTTATCTCACTTTGAAGACATCAAGAGACATACTAACAAATTGTTCAGTGTAAAACATAATGTGAGTTTCTAACATGAATTGAAAGTTTTCATTTGTGGCTGCCTCAGAAATCTTTACATGTATTTTTTAAATATATTTTTGACATGAAAACAGCTGTGATTAAACTCTTTGTAACTAAGAACAAAACTGAAGATTAGAAGATAATAAGCAGAACACTCAACCAAAGTTTTCAGGTAAAATTACATGACAGTGTGTTAGGAGAAAGTTGAAGATCTTTTCTGACGATCACCTGAAGCACACCATGATAGAGTTCAGTTCTGTTTTTATCCGACTACCTCCCACAGTGTTGAATCCAGACAGCGAGGGAACCAAATCTGAGTTATGGACTTAAAAATTAGATCATTTGAACCTCTAGAGTCCAACATAAAAGTCAGTTGTTTTATGGGCCTAAAAATGAAAGAATTAATTGTTTGCTTTTTATTCATAAAATCTTCCTGATTTTTCCATTTTTCTTCACATCTCTTCACAGTAAAAATACATATTCCTGTCTAATTTTAGCAAAAGATTTTCAGATTTTGTCATGAAATTAAATATATTTTCCTTTAAATCAATTTTATTATTAAAAAAAAGATTTCCTTTTTCTTCTGTTGTCCAAAAAAGCTTCAAGCAAGTATTGTGCCAACCTCACTAACGCATCTTTTTTTAAACAAATCTGATCATGTTGTTTTTTAAGGGGCACTTTTTTTTTGGAATTGTCAACTTGCGCAAATCATTAATTTGATTTAAACTGGATTTATTTTTGGGATATAGTTCTTGACATTGTTTATCAACATATATCACTCATAACTTATATTTTAAAAGCACCATGTGATTATTTATTAATGTTATTTTCACCCCTGTATTCAGAAACAAATCCCTTGTATTCAGTTTTAAAGTGACACATATTTGTTCATATTTTACATGTTTTAATTTGTATTTGCCTGTTTGATATCTCTCTTCTTTAGTCCTAAAAAACGTTTTAAATTTTTCTTGAGAATGGACAGAGATTTTTCCTAATAAGCCAACAGAAACCTGCCCTTTATTGAAGAAAATTTCTTGATTTTAAATAGTTTTTGCCCAAACTTGTTGTACTTTAATAAGCATATAATAAGAGATTGATACAGTTTATGGCACAAAGCGATTTCTTGTCCTGAAAAAGTCATGTTTTGCTCAGAATTGGAACGTTTTGCTTTTGTCTTAGATCTCATTTTCAGTTTTTACTTATTTCCCTCCAAGGAATTTATTATCATGGACCTTTTCAATTTGCACCCCGTCTATATTCTTATGTAAATTAAATTTAGTTCCTTTTTTTTAACAAAAAACTGATTTTTAACATTTTTGCCAATATTTGTTTTTTTCCATTTTCGCAATCCTAACATTTATATTCTCCTTCAGTTATTGCATGATACTTATTGTTATTAGATCATTTAAACAGCTGCATTTTAGTGTCTGTAAAACTCTACAACTATCGTGGATGTAATAATATATTTTTTAAAATGGCAAATTCATTTAATCTTCAAGATTTTTTCAAAACTTTTCATCAAAGTGTTCTCAAAAAATGAAAATAAATATTTAAATAGATTTAAATGAATTCTATCATACGATTACTTTTTATTTTGAAGGAATCCATGATGTGAAGTCTTTTAGCTTTTTTAAATGCACATTTAATAGCTCAAATAGCTTAAAAAGAAGTATTTAATTAAAAATCATATTCATATGAGTTAAATTTAAGACATTTTAAACAGATACATTTAAACTTTAATCAAAAGTTTCTTGTGGAATTAACTAGTTGCTGACAGAGAGCAGCCACATTTATAAACTGACTTTCATCACCATGAGGTCTATCAAACAAAGCAATTAAAGGAACCAAATACAAGAAAAAAAAATGTTATCAGGAACTAAAAGTTTACATTACAACATTAAACAGCGAGCGACTATAGCAACAAGAGAACAGGAGCGTATGACCTGACAAAGACAAACCAAAAATAAAAAAAACAAACTGACCCCTGAATAAGCCGGAGGTCAATAGACAAACAGCTGTGAAGAGTTGACAAATGAAACCTGGAGTGACCGAGGGGAAAATAAAATGAATTTATTACAAAGTAAGTCTAAAGTAGATATGCACAAACCATCACAAAGGGGCCTAAGCAAGAAATACAATTCTTTGAGAGTAAACAAAGTAAGAATTTTTGTCACTCAGTGCACAATTTAAACAATCTCCAGTTTATATGCATTAAATGGGTCAATTGCTTTTACGGCAGGCATGTCCAAAGTATGGCCTGTGAGCCAAATGTGATCTGCATTAAAATTTCTACCAAACAGCAGGCTCCTGTCATGAAATCAATCATCTGCAGACCCCAGAAATGTTTATGAACTATGATTTCTGATTGTGACTGACTAAATTATGTCATGAGTTGTTGTAAAAATGTGGCAACAACCTTTGGCTGCTTGACCTTCAAAGCCTTAAAGGTCATCAATCAATCATTTAATTTATAAAGCACTTTTCAACAACATGGTGTCAAACACAAGGGGCTTAGCTAACAAAAAGACATATATAAGGATTATTTTAGAACAATAAAAGTCATAAAACACATTAGATTAAGCGCAACAATAAAAAACAGACATAAAAAGTAAAGAAACATTGGGGCTAAAGTTTTAGTAGGTACTACACAGATTAAAAGATAGACAGGGATGTACAGATGATAAGCCATTAAAGCCATAACATATTTAAAAGCCCTATAAATAAATTATTAATTAATGAACGTTATGAAAAAAGAGACAATGCATTTTAAAAAACATTAAAACAAATGTAAATATGACAAATTATAGCTGCAGATTAACTTCTATCTGGAGTTCCTTGGCAGTTTGATTTTAAAAGAAATACAACCCAGTCTAAGAGATAGACAGAACATATGAAACACAGATGAAGGACAGTATACAAAATATTACAAACAAAATACTGAATATAATTTGAACAGAAATTTTTTTAATAGGATTGTCATGAAATAATAGTACATAAAAATAAATTATTAAATAAGTTGATTAACTGTATTATTTAAAAGCTAAATTAAAGATGTGTCTTACATTTAAAAATCTCCTCAGAAGCAGAAACTCTCTGGTAAATTCTTCTACAAAGAGGATCATGATACTGAAAGTATTTCTGGATAAAATCGTTATTTGCCTGTTTACATGATTTTAATTTATATTGAGCCTTATATGTAACAGTTCAGATTTAATGTTGACAAAGGTATTTTTTTACAGACAGACTTCTCTTTTCTTTTATTTTTTGGTCATCAAATCAAAAATTTTTAGTGATTTTGGTGAAAATGTATTTAAATATTTACTTTATGTAAAGAAATTACAAATAGTTTTAATGACAAAAAAAAGTAGTTTTGATGGTATTTGTTCCGAGCAGCTCCTGTGACCCCTCCTCTGTGGAGTTTGGTCCTTTAGCTCCACATTTAAAACAAGTCAAGTTTAAAATTGGACAGTGATGTTATAGGTTTTGGTCATGTTCTGTGTGAACTGTCCCTCAGTCACATCAGTTTCAGGTTTGTGAAGATTCAAAGCTGTCTTCATTTCAGCTAATTGCCCTCAGTTTATTAAGTGTCTGGTTTTCTGTTCTTCCTCATTTTGTCATCTGTTCTCCTACGCGACCTTTTTGTTGCTCCCATGGTTTTTGTCATGTTTCAGTTTATTTATTAAACGTGTTGCTTTTCTGCCATCAAGCCATGGTCTTCTGCGTTTGGGTTCACCACCACTTCCTGCCAGTGTTTAAATCCAGCTTTTTTTATTTGAGCCAGTTGGTGAAAGTGAAGCCATTTTTACCAAAACTTCATTTTGAAACCACAATCCACACTTTCATCACATCTCGGCTGGATTACTGTAACTCTCTCTATTCTGGAGTTAGACAGTTGTCCCTCTCACGTCTCCAACTGATCCAGAATGCTACTACTCGAGTTCTGGCCAGAGCGTGTAAGAGGAACCATCCTGGCTATAACCTCTACCTGTCAATTTCAGAGTTTATTTCAAGGTTATTTTTATTTGTTTTCAATTTTTTTTCAAACAACTGTGCACTGCCTTGCCTCTGTGAGGTTCTGGTCCCAATCCAGTGTTCCAGCTTCTCCTGGAGGTATCTATAGCTCCAAGAGGAAGTCCAGAGGGAAACGAGCATTTAAGCAGTGGAACGTCTTCACTGTCTATTTGTTTAAAAACGAATGAAAATCTCTGCTTTAATCACAAGGCTTTTGACACAGCATGAGACTCTGCTCTGCTGGTGTGTGGTCAAGTCTGTTTTCTTGTATTGCTTTGTGTTTTTGCATTTTAATGCAACTTATTTATAATTTTTATCTTTAATTGTTTTAACTTTTTAGCTGCTGTAAGTTTTTAATGTATGGTACTTTGTTTGACTGAGGTCAATTTAACGTGCCGTATAAAGAAACAGCCTGAAAAACTATTTTTTAGCTATCTTAAAAAACAATATTCATTAAATAATGAATTTGCATTTATTAGTATTGTAATGGTTCAAAGAATACAAGCTGAATGTTATCCTACGCACTTTTTTTAAAAATATCTGGTCCTCTTTGCAAAACAGTTGGATGCCCCTGGTTTACAGGTTTTCTTGGAAATGTCAATCCCAGCTGCAGCTCTCAGATGTCACAAACATCAATGTAAGCTCATCACACGTGAGAGGGGCCTGACAAAGCAGCAAGACGAAAGTGAAGAAAGACCTGAGAGAAACATCTGCTTCACTGTGACATGCTGGAGGAGGATCAGCTCTGTAGCCAATCACGTTTCTCTCTGACTGTTCATTAACTTTCCATCATCTTAACATTTTGTTTAGGGGTCAAAATTACCCACTGTACCAAAGCCCTAAAATAAAGCAACTTCATTAAAGTTTAAATTTAAAATCTATGAAGACGAAACTTGTTACATTTAAATTCAAATCAATGCAAAACGACAATTGTTAGTGAACATCAAGTGTCATAACCGTTTTCTTTTATACAATAAATCTTTATTGTTCCTATTACATAAATGTGAAGTAATCCCTTCTGCATAAATGTAAGATTCAATTTTTACTACAACCAGAGGCCTCATTTACAAAGTCCCTTATGCGCACAAAAATGTGCATAAAGCAGATGGAAATATACGGACGCAAGATTTATTCTCTGACAGAATCTGGGGGAAAAGATTCACACATTTTCAAGTTAAAACAAAAACAAAATAAAACTGTTTTATGGCAAAAACGGGACATGACTCACAGGAACGGGCGTTACAACTCTTATGTTAATGTTCGACAGCACTTTGGATGTTTTTATTACTGTGCTGTACGACAAAACGGGAATGAGCGTATATTTTAAATAGTTAAAATACATTAATAGTACCTATAAAATCGTTGACTTGGAAGTGCGCAGATAGCCCCGCGCTCCGCTCCCTGGATGGCTTTTATGCGCTCTCACCCACCAACTCTACCCCGCTGGACGTCACCGCAGAGCTGAAGGACGCCACATAAAGAAGATTAAATCTCAAGATAATAATAATACAAGAGAATAATATCAAGCACGCAATGTTTCTTTGTCTTTTGTTATTGTGCTCCACTGTTTCGGGAATTCTAAAAGTGTTTCCCCCAAATTATGACTAATAATTGCAACACACAATCACATGCCCGCGCGCTAGATCCAGTTGTGAAACTCTCTAAATGTTTTCAGATTTTAGCAGAGCTTCTATTTCAGTTTCAACAGAGCTGCTTATCAGTATTTGTTTCTAATTAACTTTCATGTAGGAGGGAGTGGAAGGTGGGGAATGCATTGGGTATTGGGGTATCCTGTGCGTAATTACGCACAGCTGACCACAGGTTGGTACTCGTAACCCAAGCGAAAAAGCACAGGCCGGGCCATTTTTTGAATCTGAAAAACATCTTACTTGCGCACTTTTTCAGATTCGTGGGTAAACGCTGAAATCCACGCACAGTTTTATTTATGATGGCACAAGACAGTGTGAAGCTCTGACGCTGGAGTCTCAGAGGAAAGTGATGTCAGAGGTGGAGGAACAACTTAACCTCAATGAAAGACAAATGTAATGTCCGCTAAATAGAGATTGAAGCATAAAGCCATTGTGTTCCAGCAGTGTGTATCTTGCATGATGCCACCCTCTGCTGTCACAAAGCCTCACTCACATCACTCACTGCTGGAGCCTATCCCAACTGTTGGGCAAAGCTGGCCCCAAAGCAGGCACACACAGTCACATTGAGGAACAACTTAAAACATGCATTTATGAAGCTTATTTTTTGTGCTTAGAGAAAACTAACAAATATATGGAGAGGACATACAAATCCACATGAAATAGTTCCTGCTGGGGATTCAACCGCTTTATCATTCAGCCACTATTTGTGGTTGATGGCCTAAATTTCCCAAAACAGAAAAAGCTGTGGAGAACTGAAACTTAAACTTGGACCATGGAGAGAGAAACAAAAAAGGAAGATTAAAATACACTTCAAAATCTAACTCATTTATCATGATCGACAATAAAAACAAAAAGAAAATGACAAAAAAAATGCTTAGAGAGCTGTAAATTTTTGTTTTTCATTCGTATGATACAGTGTCAAAAAACTTTCAAGTTATTTTACGAGTAGAATATATAGAAAGCTCAACATGTGAGATTTGGTTTTACAAGCAACCACAAGAGGGTGACAAAGTAAAACGATCAACTGTCTAAGATAAAACAACCTTTAGACATTAAAGTAGGTGAAGTAATAATGTATACTTTAATAAATTGAAGATTAAACTGGTTTTCATAGACATTCATGTGGTAAAATACTGTAACTGAATTGTTGAAATCCAAACAGTTATGTTTTCATTGAGAAAAGTAACTGCAAATGTTCTTCTTTATAATCCAGACTTCCAACATTGCATAACTTTTTAATAGAACACACCAATTATGTCCTCGAAAATGAATGAAAATACCATCTCCAAGTAAAATATTTTGTTGATTTTTGTTTTAGGTTTTGACTTTGACGAAAATAGAATTTATGTGACAAAAATTGCTTGCTTATGAGATCCTATAAGAGCTTATACAATAAACTCAGTGGCCTTGTGGTAGAGCGTCTGCCCTGAGAGTGGAAGTTCATGAGTTTAAGTTTACAACTGAATCAGTCTGTAAAAATGGGACGTCCCTCCTTGACACTCAGCTTTAAGGACCCACTCCAATGAAAATTGCGTTTTTAACATGTTCTTGTGACATTTTCTTGTGATAGAGGACATGTAGAAAATTAAGCTTAACATTTCCTTTCTGAATATTTGTTTATTTAAATTGCTGTAAATCAAGAGTAGAAGAAAAAAATACTGTTGGAAAAAGCTTGCAGCTGGAACAGGTGCTACAAGCTCCCTGTTCCGCTGTCTTCCGATGGATCTACTTAGAAACCATGTCCTTAAAATTACAGGTTTTTTTAAATTTTATTTTATCTAAAATAATAATCTACTAAAGCACAAAACTATGTTTTTATATGCACAAATATTTTACAAACACTTTTTTCATCATTTAATTTCAACAGCAAAGAGCCACGAGATGCCATTGTGCTGTTATTATAGTTTGATATTTAAAAAACGTTTTTGGATTTTCCCAAAAAATGTCGTAATCATAGTTAAAGGACCATTAGGAACCTTTTTAAAATAGATTAGACTGAGTGGGGTTTCATTCATAAATCTCTCCCTTTTACAGTTACTCCTTTGACCAATAGGGGGAGCCATACCCTTGTTTGCCCGTGAATTTCCTCCTCCAGCTTAAGGGGAAGTTCAGACGGAGCTTCAGGACTGAGCTGCACCTTGCAGGCAGCTGCTGGTATTTCAGTGCAGGAAAACAAAGGTGTTTAAAAAAAAGGTACACTTCCTTTATTTTCCTCTGGAAGTTGGAAGCTTTGCCTTTAGTTGCACGGCTTCACTGCTTCACCTAACAGGTATTAATATGATATTTCTGCCTGCTTCTGAATGACAGGAAGAGGTTATCTCAGAGGAAGTGGAAGTAGGAGCGTCCCTCTGCCGTGCTCATACACACCCTCCCTCCATGGTCTTCCATTTGCCTGCCCATCCTGTAGCTGGGACCTTTGTGAGCCAGGAACACCCCCGTTTCGCTGGTCTGTGGCTGCCTGCTAGTATTTTGGTAATCGTCATCCTCTCTGACCTGCTGGCCCGATCCTGGCGCCAGGAGTCTCCACGCCTCCCCTCCAACCCCCTCTGACCGCCCACCCCCAACCCCACGGATAATTCAGACCAGCTGTTGCAAGGTGCCGTGCCTACTCCCACCCACTGCAGACTCACACTTGCCTCCTCTGCAGGCCTTACTAAGTCAGGCTCAGGGAGGAAAAGAGCCAGGCTGTGGGATTTTTTTTGGCCCCTCAGCCTTTGCGTTGGGTCTCACTGGTGCATAAAATAAATCCAAGTCAATCACAATCCTGGGTTGTACTCTGCAACAAATCAGAGCCACGTCTGGATTTGATGTTGTCCCACATATTCTTCTGAGAATAGTCCTCTGGCTGGCTTTCAAATACTGATATTTGCTCTTTTGTTTTCTCACCAGAGACGCTGACCTGATTTTTTTTTCTCCTTCCATTAAACTTTTTCCAGTCCTAATGATTTGGAGTGTCTGCCACAGCGAAGGGAGAGTCCTCACAGAATTGAGTTTTGGAGCAAAATGCCACAACAGAGCCGTCTCTTCATGGGAGTCACATGAAGAGCATGTGCGTCCTCAATGATCAAGTGATACTGCAAGGATATTGAGCCTTATTGCCAAGGAATGTATGACAAGAAGATAGAAAGGAGATTATTATAACTCTTTTATTTTGGATTTTCAGGCCATTCCTGTGCGTGCTCTTTTGCACAGGCGTGTGTTTTTAACATTCAGGGGCTCTGTGTAAAGTTAGGTGCCTCTCAGTCTATGGTCTAACCACAGTGGGACTCTGGGCTGAGATGGAGGGGAACCCCAAGCTTTTGATCCTCTCCTCAATCCCAGGCTCTGCTGAGTAACAGCCCATGAGTGAGCTGCATGCATGTGTGTGTGACAGAGGTTTGGGCCTTTTTTTTTTTTTTTCCAGCGGCGCTGGTGGTGGTGCGGTTGCCTCGTAGAGCGGTGGTGGACGGTTGTCTGAAACAGAGGCCCAATAGAGCTGGACAGGGAGGGGGGTGAAGTTACAAAGAGCTGTTCTGGTGGAACTATGGAGGAAAACAGTTCATGCTGCATTGGGATTTCCTGTCTTTGCCCAGGCCACCCCCCTTACCCTCGCCCCCACCTCTTTAGCCTGTATATCTGCTCTGTTCTTGACCCCCTTTTGCTGTAGAACAGGTGAGACGGGACTGAAATAGAGCAAAAGAAGGCTTGGACAGTGGTCCAGCTTAGAGGGGATCTCTGTTAAAGACTTTATGGTTTGCCATCAGTTTTCATTTCCTCCCTTGATGTGTGCATCCATGCACTTTGAGTGGCAATAGAGTGTGCTGATTTTAACAATTCAATTTGTATTGTAATTTGTGGTTTAAGACACAATTCACGGTTGATATTGGCTCATTTTGAACAACCTAAAATTGATCTTTAGCCAAAAATTCAACCAGTGGGACTCAGAGATAAATATCTGGTGCTGAACAGGTGAAGTTTTCCAGTATTTCTTTTAAGATATTAAAGTGTAAAGTAAATATGTGCACGAACACGTAAACAATAATTCAGTTCAAATTAATTGATTAGTTTTTGCTGCCATCACATGTATGTTGTTTGCTGTAAGGGCCCTATAATAAGATAAACCTACCGTGCCTCAATCCAAATTGTATTTCCAAGATTGTTTATCGACTTATTTCATTTTTAAATAATTTTCTAAAGCAGGAGAGTCCAAGCTCAAGGACCAGTGTCCAACATGTTTTCCAACCAGCCTGCCATTGAAGCTCCTTATTGGCTAAACACAGCTGGTCCAGGTAATCTTCAGCAGCAGATAAAGAAGGATTTCTGGAAAAATAGCAGGAGGCCGGCCTAGAGGCCTGGGGTTTGACACCTCTGTTCTACTGGTATAGATCCATTCACAACTCACCACAGACAGATTGATCTGCTTGGATTGTAGGAATATAAATTAATTCAATAATTGCTACTCCTCTAGCTGAGGGGCATTTTGAGACGCTGCTGCTTGTGTTCACTGTGGCAAAGACAGGTGCGTCTCCATTTGGCAGCTCCCAGACGTGTTGCACTGGTGCCAAAAAGGAGGTGGATGAAGGATGTGGGGGTATAAAAGTCCTTCCAGGGCTTTGATGTAGAAGTGTCAGCAGCAAAGCTGGGGGGCATGTGTCACTCATTAGCAGCGTGGTGAGAGTGTGTTAGCCAGCTTCGTTTTTTTCAGAGCGGAGCGGAGATGATGTTGTGAAAATGGCGGCTCACAGGGTGCTCCTGCTAATAAATCCTGAGGGTGGTGTCGAGGTCTGGTGGGAAGTTGGAGAGCTAAAAATAAACCGTGAAGGAGAGAACAGTGCAAGCTTGCTTTAATAAGTGCCTCTGTGTGCGGGGCATTGTTTCTGCCGCTCTTCGCGCTGCACACATTTATGCTAAACTGATAGCACAGGAAGTGGAGGAGACGATCTCAGTGAAAAAGCTCCACTGCCAGCATTCGCTGTCCTGGGAGAGGAGGGAAATGGAAACCAGATGTCTGAGATCCAGCATGAATATGTCAAAGCTCTAAGACTATGTTAGTTCCTCTGCTTCCCATTGGTGGACAGAAACTTTTCTGCACTGTCATCAGTAATGTCTGTAATACTCTCTCCCAGCGGACGTCTCACGCAGCCTTGGCTGCAGCTAAGAGCTGCAGACTCTGGGAAAGAAGCTTCTTCGGTCCAGAAGATGGTCATTTTCAGTATTCCTTGGGTTTCAGACCTCAACACATTCCTCAGATTTCAGGTTAACTTCCCATATCCCAGGGCTCAGCCGGGTGGCAGATCTCTCAGCACCCCTTTGTGGATAGATTGCTTTCTCTTGCTTGAGAAAATAACAAGCTCCAGAGTAATGACTTAACAAGCATCGAGATAATGGCTTCAACATGTGCTGCACTGTGTGCATGTGTCTCTGTGCATGTGTGCTGCTTCGAATGCAAAAAAATGCTTTGCTTGCTGGCTTGTGAGCGGCTATTGTTCGACTGTACAGAATCGATCTCTGTTTGGTTGTTTGAAAACTGGTTGGCTCTGGAGACTCGGAGCTGTTTGGGAGCAGGAAGCCCTTGCCGTGTCACCGTGACGGCTCGGCCCGTGGGGTGCTGGATCGGGTGTTTTCCATCAGAAGCAGCTGTTGCTTAGGCCTCCCACACAGGCGACAGCTTTCCAGCCTGCGTGTTCACCTAGATGTGTTTGTATCCGAGGATGTGGAGGATGGAGGATTGATTCATAACAACATGGCAGCTGCTGCTTGTGTGTGTGTGTCTTTGAAAGTGTCATTTAGCATTTTAACCAATGCTTTTATGAAACACCTCGAACGTCTAATGTTTGGTTGTTAAAGTCTCACTACGATCATCTTTTGAGTTATTGTAAAAGTGTTTCAGTAGTTTTTTAGTTATGATTATGCCGTTTTTAGCCAATTTTTTTTTGTAACTGTACCGTTTTCTTGGAAAAAAATTCCTGCAGTGCAACAATAGGTCTTCAAGTCAATTCAATTTTATTTCTTTAGCCCAATATTACAATATGGTTGCCTCAACGGGCTTCACACCAGTAATTGTCCAAAAACAAAAAATCCTCATAAATTTGTGAACAATAGCTGACAGCTAAACTGAGCTAAACAGATTAAACTAAACTGGGCATCCCTGCCCTTATACCCTCCTTCTCGGTAAAGAAAAAACAGATTCTGGGGAAAAAGGAAAAGAAACCTCAGAGAAGTCCACATGAAGGAGGGATCCTATCCCAGGACGGACAGGCAATGTACCACGACTGTTCAAGAAGAATGACCCTATCTAACTCTACAACAACATGTTTGAACAGTGTAGTAGGTGGACTTTATACAGCTGGGGACGCGAGAAGAGCCGGAGGCGAGGTCCACGGCCAAGGACAGGAGCATATATGAACCACCTGGAATCTCTCCCTCTTCCCCAAAGGAGAGTAGAAGAGAGGGACAACACATCAAAAGCACTGCACCAAAACTTTAGAAACAAATATTAGAAATTCATCTCTGATTCAGGCAGGACTGCTGGCACAGAAGTACGCCTCCGCTGGTATCCCATCATCCCTTTGTCTGCAGTCTCTCTTGCTAGCTTGCAGCCCCTTACAACCCCAACACAACAAAAATGGTGAGAAATATCAGAGGTGTCCAGCCGTATAGGGTGCCAGCTTAGACGAGGAAAATGAAGAGGATCCATTGGACTCGAGCAGAGCCTGTAGCCCACCTATCAGGTTTTCTATATCATAAATACACTCTTTTTAATCCACCATTTTTTCTGTCTGCTTCTGATTCCCAATGATTTGAATAAAAAATACTAGAAAATGTAATTTTTAAGCTTAATTATGTATAAACATCCTCCATTATGAGAAAAACACCACTTATTAAACACACACAAACAAACAATTTTTTATCAGAGTGGGTCTTTAAAACCCTATCTCAGGGTCCAGATGATTACACCTTTATATTGATGTGTGGTTCCTCCCATGACAAATGTGGACCAAGGTGGACAGAATTTTATGTCTGCCATGGACATCAGTGAAACTCAAAAATCCTTAATACAAGAAGTTCAGCGCCCTGTCTTCTAGGGTCCAGATGACCCCACTCCCAATGTCAACTTATCTAGGACAGCGGAAGGGTTACGCCACACACTAATACCAATTCCAATCCCTTTTGGTTTTAAACTGTGAATATTTAAGGGTGTTCATGGGAAGTGGCACACCTAAGGTCTCCGTCATAGTTACCGATCCCCTTCCTGTCAGTGACATGTTCATGTGCAGCACGTTCATCCTCTGCGTGATCCAACTTGCCCAAAACAATCTGTTGCTTTTTCACACAGAGCTTTCTAAGTTTCAGCAAATCAAAGCCTCGAAAAAAAGGAGCAAGTGTTGTTTCCCAGCACTCTGACTGATGCTGTTTACACACGGTTACACCATGACATGTTCCAACAGGTGCGCACCAATCGGCATAATCTATTTCATAACTGTATTCCAAACCCTCAGGCTGCAGTTCAACGTCATATTGCACCTTGTCTGGGAAAATGTGCTCAGGTAAAAACAGTAAAAACAGGTGCTCTGGTGTCAGGTGTTAGGACTGTGAAAAAGCTCCTAATGTGTTTTAACTTCGCTTTTAACATACAGTAGGTTTTCTGGGGGTCTACATGATTCAGTGAGCTTCAAAACCAAGTAAATATATTTTCATACAATAAATTTATGGAACTCTGTATTAATTGATTTAACTTAATTTATATATTTTAAGTGTGTTCTGATTAGTCTAAAATAATCTCTCATTTAACCTGATCTCTGGATCATCAGCAGGGTATGAACTTTGACCTCTTTGCTATAGTCAAGTGACCACAGCTAAAGTTTGGAGAGACTAGGAAAGAAGGCAGTAATAGTCCCATCAAAGAGAAAAACACTCCGCAGTTTGACTGTATTTAGCAAACCTTAGAAATTACAACACATTTTTTCTGTTTTTTACTGCTTATGCAAAGTTTAGTCAGTACAAAAGTCCTTGTCACCCCTCATTTTTTTTGTTTTTCGCTTCCAAGGCTGTTTTTTTTTAAATCTTGTTGTCAAAATCAATAGCTGTCCAAGATTCTCAAGAGTTTTTCCTGTCCGGATCTTTACTGATTTCAAAAGTATTTTCTCTCTTTTTTTCTTTATATTTTTGTTGCTGTCGTCTTCCTGTTTAGCCGCTGACCCATGAATGACTAAAGCACGAAAAGGATCACGAAAACATCTGGCATCTTGAAAGCGACGTGTAGGAAACAAGAGCTGAAACTTTTACACAGTCCTGTCATTAGCAGAGACATGAAATGCTTGCATGTCCTCAAATGGAAATTGTTTAAAGAAGAGTTTGATCTCATTTAAGCAACATGAGCGATTGCCAGTGCTGCTAAAAAGCCTCTCAGCTGTTGCAGAGGAGGCAGGGACTATGTTAAATAAACCAGTTCTGGTTTCAGCAGAGTTACATTTAATTTCAGAATCCCCCGAGGCAAGATTTGAACTGAGACCTTTAAAAAAAGAAAGTTAATCTGCGTTTGCAAATTACTGTTAATCAGAAGTGATTACTAGAAACAGCGAGGTGCTTGATTGAGGTGTGCCGAATAAGTCAGAATGCATCCAAAATGGAAATTATTTACACTTTCAAGATCATGTTAGAAGTCATCTTTAATTTCCTGTCACGTCTGTTTTAGTTTTGTCCACACAATCACTCATCATCTGCCTCTATGTCACATAAGAATTTGGGAGTGATGGTAGTCTAAAAAAGCTGGGTCAGGCTACTCTCTGAGAAGCTCTCGTTTCCTGCTCCAGGCTAAAGTTTGGGTTTATTTTCCTCCTGCATCTCCTCTCCAACCCCACCAGTGTGAGGCAATGCTTAGGACCATCAGGAAAAGCAGAGAACTCCGGCGCCATCCATCTTTGTGACCCCCCCCTCCCTCAAATTTCCCCCCTCTTTTTCTCTATGCTCTCACTGGCATGGAGTCCAGACTGCAACACATGTCTCTGATCAAGTCCAGCCTGCGTCATCAGTTAGTAAACTCCAGGCTCCAGGAAAACCAACAGAGAACACATTCATAGCCGGCGACCCTGTGACTGAGTGTGTGATTCATTACTCTTTAATATGCACCCTTACCCCCATCCTCAACCCACCCCAACCACTTCTCCCATGTAGCCTTGGGGCAACTCCACAGCCTGATCAAATCCATCATTAAGCATATTTGTGGTATTACCGTCGTTGGCATTATTTTGCCGATGCTGTGGTTTTGTTCTCATTGTTTCTGTGTAGCAGAAAAGTTTTGGCTCTGCAGTTTCAACTTCGTGTCAGTGCTTTTGTGTTGGAGCGTGAGACAACTCCCGGATGTGCGTACTGAGGGAAGAGTGTTAAACCAGATCACTGGAGTGAGGTGATAGACACAGAGAGGTGCTAATCTTGGTGGAAGAGGCAGGGGGAGTAACGGATCAGGTTAGAGGTGTTCAAGGAGTAAACCTCTTCAAAAAGAAATATGTTGACTTTCAAGCATGTAAAGCTTAAGGAGAATTGTCTCATTTCATCCAAACAGACACTTTTCTACACACAGATACTATAGTTCTACAGCATATCTAGATGCTTTATTGGACTTGTCCACTGGTGATTTTCCACTAGGGGCAAAAATAACCCTTAAATGGAAATCACAAGTTCACAGTCAATGTTTACAAGTCAACGTGAGCTGGACTGAGAGTCCATCAAAACAGGGGTGGACCTACAATTAAGCAAAAGCTAGCGATTGCCTGGGACAACGCAGAACATTTAAAAAGAGTGTGTAAAACAATTTTCCCACCTATTATTTTCTAACTCTGTCATTAAAAAAACAAAATCAATGAAATGACTTAAACTGCTCATCTGAAAGTACATACATACTAGCTGCATGTGGTGCATTCAAGAACATGCTATTATGAGGTGTCATGAATGTGCTGTGATGTTCACACTGGACCAGGAAGGGGGATTCTTCTTCTTTTGTTTTTTTACTGTTTACCTGCGCATGTCCGCCACCTACAGTTGCAAGCAAGAGGCTTGGTGCGAAACGTTAAAGCGGTTCAAACCCTGCAAATCTTGCTTTTTCTTACAGCTCTATTATGCTATATGAAGGACCTAACCCTTGTGCTATGGGGTCCAGATGATCCAAACTTCAAATTGACCTGTTGTCCATCCCATGACAAATGTGGATGAAGGTGGACAGGATTTCATGTTTGCCAAGACACCAGTGAAAATTTTAAATTCATTGAAAACAGAAGTTCAGCGCACTGTCTTGCGGGGTCCAGATGACCCCACTTCCAACGTCAACATACCGAGGATAACAAAAGGGTTTATAATTGTGGTTGAGCAGAAAAAGAAATTATTAATTTCTCTTTTGTAAATCAAGTTTACAACAGTTGCTTTTAACAGTCGCTACCGACACCACCAAATCAGAGCCTCTGATTGGCCAAAGTTTTGTGTCTTACCGATTTAGCAGTGGTTGAACTTCCAGCGTGCGATCAATGTTGTATATGTGCCCTCAACCGAACTTAAAAACTTGCTTAGTGACGAGGGAACTTGAGATTTCTGGAAGTGAAAGGACGAAATTTGTGTGCCCACATTGACTTTTCTTTGAAAGAGGCTGTTGAATGCAAGTCTACGTGACCAGTGTGTATGTACCTTAAATATGTTTTGTCCTCCTCATCTATGTGTAGAAACTATTTCTTCATCAGCAAGGTGGGCAAGTTTGTTGCTGATCCAGGAAGCAGAGAGAGACTCTTCAAAGGGATTTTAAAAAAGTGGTAAGATAGAGTGTAGTCATCCAAGTAGCTGTGAAAATGATAATTATCTTGTTGATGCAATAAAAGAAAAGAAATCCATTCATCCATGGTTTGACCCATTGTAATGAGTAACAAGACAGAAAAGGAGAGGAAAGCCAAAGGTAGGGGCAGAAACTTTTCATTTTGGGATTTCTTTTTTTTTTAAACACTATTCAATGATGTAGGCTTACTGTTTTGTTCACGTATTTTTGTTTCTCATACCTTCTTTGGTAAAACATGAAAAATTGAAGAAAAGATTATGCCCCAATTCATTCCTACGAGAAGGTGGGTACAAATTAGCCCATTCAATTAACTCAACATTTTTTCCAAGTAAAAATCTTATAAATAAAATGTGTTAGTTTCACTATGACACCTAAAAAAAGAAAAACGTTTTCAGTAGTGCTTTTTATGATTATGAAGTTTTTAACCAAAATATCACAACCTAAATGTCTTAAAAAGCAATTCTTCATGCTGATATGAATCCTTTGTTTCAATAATGTCCTCTGAGGGGGCGTGGCTTCTGGAGCTGAGCCGAGCAGCCTCACAACAAGTCTTGCTAGCGTAAATCTTCACTGCTTCTATATAAAACTGTCAAGCTATATCAGTAACAAGCAGCCGTATGGTTTTGAGCTGGAAGTCAGCTCGGACGAGGAAGTGAAGAGCTTCATGGACCGAACTTACAACAAAAGACTGCGCCGTTCGCATTTTCGTGGTCACAATAAGAAGCACATCAGCCCTGCTACCGTAAATATTGTATGAAACTCAAACAAAAAATCCAGTGAGGGCGGATTTGACCATATAAATGTGAACAGCGGTTCATTTGACTGCAGTCAATGGGAAGATACCATCTTCTCTTTTCTGACACCTGAGCTAGACACGCTAGCCGGACCAGATGAGGAGCATGTGCAGCAGAGCTGTTGTGAGGTTAAGAAGATCATTAATTCAAACCGAGTCTGTCTGTGACAGTTTGATTAACAGTGATTTAAAGGAAAAATACTCGGAAATACAAAATGAAATGATGGCAACCACTCTCACTAATGAAGATTGACTTTGTCGTTAAGCCCCACCCCTTCCGCTGCAAGCGGGCTCGGGAGAATCTGTCAAATGCGGGGGCCAACAGACACCACCTGTTCTTACTGAGGTATGTGATTGGCCAGTTTATAACTTGAACAACTTGCGATAAAGAAAATATTATGAAAAAAAATTAGCTTTAGCGAATGCATGTTTAAAATAGACACCAGAGCAAGAATGGTTATTCTGACAAACAAAATAACTGAGAGTAAGGCCCAATCCGAGTTCTTCCCTTCTCCCTTCTACTTAAATTTGAATTGGCAGTTGAAGTCGAAGTCGTGTTCAGATTATAATTTTTTAAATTTCTCCCTCCAAACAGAGGGGTCCAAAGTTCTTCATTGTGAGCTTAATCCCCATTGCACAGACAAAAGCTTTTCTTCACGTGGATGTACTCTGAACCACAGAAGTTTACATTTAAATGTAAGTAGTGACTTTTTTGTTGTAGCATCTTTTTTAAAGTTATAAAACCGCTGTTGTCATGTATATTTGAGCGTTGGAAGCTCGGCGCTAATGCTAGCTGACCGGCAATTATTGATGAGGTCATCGAACGAAAGTCACATCTGAAATATTTGACTCTATTTTTGTCATCACTCTCCGTTTTGAGGGCGACATGAAGGGGAAGGGAAGAATTCGGATTGGGCCCAATCGCAATTTTTCAATAGAAGTCTATGGGATTTTGGCTTTATGGGACCAGTGGGTACTTCCTGTTTGGAACGTGAGGGGGGAGGGGACAACTGAGTTCTCCCAATCACTTTACCCAAAATTGACTGCTCCCAGACCAATGCCCTACTCTCTTTAAGATATCATACATTTTCAAGCGATAACACGATCATTGTAATTCTAGCAGATTCTGAAGCTGCTTCAGAATCTTCTAGAAATACAATGAAGGTGTTATCACTTTAAAAGTTAAGTCAAAGCACTTTAACACTGGAGCGTTGCCGGTGACATCTCAGGTGTTAAAGGGTTGAAGAGGGGGGCGGAGGGCTTTTCCTGGGAGCCTTTTCTCCAGATTCTGTGTGTCATAAGCGCAGGATGAGTTGTGTTTATGAGACGCTGACAGCTCCTTCCTGCCTCACAAACCTTGAGCGTTGACTCCTGCTGCAGCGAAGGCCACTTTTAAGGTTTCGCAGCTCAGCCACCCAACTCCACCCCAAAAGCCGGGTAGGAGACCAACCATGGGTGGGACAGCTGAACGGGGGGATGGGATGTGTCGCTGGTGGTAGCAAAGTGCAGCACACGAAGCACTTGATCTTTGCAGCTCTTCATCCTGAGGCAGCTTTTTTGGGGGGTAAAGTAGGCCAATGTAAACTCCCACTTCCTGTTGGCCTTGTCTCCGAGGGAAAGAGATGATCCTTCTGTGAGGAGGGAAAGGCCTGCCGCTCTGAAGGGACCGTTTCCACTTAATACACACACAGACACACACATAAACAGAAATACAGCCGAGAGAGTGAGTGGGAGAGCGAGGAATACACAAACACAGTGGGGTTCAGGAATGTTAAACACATGCTTTATGGCATAAATAGCAGCCACTTTTGGTAAATTACAGTGAGTGCTCTGGCACTGTAAAGCACACAGCAGGAAAATGCTCTCAGATTTCACATCCAGGCCCTTTGCTCTCCCCGAGGAACAAGAAAGGGAGCATGTTGTGTTTTTAGTTCTGTAGAAAGACGCCTAAAGAGGTGCAGTTTCATCTCTGACAAATGTAAACTTCTACTGACCGATCCAGACTACGCAGCTGGTGGTAAAGCAAACATCACACTGGAAGGAGAAATCAAATTAAACTCCATCGGAAAAAACATTTAAAATCTGTTTTTATCCCAGAACTTGACCTGCTTTTTGCTAACTCCAAATTCAACTTCCAACATCATTTGTTTCAAATCTACGTGAAACGCAGTTTTCCTATACTGCAAAAAAAGTAGCCTAAAAGTAGGGAAAGAACACGAATCATAAGACAAAAATCCCTAGAAAGTAGTAAAATTATCTGTCTGTGTTGTCATTATTTTTACTTCACGATGAGATATGAAAATCCTGAAACAAAGGGGAAATAACTTTAAAACAATGTAACTGTTGCTTAAATTTGAATAAGTACTTTTTTTTTAGTTCTGAGCAAATAGTTTGTATTTATTGAGTCATTATGTACTTAACTGTTTAATTTGATTACAGTGGAAAAATTTGATTAAAATCTAAGCACATGTTGGCTCATCTCAACAAATCCTCATAAAATTGAAAACTAGCACTTACACTTAGAACATAAATCTACATTTTTGTTTCTAAAATAATGATAGTTTAAATTATAAAAAAAACATCCTTAAAATTGAACCAATTCAATTGATTGAGACTTCAGTCAAGTTATTTTTTATAGTCAAGAGTATGGAAAAAAAATTGAACTCATTTTAATAATAATTTCTCGTAGCCTAGCTTAGCTTAACGAGACAAAGACTCTCAAGTGTGCTGATTTTTTGAAAACCTTCCCTCAATTAGAGTGAAACATTGTATGAATTAACAAAAGTTCTGTATCTGTTACATTGAAAAGTATTTGGTTTTATTAAATAAAGTTTTGAATTGATGGTTTACTCAAAAATTTCATTTGATAAAAACAAATAATTTCTAATTTAACCAAAACAGTATTTTTGTCAATTGATCCAAATATCACTTTTTACAGTGTTGGAATGGCGTAGAACCAAGATAAATGAAAATTTCTTTAAATTGACTTAAAAATTCTAAAAACAGGGTTTAAAATCTTTGCAAGTAGTTTGCAGGGTACGAAGAGCCTGGTTTGTGTTCCAGAGTCACTTCGGCGTTGAGATGAGTCAGTGCAGAAGATGCTGTGGTTGCTCCAAGCACATTTCCCTGACTCAAAATCAGTGAGGGTTAGTGGAACAGCTTACCTCACTCCTCACTGGGCCTCGGCCCCCGCACACCGACTGAGGGCCTGGCAGGAAACTGACTAGTAGTTTGACTTACTGACTTAGAGCAGAGGAGCCATGGGAATCTAAAAGTCCCAGTCTGGAAAGACTCTGACTCACCGTCTAGCAATAGGAGAAAATATACACATGCAGCTCAAAGAGGTTTGCAGATAAATTCATGGGATTCGCTCAAATTTTGACGTCAGTTCACAGGTTTGATGCGTCTGCACATCCCTCCATGTTTGCGCAGCGACAGAGTCAGGTAGACGGCAGGTGGAAACTAGAAGCAGGTGCATTCAGTTGCCCATCACACCCTGTGCTCACCTGCACGCCTACAGTTTACTTCCCAAACAACAGAAACTTCTTTAATTATGGGATGTAAAGCAGAAATTTCCCGGTTAATGATTAAAACTCATATCAAAGCAGAAATCCAACTGTTGCTCTGCTTGAGTAAATATCTGGTCGTTTTAATAAACATAAATTACTTTATTGAATGAAAAGTTGTCAGTTACAACATACATGTTTTACAAGTGAACACACAAGCAAGGTACAAAAAAACTGATGAAATAACACATAATTTGCACATTGCACTAGAAAAAAACCACCAGAGAATATTTAGGAAAGTTCTTTTTTATGTTGTCCATCCTACAAGGCTTTCATCACATGTCAGGCAACCACGTTTCTGTGGTGTAAACTGTAAAAATCTTTGGTCCCAGCCTTCTTATGGTTTAAAAAAATAACAAATAGAGCGGATTTCAGCTAATACTGCATCGAGATTTAAAGCCACAGCTACCAAATGAGGTAAAACAAGGCACATTTTGGCTGAAAATGCATTACAATTTCATAGGAACATTCATTACAAATATATGGCTTTTATATGGCTGGTATTATTAACACTGTGGTAACCTGGAGTGCATGGCTTTTATCTTGATTTCTTGGTAAATCTTCTTTGGAAAATAGCAGAGCAGATTTTCCTATATCTCTGAAATTCATCAGTTTAAAGGGAGTGTAGTCATAACAGAGGCTTAAAGTCATCCCCGCTACAGCACTAACTGGTGCCATTCTTCTGTTATGACATACTTCCTCTTTTTCTCTTAAGCAAACCAAGGGCAGTGGAAGTCACCTGCTCTCGACCAGCGACGGTCATGGCTTCAGCACCTGTTAGCACCTCATCTATCTGCGCCGCACTACCAGAGACAGCTGTGTGTGCATTTACTTTTGTGACACGCCAAGAGATTTATTCCACCCACGCACCCCTACCTCTGAGCAGCTGTGTCTCTAAGCCATGATCCTGAGCTGACCGGCACCAAGACTGAGACAGGAAAAGGCACCTCTTACCATAAAAAGTTCACAACATACTTGCTGCTCGGAATGGAAACAATACCGACAAAAAAAGACTGATATCAAGTGAGTTTCTGCATTGTTCTGGTCAGATTTTGGTCCTCCCACAAGCCCTTATGGAAGACTGGAAGTAAGAAATTCTGCTTCTCAGCTGTAAAATAATGGCTAAGAGAAGCAAAAAAGGCTTGTAAAGTCAGATCCATAAATGGGGTTTGGTTCCCTCCAGGTCTGTTAAAATGAGGCTTTGCAGGTCCAAAACAGCCTAAGTGGGCCTGTGCAGACCTCCTCTCTTCATCCAAGAGTCCTCCTCTGCTCGGAGCTCTCGTTAAGCCTCCTCCTCCTCTCTCGGTGCGTCTCACACAGAGGTGGAGCAGCAGCCTGAGGAGCTGTGTTTCTGCAGCAGCGACATGCGGCTGAAGGTGCGAGAGCAGACACTGCATTGGTATTTCTTCACCTCTGCATGGGTCTGCAGGTGAGCTCGCAGGTTGGAGCGGTCAGCGAAGGCCCGGTTGCAGTGGGGGCAGGAGAACGGGCGCTCTCCTGGACAGAAGAGGATGAAAACACAAAGTTCACCTGACTGCAGTGGTCATTCACATGCAGCGATGGGCCTTCACACAAGCTCTCCATTAACACCTCACACACACATGCATACACATTGTGAAGATAATGAAGAAACACATGGCTATGTGGTGATGGTGGGGGCTGAGGACCTGACTGAATTAGCATGATTCAATCAGAGCCAAATGAGATTAGCACGCTAACAAGTTGCTGCAGGCTCCAAGAGCTCAGTGATAGCAGCAAGCGTCCAGGCATTCTTTGCAGCTTTTGTCCCTCCTCTGTCCCCATTCTTCAGCAGCCATGATAAGATAATTAGCCAAGCAGTCATTGTTGCTGGGACATTAAACACAATGAGTGATCAATGAGTACTAAGTCTACACAGGGCTTCCCTGTGTGATAATGTCTACTGATTGAGAGTAGAGTTCATCAGATTGATTGTCATGCTCCAATGATGAGGGAATGACCTGCTGACTCACAACAACTGTAACCAGAGATGCTGTGAACTATAGAAATGGGGGGGATTTCAACTGTGTGAAGATGCTTCAAATCTTACCTGTGTGCGTGCGGATGTGGCCACGCAATAGCCATGGCCGGGAGAAAGCCTTTCCACAGGTGGTGCAAACGCAGGGCAAGGTGTGTGAGCGGATGTGCATCTTCAGAGCCCCCAAGCTGGTGTACTCTTTGGGACAGTGTTTGCAAAGGAAAGCCGGTCTGGCGGCCGTGACGCGGGTCTCCCTCTCTTCCTCCTCTGGGGGACTGATGTGAGCCATAACGCCAGTACATTTCATCCGCTGTCGAGGGGCATACGTGTGCACCGGTTCAGGGCTGGGAGGGTCGGAGGAGCGTCCTTCGTCCTCCTCCCCGCTGCTGCTGGCACTGCTACTGAGGCTGCATGGGGAGCTGAGGTCCAGGGGGGCTGAGGTGGCAGAGAGCTCTGACTCTGAGGTCGGCAGGTAGAGGGCCGGGATGACACTCAGGTCCCACAGCAGACCTGTGGTGAAACAGGTGGCAGAGCCGTCTGCTGATGAAAGCTCGGCAACAGGATACCTCTTAGGTGAAGAGTCTGAAAGAGGAGGAGGAGGACAGTCAGTGGTCAGCATCTGGATGATTAATAAAATCAAATGATTTCAATCTGAATAAGAAAGTAGTACCATAACAACATTTTATAAACTTTCAACATCTGGCCAACCTCTGTTCTGCACTTATTTGGCACATTGATCCATGTCTTTTCCTCAGATTTGACTGAGCATAAAATAAAAGCCATATGGGAAAGTTCCACGGGCCGTTTCCTCCCACGTATTCACGAGGGCTTGTAACATGAATAGAGCTCTGTGTGCGCGCAGAAAGGGGGTAAAGTGCATCTAACGGGCCCCGACTTGATTTGGGAGTCGCCTGCTTTCGAAAATGCTCTTCGACTCAACTTAAAATAACACAACAGGTGCTTTTCAGTGAAGTTTGCGTCAATGACGTCAGGGTGTTTTTTTAAGGCCAGACAAAAGTATTAAAACTCATTTTCTACTTACCATTCTGACATTCCAGTTCACTGTAGTTTGGCTTTTGTTTAGCAAAGTACTTTTTGACTAAGAAAGATCGAGGCATTGTCCCCGTGGAGGTGGAATTTCTCCGTGCGTAAAAACAACCCGTGGCCAAGACGCACGGTGGAGAAAACCAGATCCAGTCGTTTTCCACGCGTCCTGAAGAATCCCAGAAATATCCTCTTGTGGTCCAACAGTCGGGGGGTAGACTTCAGCAACGAAGTGATAGCTTCAATGCAGAGTTACTAAATGCTGGTCTCTGTTCTGAAATACTCTGACACAGGCAGTAGGGGTGTGCTCGCCCCGAGGGCCCTCCCCACCCCGCATTTCGCTGCACAAGTTTTTAGGAAGAAGCCGTCACACTCTATGGGGGGAAACAGGAGCTTCGCAGCGTTAACACGGTGGAATCCAGCAGCTCTGACGAAAACGCAGCTTTTCAATGCAAAGAGACAGAGCTGACATCATGACGTTATAGGTTTTAATATATATGTTCTGCAAAATTGTAAACTGACCCAAAAAAAAAAACGCATTTGGGGAGCATGGAAAGGAATTAGTTCATAATAAATCCATTCGATTACATTTGCTACTTTGTTCACATCCAAAGCCCTTTTATTTCTAATAAATAAAGCATGGCAGATATTACAGATGGACAAAAAAATCCACTTATTGTTATATTGATATAATTCTAACCCTGTTGTCATCTAATTTTTCAAGATTCTCTTCAAAATAACGACACCTTAAATATCGACTTCATCAATCTCAGGAACGTCCATAGAGTTTTGGCGCCACCTCCTGGACAAAACGAGTAACGGGATCTTTTACTTTGGTCTGTAAATACAAAACAACTTTAGTAAGAAAAAGATTGGAAATGGATTTGATCTAGATCTAATATTTGTCTTTTTATGAATGATTCTTAAAGATTTATCTTGAAGTAAGACGTAATCATCTATCATTCAACTCATGGATTGTTTGACTTAATATTTTATTTTTTAACAAAAATAGACATAAAGAACAAACATAAAATGTTAAAGAGCTAATTAAAGCAGTGGGTAAAAGAAAACATATTTTATGAAAAGCAGCTGTAGTTTTGAACCAGATCCCAGCTCGGTTGAGGAAAACGAAAACATGGATCTAGTCTTCAAGTTGATGCATCAAAGCTGGGAGATTATGACCTATCCAGTGTATTTCTATGTTGCAAAAAGGCCCACATTTAAACTGCATTTTTTAATATATTTTTTTTTTAACTCAGAAAGGCAATTTTAAGCTTAATTTTTAATGTCCTTCATAATCAAAAAATACCACAAGAACATATTAAAAAGCACTAGAAAAGTGATTTTAAATGTTTCCAAATAACCATAAACCATGTAGGAGGCTTCTTTTTTGCTTTTTAAAACCTATCTTATAAAAGAGTCACTTGGAATCACTTGGTATTAGTGCTTATCAGAAAAGCGAAATTCGGTCCCGGAAAAGACCTTGATTTTTACTTTTAAAACAAGTAAAACAACTTGAAGAGAACGTATTTGTAGGATAAACGCACGGAAAGCAGCTAAACATTCGCTAAAACTAAAAGCGTCAATGTCTTTATATTTCTGCTATTTTGTCCTCAGATGTTTCCTCAAATGTGACACAGACCTCCCTCCTGCCTGTTGAACGGAATTTGCCAGGTAAGACCTCACAGAAACATCTAAAAGCTGGACAGGATCAGCTCAATCAAACATGCTTGATCTCTGGAAGAATCAAATCAAAATGCGCGCTCTGATTGGTGCTCTTCCAGTGGGGGGCGGAGCTTCGGTGTGGGTTGGCTTAAGCCGTAAATTTGAAATGAACGTCAACAAAGTCCCTTTGTAACATCCTACTGTCCCGTTTATTTTAGTTTTTTTTGCGTCTGAAATAGCTTTTTAGTCTGAAACGACACATTTTTTGGCAGTAAAACTGTACGTCTTTAGTGTCAGGTAAGTGTTGCTGGTTTTAATAGACTTTAAAAGCGTAAAATTGATGGTTTTGGTAAATGTAATCGTTTATTGTTTTTTTTTCTTATTTTATATCTATGGATTTATATACAAACTTTGATGTTAAAAAGTATAATTCAATGCTAAAATATTTCACAGAGAGTTTACAGCGTTTTTATAAATATGCTGTATGATAGAAGCCCCGCCCCCTCTTCATATAGAAACAGATGGATCCGATACAGTGAACTAAAGGAGGGGTTGACCTCCTACCTCTATCCTACAGGAATTTCATTGGACAATCTAGTCAGCTGACTCAGTGCTGCTTAAGTTTGAAAAACAATAAAGTAAAGCTTCTTTGGGCTCCTAAACAAAGTGATCAACCGTATCTTGGAACTGGAGGGAAGTGATCTCTGATCTCATTTGCATTCTGCAGTTAAAGCTCAGAATTTCCGAGTGACAGAAGTAAAGAAGCAGAGCAGTTATGTTCAGAACAATTGCTCGTCTGCTTTTTGGAGACCAAGAGGAGTCTGAAGATGGGAAGTCTGAAGAGGTGAAGGAGGAAGACTGGCTTGTCATCACACATCAAGGTAAAGAATGAGAACCGTAAATGTAGGGGTTTAGTTGATCATTGTTGAAAAGATTGTGAGTGAAACAAATATAAATGAAAATGATGCCCTGTCTTTAAAGTGTTTGCATTTATCTCAGCTGTGAAGCCATTTTTAGAAAGTGCACTTCAAACAATTACGTCATGTTTTCTGTACTGCAGAAAAACTATATAATTGTCAAACTTCAACCAGTTGTTGCAAAGAACGGGTCTGTGTGTGTTTTTAGAGGCTGCTGAAATCCAGGATGCTCTGACACCTGACATTCAAGAATCCACCTCCACTCTTCTCCAAGACCCACCTCCAAACACAGAACCTGACAGGTGAGGTGATCTCAAAATAATGCAATTAGAAAACTTTATTGCAATTCAATTAAATTTTATATAACCCAAAATCACAAAGAAAATTTCCCTCATTGGGCTTCATGCAGGTAATTTTACAGATGCAGAAGTTAGACATAAAATAGGAAAAAACTAAACAGACTAAATAAAATTGGTCATCCCTGCCCTTAGACCCTCCCTCCCAGTAAGGAAAAACTCCTAAAAAAAACCTGAGTCAGGAAAAAAGAAGAAACTTATTATTGTCAGAGATTGTTTACATATTTGCCCTAGTTTGTCTCTCAGGACATGCTTTATTTTCCTCTTTCAGGGTGTCAGATGCAGCGGCTGGTGACTGCAGAGCTGTGTCTGCATTACTTCTCCAGCCTAAAGCTTTGGTGGAGCTGACACAACTAACCTGTCTGCAGAAGGCAAAGGCAGACAGACCGCGTGTGTCGCGCAACACTATTCAGCGGCAAAACCGTATTCGCCAAAGAGTCCGCCCTGCCTCTTTCCACCTGCAGCAGCCGGTACTCCGGGGCTTCAGTCGCTAAACCCCTGCCGAAGATCAGGAACTAGATTTAACCGATGGCATTATTTGTATGAAGTCAATGTACAATCAAAATGAGCAATTAAAAAAAGATAAAATTGTTTTCACTTGTGACTGAATAAGGAATGAATTTCTCTGTATCTTGACATAAAATATTGTTTATGTTTTTTAATCGATGGAAAAAAAAAGTAAGCTATTTTAATAATGTTTTGAATAAAGTATTTTGCAAGTATTTTTTAAAACATTTTTACATTCTTGATGAAAAAGTCTGACTGAAATGAACCAATTTAATTGGTTTTGAGGTGATTACACCTGCTGTGTCCAATTCCTGCTGAGTGCACTTAATGGAGGAGTCAGACTGTCTTGCTTGAGCGGATTTAGACAGGATGGAGAGCTGTCCCGGAACCAAACTAAACAAGCATACAGCTTTTAGCTACAGGAGTTTTGGAAGTCCATCTGAGTTCACTGATGAATCCCCATCAAATGACAGCAAAGAGGATTTGAAGAGCACACATGGTGAGAGGAAGCAGATTACATTGGCTAATATCTTCAAATAAGATTCTATGGTTTTCTGTCTTTGGAAAATTTCAGGAGTGAGTAATTTAGCCTCATAAGACCTGGTGTCCATATGCGTGGACGTGACATTTTGGGTTTCAATAGTACAGTAGTTAATTCTTAAAAGTACTGCTACAACTATATTGTTTTCTATTGTAAAATCATTCCCAGTGGTCTTTTAAGCTAACATTTGCGGTGCAACAGAAATTGTGGGCAATAGCTGATCTATCGAGTTGTACGGTACTGAGTCAGCTGTCAGCTCGGCTGGGGTAAAAAGACATGCATGGATCTATTTGTCTGTAAGTGGATGGGATGGAGCAGAGCAAGGAGACTTTGGACTGCCCACTTCAGTTGCTGCATCACAACTGAGAGCTGTTTCGAATAACTGTTTTTTTTTTTTTTTTTTTCTCCCTACTCTTGATCCATCACAATTTGAATATATCAGAAATGCAGTTTAAATCTTAACTTATTTTAGGCATATCTTCAATAATAAGAAAAAAAACCTTAATGTTAAAAACATGATTTTCATTGAGGTTGGTCTGTCAAATAAGAAAAACAAAAGTCATATTAAACATGAGCTCAGGTCTTATAAGGTCAAATGAGATCGTTTCATTTTGTGGATTTGAGCCAAAGGCTGAGTAAGCCTTTACAAAATGCTTTCTCTGCTCTCACAGATCCCATCCAGTTGAAGGAGATGTCCTCTGGAAGCCCAGCGACGTTTGACCAAAGCTTCTCCAAGCTCCAAGAGGCCGATGAGGACTGCTGCAGCCCGGAAACCCCTGTGGAAGTGTACAGTGTGGCAATCGTCATTGCAGTCGCAGTAACCATTGCGCTGGTTCTGCAGATTCACCTGCATGCAGGCTTGGTATGCTGTGTGACTCGTACGACCGAACTGATTGCATCCCTCGACCTCATCACAGCTGCATTCTAGGTCACGATAAAAGGCGTGCTGTCTGATCACGAGCGCTGCACCACGCTCGGTGAAGGAGTGCTCCGCGATGGTGGCTCCAGCGTGGACGCAGCCATCGCTGCTGCCCTTTGCCTGGGCATTGTTCACCAGCATGTGTCCAGTGTAGGCGGGTATGTAACCTGCCAGTGTAGATGTTTTTTGAACGATATGCACAGAGTGTATTCTCATTGGTGTTTATCCATAGAGGGGGAGTGATGTTGGTTCACAACATCAAAAGAAATGAAACCAGGGTGATAAATTTTCAAGGATCTGCGCCTGAATTGATAAGGGAGGAGATGGTGCAAAACCTGTCTGATATGAAGGTAATGAATCTGTATGTAAAAAGGCATCTTCAAGTTTTGCTCTTTTGTCATTGAGTTTGTAAATATCCATTCTTAGGATGGTGCATTTGTAGGCAGGTCTCCTTGTGGGGGTGCCGGGAATGCTCATGGGGTTTCACCGTGCTCACAGGCTGTATGGAAGGTAAGGAGACGTTGAAATAATTCCCTATTGTTTTGGTCAAATCTGTAATTCCACATGAGTGTTGCAGTTGGCTGTGGGAGGATGTTGTCAGCAGAGCTGCAAGTGTGGCCAGAGAAGGGTTCAATGTGTCACATAGTCTGGGTGAGTAAAGAAAAACACCCTTTTATTGTTTTTTGGCAAAAGATTAACCAATAAATTGATTTTTTTTTTTTAATTTTTATCCTTTTTCCCCTGTCAAGACAGTCACAGGAAAAAGTTCTAAACTCTTGTTGACTCAGTCCAGTTTGAGCTTTGGCAGCAAAAATGACTGAAAGAACAACTCATGGATTTGAAAAATGTGTAATTGTTCACTGTTTTGCAGTGAGCTTTATAGGAATTTAACATGCTATGACTTGATTTATCTTCATGTGCAGCTGATGCAATATCAGAAATAGAAGATGAGGAGCTTCCTAAGCATTTCCGGGACACGTTCCTCCCACGTTTCGGAGGGCCGTGCGCTGAGGCCTGGTTCTTTTGTGGCGACCTGAGCTGGCAGAGGTCCTGGAGGCTGGCGTCTGGAATTTCTACAATGGACCTTTTTCACAGGAGATAGAGATGAGGTGAAGAATGGATTTTGAAGATGTTTCTTTTAAAAACAGGAAACAACATTGCTCTCTACCTGTACAGGTGCGAGCACACGGCGGGGTCCTGAGCCGAGGAGATCTGGGCAACTACACTGTAGAGACACAGCAGGCCCTTGAGGGTGGATTTGGGGGTAAAATTGACACTTGAATGGCGATTAAACTTCAAACTTGTGTTCTGACACTATCACTTTCCTTTCAGAATTCATTATTCAGGTCCCCCCTCCACCATCTGCTGGTGCCGTCTTGATCGCAGCTCTCAATCTCCTGGAAGGCTTTCATTTGAAAGAAAATGGAGTCTCAGAGAAAGAAATATACCACTGGATTGAGGAGGTGAGCTTCTTAGTAAAAAGTTCCACAAATCTTTCTGACATGAAGAGATTCTTGCACTTAAGGTGTGACTTCATAGGAATGCATTTTCAATCATTCTGGCATCCCTGAGTCGTGCCAATATTTGCTTGAAAGCTTTGTGCTAAACAGTTGTCTTAAATCCGCATGATCTCAGTTAGGAGTTCAGATGATATGAAGAAAATATTTCATTTCTAAAATTTAATTAAAATGTGTCCCCCTTCTCACGAAGGCTCTGACAATGGCTTTCTCAATGGCTTCTGGACTGGGTGACCATAGGAACAACTTGACTGATGATCTTCTCTCCTCGATGCTCAAGTAAAACAGTCCTCTTCAGTACTTTAAATATTGACAAATTTAACTTGTGCACACACTTTAATGTGCATATAGCCAACTCAGAAATGTATGGGTTTAAAGAACCAATCTGAAATTTTTCAAAACATGTTTTTTGTTTTTTTTTTTAATTTATTTTTAAATAAATTTATTTCTCAAGGCAAGATATTAAGAACATGATTCTTATTTACAACTATGGCCTGGCAAAAGGCAAGACCTTTTTGAGAACGAGGTTACAAGAACAACAAATAAAATTGAATACAGTCAAAAGCTGTGACGTGAAGGCTACAATTGGTGGACCACAGGTTCCCTGATGCATCCTCTTGTAGACCCATCCCCGTCTGTCTTCCTCACCTATCTGACTCAAAACTGTACAGCTGGATGGCTCAATATTGATCCCCATTCTGATGTTAGGTTGGGAGTGTGAGAGGCTGTAGCTGGTGTGGAATGTAAACAGATCAATGATGGGAAGTGGGAAAGGGCTCACTCCACCCAAGAGTCTGGCCCAAAAGGCATAATCCTAAATAACAGACACACTTTTACAATAGATCAAAAGGTGATTTTTGAGTTGGACTTTAAGCCTCAAGTCCACCAAAGTAAAACTATTCAAATCCCACATCAAAAGTATTTCACTCAACAAATGCCTATAAAATGCAATATTATAAATCCTGAATGATGGAAACTTACTACTTTGTTTTTATTTTTAGTAAGAGTCGAGCTGAAATACTGCGCAACAGGATGATTCACTTTCAAACGTCCCAGTCACTCCGCAACTCCACCATCTACTCCTTCCCAGCAGAGCTGCTGACTGCACAAGTAGTCGTCATGGGACCAGATAACCTCATGGTATCTGTTGCAAGGTGATGATGTATCTGTCGATAGTATTCTGTTAAACACACTCGCAGGCTATGTGTGGTATGCACAACCAGGGAGAGTGACGTTCTCTCATAGGTGATCTTTTGACCTTTTGTTTTCTTTTTAATACAGCACCTTAAACAGACCTTTTGGAAGCAGGATCTTGACTCCATCAGGCATTCTTCTGAACAGCCTAATTCTTGACTTTTTCTGGCCAAATAAAACCTCCATCAAACCTCAAACTGAGCAGGTGAGAATGAGTGGAGATCCATAAAATGCTCTCGCACCTTTTTAATTTAATCTATTAGTTTCAGGACAACCATGTTGAAGCAAAAAAGAGGCCTCTGACTCTTCTAATGCCTGCCATGCTGGTTCCTTCCTGGGATAAATGTGGGACCTATATGGCTCTGAGCAGTTCAGGGGGACGAAACCACCTGAATAGAATCACACAGGTTTAAACAATCAAATTTTAATTTCAGGAAAAAAATGAAACTGTGGCTTTTCCAAATGTGGGCTGTGATCTTCAGATGCTGGTAAATGTGCTGTTCCTCCACAAAGAGAAAAACGACAGCCTTCCTTTGAGAAGACTCCACACTCAACGTGAGCCATATGAGCATCATGACTGTAAGTGTGACATCCTCTTTGGTGTCTGACCTCTGCCTTCATTTCCAAAAATTATGAGTAATCTTTTCCAATTTCCCTTTTCAGCTGCATTTACAACTGATGTGTAGTTTCTCAAACCACGGCTATGTGACCTCTAGTAGAGGACAACTTCTACAAATCCAAAGAATAAAACTGCAGTCTATTGCTCACATTTAACAAGCTGATTTTGGAGATGTTTTTGTGTAAACGTTGGGATTGTTGTCCTTGTATTTACACTCATCCTGTAACATAAACCCTGTAAGATCCAGCTGCTAAAGATTACTTGTGCAGGTTTTATCAAAACGATAGTCCCAATATATATGATAATGCCTACAATACATTATGCTTGTCATTGGGACTTGTCTATTAAAGGACATGACCTGTGAACAAAAAGACTAGGGCTGTTATGTAAGGAAGATCAGCAGATAAGGTCTTGTCACACACACATGTTGACTCTGCATGGGTGACAGGGATGGTGTGGACATTCCAGTTAAGTATCGGTGACTGTAAACAGACTGTATTTGTGCTTCGACTAATTAACATTTAATGACAAACTTTATTTTTTATTTTTTTTGTCAACACTATACGTTGAAACAATTTGAAGCTATTTACTAATTCCGTAATCAATTGTTGGACAACAGCAAGCATGACAAACTTGCTATGAATGTTTAAGTCTTATCTAGATGTATTCTGCAAATGGTAATCTGGAGCTTTGAAAATTGTCAAGTCATCTATGGAAAATGGACAGTTTAAACAGATGACTAGAACAAACTGTTCACATTGTGCAGCAACAACATACAGAGCTAACCTGAAATACTGATCAGTTGCATAAGCAGATGTAACTAAAACATGATCAGGTAACTCCATCTTAAAATGCAACTGAACCACAAACTAAATGACAAAGAATTAATAAAAATAAAGACATGCGTTTCGTTGAGATTGCATCATGTGGTGTGGATCTTCTCCTGTGTGGGGAAAAATGTAAGTTGGAAAAGAAATATATACACTGCTCACAAAAATTAAAGGCGCATTTTTAAAAAAAACACATTACATCAGATCTCAATATGAAGGTGGATATCTATACAAATAACGACATGGCAGTGTCTTAGGAACAAAAGGATGCCAAGTCTTTTAATGGAAATAAAAGTTTTCAGCCTACAGAGGACTCAATTGTGTGTAGACACCATAAAATCAGAGTAGAATGAAGATGTGACAGGCTAGTCCATTTTCTCCAAAACTTTAATTTCTGCAACTCTAAATGCTTTTCAGTATCTTGTGTAACCCCATGAGCTTGTATGCATGCTTGACAATGTCGCAGCATGCTCCTAATGAGACGATGAATGGTGTCTTGTAACATTTCCTCCCAGATCTGTGTGAGGGCATCCCTGAGCTGCTGTACAGTCTGAGGAGCAACCTGGCGGCGCCTAATGGACCCAAACATAATGTCCCAGAGATGTTCTATTGGGTTTAAGTCGAGGGATCGTGAAGGCAATTCAATTGTTTCAATTCCTTCATCCTCCAGGCACTGCCTGCAGACTCTTGCCACGTGAGGCATTATGCATTGTCGTGCATTAGGAGGAAACCAGGACCTACTGCACCAGTGTATGTCTGACAATGGTTCATGGATTTCATCTGGATACCTTATGGCAGTCAGAGCACCATTTCCTAGGCAGTAGAGGTCTGTGCGTCCCTCCATGGATATGCCTCCCCAGACCATCACTGACCCACCACCAAACCTGTCATGTTGAACCACGTTGCAGGCAGCAGAACATTCTCCTGGTCTTCTCCAGACTCTTTCACGTCTATCACAGGTGCTCAGGGTGAACCTGCTCCAGTCTGAAAAGTACAGGGCGCCAGTGGCAGACTTGCCAATTCTGGTGTTCTTGAGCAAATGCCAGTGGAGCTCCACGGTGCTGGGCAGTGAGCACAGGGCCCACTACAGGACGTGGGGCCCTCAGGCCACCTTCATGAAGTCTGAGCCTGATTGTTTGGGTAGAGACAGTCACACCAGTAGCCCTCTGGAGGTCATTCTGTAGGGCACGAGCAGTGCTCAGCCTGTTCCTCCTTGCACAAAGGAGCAGGTATCGGTCCTGCTGAGGGGTTGAGGACCTTCTACGGCCCTGTCCAGCTCTCCCAGAATAACCACCAGACTCCTGAAATCTCCATGTTCTGGAGATTGTGCTGGGAGACACATTAAACCTTCTTGCTGCAGCACGTGTGGATGTTCCATCCTGGAGAAGTTGGACAACCTGTACAACTTCTGTAGGGTTAAGGAATCGCCTCATACTGCCAGTAGAGAGAATTACATAAGCCAAAATCAGCACGAGTGGAAAACCAGCCAAAAAAGATCAAGAGGGAGAAACTTGAAATGACCTCCACATGTAACAGCAGTCCTGTTTGGAGGGTTTTCTAATTGTTGCCACTGAAGTGCACCTGTTGTTAATTCCATGAACACCAATACAGCTGAAATTGATGAACGAGGCCCTCAGCTGCTTAACCAACAAGAAAATTATTAGACAGGTTTAATTCAGTTCAGTCCAGGCCCAATAAAAAAAGTGTTCCTTTCATTTTTGTGAGCAGTACGGTATACTTGTTTTCCAGGGCAAACCCCCACCTCTAGCATTTCCTCCAGCTATTTCCTACTCTTACAACAAAAGTGTTGTTTGCAAACATCATTGTTTGCAGGTGATTCCTGTCTGACCTCATCTGTCAGTCTGTCCATCACAATTGCAATCAGGAAGTGTATCAGAGCTGATGTAATCCCTCCATCACCCCAAAGCACACCTCCCCACTGCCTTACAGCCCTCATACATGTACCGAACTGCGCTAATCAAGACTTCCTCATACAATACCACAGTTCGTCATGGCACCATGTCATAAGCTTTCTTCAAATCTACAAAGATGCAGTGGCGCTCTCTCTGACCTTCTATATCAACATCCTCAATGCAAATATTGCATCTGCAGTGCAGCTCCTTTGCATGAAACCATCCTGCTGCTCACAAATGTTCTCTCTGCCTCGCTTCAGTTACTCAACTAGCACTTTCCATTACTGCATCATATGACTTATCAGCTTTATTCCTCTGCAGTTGCCACAACTCTACCCATCTCCCTTATTCTTAAAATGGACACCATCATACTTCTCCAGTAAGGCATCTTGTAGAAAATAAATCTAATTTCCCCAAAACACAGTTCTGTATTTTTCTGTGATCACTGATTGATTTGCTTGATTTTAGATTCATAACTTTTTCAGTTGAAAGAGGAGTATATACATTTTTACACATTATCTTCTTTATTAATTTGCAACAGGGGTAAAAAAAAAAAAAAAAAAAAAAAAAAAAAAACAATTTATAAATACCAAATGTGGCACTGATGTGGTTTTAGTCTTTTGTGTTTTTGGGTGTTGCCTTAAACATAACTTTGCTAGGTTTACATCCCCTGAAAGTAAATCAAATTTCCTCAAAGTAGGCTATAGTATTTTCTGCATAACTACGGTTTGATTTGTTTGGTCTTAGGTCTTTGGTCTGCTTTTGTTAAAATCTAAATTGTTGTCATTTTTATATTTTTTTAGTAAAGAAAAAACGATAAATGAGACAATATTAACATATTTGAGATTCTTAAAAATGTAAATTATTTTCTACTTCCAACCTCTTATAGAAGGCCTATAAATAAAATGTTCAGCTTTCATTTGAGTTTATTTGACAAATTCTACACTAATTATTTGTGTATTTATAAGATTCACAACCTGTAAAACCTAAATGTCTGGGCTGTTAACAGGCGTGCAGAAGGACGCAGACATCTCCGTTCCACTCTACTAATTGACGAAGTAAAGAATGCGCGATGAACTATCTCTGCAGGTCACGCGCTCAGCTGATTATCAGTTGAAGGATGCATGCGCTCAGGAGACCTCGAGGAACCTGATAACACGGTGAGGGCGGGAGCGATCGCATTGAAATGTCTTGATGTCTGCCCCGCGGAGCAGCCGCCGCCTGGCCCGGGGCCAGTCCTCTGTCAGCGGCGCTCTTCAGGGCGGAGACCCGGAGCGGTGGGCGTTGAGTCGGTGTGTTCTACCTCCTCCGCGTTAAAGTCTCAGCAGGAAGTGCTGCGCTGACAGACAGACAGACACTCACCTGCTTTGACTGCAATTACCTTTACCAGGTACAATCTGTTCCTCATTTAGCGCATCAGACAGTAAGTAGACTAGTTTGATTATCTTTAAAGTTTTAGCAGAAACTTTGACGGTGTACTTTTTACTTGTGAGTAGAGTTCTATTGTGTCCTGATGTCAAACTGGTTTCTTCAGGAACTATTGAGAAAACTTGACATCAGACTGACAGTAACGAAAAGCCTCTCTTGTGTCTCCAGGATCCATATTTAAAAAGCGGAGTTTGTGGAAGTGAATCCACCCACCATGGAGCCCAAAGCTGTGTCGTCAAATGAAAAGTTTTTCATTGTCGTCCGCGGGAAGTCCAGGAAAGGGTTCTCTCGAGGATGTATTGGTCGCGTGGAGTCGGAGAGCGCGCGCGGGGAGGTGACGGTTCTCCTGTACGGATGCGGCAGCAGCGCGGGGACCCCCAAGAACAGGGGCGTCCTGAGGAGGGAGGACACGTGCCCGCTGACGCGCCACCAGGCCCAGCTGCTGCTCTACATCTCCAGTGTCAGCAAACGCTTTGAGCTCATGTGCAACGCCCGGCTCTTCAACGCCATCTGTGCACTCACCCAGAACGACCTGGTGGTGGTCAGGCACAAAAAGGGACACCTGCCGGGGATGGTGAAGAACCTGATGCAAATTGGAAAGAAGGAGAACAAAGACGACCTGCACATGCTTGGCTTTGAGGTGGACTTTGTGGTGAGTGTTGTTTGTTTCTCACTTAATTCTCATTTGACAATCCGATTAATTAAATTTATGATCCCTGATTTGATTAATCGATATTGGTTCATTTTTAACATCTAAGTCAATTTGCAACCTAAAATCAACCAGCGAGACTGATAAATACCTGGGATGCAGCGATTTATTTGAACAATTCGGTTCATATCATAATATGTGGTTGACCATACGATTCATATTGATATTGCTTACTTTTTAACGATCCAATTCATTGACCTGATCAGGACATCTTTAGCTAAAAATTCAAACAGTGTGACTCATAAATATCTGGGTTCTAGGAGTAACAATTTATTTTAACAGCGGTTCAAATCATATCATAATATGCGATTGACGATGCATTTCAAATTGAAATGCATCGTCCATTTCACTAACCTAGAATCAATCCGAGAAATTGTTTGCTAAAAGATCAACCAGTGGGACTCAGATAATTGTCTGGGTACTAGAGGTGTTGCAATTCATTATAACAGGGCTGCTCATTCCTGGTCCTCAAGATCTACCACCCTGCCTGTTTTCCAGCTCTCCCTGTACTGCTTGCTGCTGATTACCTGGACCAGGTGTGTCCTTTCAATCAGATTGTGGAGACATCTGACTGAGCCAATCAGCAGGTGGCAGGACTTGGAGATCTGGAAAATAGTCAGGGTGGTAGATCTCGAGGACCAGGAATGAGCAGCCCTGCATTATAACAAGTAAATTTTTTTAATGCTGAAAGCATTAATCGATTCAGAATGATCCAATTTGTAAACCTACAATCGATCTTTGGCCAAAAATTTAGCCAGTGTAACTCGGAAATAAATACCTGGTACTGAACAGTCCAGGTGAAGTTTTCCAGGTTGCTTGTATTTCTTGCAACATAATAAAGTGTAAATTTGTGTATATACATAAAATAATGTCAAATCCATTCACATCTTAGTTTCATAAATTTCAGCTCATTGTTGTTTTTCCACATAAAAATAACACAAACGGAACATCATTAGAACATTCTACCACACTGTATGGTCACATGTCTGCAAAAGTCATAGTAGTTCCACACATTGGACTACAGTGATGGCTGGATCACTTTTGCTGTCATCACATGTATGTTGTCCACTGTAATGGCACTTGCTCATTTTTACTTTATAGTACCCGTAAATAAACTGCACTTTAAACCAGATAGTATTTTCTAATATTGATTATTGATTTGTTTCATTTTGAAACAATTTTATAATGTTATAGGTCAATTTGAAGAGAAATAATACTCTTAACCCTACGCCTTTCAAGGATGGGGTAAATGAGAAACTTCTTATGACTTTTTCGATTGATTGGTTTAAACATGCATAGTTTTATCACTGCATTCTTTCTTACATTTTGGGTTTACACTTCAAAATAATAACATCCCACGTCCACTTTCTCCCTACAGAACAGTGATCAAACTTTGTCATCCAAGAAAGCTGCTACGATGCAACTCTTCAGTGCAGCAGACATCATTCAAGTGATTCCATCCAACTCCAACCCCTTTGAATTTCACTGGAGTGATGGCAGTGGAAGTAAGTTACAGAATTTATTTATATTTCTTTATTTTTACCTGTCCAGTTCAGAAACTAAGTAAACAGGTGGGAGCTGTGTTGGACAGATGCTACTAATAGAGGTTTATGAATCTTCAGACAAACAAGGTTTTATATTTGTATAAACCCCTTTTGTATTTGAGGCTAAACTTTGTTTATAATAATTTTATAAGCAGAAAATTCTTGTTGGACCAGACAAGAGTTGATGGAATAATTTTCAAATGTTTTTATTGTGTAAAATTTGTCAATCGAATCAAGAAAATTATTCACTCCAAAACGGTTTGATCCCAAGTTAAACTTTAAAACATGAACACTTGTGACTTGAGACTGCTTGAAAAACAGGTCCTGCTGTTCTGGAATGTAACTGAAGATTCATCTCGTGTTTTGACATTTTTTGCACATAGTAGCTTTAAAACTATCTGTACATCTCCTTTTTTAGACATGCAGTGTTTAACAGGAGATCGGTTGGATGAAGTAACATGTGATAGGATGTCATGCAACCTTCTAAGAGCAAGTCCTCTTACGTCACCCATCTATTTGTTCTCAGGTTTAAGCAAAAAAACACTGAGTCGTATTCAGTCCATGCCAAACATGGAAACGCGCACAAAACAAGATGTGGGGAACCTGAGGGAGCAGAGGGATGTTCAGAACCAGCGAACGGATTCCTCTCAGACGCACCTGGAGGTGGGATCCATGGTGGAGGTCGTTTCTGACAGTGGGGTCACCGTTTATGGAGTCATCCGGTGGCTCGGCATCCCAGAAGAGAAGATGAAAGAGTGGGCTGGGATTGAACTGGTGATTGACTGGAATTTTACTCTTAAACACTGTCAATTTTGACTAACACACTAACATTGCATCCATTTTTATTTTTAACAGGACTACGAGGTTAACGGCTGCTCTGATGGGAAGTATGGAGGCCGGAGATATTTCACCTGTGAAGGCAATAGAGCTTTGTTTCTTCCCATCACAAAGTGCAGCCCTGACAGCCGCTTCTTCTGCTCGTCAATAGAGAAACACAAACTCACAGAAATTCCTTCAGGTTAGACACTTTCACTTTTCCCTTCGAATAAGAAAATTTAATCACACCCTGCTCAGAATCCTCCTAATTGTTTTTGGTGTAAGAACTTGGCGAAATATCCACTTCAAGAAGATTTCACTAGAGTCCCAGTATTATAGATAATCCTTACATAAAGCTCAAATTAAATAAAGCATTTAGATCCTTTTGCTGTATCACCTGCAGATATGCAATATTAAAATTTTGACACAGAAGTGACATTAGTGGCACAAATCCTTTTTCAATTATTAAAAAACATAATTCTCTAAGGCTTGTTGTGTCACTAAAGTTGGACCGTCACCAGAGAAGTGATTAATCAGTTCCTAATGTTCTGCTTTTCTATTTGCCTTTTTCAGTTCCTCCTTATGAGGAGTTGGAAGAGGATGCACCGCCTGTTCCAGAATCCGAGGCGCTGTCTCTGTTTTTGGGTAGAATGAAGGGCATACAGGGCCACATTAATTCTTGTTACCTGGATGCCACACTCTTCAGGTAAAACCAGTTCATCAACATTCAGGGCACATGGTACAAAGCTCAGCCTAGTGTCTTGTTTTTCTTGCATGGTGGAAAACTATCTTCTTTAGAAATTAAATGTAACAAAGGGAACATTCACATCAACCTGTCTGTAACAGTAAAACACAAGTTTTAATTTACTTTCTGCAGTTTGTTCAGTTCATCTGTTGTTGTGGATCGGATCTGCCAGAACCCCGGTGACCAACAGCAACCCCTAAACTGCACTCTGAGAACAATAGTCAATCGTTTACGCAGGTAAGAACTCTACGTATCTTTTATCCTTTTTCATAAGAACCTGACACCATTTAACTCGTTTATTTATTCAAGTATGTTTGCTGACTGACTCATCTGTTGCAGACAGGGGTTTGTGCCTGCAGAGAGTGTGATGAATTTTCGAAAACAGCTTGGCTGTGACACTTTCAGGACAGACGAAAAAGGTGAACATAAATAGTGAGTTTTCCACTTGAAGTAAAGGATGAAGGTCTTACTGCTGCATTGCTTCCCAACAGACCCAGAGGAGTTCATCAGCGTCCTCTTTCAGAAGGTGCTCTGCATTGAGCCACTACTCAAGCTCAAGTATGTCTTGATCCACCATGGATATGCAGCATCCTGCACTGTTTTGCTGCATTTATTTAGGTTTTTTAAATGTTTTTTTCCCCTTAGGTCAGAAGGTGAAACCTCTCAGGAGGCCTACACCCTCCAGATCTTCCTTGAAAAAGAGCAGCTGCCGCATATTCCAACAGTCCAGCAGTTACTGGACACATCATGCATGTCAGGGAACATTAAATTTGAAACTGTAAGACATTCTCTTCTATACAAAATACGTTTTTTCTCTCTGTGCATACAGACAAACAACATTTCCATGTTTTTGGCCCCCAGGTGCCATCCTGTCTGATAGTTCAGATGCCAAGATTTGGAAACATGTACAAGATGTTCTCCCACATCATTCCCTCCATGGAGCTGGACGTGACAGATGTTCTTTACAACTGTGAGAAACTCCTAAAATGTTTAAATGATAACTGTTTAGAAGGCTTGTTTTTTACCGTGATGGTTTTACCAACAGCTCCACGGGAATGCTTTATTTGTGGGCGTTTGGCAGAATTTGAGTGTCCTCAATGTTTACCAGATCGCAAACTGCAACCAGGGAGGATCAAACAATACTGCCTTACCTGCAACACACAGGTACGCTTATGAACTGTTTGAGGAACCAGGTTTTCTACTTTATGAATTTTCTGTGAAACCTCTATAATGTTTCGGTTTTAGGTGCACAGCCACCCGTCTCGGTGCAGTCACTTTCCCCGTGCAGTAACGCTTCCTGCAGATGCAGCTGCAGACACACCTGTGCTCAGGCACACCATGCAGCTGTTTGCTGTACTCTGCATCCAAACCAGCCACTATGTGTCCTTTGTCAAATATGGCCCTAAACCTCACTCGTGGGTCTTCTTCGACAGCATGGCTGACAGATGTGGTAAGAAACATTTCAGTCACGTGTACTAGAAATCATTCAAGCAAGACAAAAATTCTTTCAGCTGAATTTCATACTGACGTTCAACCTTGACAGATTTAGATAGAGGCTCTGTTGAGATCAGCTCTGACGTCTTCTGACCGTCTATTATCTCCTTCTGAGTTGATCTCTAATCTTAAGGCCGCTATTTCTTGTAGGTGACGATCAGAGTGGTTACAACATTCCAGAGATCCGAGCCTGTCCGGAGCTCGGAGACTTCCTTTGTCAATCAGAAGAGGAGCAGGCCCGCTCCAATCCTCTTCAGGCTCCAGAGTTAGTGCGAAGGCTGCTGTGTGATTCTTACATGTTGTTATACCAGAGCACGGACGCACCGCTTTCAAAGCCAAACAACCAAGAATCCTAAAGGCACTTAAGGACGAGGACACTATGTTCCATAACAGTCTTTAACTAAATATGTGTGTTCACTTTATGCACTTTAAATCATCCAGACAGCAGGAACTGGAATGGATGTTGACACTATTACAAAAGGAAGGGGGTTTACATATCGTACATTATTTAGTATGATATATATATATTACATACTTTAAAGTATAATTGCTTTGTTTGCACGAGTTAAACTCTTAACTATTGTTTGCCCACAGTCTACGAATGATCACATTTTTATTGTGAATTTCATGCCTTGTGGTTATTTGTTAAAATCTCTTTAATAAATGCAATGGCAGATCATTTTTGTGTTGTTTGTCTGTACTTGCAGTATACAAATTGAATTTGCGTTTGGACTTAAAGTGATGCACACATTATGCCAGCTTTTGGTAATATTTGGCACCCTGACTGACACTATAGCCCTCCAAAGACAACCGAAAAGGTTTTGGGACTCTTGACTCAAAAAAAAGCCCTTTTTTGACTGACAGAAGGCAAATATACCATGTGTGAGGTTTATCCTAAAAGTCTCACTGAAAGGTCAAAATGTGATATTTCTCAAAAAAGTTCAAAGCTACAGCTAAGATTAAAGCTGCTTCATCTCTTCAACTCTATGTAAAATTACTCAAAGCTTTATGTAATAAATATGGTCAGATTAAAGCTGGATTGTTTCCTTTTTTACTGAAGGCCAAACATATTTATTTTGCAATCTTGCCTGAGTCTTGTTATTTTTGAAAAGGACAAATAAAAAAGCCTTAAGATTGAAAGGTAATTCAACATTTATTTTTCCTCTACAGACAACAGCACAAATCTGAGACTTGGCTGCCTCAAATCTCATGTCAAACTGAATGTTGTTAAAATGTTCGTTGTCACCCTCTAGTGGAATAATAAGATATTTTAAGGAAAGCCCTTCACAAGTATGACATAAAGAGTCCTGACATCAACACCAGCCCACTGTGTGAGTCCCCCTCAAAGGTGAAGTTTTCTTTTATGCTTATGCACTTATTTCTTAGCATTTAACATTCCTTTACTGTGTTAAAAAGCACCATTCTGCGAACAGTTTATTTCAATGCTTTTTTGATGCCACACTCCTCGTCTCACTGACAAATCTATCTTATAGACATGTGTGCCGATGAAATACAATTGAAGTTTTTCATTTGCAAATAAAAAATCTATAATTTTAAAATTGTATATTTCAATTGCAGTTTGGGGTACTTTACATTTTCATTCCCAAAACTTACTTCTCATTTACTAACTTTTACAAGCCCACAACATCTTTGGAGATGTCAAATGGGTTTTACCGTATTCTTATATTCTGACATACTGAAACTTTAGATTTCCATTAGCTGTACCATATTTTCATGTCGTGAGCTGTTTTATATTGTATTCATTGTATTTTTGAGTGCATATACTATAATGTATTGACATTTAATTAAATTCCACAGACCTATATTTATCTAAATGTGACTGAATGATAACTAGAACCCAACTGTAAATATTTAAGGCAGGAATGATTATAAAAGATTAACTGGTACTTGTATTTTTAAGTCCTGTTTTAAATGCTATTTTGACCAAGATGAATCAACTTTACTTAAAAAAAAAAGAAAAAAAATTATAGCCAGAAATTTTTGTACTTTACGTGCATTCCTCATAATTTCTCGTGGAAAAGTGAGGAGCCTGACATGGCTCACGCAGTTGTGATGCCCAAGAGGATATAGAAATAACAGTAGTATACCTTCTCAATAATTGTAAAAATAAAAATTAGAAATGAACAACATTTTAAATATATATAACTATATAAAAAACCTTAAATTAGTTCAATTAACGCCTCAATATTAAGAGTCTTGACTGCTGATTCAGTAAGATTTTTTGATTTTAATGAACAAGATATTCAATATTTTTTTCAGAGGGAATTTGCATTAAGGGATATGAAAAATAGTGTATTATGAATAGATTAATTATATAAAATTGTTTGAAAAGAGCTGCTGACACTGTAAAAAGAAAACAATACATCTTTTCATAAAACATGAAATTTCTCAAAAAAGGTATATTTAAAAGAGGAGAAAAAATATAAAATTAAAAATGAATTATACATTTAAAATATGAATAAAAGCAAATATTTTCATTGTCCAGATGCTGTTCCAATGCGTTTTGGAAAGGGGAGGAGCTACACCTTTCTACACCATTTAAATTACCACGCATGCGCATTGGTACACAATGGGCACTTAGCCGATTGCACAACCCCATCTTTTCTTCATTCTGCCTTCATCTACTCACCGGTGTGTGAGAACATACGTGGTTTTTATTTAGTTTTTTGTTTTTATCAAAACAAGATTTAGAATATGAGTGGGGACCATTCCCACAACGAAGACCAGGTAATTCGTGGTGTATTTCCTAGTGTCATATGTGGTGGTGTTCCTTCTCACCATGTATTTGATCTGGTTTGACAGAGAGGTATCTCGGCTAACGGCACATAGCAGCTAGCACGATAGCCGGCTCTCATAGGAAATCATCCTATTTCAAGGTTTAGAACGTCTTGAAAAGTTATGTCCCTTGTTTGGGGGAATGAAAAGACAAAATTGCTATTCATTGAGCGTTTTGCTGAGTCTTGTTATACAGAGATAAGGAGATAACGCAACGTACTCTTAGGCTTTAGCTTAAAGCAATGCTAGCACGAGCGGCTTCCAAATTAGCCTTTAAGCCATGTTATCAACCAGCGTAGCTATGTAGCTTTGCTAGCAGGGAAGCTAGCAAACAGTCGCTTTGCCATTCAGCAAGTTCAAAGTTAGTTAGCCGGCTAGTAAGCTAACATACTACTAAATGTAACATTCGTCTGTTTTTGATTTCCAGATTATGGGTGGCTCTCGGAACAATGGTAAGTTTGACATTCGGCAAATGTATAAACACGAGAAATGTTGACGTTTTCACTGAGTTAATGGAACATCATGTCAGTTCTCTGTAGTAGAGCGAAATGGCGTCCAGAGACTAAGTCCTGTGTCTCACTCACAAGCGCCTATTGTTCAAAAGCGAGGCCTTGTAAAATCGTTTCCCTATCTTAATTTCTCTGTTTAAGCCAACAATGCCACACAGCTCGATGTGTTTTATGAGTTTATCCTCACGGAAGTGGGAGTTGATATTTTTGAAGCGGCTCATTTTCCAGCTGAAAGTGAGGGTTTGGGGGTTGAGGACTTAGTCTCTGCGCCATTTTCTTTTTCGGTGTAGCGGCCCGACTCTTCTTCAACCTAAACCGAGTATGTGAGCTGGAAGACAGCTGTGGGAACGAGTGTAAAGGCTCGGTGTTGAGTGGCGATAGCATGAGGTCTGCGTGTATTTAATTCAAAAGCTTGATTCATGGGTTGATCCAATGTTTTAATAACTAGAAAGTTAACAGCCCCTATCCTTAAAGAAAGTTGATAGTTTTAGGATCCAAACCCAAAAAATCAGCACAAACTCTCAGTAGTGTAGCCAACAACCTTTATTATTTTTAGAAATGTACGGTATTTAGAGTTAAAAAATTGTATACGTTATATTATATTGGCTATAGCTATTAGTATAAATCAGAAGCACCAAATAGAAACTGTTTATAAGAGCAGAGTTGAGAACACTTGTGACTTTGTAATATTATAGCCTTTTATTCACATATTTTAGCCATAAACTGTTTTTGAAGGTTTGATTGGGATAAACCTGTTACTGGCTCTTAGAATATAATAAAATAAATGGAGCACAAATACAAATGAAATGTTCACAAATACAAATAGTTTTTTTTCTTTTTTAGAAACCATTTACATTTATTTTGACAAAAGTCCTTAATTAGTTTAAAAAAATGGACAACTTTGAGGAATAAATGGCACAATAAAATACAATCATCCATTCTAAAAAAAATTTACATTTATTTAGATATTTTTGACTTTGCATTGCAGCATGTTGTGCTAAAATATGGGTTATTACTACATAAACCCTGTTGTTAAGGTTTAAGGTTGGTATTAGTGATAACTGCTTGTACCACACAATGAAGCCTTGAGCCCCTTAATGTTTTAGGGTGGCATGCTGATCTCAAGCTTTTAATTTGGGTAGTTTCTGCTGTTTACTTACTGAGATAAATCCCTTGTTCTTGAGCAGAACCAGGTATTCTTCTGCTCAGTCTTTAAGTTGACGCATATAATGTTCACTCGCATGTTTAAACTTGCCCTGTGGCTCAAAATTTTGTAAAGAAACAAAACAGGGCATGAGTACATGCTCTGGTACGACTTTATAAATGTGTGGTTTGCGTGACACATTGTGACTTTGCATTGAATTTGTTTGAAAAAATCAGTCTTAAGCTGTCTTTTTTTTTTCTTTTTAAAAATATTTCAACTTATAGTTTAGAGGAAAAAATGTCATATTTGCATCATATTCTGTATTAAGTTTTTTTTCTTTTTTTTTAAACACGTTAATTAAAACCCATTTATGTTTCTAAAATATATACTACTAGGATGTTGTTTATTCCCCTTTCCAAAAAAAAAAATGTTTTAATAAAAATGAGATATTCATAGCTTCCATACACTTCAATCCAGATAAAAGGCATGTTTTATTGTACTGTTCTTCTCTTTCTCAACTAAAAACGAGAACTTCATTACTGATTAAATTAACTGGCATTATTAAGACGAAACACTTGCTATACTTTGTGTTTGCTGATCAGTTGAATATTTATAGCTTTATTTAGTTTATATAATTTGATGCAACCTGAAATGATTCATACCTGAGATGAGTCAGAGTAACTTTTCTACTATTGTACTTTTTGAATGGAGTACTCAGACTTCAATGAAAGGGATTTCAGCTGTTACTCCCTAAATATATATTTGCACATGCTGTATGTTGTAATCTGCATTGATTGATCTGGCCAGTACTAATGTTTTTATTTTGTTTTCTTCTTTTCAGACTCTCACAAGCATAAAGACAAGTACAAAGAACATAAACACAAGGACTACAAGAGAGACAAAGAACGTGAAAAATCCAAGCATGGCAACAGGTAGAGCGTCCAGCTCACAGCTGTTTGTCCAGATGTGTGTGAAGTGTTACCTGAGCTTAAATTTTAAAGGTGTGCATCTCTGCAGCGACTACAAAGACCCCTCTGAAAAAAAATACAAAGACAAGGAGAAGATGAAGCACAAAGATGGCAGTACAGAGAAAAACAAAGACAAGCACAAGGAGAAAAGGAAAGAAGACAAGGCAAGTAAAGCTGGAGCAATCATATGGATATGGAAAATAAAAATAGACATTTGGTTGTATTGTGATAAATATAAAAACAAAATTTCTTAACTGGAGGGGGTTGTCAAGACATTTTTAAAATGTAGCACGTGTTTGAAGTCATTTCTACCCAGCGGACAGAAGCCATTGTGCAACACCCCGGTAATGACTGTGTGGAATGTTATTATCTGAACGGGCTCTGGTCTTTTGTCAGTAATTCATTGCAGCTGTATTTTATCTTGTACCAACAGCAACGTTGGCTCATAAAAATAGATATAAAACTGTACTGTCAGTAGTTGCCTTTGGCTTTGTAACTTTCTCCTCATAATGTTGTGATTTCAGATCAAATCGCTGGATGACAAAATAAAAAAAGAAAAAGAAAATGGTTTTGTCAGGTTGGTATTTCATTTTTTTGTGTGTGTATAATTCCAGCTATCCCATGATTGTCACATTTGAACTTTTTAAAAATATTTTCAGCCCATTGCATGTGAAGTCTGAGCCTGAGGAGGATTTCTACCACTCTCCCAAACACGAAAAGTCCCTAAAGAGAGAGCGAGATGAGGATTACGAGTAAGTTACCCAGACTCTTTGATTCCTGTTGGTTTTATAAACTAACATGTATTTTTTCAGCTAAGCCAACAGCATTTGATTTTTTTAAAGTTGTAACACATTTTTTTCAGTACTGAATTTAAACCCAAGAAAATAAAGACTGAAAATGACAAAAAGGTTAAGAAAAGAAAACCAGGAGATGAGGTATGTGAATGCTTCCATTATTTATTTATATTTACACTTTTAGAGTAAACAACCTGATTACTTTATTCTCCTTTTTTTAGGACATTAAGTCTAAAAAAACAAAAACCCAGAAAGATGCAACAGATGGAAAAAAGAAAGCAAAAAAAGAACCAGAAGAGAAGTGGAAATGGTGGGTAGATCCCTTTCGTTTTGGTATTTGCAAATATTAAAACATTTATTTAGTAACTGTTGTTCCAATCTTTATTTTTTGTTGTTTTACTTCAGGTGGGAAGAGGAGAGATACACAGACGGCGTCAAGTGGAAGTTTCTCGAACACAAAGGCCCAGTGTTTGCTCCCCCCTACGAGCCCCTTCCTAGTCGTGTTAAATTTTATTATGATGGTAAATAGCATTATGTATAAAAATGAAGTATCCCAGGGCCCCACAAAATCTGGTGTTTGCTTTTGTTTATTTGCTCTGCTGTCTTAGGTAAACACATGAAGCTCAGTCCAGAAGCTGAAGAAGTGGCTACCTTTTTTGCCAAAATGCTAGATCACGAGTACACAACAAAAGATATTTTTCGCAAAAATTTCTTCAAAGACTGGCGAAAGGTAAGAAGGAAAAATCCTTCATCTGTGTAAATACTGGTGCTGTTAATCTTTTAAAAATGTCATCATGCTTTTTCGTTTTTTTTCCTTTTTGCCTCACAGGAAATGACAGCAGAGGAAAAAGCCACAATCACAGATTTGAAGAAGTGCAACTTCACAGAGATGAGCGAGTATTTCAAAGCACAGTCTGAAGCCAGGAAAGCAATGTCAAAAGAGGAAAAACAGGTCAGTTGAATCTGTGTGAGGATGGCGTGCTCTGCAGCAGGGGTGTCAAACTGCAGGCCTTTTTCCGATATCCCTGCTCGACCTGCTGCCGATTACCTGGATCAGGTGTGCTTTGCCAATAGTAAGCTCCAGAAGTGGGGTCAGTTTGAAAACAAGAAGGGACACTGGCTCTCGAAGGAAGACTGAAGTTTGACACCTGTGCTCCATAGTGTGTTTACACAAATGACAAAAGTTGCCCCGCCTTTCAAACTGTTGTGCCTGTAGTTGAATCTATTAGGAGTGTATCTCGCCCTCTTACATGCTTCAATATGCATCTTGGTAGATCAGATTCAGCTAGCTTTGTAGCGATACAATACAGTCCAATTCTGTTTTCTAAATGAACACAATCTAGATATTTATCATTCATTTTAAAATTATATTTAAAAAAAAATATTGGAAAGTTTTTTTTTTTCTATCAGGATTTTGGACTTTCAAATAATGTAAATAAACCATAACAATGTTTTTGATGCAACAGCTTCAAGCATTAAAACCTGGCACGTTTTGGGTCTTTTGGACCGTTTTGTTTACTGTGAAGTTCTGTTAAAAAGGATTATTGTATGTTAAGTGCACGCAACACACATCTGTCGCTGTGGTTCACCTTCATGCAATACTTCCTAATTGATGTTTTTTTTTTTTTTTTTTCCCAACATAATCTGTGGTTTTTAATCAATACTGCTGGTACTTTTAGTAGTAGATCGATTTTATTTATTTATTTTTATGTGTCTGAATCCTTTACAGCCTTAGTTTCTTGCTAGCATGTTAACAGAGGTTTCAGATTCAGTACATTAGAAGTTCTATCAGAATATACTTAGATCTGCTGAAAATGGAAAAAGTCTATTAATCTAGAAAAAAAAATACAAAGTATCACAAGTATGGGTCTGACAGATGCATAATGTGATACATTTTTTTTTTGTTGTTTTTTGTAGGATTAATTAACTTTGTTTTTTTTCTCCTAGAAAATAAAAGAAGGAAATGAGCGCATCTTGCAAAAGTATGGTTTTTGGTATTATGGACAATCACAAAGAACGCATCGCTAACTTCCGTATTGAGCCCCCCGGCTTGTTCCGTGGTCGTGGAGACCATCCAAAAATGGGAATGCTCAAACGTCGTATTAGGCCTGAAGACATCATTATCAACTGCAGCAAGTGAGTATCATGAGCAAATACTGATAAACTCTCCAGCTTACTGCAATATTAATGTTTGCATGTTTATCATTTTTGTTCAAAAAAAGGGACTCAAAGTACCCAGAACCACCTCCTGGTACTAAATGGAAAGAAGTTCGCCATGACAACAAAGTGACTTGGCTGGTTTCCTGGACAGAGAACATTCAAGGCTCTATCAAATACATTATGCTGAACCCCAGCTCTAGGATAAAGGTAGGAAAAGCAGCCGCCTTCCTCCTCCAATTAATGTTCTCATCTGATTTATAATGTTGTCAAGCCCCATGTTTGTATTCATTTATGTAATTTTCTTATCTTGCGTCACATTCTATTATATCTCCAGTATGCACTCCATTGTAATTTAAAACACTAGTCTTTATTCTTCAGATCTGTTTTCCTTTTTTCACTGTAACTTGTTTTGTGTTGATTAGTTTATGCAATTCTCATCATGCTTAAGTTTCTTCATTATTGTTCTGTTTGTGCGCAGGGAGAGAAGGACAGGCAGAAGTATGAAACGGCTCGCAGGCTGAAGAAATGTGTGGATCGCATCAGAGCTCAGTACCGTGAAGACTGGAAGTCCAAGGAAATGAGGGTCAGACAGCGGGCTGTGGCACTCTACTTTATCGATAAGGTGAACACTTGGGATTTTTTTGGACACTTTCCAGATAGGGCTGGGTAACTTACAAGACTATGAAATTCATGATACAGATGGTACCACGATATGGCAAATATTGCAATAATCTATGGTAATCTATGATATATCATTTTTTAAAACAAATATTTTCACAAAACCTTAATTAGAACAATTTAAACATAATATATTCATTTAATTCCTTTTCCAACAGTAAAATAAAATTACCCATAAATACTAACTCAATTTTCAGGTTACAAATAAACAAAGCACCATTTAAGAGCCAAAATGCAGTGAATATCAAATAATCTCATCACTTCAAAGAACAATAAATTGGGAAATAAAAATTCACAATGTGGTATTTTAACTACTTTTGCATTGTTTGTCAGATAATTTATTCTTATTGAGGCACAAAATGAACTTTCATCCTGTTAATATAATATGATGGTTAATTTTTATAGGTCTGGTAGCCATATATATTCCTTTAATTAAAATTTCCTAGATTCATCTCTGAGAATTAACACTTTAGTCACGTACTCCACATGTGTGCTGCTATGCTACATGCTAGCTGTTGAAACTATGGTGCCACTACACATCTCACTTGGACAGCCAGACGCTGCACACCTCTCCGCTTGATTCTGGTGTATTTTAGCACAATGTTTGGACAGGTTACCGGTGTCACTGCCCTCACAACTATGTTTCTGTTGCATTAAAAACAAATCGCAATGTCTGCATCTACTTTGCCGATCTGCAGTTGTTAGTGGTTGTCACTAAAGCTGCCACAATTAGTCGACTAATCAACTATTAAAATAGTTGATGACTAATTTAATAGTCGATTAATCGTTACTTTATATTATATTGAGTCAGAGTATAGTAAAGGTGAAAGTTATAATGGCATTATGCCAGCTCTTTGGATTATTTTGGCATTTATTAAGGTTTTTTTTTTTTTGGAAAAGTTTGGAGTTTAGCTAATATTTCAACTGCATTCTAGCTGTTTAGCCTAACTTAGGCTTCTCTCAGTTTTTTAGGATATTTTGGCAAATAGCTAATATTTTAGCTGGTTATCAGCTTCAGCATTTTTAGCTATAAATTTCAGCACCTTCAGCTATCAGCACTAGCATCTTCAGCAGCTAAATTCAGCTTACAGCATTCACACTAGCATTATTGCATGTAATGTTATATATCTAGTTTTGAATTGTTTTAAAGCTCATGATAGTTGAGATGTGTGCTTTTCATCCAGTTTGCACATGACCCGATTAGTCGACTAATCGTAAAAAGTAATCGTGACAAATAGTCCTGCCACTTGTCAGTGGAAGAATATGAGAGTGTGAGCAGCCCCTTCCCTACGCACCGCAGCGAGGAAAGACGGCGAGCTGCATGTCCACGCTATTGCCGCACCATTGTGTTGTTACCGTTGAGGTTAAAATCTATCAGTCCTGTAAAAACTGATGTGGCACCGTTTACCAATCATCCCTACTCTTTACTGTCATACTCATGAGATAACCCCCCAGTGGACCTGACAAATGTGTTTTGGGCTTTCAATACAGTTTTTTTTCCACTGAGCACGGTGAAAGTAATGTCTTTTGGCCCCCTTATGTTCTTCTGTTTACTAGCTGGCTCTGAGAGCGGGTAATGAGAAGGAGGAAGGGGAGACTGCAGACACAGTCGGCTGCTGCTCGCTGAGAGTCGAACACATCAACCTTTATCCAGAAAATGAAGGTCAGGAGTATGTAGTGGAGTTTGACTTCCTGGGGAAAGACTCCATCCGTTACTACAACAAAGTTCCAGTAGAGAAAAGGGTGAGATGTGTATAGATATTTTTTTATCATCACTATGATGTGTGGAAACATTTTATATTAATGCATAATCTGTTGTATTTTAGGTGTTTAAGAATCTCCAATTGTTCATGGAGAACAAAGAACCGGATGATGACCTGTTCGATCGGCTGAACGTACGTCCCAATAAAAATAAATCTTCATGTTTCCTTTTTCTTTTAGAAAGATTCTCTCCTGCAAGTCACTGGTAATAACAATCATGTTTCCCTGCAGACTTCTATTCTGAACAAGCATCTTCAGGAGCTGATGGACGGTTTGACCGCCAAAGTTTTCCGTACATACAACGCATCCATCACCCTGCAGCAACAGTTGAAGGAGCTCACGACTGGTATGTTCTCACCTTTTAAAATTAAAGATTGACTTTTTTGTATTCAAAATATATATATCTCTTCACAATTCTCTAAACTTAACGGATCCATGTTTGTGCAGCGGATGAGAACATTCCAGCCAAGATCTTGTCGTACAACAGGGCCAACAGAGCTGTGGCCATCCTGTGTAACCATCAGAGGGCTCCACCCAAGACATTTGAGAAGTCTATGCAGAATCTGCAAGCGAAGGTGAAGAGCTAACGATTCATTTTGATTTGTCTGGAAAATGAGTGCACGTCAAAGCTTAAGATCTTGCAGGTTTTGGGAATTTTAAATTGTCAAAGGAGGATTTTTCTTTTGTCTTTGGACTGCTAATCGTCTAGCTAGAAAGCTGAACTTTTCTCCTAAAGGTTGCGTGTTAGATTGGAACCGAGCCGCTTTCCTACACTTATAAAAGTCTGTAAGACTAAACTGTTTTGACTGTTAGATTGACGCTAAAAAGGACCAGCTCTCTGAAGCCAAGAGAGAACTGAAGAGCGCCAAGGCTGACGCTAAAGTACGGAAAGATGAAAAAACAAAAAAGTGAGTCACCTTTTCTTTTTTTGTGTGTGTGAATTTGTAGTATTCCTGCATATATTTAGGCAGTTGCTAAATTGTGTTCTGTCGCAGAGCGGTAGAGACCAAGAGGAAGGCCGTTCAAAGGATAGAGGAGCAGCTCATGAAGCTGGAAGTGCAGGCGACCGATCGTGAAGAGAACAAGCAGATTGCCCTCGGCACTTCCAAACTCAATTATTTGGATCCACGCATATCTGTGGCATGGTAAGATGTGCTGTATTTAATTCCTTTTTTTTGTAAGCAACAGTATGACTTTTTTGCCATTTTAATATGAATTTCATTGGGTCTTTTTAGGTGCAAGAAGTGGGGTATACCCATTGAGAAGATTTACAACAAAACCCAGCGAGAGAAGTTTGCCTGGGCCATTGACATGGCAGATGAAGACTATGAGTTTTAAATCCCAGTTTAACTGATTATTTTTTTTTTATTATTGAATACATGTTTTTAGCTTACGTGGATTTGCTCGATAGCCAAATCCAAGAAAACATTTTAAAGTTTGTTCCAAGGAAAAACAAAAGTGACATGACAAGCAGGATCTGACCATTATAACATGAGAGCGCTTTTGTGGATAGTCTAAATATCTGGTTGGAGCTCGGGTAACAAGGCTAAGCTATGTCTGCAGCTGCGACTCGGTATAATTTTAAGACTCCTTGACATTAGTCTCTGTCCCTTCTCAGGGACAAAGCCCAACAGAGCCTGAGATTTGAACTCTGTGGTCCTATAACTGCTTTATCAAGCAAAAATAAAATGCTTTTTAACCTTTTTATTTTCTTCAATCACTTGCTCTGTATTTTAGCCCTCCCATGTATTATTAATGAATTCTATATTTTGATAGATGAAGTAAAAATCAAAAAAACTTCTTTAACTTCACCCACACGCCTTTCAAGGAAATGTAAATGTGAGCTTTTGTGCGTTTGTGTATGCATGAGTATGTGTGTATCAGAAGCTCTGCCATGAACGCTTTCTGTCTGGGTCGATACTTTAAACTGGACATCACTGAAATTGTTGGGCATGAAAGAGGATGTCTGGGCAGGTAAAGGGGAAATTTAATGCAACCATTTCAAGTTTTTTTTTTTTTTATTTTTCTTAAGCAAGCAGAATGTGAATATTTCGTTTTACCGCTTTTATCAGGGACTTTATTCACTGAAAATGTGAGCCAATCATGTTCATCCCATGAGTTGCAAACATTCTTTGAATCTCCGCTCTCCCATCATCTGCTTTTTTTTTTAAAGGTAATTTAATGATCAGAGAAGAATACAACTCCCGTAGGTTACTTGAACATAATGTTGTCAAAATGTATTTAAAGTGAGTAAATGGGAAGTGTTTTGCCTCCTGATGGGAGGGTGTGAGGGACATTAACTTTGCCAAAAAAAGAAAAGAAGAAAAAAAAACAAAAGTTCACCAAACTGTTACAGTGCTGGCAGGTTTTAATTGTGTTATGATTGAATAATTTAACATTTAATGTGAATTACAGGTTCATTTTATTCCACTCTGTTCCACTTATAATAGGAAAGTTGATGTAAGTAGCTGTAAAGTCAACGTCCTACTCCTGTTTTATCTTTTTGTCATAGCCTTTGATTATGTTTTTGAGTTCTATGCGGTCGGTTGAAAACGATGAATAAATTCTTAGAGGTAAATGCTGTGTGCTGTTCTTCTTAAACTGTTTTAAAATTCATGTGTGAGAATATTAAGCTTCATTAGTTTTTTTCTAACTGCATAATGGTATAAAAATGTTGTCTCCCATGGAAACAAGACCACATGTAATGATTGATTTTCACCAGCAGATGGAGCTACACACCAATAACAACAGATCTAAGTATTCCAGTTCCCCAAAAAAATGAGACTTGAGTGATTGGTGAGTATTTAGTTTATTCTGTAAAGATTCAGAGCTGTAGAAAGGACGACACAACAGTGTTCTATGATCAGACTACTTCCATAAAAATTTTAAGTGATCATTTACACCGCAAGTCCAGATTTCCATTGATGTCAAACCAAAATAAATTTGCAACATTCGACACAAGTGCATACACTGCTGGTAGGAGATCAGACTCCAATTTCACTTTGGATGGTATAGCACCGTTCTTAGCTATTAGCAGCTTGACAAAGATGCAGCTTTATAGGATTCATGTAGTGGATGTATGTTTATATAAACAAGAAAATTCAGAGGAGTGTAAAGATCTGCTCATTTGGCTCTCTAGCTACCACAATGTCTCGCTCTCGGAGTCTTGGGATCAAATTGAGAATTTTACTTTTGAGAATTTTTTTTTTTGTTTTTCCTTCCAGCAACACCATTTAAAAATGATTACAGCTTAAACATCTCCAACTGTACAAAAGCAGCACAAATTGATCTTTTTTTGTGTATTTTTTTTCTTTTCACAGAAATAGACTAACAGTGACCACCAATAAACTCGCATGTACTTTTTTTTTTTTTCTTCCTCCTACATCATATCTGGACTGCACAGTAGCTGAAAAGCAAGGTTATGGACAAACAGGTCATAGAAACACACAGATGGAGCTGAGTAAGGCAACATTAGCGTGACAGGCTTGTCTGTTCAGTTTGCAGGGCAGTGTAGTGTATTGATCTCCACTGAGCTGTAAAGCAGGGTATTTTTTTGTTTTTTTTCCTCTTTTTTTTAAAGCATCACTGTCTTCATTAGTGCATTGTTTGTAGCCTCTTGCATGTAGCTGAACTGCAAAGTGATCAACGTTTACTGTATACAGATCCAAAAACATGTTTGATTGCATCTGGACTTACAGTGAATATAGAAGAGTAGATAGTTTGAAAACCAAACAACAGAAAAAGTAATAGTCAAGGCAGTGCTGAAACACTTTTTGCTAAAAAATAAAAGTAAAAAATATCACAAATCCAACAATAACATTTTTGACACATCTCATGTTTGTCCAGTCAGTACAAACCATTATCTATAGTGCATTTTCCATCACACATGTACACTTTTATATATTTATATATATTATAATAATTTCTCCCTATTGCCTAAAAACAATACCTCTCTTCCCTATCCTAAGCTGTCTTCTCTCATTCAAGTCAGTTTTCCAGACAGTGTGCGTCTTTTCTTTCTTTTTCTTTGATCCCTCGCGCTGACCTCATTGTGCACCCTCCCCACACGACCACAAAAAAAAAAGCGTAAAAGCATTAAACATCACAGGACTCGAAGGTGAAAAGTTCTTTCTTTTGACGATGGCTGGAAGTGATGGCAGATGGAAGAAGAGGAGGAGGAAGGGTGGGGGTATTCACAGTTACAGTCAGAGTAAAACGGTCCAGCTACAATCACATTTGCTGTCATTACAAACACACTTTGTTCTTTTTTTTATTTTTATTTTTTTAGGACCCCAAGGCCAAAACCAGCTTTCAGGCATCACGTTGTGCGGTTGTGTTTCGTCACACCTCCAGCAGCTCCATCCTTAGGTGATCTCTGATAAAACACACAAACAAGCAGAATGCAAATTGTGAGGAAGCAGCTGGAGGAATCTGGTTGTTGCTGTGCAGTCACTTTGAGGGAGGGATAATACAAAAATCAAGCCTGTGTGTGTTCTCAGAAATCTATTTTACAAAACACAACAAGAGAGATGTATTCGCATGTATTAGCACAAGTTCTCATTCTATAATTCAGTGGCTCCTGCTTCTCTAAAAATAGATTCCTAAACAGAGACTTCTGATTGCTGGAATAAGCTTCTCAGCATGGGTACCTGTACACACTTCTGCTTCCTTTCCTGACGTGCATCTTGTAGCAACTCGACAAACATGTCATGCTTTCATCGCTCCACCTGGCTCACATTCAGAGTTCACCAAGCTTGTGAAATACCACAACTCAAGTACCTGTCTTGATTGGCGTCACGCTGGGATTCGATGAGCGACTCATTTGCCATTTGCTGCTGGAGGTCTTCTCCTCTGTCTGCCCAGGGATCCTGCGGGACTCCCAGCTGAGCGGACTGCTCTGCTCGTGCGCCGCTGCCCCCTGACCTCGTTAGAGCCGGCAATGGGGGGTAGGAATCCTGCCACGCGGCTCGCTGCCCGGCGTTTGGCTCCGCCTCTAGCTGTGCGTCTTCATCAACGGCTTCCTTCCTGGCTGCTGCCGAGTTCTTGTCAGCCTCGGCTTCGGACTCTGAAGGTGGACGCTGGTAGGTCTCCAGCCACTTCAGCTGCCCGTTTTTGTAGCTGTATCGGCTGTCGCTGAACCAGCGCACCACCTCGGATTTGGGAAGGCTCGTTTGGACGCTCAGCTCCTCGTACTGCAGGCTGCTGGGCCAGCGGGTGCTGGAGAACGCTTGTCGCAGGACGTGTAGCTGCTGGGGAGTCTTGTTGCTCCAAGGGGGGGAGAAGGAGGAATGACAAGCAGACACCTCAACATCAGACTTGTGTTCCTGATGGACGATGTCTGATGTAGGCTCTGGTTTGCTCATTTTCAGCCTCTTGAAGTTGATCTTCACTGGGTCGCCTTTGTCTCCAACAAACTGGTCGTCTTCCTTAATGAGCTGCTGTAGGATTGACATGCCTTTTGTGGGAAAATCTTTGTTTTTACCCTCATCCGTGATAGAGGAGTTACTTTTGGTGATAACTGTGGTGCTGGTGGTTTCATTCGGGCATTTATTTGTGTGGTTCTGGTTTGAGACGTCGTCATTTGTTGATTTGGTGCTAATACTGTTATGGTTGGTCTTGTCGGTCCGCTCTGGTCCGCTGTCTTCATTGGGCTTGCTGGTGGTGGTACTGTTCGCTTCACTCGTGGCGCCGTTGGAACTGCTGGATCCGAGCGGTAAACTGTTGCTTTTGATTTTGGGCTTTCCGGTGTCATGAACACAGTGCTCGTCGTTATTGCTGGGGGCCATGCTGTTCGCGCCGTCAGCCGGGCTGCTGCTGCTGTGCGCACACCTTTTGGCCTCGTTGCCGTTGATGCTGGAATAGCTGCTGATGCTGCTGCTGCTGCTACTGCAGCTGCTGCTGCTTCGACTGCTGCTGGTGCTACTGACACAACCGCTGTTCCCAGCCGCCTCCAGGCCGTTGCTCTTGTCAGGCTCCACAGTGGGTTCCGTACTCTTGCTTTGTACCTGTGCTGTTCGGATGATAGACGGGAACATGGCAGGCGCCACCGGAGCGGAGTAGGAGACCCGCGTTACATGGGCGTTGGTGGAACTGCTGGATTGTGTGGCTCCGACGGGTCTCGCTTTTACATTACCGTAGGGAAGTTTGGTCACCAGGAAATTTGGTCCTTTGGAGCCTGGGTGAGCGGTGTGGTGGGTTATAATGTGATTGCTCTGGCGTGGTGCAGCAGGCTGCTTCTGGGGCGCTCCGCCTTGGAACACAGTATTGAACATCTTCCTCCGGGCTTCTTCGATCTCTTCGGGAGACCAACTGATGCCCTGCTTTAGCCTTTGGGCCGTAAACCACAGTTTGATTTGCTCCTCGGGGAACTCTGAAACCACAGTCAAGTAGCAGAGCTCGGCTTTGGTCGGGTACGGGAACTTGCCAAAGGATGTCTTGAGAAAGCTGCTGGTGTCCATAGCTGCATCGTAGGTGGGGATGCTGCTGAGGGGGATCATCACCTTTGGAAGATCTTTAATGGAGTCCGAAGAAAGCGAGGAGTAAAGGGAGGGACTGTGCTGGTGAAAGATTTGGTCGGACGCGGTCGTGGTAATCACGTGATTGACAGCGTTCCTCGGCATAGCTGGGGCACCAGAAAAAGCCCCATTTTGGAGTTCAGGCACATTAGTATCTACATCCTTTCCCATGTCTATCTTTAGTACCTCCACAGTGTGAGAAATCACTATCTTTTTGTGCTCCCCCTTGGCTTTCATCATCTTTGCAATTGGTGTTTTGGTGAGGGAGATCCCGGACTCTCTGTAGTCTTCTCCGCTGTCCGTGAAGAGACTTTGCTCCACAGTTGTGACTCCATCTCTCTTGTTGACACTGAGTGAAGCAGTAATTAAGCCCTCCATTATCTTAGGATGGGAGTTGGCATTGTGGAGCGCAAGAGCCTCAAAGCGTACAACTGACACCCTGCAGTTTAGGCAGTAGAAGGTGGGCTGGGCCCTGAAGTCTAAGTGGCTGTTATGCATGTGATCCAAAAAGTAGTTCAGATCTCTGGATTCAAACCTGCATGCCACGCAGCTGTATGTACCTCCCTTCTGCGTCTCACTGCCGCTTTCCGATCTGGAGGAGCTGGAGACGTGGCTCGTCTCCTCTCCGGAGATGCTCAGTATGCTGTCCTCTGGGATTGTTGGTAGGAGTTCTGGTAGTGAGCCCAGAATGATTTCCTCACGCAAATGTTTGGATTTGGATGGTATCATGCAGGGCACAGTGGATTTCCTCTTGCTGGCCATAGTGCAGCTTTTTGTGAATGGGACTGCGAGTGATTGGTTGCCTGGTGGGATGAGAACAGAGGGTGGGTGGATTGTGGAGAGGGCTGAGTGAAGTTTAGCGTCATGGACCAGCCACTATGATATCACAGTGTTTCCTCATGCCTACTCTCACTGCCAGAGTCCCGTCACATGGATCAGTCGCTCCGTGAAAACCTGCGAGAAACGAGCACAAAAAAAGAGGAGCATGTGATCGTCAGCACACCCTCACTGTGACAGCTGCAGATACACAGTAGGACAGCAATTATAGAAAAAAAATTTTATGTAAGCTTTATATAACCCGTGTTTAATCATAAAGCAAAAATAAAAATTGCTTTTTCCCTCTCATAAGCACAGAATCTGGAATGAACATCATTTTCCCACGTTTACCTTGATTTTCAGCATTTATAGCCACATTTCATAGAAAGATGAGACGAGTTTTGCTATTGTCACTTTATGTTTTTTACATTCTTCTAATTATTCGATTGTTATGACAGCAGCAATGTACTCCATTCTTGTTTAACCCTCCTGTCGTGTTCGGGTCAAATCTGACCGTTTTACAACTTATAATACTCATAAATATTATGTTTTACATCTGATTACCTCAAGACCTTATGATATCCTTCACACTGTGTACTTGAACATATAAAAGTGATGATTACCTATTTCATTTAATTTTGAGTGTTTTAATCAACCTTGTTACACCTGTGGTGTTCCCGGTCAAAAGTGACCGTCATAGGAAATGAATGGGTATCCAGAGTAAATTCATTCAACATACAGAAAACATCCCCATACACACTGCCCCAGCTCACTCACACACACTCTCTCACACACACACCCCCCCACCCCCCACCCCACACACACACACAATGTCTTTTGTGGGTACACATGTCTTTCTGCTTATGTGCCGATCCTTTCACGTGAACCAACTTCCTAATGATACAATGTATCATATGTTTACACAGACTAGACAGGTGTCTATTATGTGAACCCATTTCTTTCCCACGCTTCTGTACCTATCACACGTGAACCACACCTTCCAGACTAATCAATGTATCATTTTTACACAACCCCATACTATATATAGCTCGATGTTTGCCTTGGATTCCTTTTACTCTGAGCACAATGAGTAGACGACTGAAGCGTTTTTCTGTGGAAGAGGTTCTGCTCCAGATTCTTGGGCATGATGAAGAGGGCACTGAAATTGAACCAGAGATAGAGGAGGATGTCTCGGAATTGAAAGACATCACAGATTTTGAACCAGACTCTGAGGAGACTGGCCAGTCAACAGATGGAGAGGGAGAGGCACCTGAAGAACAGGCACCTGAGGAAACATTTCAGTCCAAAAGTGGACACTTGCTCTGGTCATCATCCCCTCAGGACCGAGGAGGTAGAGCGAGAGTGGAAAACATCATAAAGATGACACCAGGACCAACGCGTTATGCAGCATCTCGTGTGGATGACATCAAGTCCAGCTTCCAACTCTTTTTACCAGAGTTCATTGAGGGAATTATACTTGAGATGACAAATCTGGAGGGGAAGCGTGTGTTTGGGGACACCTGGAGAGAAATCGACCTGGTAGACCTCCAAGCCTACATAGGTCTGTTGATTTTAGCTGGAGTGTATCGCTCAAATGATGAGGCTACAAAAAGTCTGTGGGATGAAGAGTCTGGCAGGCCTATATTCCGGGCAACCATGTCCTTACAACAGTTTCATGTCATTTCAAGAATTATTCGATTTGACAACAGAGATACACGATCCATCCGCTGGCGAAATGACAAACTGGCTGCTATTAGGAATATTTGGGACAAGTGGGTGGAGCGCCTACCACTTATGTACAATCCAGGCCCTGAGGTGACAGTTGATGAGCGCCTGGTTACTTTCAGAGGTCGCTGTTCCTTCAAGGTGTACATTCCAAGTAAACCAGGAAAATATGGCATAAAGATCTGGGCAGCATGTGACGCCAGGAGCAGCTATGCCTGGAATATGCAGGTATACATGGGGAAACCTAGTACTGGAAGGGCTGAAAAAAACCAGGGCATGCGTACACACACACACCCCCATCCTGTTGAGTTTGGTGTTTGGTTTTCCATTTATTTTTTGTATTATATGTTCATTTTGTAGTTCATTTTCAGTGCCCAATTGTATTTTCACTGATGTTATTTAATGTTTACATCTACAAATTGTTGTTAGACACTACTTTTAAATGTTGTTCTCAACTAAAGAATGTTTAATAAAAATATTGGTGGTGAAATTTTTTTTGTGTGCTAATTTAAGAGCAGTTAAAACAGACCGGTCAATTTTGACCGGGAACACTAAAGTAGGGGGCTGAATGCGAACACGACCGGAGGGTTAAATCAAGATGTTGTGACATTGTTTGAAAATAATATTATCTTTCTTTTAAATGTGACTAGCAGAAGAAAACAAGTAATTAAAATCTTTCAGATATTCTGTCACAAAGCAAATAAGTCAAGAATGCGCAAGACATTTAATCATCTCCATGCAAAAATCTGACAGACATACTCTGATTGAAGATTTGAAATGTTTTTTTTTATTCTAAACTGATTTTTATCACTAACAAAGGATTGCCAGTTTTCTTTGTTCTTGAACTTTGCCACGTTTGAGCTACTTATCATATGCTAAGATTTAATTATATTCACCCAGCACCAAAAACTGGGTGTGAATTGCATTACTGCACAGGGAATCCATTGCAAAAGGTCGCCATAGAGACACTAAAAACACTTAAATGCTTGAACTCTGTAAATCATAGTTTAAATATTGTATTAAAATTGGTGTTTCATCCAGATAATAAGACTTTAAAATACCACATGTCTGATCTGGACAAATCCAACATGGAACTCCTTTTTAAAAACATCAAGAGTGTAGGTGCAGCAAATGCCAACAAAAATATTAGCAAAACCTGCTATAGGTGCATTGGAGGCTGTCGTTTATAATCCAAACTAAATTTTTTCTGTGTTTTATTTCAGTTATAAAAACACTCATTAAGCTCCACCGGAGTTTATGGCCACCCGGAGGCGTGGCCTCTGCAGTGGTTCAGACCGCTCACAGGTCACTAAGCGAATTAAAGGGACGAGTTCAGGGAGCAACAAAAGCAAAAATGTCCGCTCTGATCCAATGGAGGCGATTACTCGAGTCATTTACCCTTTTTTTTTTCCAAGCTTGATTTTTTTTTTAGTGTGTGTGAGGCAGGATTTTTGTAGAAAAGTATGCTACGAGTTGGACACATTCATGTATTAGATCATACGCCATAATTTTCACCATCTGACTATTATATTATAATTTCTCTCTGTGGATTATTAAAGTATTTCAGCAAATTATTTTAAAACAAATGGAATTAAAATGAAGCTCTTTACACTCTAATAGAAATGCAGATGCCAATTTGTCTGTCCTTAAAAGCTTTAGTTCTGGCAAAGGGTGGGTACTTTTAGTTTCATTCAGAGCAGGTAAGTGGTTTGTTGGCTCCCAGGAGGAACTTTAGATTTGCCTCGTGCTGCCAAATTAGATCAATCCTCACATTAATGTGCATATGTCGCAGAAGTAGAAAGGGCTAACCTGTGTAGTTGTTGGCCTAATTGATCGCACTCAACCAAAAAGCGAAAGCCCTAAAAGCATCTAAAACCAGAAAAGGTGAAAAATAGAAACAGACAGACTAAAAGAGAAACAAATGAATTCAAGAGATTGATGATACTAATCTCCAACTTGAAAGCAAAGGTAAATCTATATGCAGATGATGCAGTATTTTCTAACTCCTTGCAGAACCGGTCCAAAGATTTCCACACTTTAAGTTAATAAGACGATGCTTTCCATTGTTTTAAATTAGGGCTACAGAAACTATTTTAATCAGTCTTGGAGTTACATGTTGGTCTTTCCCACCCAATGATTCCAGATCTGCTAGTTTTTGAGGGAGGAAAAGTTACACTCAATTAACAACTTATCTTTTTGGGCTTAATGTCTGTCATGGGTGCAGGAAATCTGAGGGGAAAAATCTGGAGCTAGAAAGAAAACAATGCAGATAAAGGAATATTTGTTGTTTAATCTTTGGCATGAAAAAAAAGCTACATTTCAGCACAAAATGGTTGACTTTTAAAGGTTTCTCTTATCCTCACCAGTCAGAGATGCGAATGTCCTGAAAATCCATGTAGATACATTGCATCTCCAGAGAACGTTAAGAAACGTTTCACATTCTCACCGTTAACTGTGTATGAGAACTGGATCAAGTGAGTGTGTTACCCCTATTGACTGCATAATCACTGGACATATCAACCCCTCTCCTCTCGTGTTCCAAATAGGAAGTACCCACAGGTTCTAAGATGGTCAAGTTTTACAGACTTCTTTTTAGAAATAGTTGTTTCTAAGTTATTTGTCAGAATAACCATTCTTGCTCTGATACATTCTTCTGAATGTCTTCCTTCAAATCCTATTTTTTTTTTATATATATATATTTTCTTTATTAAAAGTAATTCAAGTTATAAACTGACCAATCAAATGCCTCAGCAAAAGCATGTCCTGCCCGCTGGCCCCACTTCCAACATTTGACAGATTCCCCCGAGCTGCTTTCAGTGGAAGGGGTGTGGACTTCAAACAAGTTCACTCATGAGTGGTGACAGTAGTTCCTCTAAAAACGTGAGTCAGACCAATCACTGTTGACAAGTTTTTAAAATGGCGGAAGATTAGGAAGCCATGATGACGGCTTTAGCCTGATTTCATGAAGGCTGTTTTCTATGAATGACGTCAACATCTCTCTTTGTCCAGTGAGATAATATACGTCTATGCTCATCACCCGTAAAAAATGGTTTGATCCAAAAAAATTAAGTCGATTCAGTTGCCATTTTTTCGCCATATTGGGGCCAGTGATTGGTCAAAGTCGGTCTGAGTCATTGTTTCTATGGCAACCAATGTCACCAATCAGGAGTGAGCTTGTTGGGAGTCCACACCCCTGCTACTTAAAGATTTCCAACACAAAATCTGTCAGTTAAACATTTCAACAATGGTCGTGGGGGCCAGGAGCCGCCACAAACTTTGTTGAGACATCTGATTGGTCAGTTTATAACTTGAAATTTAAAAAGTATATATCATTTGAAAATAATTAGGATTATTACGAACACGGCTAATGACTATTCTGACAAATATAATTATTGAGTAAAAGCTGTTTATTTTTCCTTAGAAGTCTATGGGATTTTGAGCTTGTGTAAACAGAAAGTACTTCCTGTTCAGTCCAGGTCACATATACAGTCAATGATTCTCACTTCAAATAAATATCAAGACTCAGGTCTAATTCTTATAAACAGACTTTTAATAAGATCAATCAAAATTCCTACGTGTACGTGTAGATTCTGACTCAATCTCAGAACCTTGAGTGATAACAGATGGACGTCGTTAAAAGCAAGCTTTAAATCACACAAAATGTGCAGAACAGTCATAAAAGCTCATTACAGCTGTTAGATAAAAGCAGCTCGATATATCAAAGTTTCATCAAAATGGTAATTTATAAATTAATTAGCAAGTAGCTATGTGTTAAGGACCAAACATGTTAAAAGTAGATCTGAAAAATACGAATTTTAGAAAATATTACACTGAGCCAGATGTGGAGGAAGCAAACGGCTGCACACACAAACAGTTATCTGTGTGTGGGTGTGAATCTTAAATGAAAGGAGTTGAAACGGTAATGAAAGCATCAAACTAAAAGAATTTTGCCATTTTTCTTTAAAACAAGTATTTTGAAGGTAATTAAAAAGTAAGGTCACAAATGCCCGCACAAAAGAAAAAACCTCACTTTTATGTAAAAAAAATAATAATGAAACAAAAAGCTACAATTTTTCACAAGGTTATTTCTACACTAAAAGGACACAAAGCTCCAGTTTTGAATTTATAATTAAACGTGTCAAGGTAATCTACACAAAGCTCCTTTGAAATGAAAGTCGTTTTTGGCTTGGCTCTGAGTTGTTCTGCCTGCTGATTTTACAGACTTTTGTTTAGCCGTCACTTTTTATGAATTCACACACCAAAAAAAAGACTGTAACAATCACGCAGAGCCAGAAATGACAGGCTGTGATATTTGATTTTTTTCTCCCTGGAGCCATAGGACTGCCTGCTCTAGTTTTTAATGATATGTGACATCAGAATTATTTTTAGCTTCATTGCAGTCATAAAATCATTTGTTCAGAAGTGAAGGATCAGGTGATGCGCAGTCCGTCCTCGGGAAAGGGTTAATGCTAGTAAATAAATGCATTTCACAGAGTGGCTCTGGGATTTCACATCTATTGAGCGTGATGTTCTCCATTGTCCTGCCAAATGCCTTTAGTCTTATCAACTCGCATGTATGGGAAGTACACGCAGGGGTTTGGTTCTGCCTACAAGAGTCTGCCCGTTATGTTTGTTTTAAAGCATACAGTGCTGCACTGGATATTGATTTACTCTGGTCTGAAGCAGGCGCACACCAGATGCATGACTGTAAATGAGTCTACAGAAGATGCTCTGTATCTACTGGACATAGTAGAGCTTGGAGCTGGATGGCTGTAGTGCTGGATGTGTGTTGCTGCTCCTGCAGCTGGAGGGACAACAGCGCAGTTTACGATTTGATTTTCTCATAAAGACATTACAAACACATCTGAAGCCGCGCACAAGCTGCCGGCTTTGTCAGCGACATCCCACATTTGTTCAGCGAGCAGCATGGAGATGCATTCATACAAACAAAACACACCGATCAATGAGGGAGCAAACCCATCGGCAAACAGCTTCCACAAGCTTTTCTGCTACTACAGCTCTAATGCTGAGGATGGATATGGATCGCCGCTGCAGCTTTTTATAGATCACCTTTTTTATTGTTTTTAAAAAAGGTGTTTTTGTCTGGTTACATTGAGGTGAAGCTCTCAGTTATTCAACCCTGGAAAGAGCAAACCATGTAATATAACGAGGGTGGAAAAGCAAAACGAGTGGAGACAGAGCTGTGCAGCCTGTGCCCTTTGCGTGAACCTTTGACACACACTTGCACTCTTGCACCGCCTCGGTATTTCGCTCTCGTCCTCATTTCAGAGTCTGGGGATGCATTGATGTGTGGTGTGCCGCTGCAAACTCTCATCCCTGCATCTCTCCACACCACCCTGCAAGCTTACAGTCCTGGGAAAACCATCCACTGCTTAAATTCAACAAACACACCACTACAAACCTGCTCTGTGTTGAAATTCAGCATTCCTCGCTATCTTCGCTCCCCGGCTCACTGGTTAAAAAGAAAATCCTCTCACATACTTTCTGACCATTTCTTTTTTATTAAATTTATTTTGGCCACAATGTTTATGGACTGAGTAGCACTTTAACAAATGCTGGTTTTACTGCATCCTCGTGCGTGTGTTCACCGTGGCCAGCTGAATGGTAAATAAAAGATGAACCTGTTCCAGAATTAAAACCCTCGACCGACTGCCCAGCGGTACACAATGATCCCAAACAAACCGCCATGTCCCCCCGTTAGCTGCCGTCTTTTAATTCCAACCGACTGATGTTGCTTTGTGACAGAAAAAACCCCACTAAACTATAAAAAAAAAAAAAAAATGGGTCACCGACATCTTATGCAGTAATCCTGGTTCACTGCATCCAGACGCGGGCATGTGCTGTACGTTTGGCCGCCAGAGAGGTCATGATATCGTCTGACAGCACAGTCTATTAACCCCTGCTGAGGACAAGGGGTCGCTGAGTTTGTTCTGGTAAATGAGAGCAATGTGTGTCTGAAATACAGATACTGAAATCTGTGCTTTACCAACAGCAGTGTCTCAGTAAAGAGAAAACGCCACTTTCCGCATGAGAAGTCCCTATATGTGAGCCCAAAGTTGGGTGAGGTTACGTAAGGAATCAGGTCACCTATCAAAAGAATAGCTGGCTTTATCTAGCCAGAGCGACGTGCGATGAGACACAAAACAAAAGCTTCCCAGACAGAGGGCCTCTGAATGGTTTCCTCTGAAAGGCCGGGCCTTGTGTTTCAGCTACAAGGTAGACGACACTCGGATAATCGCTGCCCTGGTGTGTCATATGTCCTCGCTGTGGCTCGGTGACACACGCAGGGAAGAAAGTGTTTTCATCACGGAGGACCAGAGGAGCCGTACAGCATCTGAAGTGACGGAGAAGTGGCTGCGCTCTCAGACGAAGCCTTCTGAACACCCACGCTCAGCGTGAGCAGGGAGAACCTCTTTCTCTGGACGGAAACCAGGTTTCAGCCAGTCAACTCCTCCAAAACAAGCGTTCCCAAACAAATGGGATTAGGTTTTGTGTAAATTCGGATGGGGTTGATGCGTTTCACCTAGCAGATTTCTTCCTGCAACGCTGTTGTTTCTAAGAAAAAAATGATATTAACATGTCATTAATATTTAATTGAGGTTTCTATACTTTTCTTCTTGAGTGTGTTGTTCCCATTTGACCAAATCAATTAAGAGAAAGCAGCATGCTTCCCTCCCCTCATCACCTCATAAGCTGCTGCAGTAATTACAATAATACAACATTAAAAAAAACAAGCCCAATCTCCAGTGAGCTGCTACCAGCAGAAAAGGAAGGCGAGGCTGCAAAGTGGCAGCTAGACATTAAAATTTAATTCAAAACAGTCCACCAATTCAGACGCTGCAAGATAGCTGGGTCACCTACAGCTGACACGAACAAACAGAGATTGGTGTTTTTGTTGTGCCGCCTGTCACATGAATGAGAACGTGAAGGCTGCGGGAGGAGGGAGGACAAAGAAAAGACAAAACTCAGATGTTTGGGACTGAAGTGAGAGAATGACTGATGATAATGACAGGCTGTGCCGCCTCAATATTCCTCCCCGCTGACACCGCACAGGCGCACACACCCTTTCCACACAATCTCCCTCCTCACCTCGGCAACATTTAGCACCTGCACCTCTCTGAAATCGCTCCCTTTGAACTGGGTAACTGGCGAGGAGAGTGTGACAGTGACGGAGGAGCTGAAAAATAAATAAAAGCAGAAATCCTCTCACTGATGACAACGTTTGTTTTGGGTGTAATCTGCTCTGACAGTGATCTGTGGCTGTTTTCTTAAAAAAAATGAAAAGCTGATGGGGGTTGTGGGGGGAAAACTCCTGGCAAATACATTTGATCAAAAATATCTGCCAAATCGAGGTCCATTAAACAGATTAACGTCATGTGAGTGGATCAGCTGGACACCAAAAATAAGCCAGAAAAGAAGGAGCAATTACGGCCCCACGCAGGGGAGAGACTGGGAACAATGGCGCCTCGGCTATGAGGGAAACATGATGTGGAGCTGCGAGGTTCTAGTTGACGGACTGTTTGGGTGTCTCCTGCCGCCGCCGTGCGCCTTCCTTTCAGGAGCGCCGTTTGGCTCCCAGCAGGAATAAGTTGCGAGCTCCAATGGTGCCGAAAAATGATTCAGAATGATGAGGGGGTCATCGTTACAGAGCTGGCGTGGGCCCTCACGTCTGAGGACACTCAGACATTTCGGGGTGTTGCCTCCATTGTTTCCTTCGCAGGGGCGTGCTTGTGTGAGACGCAGGTGTTGCCTGCCGGTTTGTCCTTCTCCCTATAATACACAAACACTCCCCCTTACCTCCACGAATGCAGCCTCGTCCACCGGGGGACCGGTTGGTGGTGCCACTCATGTGTTAACATTGCCATGGCAACCCCTCTTTCCCCCTTGCCCACCACCCGCCACAGTCCCTTGCACAGAACCTTGTAAAAACAAACTTAATTTGCAACCTTTGAGGTCCGAGCTTCCATTTTTCTTTCTTTTGGCGTTCCCTCACAGTCGTATGGAGACATCATAAGGGGAGCAACGGCTACAGTTAAGTTAAAGTCGAGGCCTGACACATCGACGTCTGTTAGGGTAACTTTGTTCTACGTTTTAGGTCACTGTTGACATCTCTCATGGTTCTTCAAACCGTCTATCTACAATGACTTTGAATGGAAAAAAGTCTGCGCCGTGCATCCCGTCACCGTCGTTTGGACGAATAACTTTATTCCGTCTTGTAGCGAAGACAACAGGCTTTCACTTAGCAACTTGAGAAGAAAAGGAGGAAAGATGGCGGCGTGCGGCACATGGTACTGTCCATTCTAAAATGGCTGACATTACAGCCTCTTTAAACTGCCAAGTGCCAGCTCCTGCTGACCAAACCTTTCTTGCATGGGACAGAAAAAGAGGCAGCCCCCCCACAACCCTCCAGTAGCCCCGAGGTTTTTTTTTTTTTTTCCCTTTCTTTCTCTGCTTTTTCTTTTTTTTTTTTTTTTCTTACAGTGAACAGACATTTCTTTTGGTTGGAACTGTGCAAATATGCTGGTGTAGCGGCGCTTTTCAGCTACCGGGCTTCAATGTAGTCCGATGACAAAAGCAACAACAATAATAAAAAAAAGGATGAAAGACCCGAATAAAAGTAAACCTGTGCGGAACGCCGAGCTCTGTGAGAGGAAAAGTAGGACTCGCTGTTGTTTGGGGAGAATTTTCAGTGAGGATCAAGAGGTATTTCGCCACCAGGGATCGTGTTTGCATAAAACAGCTTTAAAGCAGATCTGGATATTATTGGACAGCTCATTTTTCTCCTCTGAACTCAAGGAATGTTTCAGTCTGTGTCAGTTAAATCTGCAAATCATGACCATATGACCTTCCTCGGCTGGCACCAAACTCATTTTGAGCTACGGGAGTCACACAAAAACAGGGGAATCACAACAAAATCCAGGATGTAACGGTCTTCCAGGTACGTCTGACAGGGAGTGAATCTGCTGACCTGCTGCATTTGTGTCCCTATTTACAAACACTTTGCTAGCAAAAAAAAAAAAAAAATGCTCTGAGCTGTGCCTAATTGCAGGAGTGTGGGATGAAAGGCAATATGCCTGGCCTCATTAGAGCAGTTCCGAGAAGGGAGATGGAAGGCCGTTCCCAGGGATCCACAAAGGGGAGTTCACATTCCCCTGGTGTGAGCATCCTGCTGAAAACCTCAACCTGGTCTGCAACAGCTTTTTTCTGTCTTGACTCATCCTTCATATCTACACTTTACCAATATGCAGAAATGGATTTTGCACTACACTTTCTCTGCTGTGAGGTCCAAATTATCTGTTTGGATCATGGTAGCAGAACAGTTGCAAAGTCATTTCTGTGACCCAAGTTCTCCATAACAAGATTACATGGTTAAGCCATTAAAAAAAATCCTAAATTTAGCAGTGATTCAAGCTGCCTGCTTGGATCATTTGGAGCTGGCTTTGTGTTTTTGGACACTGGACCCGCAAATGATTCACGCAGGCAGCATTAGTCAGCAGCACAGAGGTCCCCCCCCCCCCCCCCCCAACACACACACACACCCCAAGGCAGAGGGAGACACATGGCAATCAAGCTGGGTCAATATTTACGCACAGAAAGAGAATGTGTCACACCACAACACTATATGCTAAAAAAAAATGATCTAGCCTACAAAAGGTGCAGCTTCTCTCTTTGGAGGTGCGCGTGCTTCTGCGCGCGTGTGGCATGTTGGAACACAAGGAAAATTTTGGGGGGGAAATGAATCCTGCTGTGCGCAAAGACACGGGCCTACCTTATCGCTTTGGCACGAGGAGGAAATCTGTGAGCGATCAATTGATGGAAATTGCCCCTCCAACCCACCCCCCGAATACATACATTAGGATTTTTGAACAGTTTTAAAAGTCTTTCTCAACTAAAGAAGCGCACACGCGCGAGCGCAGTGTGGAAATGCCGCGTGTTGTGCAATAAAATCGGCAGATACGCCACATAGTAGAGCGAGAGAGGAGCGCGCGTGCAGCCCGGCGGATCTGTGGACCAACTGTGACAAACTGACGAGTTAACCCGTTTGGCTCCATTCACAAGGCTGTCAGGGAAACGCGCGAGGAGCCCAACGCGATCGGGCACTTCACATAACCTTATAGCCCCCCCCTCATAAAAAAAAGAAAAAGAAAAACCTCCACCCCCCCTTCCTCCACCTACTGTCGCCATTTTATACATTGGCGACTTCATCTAAACTGCCTCCACCACAGCGCCAGATGAAAACGCAACAGCGATATATCATTTCAGTAAACAACTTTTGCGCTCGCACCTCGTGGTAACAAGACGGTTTCAGTGTTTTTTTTGGCGTTTTTCTTTTTAGAAGAGTGGATGTGTTCTTACCTCAGCGGTCGGTGGGGAAAAATGGAATCCGACATTAATATATAAATGAATTATTTTGGACAGGCTCCGATCGTTTCGCTTTTGGAAGAAGTCGAGGAGCAGGGGGTGGGAGCTCTCCTTAAGTGAACCCGGTGAACTGGCGTGAACCCGTCAGTGACCACGGTGAGGAACATTACCTTTCCACCTCTCAGCTGTGCGGAGACGGCAAAAAGAAGAAAAAAGAAAGTATGGTCGGCAGTGCAGGACGAGGGAGCTCCAAAAAAAAATCATAGCGAGTGTATTTCCTATGAACACGTGATGCGGAGCGTCATCCAAAATCCAAAAGCCCTTTCATCTAAAAAATTGGAGAGGGGCGGGGATGATGTGTATGTGTGTATGTGTGGGGGTGTGTATGTGTGTGTTATCTCAAAAAAGGAGGAAGGTATAGGCTGATCTCTGGGCACATTTGGGTACATCGCTGCGCGTCAGAAACTGCAGCACCGCCCACCCCAAAAAATCCTCAACCAATTATTTTTCACTTTTTCTGTAAATGGTTTTCAGAGTCCAAACAAATTCCCTGATGCGTGTTACTATGGTTATGTGGGAATATTCATTTTTAGGCTCCTGCCTGTCAGGCGTCGCGTATAAAAACAGCCATTTACGCGCAGGCTCCTGTAATGGCAGGGTAAGTTGGGCAGATGCGCCGCAGCTGTAGCGTAATTGCCAGACTGTGAGTTCAGCTCAGGATAACAGATTTCTCTTAAAAGAATGATCAATGCTGAGTTGGTGACTGGTTTGTTCAAAGGATCCTACAGCTTTGCGACCTCGTGACCTTGTCGTGCTGCCGTGCGTAAAAGCGCACAGTCAGAGGCGCTAAAGGGAAAGAATAAACACTTTCTTTGCCATTAAAAAAGTCAATTTTATAAAAATTACTTTTACAGAACCAAGATAAAGTCACCCCCAGACATATCAATAATCCACTACCAATGTGACTGATTTAGGCATCAGGCCGCGCTGGGTGTAACAGGTGGGTGGACTGCACTCTGCCTTCATCATAAATAAAACGTTAACGTCTTCTGGGATGGATGAACGTGCTGGGACACTACGTGCCTTGTATATTTAGGGAAGGTGGATCTCTCCGTTTATCCTCCTGACTGAATTCAGACGTTGCCTGTAGCTGTACAAGGAGAGATTAACTATGAAGAGGATGAGTCACCTACCAGCAGAACAAAAACTAAGCCCATGCTTTTGACCTTCACTAGAAATGTGCTAGAAAAGTACATGTGAATCGGTTAGCGTGCAGTCTAGTTAAACATATAGAATTATTTGCCATCTGTGTGGTTTATTGGAGAAAACAAATCCTTCCAAGCAGAAGGTTACCTTAACAGAGCTTAATTGTATTACTAACCAGTCCTTCACACGAGTCCCACTCTGATGATTGAGCTCTCTCAAAGTGTTCCCAGAAGTCTTTTAATCTAGATTATTAGGGGTGTGGTATTGGCAAAAGTCTGGCGATACTATATATATGCCAATAGTTTTCAAAACAATACCAGTCAATATTTCACTTTTTTAAGATAATGATTTAGAAAAACCATTTGAAAATGAATACACTGAAGCTCAGCTGAAATTTAGTCCGATTTGTCTTCAGCGTTTTGACTGAAGCTCTGTGCACAGTAGGTGCTGCTCATGTGTGTGGTTTCACTCATTCATACATGAGCCAGAATCTGCATGTTTCACCAACACCAACTTGGCACAGATGGTACTCATCCTTTGTGAAAACCACGTTATGTCTCATTCGCTATATGTGTAAACAACAACAACTGGATCATGACTTCACAACACAAGTACTAATACAAGTGTAGTTCACGCAAGATCTTGTTCTTGTTTTGGTTCATGTAGATCTACTCAATGAAACATGTGGTGTGCTGTCAACTAGAGGTCAGGGGTTTAATTGGAAAACGAAAGTCAGACGCTGAACTTCATGTTTGCTTATAAATAATTAAATATTGTTTTGGCAGCATTTTAAATTGATACAAATATCACAGACATATTTATCCCTAATCAAAAAAAAAAAAAAAAAAAAACTGTCATTTTCTAGGACATAATTTCTGCAGTACTAGAAATTCACCTGTGAGTTGTGGGTGGGACTGTTGAAGTCCCGCCATTATCCTCTACCCCTAAAATTGGCGCTCCAACAAAAATGGCTAGCAACATCAGCACAAGGGATGCAACAATATTCAATACAAGACCGAACCGTTAATTACGCGTTCGACAATTCAATACGTTTTTCACATTACGTATTTTATTCATTCAGTCCACTCTGAGATGCCTTAAGGGTGTCTGCTGCAAAAATCCCCGCCCACCCTCCCCCCTCCCCCTCCCCCTCCCTTCCAGAAACTAGCTTGCCCCTTCTACAGTAGTTGGATAACACAATTTTAAGTTACATGCCAAAAATAACTGAGATACATTTTTTTTTTTTTTTTTTCAAAAAATGTAAAGGTATATGAAAAAAGGACTAACAGCTAAGAAATACTGCACTTTTAATTTAAATTGGTTCGGTTTAGATTGTGAATGACATCCAGCTGTCAAAATTTTAGAGAACTGCTTGGATTGTTGCAGCTCATTTAAGTTGTAATGTTTACAAATATATAAGAGTTCTATTTAAATGTGATTCTACGATGATTGACAAGAGCTGTGCGCTTGAAAAAAAATTTGAATTTTTGATATATCTTTGCAAATTAAACATCATCTGTGGAGTAGTAGAATTTCAGGGTTTATTTTTTCTTGCTCAATGCATATCGAACCACTATGCTCATGCATTCCTGATCAGCACTTAGAGCCAAACTGTTTGAGCAGAAAAAAGAGGTGCATGGATCTATTTGTCCACTTTGATAATTACGAGCAAATATTCATTTTGGGTTTTTTTCCAACCTTTTTTTTTTTCTTTTTTGGCTTTTTCTGATTCACAACAATTTGAATAAAGAAATACTCTGAAATAAAACTTTAAGCTTAATTTTCTTAATATATGTCTTCCATCATGAGAAAAAGGAACATGTTGAAAAGACCAAAAACAGGATTTTCATGGGACTGGGTCTTTAACTCAGTCAAGCCAGCTGTATTTCCAACCACTGAGCACAGAAAAGTTGTAAACCATTGTGTCCTTTTGGAAGCTTGAATAACACTGCCCAGAGACAGATTTCAATTTAATTTCATTCATGATTGCCTTTTATTGGTTTTGTGACAAACTGTGTTCAAGTATTATTGAAAATTATTAAATGATTAATAAGTTAGTTGAGCTTTAAAGATTTAAATTAGACCTATTTAAAGCTTGTTTGAAGGTTGAGCTTTAAAGTTTTAAATTAGACCTATTTTAAAGCTTGTTTGAAGGTGAAAGGTAATTGAATTTGTTCGTGAGGTTACCAAAAAAATATCAGAGTGAGTGCTCTTCCCTATTTGCTGCTCGTTTATTACCTGACTGGAGCAGAGCGGAGGGATCGTCCTGGAGACTTGTTTGCCTCCGAATGAACCAATGAGAGACGATAATCGCCTGACTGACACTCGTTTCAGCCAATCCACAGACGCTATTCTGGTTTGACAACGTTTAGGCGTCCAATAGGAATTCAGGACGAGAGGGAACGGAGGGAAACGTAAAAATACAAATTTTTCCTCACCGTAGGTCAAAACGTTACCTTTCTGCCGCTGTCAGGGAGGAGTAGACTCTGCGATGGCGCTGTCTCAGATCATAGACGATTCTCCTCTGAGGCTGGGTCCAAACCACGCCACGAACGACGGGCCGAACCTCCAGGAGCTGTACAACGAGCGGCACCGACTGGCTCTGGAGGAGTTACTGTCAGGAGGGCTTGAGAACTTTCTGGAGTTCCTGAAGCGAGAGAGGATTCCCAACTTTCTGTCGGACAATGAGATCCAGGCGATCCGGAGCGCCGCCGTGCCCCCGCGGTGCGTGTCGCTCCACGGGGACGAGCCGGCGCTGGAGCAGTCGCTCAGCAGCTCGATGGACTGCTCCTCCGTCACCTACTTCCCCGAAGTGTCTGACGTGGAGCCGCCGCTGCTGGAGATCGGATGGCCCGCCTTCACCGCGGGGTCTTACCGGGGAGTCACGAGGGCCGTGGCGCACTTCCAGCCCAGCTATGGAGAGAACATTTACAGCTGCAAGGAGGCTGCCAGGCGCATGATTAGAAGCGCCAGAGAGGTAGGAACTACAACAGATAAAAGACAAGAAAAAGTCAAAATATTCACTATAACCACTTTTATAAAACTGCATTTAAATGAACGTTTTAATAATCTATCTACACCAATATTATCCTCAAACAGTATCTGTTTCCTTTAATGGTGTAAGGATAATTCCATGAATCGATTTTGACAAGTTGGTAATTGAATTGACCCGATACCTACGGTGGCCCTGAAGTTCAAAATCACATCAACAAATCCCTGGCACAAACAATCATGACAATTTAAACAAACACTAAAAAGCATTACATTTTAGAAAACAAAACTAAATTTTAGAAAACAAAACATAAAAAAACTAAACAAGTTTATAAAATAAAATACATTTTTTTAGATAGGAATATTCCTTTTTCTATTATTATTATGTGCATGTATCTTAGATTTTCATTTTTTACTATGTATACATATGTAAGCTGCTGAAAAACCTAATTTCCCCAAGGGTGCCACCCAAAAGGGATCAATAAAGCCAAGTCTAAAGTCTAAAGGAATAAATAATAAGGAAAAAAATAAAAAATGTTTTGTGAACAAAATTAATTTCCAAAACGCTAAATCAAATGTAAAAAAAAAAAAAACATTTTGGAAACAAAATTAATTTCTAGCAAATGACATGACATGGTAATACAACAAAAAATGCCTTTAATGAGCAAAATGAATTTCCAGAACACAAAATGTAATGTTCAAAAGCGAAACACATCGAGAGACTGGAAAAAGTATGTTTTATAAGACGTTGCTGAATGAATGATGATGTCCAGTATCACTTGATTACAAATGACTTTCATTTAAAATGATGGACGAACGTCATCATCCAATCACCAATGTCGCATAGTGCCTACCTTTTCTGGTTTCTCATTGTTTCATTTTGATTCTCTAAATTACTTTGGTTTTCCAATCTGTTTTTTCATTTACAGACACTGAAAAGGTAGATATTTATGGAACATTGCTGATTGAATAATGCAGTTCGTCTATCATTTCAACTGAAAGTTATTTGACACAGGCAACCCTGGATGTCATCATCTAATCTAATAATTCATACCTTTTCTGGGTTCTCATTGTATTTATTTTTTCTAATATTTTATTTTGTTTTCTGAAATATTTTTTTGTTTTTGTTTCTGAAATTCAGTAAATGTAATGGAAATGTAATAAAATGTAGGAATCATATCGGCAACCACAAATTACAATATGAATCACATTGTTAAAATGAATTGTTACACCCTTGGTTTCCCTAAATCCCAAAGCTGTTGTGGTATCCTCTCAGACCTTGGTCACAGTAGTTCAACACCAAAGAGAAGAAACTGCTGGGAAAACCAAACCTTGACTTTGTTTTTAAGCAAGTCATGTTTGGCAAAGACTAATTTCTGACAGAGGCGCATGAATGTGATTTGCAGCTTTAACTGCACCCTAGGCCTGCAAGGAACCTGTGTGCCAGATGTGTCTTGACTTGCTTTTGCTCCCCTCCATCCAACTGTGCATTCTCTCTGTATGAATGTCTGTATTTTATCATTTACCCCTCGTCTTTTCCCTTTCTTTTACATGTTTGTATGTCATTGTGTAAACAGTCAACCACAGTTAAATAACCAACATTTAGACACACCTCAAATGTCCCAATTGAAAGACACATTTGCTCAATGTCTTTCCTTTAAAGACTTACTCCAATGGAAATTGTGTTTTTATCATGTTTTGAAGCATTTTTGTGTCCTGAGGCAGCTCCTTGGTCTTGACTCTAGTGGAATTTGTTGTGTGACCGTTTGAGGTTTTGGACAGGTGTCTTTTATATAGATAATGAGTTTAAACAGGTGTCATTAATACGGGTAATGAGTGAAGTACTGAGGAAGAAGTTACAGGTTTCTGAGAGCCAGAAATCTTGCTTTTTTGTAAGAAACCACATACTTATTTTCCACCATAGTGTGCAAATAAATTATTTAAAAATCAGACTGTGATTTTCTGGATTTTTAAAATGTATTATTTTGTCTCTCATAGTTGAGGTATACCTATGATGAAAATTACAGGCCCCTCTCATCTTTTTAAGTAGGAAAACTTGCACAATTAGCCTGATTAAATACTTTTTTGCACCACTATAAATAAAGAAAATTAAAATTGTGTTTCTGAGTATATATATATATGTATATGTAAATACAGTTGGAAAAAGATTTGTAGGTGTGTCCCTGCTCCACTTCATTCTGAAATCATCCAGTTACAGACAAATAGATCCATGAACATCTTTGTTTTCCTCGTCTGAGCTGGAATCTGGATCTAAACTGTGCGGCTGGGTAGCTCAGATGTTACTGCTCGCCGTTTTTAATGCAGCGCTATAAAGAGATTTGGTTACTTTTTAAATCACTTTCCTTAAAGATAAGTTATATGAAAATCTCTAGTATTGTATTATTTGCATTTAACTGCGATTTTCTTTTTTTTTAATATATATAGTTTCATTTTTTATTTAATTTTTTTAATGTTCTGTTCACACACCTCGGAATGTAATTATAATTATGTTCTACTAAAAGGAGAACGTGTAAACAGATAGATGATGGGAGGTGGGGGTAGGCTTACTCAACAAAAGTCACGCCCACACTCTCAAAGGGGATTTTTTTTTTAATGAATTTCTATTGTTCTGCAGAAACTAAGTTCTAATCTAGAGAATGACACAAGTTTCTCAATTTAGTCTAAAAACAGCATAATCATAATTAAAATACCACTAGAAATTAGTGCTGGGCGATATTACAATACTTATCGTGTGAGCGATTAAAAAAAGTGTATATCGTGAGATTTCTCTTCTGTCATGTCATTTTTTTTTCCATTGCTGAACTTTCGTCCAAAAATGTATTTTCCTACTAATAAACTTGAAACTGTTGTGCACTTTAAAAAATGTTTCTCATTTATGACAATTTAGTTACATGTTACTTGGAAAAAATAAATTCAGAGTAAAGTAAGTAATGACATTATTGTCAAGTTTTTCAGAGAATAAATAAAAAAAAAACATTATTGTGATATATTGTAAAATAATTTATATCGTGATGTGCATTTTTTTCTATATCGCACAATACTGCTTGAAACAATTTTAAAATAAATCAAAGGGTGATCGGAGCGCGTCTATAAAAGTAAGAATGAGAGCCCAAAATGTGAGTTCTCCTGACAGCAACATGTGGATGACACTTGACTGAGGCGGTAAATCAAAGATAACTTGGTATGCTCCCTTTGTGGCATTCTGGGAAATTCCAGTCCTCCCTGTGAAAAAGAAATCCGGGGGATTTTGGGGGGAGGGGGGGAGACAAAAATCCGTTCAGTGCATCTACTTCTCTTCAACAAAAAAAAGTCATTTGTTTGCTGACCACGCGTTGTGGCCAATTTCCATGGCAACAGGCCACAGTCAATAGAAAGCTCATCAGCGCACACATTACAGGGAGCGTGTCCGACGGAGATTCGCAGCTCTGTTTGAATAAAGCCCTGTGTTTAATAATGATGAAAGCGCAGTCATGTGCTGCGAGAGCACGGCCGCCACCTTAACATCAATTTGATATTACCTCAAATTTTCCGCTGCAGGTGATAGCCGTAGTGACTGATGCCCTCACAGACCTGGACATCTTCAAGGACCTTCAGGAGGCCTGCACAGCCCGCAGGGTCCCCGTCTACATCCTGCTGGATCAGTCGTGTGCTCCAGCTTTCCTGAAGATGTGCAGGAACCTCGGCGTTCGCCTGGATGACCTTCATGTGAGTGGTTGTCATGGTTAGGCGGGGTGTGGCTCTGTGGGCGCAGCATGAAAATCAGATAGCAGAGGATTAAAATGTTTCTGAATCCCTGCAGCTAATGAGAGTGCGAACCATCACCGGTACGACTTATTACATGAGATCTGGAGCCAGGATTACCGGGGAAGTTCACGAGAGGTTCATGCTGATCGATGGGAACAGAGTGGCTACAGGTTCCTACAGGCAAGAGTTTAAGATTTTTAACTCAATTATTACTAATTCATTTGCTGTTTTGTTTTTTGCCGCAAGTGTTGAGGTTTGAAAAAAATACAAGTAGTCCAATCAATTTAACTGAGAACTCATAATATACGTATTAAATCCAAGAACAGGTTTTTCTCTAAAGCAATTTCTTGTATTTTTTTCTTATAAAAACCATAATTTTGTTTTTACTCACTAATGTAAAAAAAATATTTATAAATTAGATGTTTTTTATTAAAAAAAAAGAGTAATGCGATTTTTTTTTTTCTTTCTTAAATACTCACTCATGATCATCTTTTGATCTCTTGTAAAAGTGTTCCAACTTCCAAGTGCTCTTTTTTGATTATGATTATGCAGTTTTTAAGCTTAACTAAAAGAAAAAAAGTGTTGTTTTAGATAGATAGAACTTTAATTGATCCCACTATGGAGAATTTTATAACTATATCTCTTTCTGGATCACTGGTTGCTGGAGCCTGTCCTGGGTACTGTTGTGCAAAGGCGGGGTACACCCTGGACAGGTTACCTGTCTGTCACAGCGCCCAACCACTCTCAGTCACACACTTTAGCCCTTGTGCTATCCAAGGCATGTTAACGTTGTGAGTCGGATCGTCTGGAACCCACCAGAACTACACATTCTCAATACTAACTCGTCACATATGGATGTATGGTTCGACCCCTCTGCGCCACTTTTTGACGTTTTGACGGTCCTCAACTTGGCGTTTTTTGACGGGCTGGATGTTCACATTAAATTTGTCCCCACCCCTCGGAATGTGGTACCGGAAACAGAACCGGTTCAAGGGTTGGACACCCCTGATTAGCATCTGTGGCCCGGTACCAAGCAGCCCTCAGACCAGGCCCGGTTGGGGACCCCTGATTTAATGGAAACAGTCAGAATGTCAAAAAACAATGAGTTGGGGACACCCAAATTGTGAAAAAGTGGCACGGAGGGGGTTGAACCATACCTCGATGTATGACGAGAGTGGGAGTGCATTGACGAAACAGCACAAGGGTTAAAGTAACCAGCTAACCGATTAAGTATGTCTTGGACTGTGGGAGGAAGCCAGAGAGCCTGAAGAAAACCCACACATGCATGGAGAGAGGTGGAGTTTGAACCAGGGCTTATGCGCTGTGAGGCGAGAGGCCTAACCACTGCGCCACCATACAGCTCCTATTGTTTTCTAGATTTTAGGACATAGTTTATGCAGAGTGGCAGCAATTCATTAGAAATTCACACTGAGTTGTGGGCGGGACTATTTCTGCAGAGTAACCCTGCCTCCCGGTAACTCACACCCCCTCACAACTCTAACCTTACCGGTGCAACAAAAAGGACAAGCAATATTGGAGCTATCCAGCTGTATAGTTTTAAGCCAGATGCCAGCTTAGACGATGATAACCAAGACATACATGGATCTAGTCGTCTACAAGTGGATTCAGCATAGAAGGGAGCTTGTGGCCTACCTATTTATGATTCACAAATAAACAGCATTTTTTTTCTTCTGCTGTTTCACCACGATTTGAATAAAGAAATACTCAAAAATTGAATTTTAATGTTAATTTTTTATATTTGTCATAGTGGTATTAAGTTAACACTTTATTTGGTCTTAAAATAGTCATAAAAAGTTTAAATTGAAACCGTTCCTGCTCAACGTGAATTAATCTCTTGATTTATGCCTGTATTATTTAGGTAATCCTTGTTCTCTCTGTCATTTTTCTGTCTACATTTGATTCAGGTTTAACTGGTCTGATGGCAAACTGAACAGCAGTAACCTGATTGAGCTCTCTGGTCAGATCACGGAAAAGTTTGATGAGGAATTCCGCATCCTTTATGCTCAATCTTTGCCTGTAAACAATCGTGGACCTTTAAGTTTCTGTGGGAGCAGCCTCTCCGAGCCCCTCCTCATCAAACCGTCAGTAGCCTCATCCCCTCATGTGGTTAGAGATAGACACGCCGAACCAGTCTGCGTGACCAGCACGCCCTCCCGTAACCCCCGGACCCGAACACCGGCAGCGCAGCCTCAATTTGATTGCTCGTCTCCAGATCATGGTAAGACCGCCGCTGCCGCTGCCGAATGCATGGATGGAGACTGGAAGCAGCAGCAGCAGATGCAGGAGAAGATTCTTGCTGGCTGCACGACGCAGCCTTTCCCTTCAAATCTGTTCTCCGGGAACGAGGGGGTCTGCTGCCACGCCTCAACGCAGACCAGCCTGTCAGTGACTGACAGCGACACCCAGACTGACCTGCAGCTCGCACAGCAGAAGCCAGCGAGCACAGCACCAGTCCACAACTCCTCCTCCGGGCCGGTCCCGGCCACCCAGGCAGCTCCAGACACCACTTTAAAGGAATGCTTCCTGGAACTGACCAAAGAACGTCGGTATCACTACTCTGCCATCCGTTCCAAACTGGAACACATGGTGACCGCCCTGTCTCAGAGGCCAGAGCTGGCCGATGTCACCAATCTGACTCAGGGGCTCGACGCCCGGAGGCAGAGGATACACAAAGAGCGTCTGCAGGAACCAAGTCCCAGACTGCCTGTTGACAGCATGGGCACGGGCACATGGCCAAGAGCCAGATGTGCACACTAGCTGGTCTTCAGGGATTTGTGAGCTGGAGGGTGGCGAGGGAATAGCTGTTGCAACATTCCTCTCTTTTGGATGAATGTTTTTGGCTTCTGAAGCCAAATGTCAGATTTTTTTAAGCTTTTCTTTTTAGTCCAGCGTCCTGTTGATATTTAATGTTACAGTCCTACTGAGAGTGGCAGAAGACTAGATGTATGTTTTTTTTGGTGAATCTGCTTTACTGAGAGAATGTACTAAGATGCTTTCTTGAACTCACCTGAAACGTGGTTTTGGAGAGCAACTGCCTCCCGTGCCTTAAAGAAACAAATAAATCGCTACTTCTCTCCATTGTTTTAACTTTTTATTTTAAATGTCAAACTTGTGAAAAACTGCTCTGATCTTTGTGCAAAATGACTTTCCAAAGAGACCGAGCACCTGCGTTGTCATGCAGTTTCCTCGTCAAACAGTTGCTCTGAATCTGGAGAAAGAGCTGCGCCGTGGATTACTGGCAAAGATTAGAACGAGGGCTAAACATACACACAGATGGCTTTTCTAAATGATTCACCGCTTGCTCTTATATTACTCTATATTCACTGTCTGCAGATTAATTCAAACAAACATTGACAGAGAATGAAGAGATGCTGAATTGAGTTTAATATTTCTGAGTTTCAAGCTCAGGTCCTGCTGTAGATATAAAAAAGTAAAGGGATGCTCAGAAAACAAACAAACTGAGAAGACAAAACGTGGATTGAACAGAAGTCGTGAACGATGGGAGGCTCAACCTGAGGTCCACCTTAAACAAGCTTACTGGACAAAGAGGAACACTCGCCATAACTACCCTGCTGCTCCTTCAGAGTTGTTCTTTTTCGCCGTCATTGTGTTGAATAAAAGATAACTCTTCTGGCATCGAGTCTAAATCCCATTGAATATTTATAGAGTTTGGCAGAACCATAGACTGTTATAGAAGATCATTGGAAGACTAAACACCCCCCTTGTTTGGTTAATTTGTGATCTAAATAAAGCAAGCTGCACTCAGCAAATCTCTGGAGTCTCGCTGGTTAAAATTTAGGTTAATAATTTATACATAAAGTTAATTTTAAAAAGATCTGTTTGTGTTATCAAATAGTTTGCAAAGAATCATCGATACAGATTCTTGGAAAAATATAATTAGTTTTTTTTAATGTGACATGCTTAATAGCGTATTCAAAAAAGGAGATTTTTGAAACTAATTGTTCTTATGTAAAGTTCAAACAAATTTAAGCCATTTCTCTTTCCTGATTTGCTTCCAAAAACCAAACATTCAAAATTGATGCAAAACATTACGTTTGAATAATTGAAATGATCTCTTAATTAATACCACATCAGGGCTGCGTGGTGGTGTAGTGGTTAGCGCTCTTGCCTCACAGTGAGAGTGTCCTGGTTCCTATGCCGGCTGTTTAGAGTCTGCATGTTCTTTTTGTGGTTTTCTCCAGGAACGTTGGGTTCTTCCACAGTCCTAAAATGTGCTTCTTAGGTCAATATGTGTCTCTAAACAGGTGAGTGTGTGGCCTGGCAACCTGTTCACGAGGCCAAGCAGTACCAGTGTTGGCTCTTGCAGCTCAGTGACACTGACAGAAATTCAGTGGGTTCAGAAGATAGATGGTTATTCTCAGATCAGGCAGTTCTCCTGCAAACTGTCTAGAGCAGGATTGGGCAAACTTTTTTGAATAGTGGGCCACAAAGGGTACTAAAACTTGATAGATGGGCTAGAACAGGAGCAGAGTTTGCTGTGTTGGAGTGATCGTATAAATGGCTGACTTGAAAAACACAACTGTGTGTCAGAAAAACAACGAATCTACAAAACAACATTCTGCACCTTAACACAAGTCAGTTTATTTGTGGTGCACCATCTAAGGCACATGTGTCAAAGTCAAGCCCCAGGGGCTGGATCCAGCCTGCCAGGTTATTTTATCTGGCCCTCCAGATAATTTTTTTATTGTTTTTAACGCCCGGTATCATCTTGTGCCAGTAACACACTGAAGCAACACATCGAGGTTGTGAGATCAGTTACAGTAATCTATGTCTAGGTATCATCATTCTCTCTCTCCCTCTCGCTCATAGTGCAGAAAGAAATAAACATTACCGAATAAAATGACTAAGGGTAAAACAGCCAGACAACTACACACATAGCAAAGAAAATGTAATTATTTGATTTGCTTTTGCTAAAATACAAATTTTAGTTTTAATTTCAGGTTTTGTTTGTTCTGTTCGGCTGCATGTTCTTATTTGTATCATTTTTACAGGGTATATTTTATGGAGATCACAATCTTTTGAGTTATGTATGAGAGTAATTTGAGTGTTTTTTTTTTTTTTTTCTTTTAACGTTTAGATTATTTCTAAGGTGTATATTTTGACAAAATATATTTTTTATGGAGAATAAAATATTAAAATGTATTCAAGATTTAAGTTGATATATTCTGTAATTGTATTTAATTTGATTAATTTCATATTTTCATTCATAGTTATGTTAAAAAGTTACATTTTTTTATATTTAGTTTTATTGTGTTCAGTAATATTTTTCCTGTTCAGCCCGCGACCTAAGGTGGGTTTTGGATTTTGGCCCCCTGTACAATTGAGTTTGTAAGCCCTGATCTAAGGTGAGACACCAGAATTACAGGGAAATAAAAACATAATATGGATTATCGATATAATTTGTTTCAGTCTGGCGGGCCAGATTAAATAGTTTAACGGGCCACATGAGGCCATAGTTTTCCCACTCCTGGTCTAGAGTGTCCCTTACTTTCATTCTTTAGCAGCTAAGTTGCTCCAGTGACCCTGTGACCCCAAATGGGAATACATCACACATACTAAATCCCATCTCATCATAGATGGACATATTGTTCGGGCCCCCTCTGTCACTTTTTGATATTTTGGGTGTCAACAACTTATTGTTTTTGACATGTTTTCATTAAACCACAGGTCCCCAATCATTGGGAAATGATACAGTACGCGGTAACAGATATGGAACCAGTACCGGTCCGCATCCTGAGGGTTGGGCATCCCTGATTAGCGTCTGTGGCCCAGTACCAAGCGGCCCTCGGACCGCTACTCGTTCACAGCCTGGAGTTTGATCCCTGATTTAATGGGAACAGTTAGTACAACAAAAAAAACAAAAAAAGAAACAATGAGTTGGCGACCCCCAAAACGTCAAAAAGTGACATGGGAGGGGCCCAAACCATATGTCCAAATATGATGAGTTGGGAGTGAGAATGCCTTGGAATAAAGGGATTTTAGAGAATTGATTTGGAGGTTTGAAAAAACATAATCTAACAGAAAAAATTACATATGAAATTATGATTGAAAGTTAAATATTAAAAATATATATATTTGCAACATATTTCTGTATTTGAGTTTTTATTTTACTTAAAAGTTGTAAAATATAACTCAGCATTTAAATGTGAAGATGAGCCTATATCAGTTTTAGTGTTAAAAAAGCAAAGATAAATATGCATAGTTTTGTATAATAAAACATTGGAGATTATTATAGAATAATACTCCCAAACATCTTGATAAATAATTATAGCTAAGCACATATTTAATGGTTGAATAAAGCCTGCTTTTGTGTTGTTTCTGGAATACAAAATGCAGCATTCAAACCTAAACAGTCTTTGAATTGTAACATGTCAATGAGGTAGGAACAGCAGGGCGTCTCCACCCAAGCAAACATCAAAAGCGCTGCGTTCATTATGTAAAATGGTGCAGCTGAGGGAAATTGATCTCCAAATAAACACAATGGCGGTAATATGGGAGAGAATGGTATTTGATTTTAATTGGCTGCTGCAGACGGTAATCAAGGAAGCGCTGGGCGTTCAGCAGCGGAGGCCTGCTCCTCGGCGTTACACAGACACAGGGATATTCCACCTCAGGGAATAGGAGGTACAATTAGAAAAACTAAAGCTGCGATTAACTCTTTCTCCTTAATTAAAAACGCTTTTTTGAAGCACTGAGATCCAAGTTGAATATTTTTCAACACTTGCTGAAAGCAGCCACCAGAGAGAGCCCTGTCCTCATCTAACAAGCTGTTCCTCCCATAGAGGAGCAGTGATGGCCCTGCTGCAACACCAGCAAAATTTATATATTGACTTCAATATAAATCTTTCATATTTGGTGTATTCAAGTTGCGTTTATCTGTGCTTCATATCATTAAAATGTGAAAAGTGTTTTTTTTTTTTAAGTTAAATTATTTAATCCCCATCCGGCCATTTATGATTAGTGGACAACCCATAGGGATAACCGAGCCCCGTTTTCTGCTGCATGCTGGGTAAAATCCTTGTGGATAACCCTGACAGCAGGTGTGACGCTGCCCGAATTTCATGTGGTGTTCCCACCCTCTTTTCCTGTACACATCCTCTCCAATCACAGCTGTCCTGAACGGAGATTTTGCACAAACAGTTGCTAAAAAAAATATGTCAGTGAAAGTGGTGTCAAATTCGCTTTCGTCTCTTCCATCAATCACAGGATCGTGAGGCCTGGATCTTTACAGGAGGACGGTAGTTTTTTTCTTTTTATATGAACAGCCTCCTTGTCGTCCTCCTCACCAGCCCGCAGTGTCTCACGGGACAAAACAGATCAGGATGATGCAGACAGACAGCACTCGCCACACAATTGATTATTGGATTTACATCCATCATCGTGTGTGTCTTTCTGTACGCCCCTTTTTAGCTTTGCTGGACTCTTCTGCCTCAACGATCAGTGTGTGTGTAAAAGCATTGAAATAAGTGAGCAGTTTGTCATCTGGCTCAGGATACGAGATTCACATCTTTCTGTCTGAACAAAAAGCGTTTCATTACGTGGCTGATGGCTTTGAGGCTCGATTTCGGCCTTCATTAGTCAGAGCTGACTCCCAGAGGTGTTGTTTCTCTAAATGCTTCCAAACTTCCAATGAAGCTTTTACCTTGACCCTGTGGAACACCCAAACAGGTGTGCGGAAACCAGATGCACTCATGGTTGGCTTGTTATCACCACGAACAGGCCGGGTGAAGGAATTTCAGTCTGTTCCCTAAATTGGTCCGATCTTGACTAACAGCAAACACTGATAAAATGTGCTGAGCCCCACTCTGTCTGTCATAATGACTAAATGTTCTTGGTGCCACCTCAGCTTTGTTACCATCAGCAGGGAGCGTTCTGCCTTCAGGCCAACGCTCAGTGATAATGAAAAGTTCAGTTGTTGAGAATAAAATTTTGTGGTTGGGTTTCGGCCGTTGTTTGGCCGAGTGAATCAGAGGCAGTGACTTGTGCAGATGCGCCGCTTGCACAACTTCCTGTTTTGTAATGCTGATGCGAGGGCGCACTCAGACTAATGCAGGTGGAAGGTATTGTTGATGGGCTCTCTGTTCTAAGCTGCGTGTTCAGCTTTGACTCAGTGTCCAGCAGCAGCCTGGGTGCTATTTATAGATGTGTGCAGCTGCTACTTAGTGACCACCCTTAAGCCAGCCATTCTTTAGAAATTCACCACACAAGTGAAACTACTGTGATTTCTTACCATGTCAGATAAGTTTTATTTTTTTTTTTTCCAAAGCTGCAGAGGGTTGAACGCAGACGTCGCAGGAGGGGGAGGCTTCACGCAGCCGGACGTTTCAACCACAGGTCCGGAGCGTCCGGTGCTGCAGAGATGAGTCAGAGTTCAGTCACAGCGCCACCTGAGTCCAACACAAGTTCAGCACTTGTGGTGAGCTGCTCCCCCGTAAGTGTCCCAGCAGCTCAGCATGTGAGACTCCCTCGTATCAACGATGATACGGTTTGTTTGACAGAGGAAGAGACTTCCTGTTCCAAGTGTTTTCTCATATGTCTCTTGTGGGAGTAGAGAAAGGATTTCTGGGACTTTAGTGGCATAAGCATCAAAGTGTTTGTTTTCTTGGAGGTCGCATGTTTGTGCCAGGTTTGATTCAAAAGCTTGTATGGCAGAGGGAGGGTGTGTTGTGGGCACAAATCTTTCAAGCCTCTTGAGCAGCAAAGCTGAAGTTTTAGCTTATCACTCTCAGTTTGTGATCTGCATTATTCAAAAGGACACCTTATCAGCCAGGGGAGGCTTGTATTAGCCTCCTCCTCTGTGTGCACAACACTCTAATGCTCTCTGCTGTTCCACTTTAGCTGTGGTGTCTGTTTCATCTGCTCTCTATCCATTTATTGATGTATGTCCTCCATCGATTGGAGCAATGATTTGCCTTGCAATCCATTACCCATCTGTCTGTTTCAGCTGGCTTTTAAATGATCCATCAGCTCGGGCTATTAAGGGAAGTAGCGGTGAAGTCCAAAGGGTGCTTTGCGGGCAATTGAGGAATGGTAACAGGTGTTGTTGGACCTTTGGAAGTATGCTACACTATCTTATGTAATCTAAGTAACTATTCTACTGACTGCATGCACCATAACCACAAATGAATCCTCAGATCTTATTGGCTCAACTTCAACGGTTCAGCAGCACAAAGCATTAGAAATCTGTTTGTCAGTCAATCAACACCAACTAATCCGTATTAGAGATCACAAATCACACAACACAAATCAAAAGCATTTCCTATCCAAGTAAATACAATAAAGATTTATTATTTGTGAGGAAAAAAATCTACATAGATAAAATAAATGAAGAAAACTTCCTGGTTGTATCAGTTGTGTTCTTTCTTACTTTCATTTTCTTTTTTGCAGACACACAATCATATAAAAAATGTCAACAAATGTCATTTCACGACACTAAGGAAAAGTATAACCAGGTAAATGGAATGGAACTGAAAGTCAAGATGGGATCCGTGTTAAAAATCTTAAAAACTCCTTTAGATTTGGACTCATTGTTACAATGAGGCTGGTTAAATCTCAACAGAAATCCCCAAACTTTAAAAAAGCTTACTCATCAACATGGCGGTCATTATTTTAGGTGTTGGTAATTTCATGTAAACAACAAAAGTCAATCGGTTTTGCAAAAAAAGTGTATCGAAAACCTGAAACTGACTTTACATTTGAAATGTCATAAAATACCAAACCTTTCTGTGATGGCAGCATACCCTGCCACACCCACAACAAAAGTTCAGTAACCACAGTACACTGCACACTTAATTTTATTTCTCATATTTGATTTATTGTTTCAAACCTATCTGCAAATAAACACAAACATTTCTTTGAGTTAAAATATGTATTTATTTCAGGTTTATTTGTAGAACACACACTTTGATTTCTTTATATTGGTTTAACTAATTTCACCTGTTTTTTGAGTTGCCAGTTCTGTGTATGCTGGTTGCTGCGGGTGTGGCTGGGGATCTGTTTCCTGGAGCTGGATGGCCAAAGGAGGAAAATGCAGCCATCACAGCCTTTAAATGCTGCACCTGGGCAATTGGCAGGCGCCACCTCCAGAAGTCTCCAGGGGGGAAACATGGACTGATTTATTCCTCATTTACTTTGTTTCTCTAAGTTTCTGTTAATTTGTTAATCCTTTTTGAGTACTTTTCTTTTGCTTACTTTTTCTTCTGAAAGACCTGTATTTTTGTGTTTAGTCTTTTGTGTTGTCTTTGTTAAATGTTTAGTTCCCCCTATGTTTGTGAAGTGGTTTGATCGCCCACTATATATGTTCCCCTGTTGTGTCTTAGTTCAGGTCAGTTCATTTCTGTTACTTGGTCTGTTCAGTTGCTTAAGTTAAAAGTTGAGTTTATTGCCTGAGTTAATTATGTTTTGTTGACCTCTTTTATGGGCCTTTTTGAGAAAAATTAAAATTTCATTTTTGGATGAATCTTCTGTTGTCCTCCTTGGCCGCTCGATCCCTCACATATGGTGTCAGAAGTGGGATGAGCAATTGAGGACACAGAACCCCCCCCCCTTTACTTTTTTTTCTCCCCTTTTTTGACACCTGCAGTTTTTGAAGAGTGCATCATGCAGCGTGGAGGAAGAGGTGTGAAACCTCGTCAGGAGAAAAATGACCACAACACTGGACTTGGAGACCATGAAGAGGAAAATGAGGCTGGAGCTACAGGGGCTGCACCAGGTACTGAGGGTGAAGATGGACATGAGCCAACATTAAGAAATCTAACAGATATTCTGCAGGCATTCATGGGAAAGCAGGAGGCCAGAGACCTGCAACTTCAGGAGGAAGCCAAACAGCAAGAACATCGTTTCAGAGCTCTGCAACACCAGTTTCAGCTTCTTCAGATGGAAGTGCAGGCCCGCACTTCTCCTCTTCCTGAACTCACTTCATCAGCACCTGAGCCTTCAGAGGTGTCTAACTTGGAGCATCAACTTTCACAACCAACATCTGATCCAGAACGTGAACCACCAGCACCTAGTCGACCTCATTTTTCTCGAGAGCCAAGGTTGGAAAAACTCACAGAAAATGATGATGTGGAACATTTTCTTGTAACTTTTGAAAGAATTGCCACAGCCTGTAAATGGACCAGATCTGATTGGGTTTTCCACCTTATTCCACTGCTCACGGGTAAGGCTAGGAGTGCTTATGTTAGTATGGACTTTGATGACTCACAAGATTATGACAAAGTGAAAACTGCCATTCTGCACAAATATGATATAAACCCTGAGTCTTACAGGCAAAGGTTTCGATCCTTGGAAGTTGGACCTGAGGAGACTCCCAAGGAGCTGTATGCCAGACTAAAAGAGCTGTATGACAAGTGGATTCAGCCTAAAGGTAAAACGACAAAAGAAATTTCTGAGATGATAATCATGGAGCAATATTTAAGAATGGTGTCACCTGAGCTTCAGATTTGGATTAAAGAACATGGACCAAACTCAGCAGCTGAAGTGGCCTCCTTGGCAGAAGTTTTTGTGGCTGCTCGAAAGAAAAACCTTCCATGGAGCAACATCGCATGGCAGGCCTCCAAACTCTCGGAGATCTACACGCATCAATATCAGAGGTCTTGCCCCAGAAGTGTGAGTAAGAAACTCCTCTGGGGGAAGAAAAAACAAGCAAGACCGCCAAAACCTTCCAGTAAAACACCAATTTGTTATTGTGTGTGAACAGGAGGGACACATTAAACCATTATGTCCCAAAAATCCAGTAAAGCTCACTCAAATGTGTCTTGTTCCATGTCCAAGTTCTCCATCAGAAAACCAGAAAGGTGAATCCATGAGACTGACCACTGTAAAAATTAATGGGAAGAGTCATAAGGCCTCTTGTGGATACTGGCAGCACACAGACTCTCGTGCAGAGACGGTATATACCACCAAATATTATTTGTACCCGTGAGACCATCTCAATCTGCTGTGTGCATGGGGATAAAAAAATCTACCCCACTGCTGAACTTTATGTTGAGGTCCAAGGCCAGACATATTTGTTAAATGTTGGTGTTGTTGATGACCTGCCTTTTCCAGTGGTCCTAGGTCATGACCTTCCAGTTCTCTTTGATTTGTTGGACACCAAAGGAAACAGTACGGTTGCTGTTACAAGGGCGCAGACTCGACTTGCAGAGGAGCAACCCCCACTTCTCAGCACCTTGCCGTTCTACGATGCTGAGCTGGAGACTAACCCGGGAAAGTCTCGCAAGCCACGCAGTCAACGGAGGCAAGAGAAGTTTAAACATACAGCTGTGGATCCACCAACTGAAGGAACTCCAGACAGGGCTCTGGGTTTTGAGTTGCCCACCAACATCAGCGAAATGCAGCAGGATGATCCAACACTGTCCTTCTGCTTGATGAAAGCAAAAGAACCAGCTGAGTCCAAGAAAAGGAGTGAGTTTTTTCTGCAGGATGATGTTTTATATCACCAGCGTGGTCAAACAAAGCAGCTAGTGGTCCCTCAGAGGGTCAGAGATGTAGTACTCAACTTAGGCCACTCTGTTCCCTGGGCTGGCCACCTTGGGAAGCACAAGACTGCTGCTCGCATTGTTAAGCACTTTTACTGGCCTGGCTTGCATGCAGATGTTGAACAGTACTGTAAAAGCTGCCCTCAGTGCCAGAAGACATCCATTAAAAGTGCAGTGAAAGCTCCGCTCCAGCCTCTTCCAATAATTGAAACCCCCTTTGAACGGGCATGGATGTTGTTGGCCCTCTAGAAAGAAGCAAGAATGGAAACCGTTACATGCTGGTCATTACAGACTATGCCACCAAATACCCGGAGGTATTTGCTTTGAAATGTGTGAAGGCAAAAGCTGTGGCATTTTCTCTGGTGCAGTTTTTCTCCAGAGTGGGTTTCCCTAAAGAAATTTTGACAGACCAGGGGACTAACTTTATGTCAACATTGCTTAAACAGGTCTACCAGCTGCTGGGCATAAAGAGTATTCGAACAACTCCCTATCATCCACAGACAGACGGACTGACTGAGCGGTTCAACCAAACGCTCAAGCAAATGCTCCGTAAGTTTGTTAATGAAACTGGTTCTGACTGGGATCAGTGGCTTCCTTACCTCCTCTTTGCCTACAGGGAGGTTCCCCAGGCCTCAACTGGGTTTTCCCCATTTGAACTTCTCTATGGTTATGAAGTAAGGGGACCTCTGACCTTGCTGAGGGAGAGCTGGGACAAGGATCAGGGGAGGGAGGGGCCTGTTAATGTGATCTCCTATGTCCTACAGATGAGAGACAGACTGCAGAAGATGAGTGAGCTGGCTCAAGTGCATATGGCTGAGGCTCAGCGGAACCAGAAGACCTGGTATGACAGGAAAGCACGACACAAAAGCTTCCTCCCAGGTCAGAAGGTTCTTGTAATGCTCCCAACAAATGACAGCAAACTGCTGGCAAAATGGCAAGGTCCATTTGTGGTGCAGAAAAAGCTTGGAGCCACAACTTACCAAGTGTCTACGCCAGGTCACTCACGTTCCAGTCGAGTGCTTCATGTGAATCTTTTAAAGGAATGGTTCCCAAGAGCTGAAGAGGAGGCCAACGTGCTGCTTATCCAGAATGTTAAAGACGAAGAGGAGGAGATTGAATTTCTGCCAACATCAATGGCCACCACTCTGGATTTGAGTCATCTGTCTTCAAACCAGCAATCCCAGGTAAAAGCACTAATAAACCCTGAGACATTTCAGGAGTGCCCAGGACGCACCACTCTCGTGGAACATGACATCGAGCTGAAAGACCATGCCACTGCAAGGCGGATGAGCTACAGGATACCAGAGCGTCTTCTAGTTCCATTGAAGAAGGAGGTGGACTTCATGCTGTCTCTGGGGATCATCAAGCCTTCCAAAAGTGAGTGGTGTAATCCAGTGGTTTTGGTCCCCAAGAAGGATGGCTCAATTAGATTTTGCATTGACTTTAGATACCTAAATGCAATGTCAAAATTTGACTCTTATCCAACCCCTCGCATTGACGATCTCATTGAGCGTCTGGGGAAAGCAAAGTACCTGACCACCATTGACCTCTGCAAAGGTTACTGGCAGGTTCCCCTTTCTGCTCGGTCACAGGAGTACACAGCTTTCCGGACACCATGGGGCCTTTTTGAGTTTACCGTTCTTCCATTTGGATTACATGGTGCTCCAGCAACTTTCCAGAGACTCATGGACCAGGTACTCTGTGGGCTTGACAGCTTTGCATGTGCATATCTGGATGATATTGTTGTTTACAGCACAACATGGGATGAACATTTAGAACACCTAAAGAAAGTTCTGGAGTGTCTACATTCAGTGGGACTGACGATCAACCCAGCTAAATGCGTCCTTGCCCAGACTGAAACGGAGTACCTGGGTTTTACCATTGGCGGTGGGTTGATAAGACCACAGATTAACAAAGTTGAAGCAATTGAGTCCTGTCCTCTTCCCCAAACCAGGAAGCAGCTGAGATCATTTCTTGGGATGGCGGGCTTTTACCACCGGTTCATCCCAAACTTCTCAGCTCGAGCTGCTTCGCTGACGGACATGACTGGCTCAAGATCTCCAAATCAGATTCGGTGGACCGTGGAGGCGGAGACTGCTTTCCGGGACATTCAGCATTCGTTAAGTACCAACCCAGTACTTCACAGCCCAGACTTTGACGAGCCTTTTACTCTGCAAACAGATGCATCTGAGAGGGGCGTTGGAGCTGTACTTCTTCAGGGGGCTCCTGGAGACCGACGTCCAGTGGCTTATATAAGTCGGAAGCTGATGCCCAGAGAAACCCGCTATTCAACAGTCGAGAAGGAAGCATTGGCCATCAAGTGGGCCATGGACTCATTCAAATATTATCTATTAGGAAGAGAGTTCACCTTAGAGACTGACCACAAAGCATTATCCTGGTTGGAGAGGATGAAAGACACCAACGGACGCATTACAAGATGGTACCTTGCCATGCAGCCATTCTGCTACAAAGTAAAGTACATCCCGGGAAAGGACAACGCCACTGCCGACTATCTCTCTCGCTCTCCCAGCGAGAGTTTGGAAGGGGAGGGGAGTGTGATGGCAGCATACCCTGCGCACCATACCTGCCACACCCACAACAAAAGTTCAGTAACCACAGTACACTGCACACTTAATTTTATTCTCATATTTGATTATTGTTTCAAACCTATCTGCAAATAAACACAAACATTTCTTTGAGTTAAAATATGTATTTATTTCAGGTTTATTTGTAGAACACACACTTTGATTTCTTTATATTGGTTTAACTAATTTCACCTGTTTTTTGAGTTGCCAGTTCTGTGTATGCTGGTTGCTGCGGGTGTGGCTGGGGATCTGTTTCCTGGAGCTGGATGGCCAAAGGAGGAAAATGCAGCCATCACAGCCTTTAAATGCTGCACCTGGGCAATTGGCAGGCGCCACCTCCAGAAGTCTCCAGGGGGGGAAACATGGACTGATTTATTCCTCATTTACTTTGTTTCTCTAAGTTTCTGTTAATTTGTTAATCCTTTTTGAGTACTTTTCTTTTGCTTACTTTTTCTTCTGAAAGACCTGTATTTTTGTGTTTAGTCTTTTGTGTTGTCTTTGTTAAATGTTTAGTTCCCCCTATGTTTGTGAAGTGGTTTGATCGCCCACTATATATGTTCCCCTGTTGTGTCTTAGTTCAGGTCAGTTCATTTCTGTTACTTGGTCTGTTCAGTTGCTTAAGTTAAAAGTTGAGTTTATTGCCTGAGTTAATTATGTTTTGTTGACCTCTTTTATGGGCCTTTTTGAGAAAAATTAAAATTTCATTTTTGGATGAATCTTCTGTTGTCCTCCTTGGCCGCTCGATCCCTCACACTTTCCCACACAAAGGCTGAATCTGAATTCTTCCTCTACCCTTACAGCTTCTCTCTATTCCTCCAATTGTAGGGATATTTGAAGCTGTAGTTGTCTCCAGAATTGTTTTTCTTTAAGAGTAGGAACTTCTTGCTGAGTATCCCTCCATCGGTAAGGTAATCGTACTGGGCCATGGAGGAGAGACGCATTTCTTCATGTGAAAGTGCTCTGAGGCACAGAAGTTTCCATTTAATCTACAATTAAATGTATAATTCCAAAATCAAGTACCTTAGATATTCCCCGAAGTCTTTGCAAAAGAGTATGCATTGATACTTACTACATAAGCAAATATAGACAACAATGCATTGCGTTTGAACAATTTTGGCAATAAAATGTGTTTAAATGTAACTTTTTAATGAAAAGTAGTGAGCATGATGTCCGAATTACTTTTAAAATCCAGGGCAATGGATAGTCCTGCACTATATAGTTATTTAGTAGTTAGGGATTAGGGTAGGAATTCGAAAATAGTCACTATTTTTCCATAACTCTATTTGGAGGGCTAAATGTAGGAGTAGAGAGAAGCCGTGGGGATGGTGGAAGAATTCAAATTTGGCCTTAAAATTAACTTCAGAATAAATGTATTGGTTTCAATATTGAAAAAATAAAACTCCTCAACAAGCCAATTAACAGAGTTCTAACCATTTGGATATGTTCGGAACTTCTGCTATTAACCCAGTGTTATAAATTTAATCTGTTTCATTTCTCCCTTTTATGTCTTTGTCTTTTCAGTTGAGCAATTGAAAAAAAAATAAAAGTTTCATCATGGTCTGATGAACATTTTCACTCTTGGTACATCCAGAATGTGTTTTACGTCTTTTACAGCTGTTTTGTGGCATGGTAATGCACCGGCAAACTCGTTTTACCTAAGAAAAGTATAAAAAACAAACTCCTCCTCTAACAGGTAAACTGTTAGACATGAGTGAGATCCAGAAATCTCAGTTCATCTTTGAAAGCACACACTAGAACAATGCTAATTCTGATTCTGCCAGTGTGATTTAGCAGATTAGAGTCAATGCACGACCCTTCATTTTAGAGTTATCTTAATTCAGTTCAACATTACACTAGTATTCTCAAAGGATTTAAAGGTGACAAGTTGGAGATTCAGCAAAATATGTAAACTGACAGCAGTCCTTTTTTTATGTCTCCAGTTTTTCCCTAATTGCTTCCATCATAGGATGGCCCTGCAGGCTCAGTTTGAATGTGCTGATGTGATGGCACACACTGCTATCAAGAGACAATCAAAAACAAGCAGAATAAACTGTCCAAAAAAAAAATCCCCAAAGAAGCTTTTACTAGAACAGGAAAAATGATAATGAAGAAGACAACCTCTGTTGAGTTTTGTGGTAAACAACAAGAGTTCAGGTTAGTTTGTAGCTCTCAAATAAACCTATTCTTGGAAACAAATTCTGGTGAAGTTCAAATGAGGACCAAACATGGCAGTTTGAACATCTTTATAATCATAGAACAGCCGAGTTACGAGTAAGGACGTTTTGTTGCCTTTCCTTGACTGAGGAACTTAAATCAGGAATGATGAAAAACGCTTGTGAGACATCAATGATTACAATATTCTCTGACAACTTAAGATAAAATTCTGCTTTAAGTTTTTCAAGCATTTTCAGGCTTTCAACAAAAGGATAGTCATTATAAAAGAAATATACAGTACTATTTAAGATGGCCCTTAAGGCCATTGTACAAACAAACAAGTTAAAAGTAAAATTTAAAGCAACAAACAGAGTAAGAAAGGAAAGTGGTCGTGGAAACATCAATAATAGTTTGAACAGATGGGTTTTGAAGTTTGTTTCAAAGGTATGAAGACAGAAAAGCTGCTGTGACTCATTCAAGAAAAATGAAGAACTTTGTAAATGTTCTAAACAAGTTATAGACTAAACTGTAGATTTGTTTTGTGGACGTCGACAGTCAAGTGAAGAACAGGCCTGAGTGTATATTTCAGAGTGTAAACTCTATGAATGAGACCTTCCTCATTTCTGCAGTAATAGTCCAGCAATACTTGTTTTGTTGTTGCATCATTTTGTTATTTCTCTGCCAAATACAGGACATTTCTTTAAGATGTAGCTTTGAGCATGACATCCAGAAATCCTTTCTAGTGAGGCGTTATAACATTTTCAGGACGGAGTGGCAGACACTAGACATGCTGGAGAAATCAGACCTCCTGGTTCAAGTCTTACCCTATTATCCAGATGGCTGAGGAGAAGGTAGATTAAGCCATTCTTGAAAGGAATGCTAACTGAGAGGAGACAAGAAGAAGAAACTGACACTCAGGCAAACTAAATGTCCCAGGAGTGTACATGTTGCACAACGGAACATACGTATTTCTGGTGAAACTGTTAGCAGTCTGTACTGTCCATAAAATGTATAAAATGTTACTGTTGATCTGCCTATACTTTGTCATAAGTTTGTGTGTTCAACAGTTGCAACAGTTGCAACTTGTCAAAAAAAGGAAAAAACTCTTACACTGCGTCCACATCGTGTGTTGAATGTGTTTTAGCCCATGGAGTTTACTAGCATTTTCTATAGCACATGTCCGCCACCTACATTTGAAAGGGGCTTGATGTAAAATATTCTATAAAATCTCACCAATCATGCTCCAGGATTTTTCTTTCACAGCTCTATTCCAATATAGATTTGATGTCATATACTGTATTCGACTGCAGTTATTCATTTCTCCTCCGTGGCCAATTTTCAAACGGTTGGCAATTTCTATGAATTTAAAGGAAAGCCATCCATATGTCACTACCAAGTCTCTGATTGGTCAAAATTAGCTCTGGTTTATCATTCAATGTTTGTTCAGTGGACTCATATTTTGTATGTAGAGTCTTGTGATGTATGAACGCAAAACTTTTGGAAGCCTGAAATGCACATTTACAGATGTTTAGACAAACTTCTAATTAAAAGTGGTCAAGGTCATATTATTGTTAAGACTTTCAGAGTAATTATGTCCATATATTTGACAATATATTACCTTTGGCACACTAAAGGACACATCTTAATGAAATATGAGTTATTTTCATTAGCTCCTTTTCCTACCTGGAAGTAAAAGGAACTTAATCTCTGAGGCTCCGCCTTTCGCTTCTTGTTAGTGCCATCCATTTTACAATGTCAACCTAGAGCCGGCCTCAGCAGTGTGTCTGTGTTTTGTCCACGTAAACAAAGAACTTCCTAACTTTTGCAAAAATGCATGTTCATTTTGTGCATATAAAATGAAAGCGTTAGCTCAGCAGAGAAATTGAGTGTGTGTGTGTTAGCCTAGGTGCAGTGCTGGCTGCTCAGACTCTTCCTGGAAGGGGCTCTTCCTCACTTTGTGATGTCACAATGTGAGGACTCACTCGTTTTCACGGTTGGGAGGGGCTGGTGCTAAGAGAGCAGGGTTTGAGGGAAAAGGTCAGAGATGCAAGAATGGAGCAAAATACCACTTTGGAGTTGTTATTAGTGAGTAATTAACATTACAATATGCTTATAAGCTCAAAAACGTCGATTTCCATTATTTAAGCCTCTAAAAGGGTTCCGCGTGTGATAGTTCACGTTTCCTGTCTATGTAAAATTTTCTTGCCATCCCTTCTCGCTTCTGAGAGCTCTCTTTTAACATGATCTCCTGCTAGCTTACAACCTCTCACACCCTCAAGCTAACATTAGTGGTGAAACAAAATGATGGGTAATGTTGGAGTATAGCTTTGAGTCAGATGCTTCAGACGAGGGAAGCAAAGACATTCATGAATCTATTTGACTGTTGATGCATCAGAATGAAGCAGAGTTAAGAGCTTTTGGCCCACCTAAAGTATTTACTATCACAAACATGATCTTTGTCAAACGGCAATTTTTTTGTCTGGTGAAGAAAAAATGCCATTTTAAGCTTAATTTTCTTAACATATGTCCTCCATCATGAGAAAAATGCCACAAGAACAAGTTAAAAACACCAAAAATTTTCAATTTTCACCAGAGTGGGCATTTAAAAATTGAATCCTTTAGTTCTGGAGTTTGGAGCAATTTGTGCTGAAGTTTATGTCAACAGTCATCCACCGTTCAGGGTCACACAGAAGAAATCATGATAAAGAGTTCATTTTGTCCAGTTTGACCTTTTTTCCATTTTTTCCACAAAAAAAAATGTTTTTTCAAAAATGTTGCTTTAAAAAAGCTCCGTCATCAACCAAAACAAAAGTTGTGTTTCCTCTGACATTTTGAAGTTTTTCCACCTGACATCAGGAAAAGCAGATCTGTCACACAGGTCTGCTGTGAAATTCTGCAACTTCAGGTGGGCTATTTTTTTTTTACCCACACCAGCCAAATTATGCAAAGAGCTTTGTGAAATATAGTCTGGGTTTTTTGGGGCAGAGAAACTCTTAAATCTTTCTGTAAGGACACACTTTGATGGAGCAAAGAAAATGCCACCAGCCAAACACAGATGTGGGGCGTTCGGGCGGGAGGGAGTTCAGATTGAGTTCCAAGATGGATTCATATGTATTCATGAATTCAGTCAGAAAAGTCAAACGGAAGCAGTATGATAATCTTGTAATAATTGCATTTTTCCCTGCAACTGTTTTTGGCAGAGCTGAGAGACATATCCGGAGACGAGCCACATCCAGATTGGAGGTGATGAGGGGGGTCGCAGAGACACGCCTTCACCCTGTACAAAAGGCAGGTCAATCCACCCCAGGGTCAAGTGGTGGCTGTGCGGAAACGGCTGAATGCATGGGTAAAATGATAGCTATCATTAGCACTTTGACGGCCACTTATATGTTTAATTAGGGAAGACAGACGGCAGATAATTGAAATATCGACAGATTTCTCTCAGTCACATTTGTCTTCTGATCTAAGGGGTGGTGCAGAGGAAATCGTACCAGATTTGTTAAGGAGTATAATTACAATAACCTCCTTTTATTACCTTTTTTCCTGTGTTTTGACCTCTGACTGAAGGGAACTCCTTTGTTTCAGAGCTTAGCAAACACCCCTCAAAAGGAACAACCAAAGAAATGTGTATTTGAACCATCAGGCTTTTTTCATACATGTCAGTCTGCTGGATACATGTCAGCGGCTGTCTGGAAAGTGCTGACATCGCTGCCCTTCTGTCCTGGAGCGAGCTTCAGCTGCGTGAACTTGGATGAGGCTCAAGGGTATACCCACTCGGCTAATGTGATGTAGCTCCAAGAAAGAAACAAATTGGCCTGACGTCTCATACGCTGCCTTGTCTTGATTGTGTGATGGCTTCTGCTGCTAATGTGTTACGATGGGTAGACCTGTGTGGGGAGGGAGACAGATGTGTGTGTGGGGGTGTGTTTGTGTGTGTAACACAGTGTAAGAGAGATAGAGAATCTAGAGAATGGGGGAAGGGGCTCAGTCTGCAAGATCAGCACAAGTGGAATTGCATTGATTCAGTTAACTGCAGAGTTGGAGCGTGATGTGGAATTCTGTTTATCAAGGGTGGAGTTTACACGCTCAGCTCCATTTTGATCTTATTTTCCACGCCGTATTCATAACAGGTCCCTGCTTTCTTACTTTTAGCAGCAGAACATTAAATCAGCCCTATATGAGCTGCTCAGCTACACCTGGAGAGGCCGTGCTTATTGTTTTCTCTTAAACATATAGCTTTATGATCCTTTCCTTATAGGTTTAAATCCTCATTTTAAAGTCCCCCTCAAATTGTGTTTTGATTTATTGTCAAAGCATTCCCAGTGTTCCAATAATTAAAATGTTGCTGGTTTTGGGTCAAATTAATACAAAAAAAACTGTGTTGCTTTCTAGGACATAGGCCGAATCCAAATTGCTTCCCTACCCCTATATTTATGGAGAAAATAGTGGCTATGTCTGAATTACCCCCGATCTCTAACTACTAAAAACTATATAGTGCAGAACTATCTAGTGTCCTGGATTTTAAAAGCAATTTGGACATCATGCTCACAACTATTTTTTTTTTTTTCACAGCAAGTGTGATGTCACAGATTTTACTAAGTGAAAATCTAAATAATACGAGCATTTCACGTCTATTTATGACTTCACTGTGTTGTGATGATAAAATGTTGATAGTTTATTTAAAATTACATATTCCTTCTGCTATCTTAGGGGTCCAGATGACCCAAGCCTTACATTGACGTGTTATCCATCCCATGACAAAGGTGGATAAAGGTGGACAGGATTTCATGTCTGCCGCAGACACCACTGAAGATAAAAAAATCATTGAAAAAAAAAAGTTCAGCACTGTCCTGAGAGGTCCAGATGACCCCACTTTTAATGTAAATATGCCTTGGGAAGCACAAGGGTTAAACGCACTTTTTTTCAGAAAAATTGTTCAAATGTGGTCTATATTCGCAAATGTAGTGAGCATCGATGCACACTGGTTTTTTATAGACTTCTGAGGAATTTCTACCGCACTCGATTTTGGAATTGCAGATTCAGACAGCCATACAAAATGGCAAACACACTTTATAGAGCACTATATAGTTAGTAGTGAAGGAATTCTGACATACCCAGTGCCTTCAAAATCAGACAGGACAACTGCTTGATCCATTCATCTTCTTCCGCTCATCTGGGACCAGGTCGCGGGGGCAGCAGTCTAAGCAATGATGCCCAGACTTCCCTCTCCCCGACCACTACCTCCAGCTCCTCTGGAGGGATCCCGAGACGTTCCCAGGCCAGCCGAGAAACATAGTCTCTCCAGCGTGTCCTGGGTCTTCCCCGGGGCCTCTGTCCAGTGGGACACACCTCTCCAGGGAGGCGTTCAGGAGGTATCCGGACTAGATACCCAAGCCATCCCAACTGGCCCCTCTCGATGCGGAGGAGAAGCGGCTCTACTCTGAGATCTCTCGGGGTGACCGAGCTCCTCACCCTATCTCTAAGGGAGCGCCCAGCCACCCTCTGGAGAAAAGTCACTTCAGCTGCTTGTAGTCGGGATCTCGTTCTTTCGGTCACGACCCAGAGCTCATGACCATAGGTGAGTACTAGAACGAAGATCGACCGGTAAATTGAGAGCCTTGCTTTTTAATTTATTTCAAGCCTTCCTTGATGATGTCATGAATAGTTGCCAATCATCTACATTAGTGTGTTACTGCTAGTACTTGGAAAATACATAACACAAGTTAGAAAAAGTCATGTAATAACACAAACTCAATACTTACATTTAAACATAAACTTCTGTACTTCAGAGCAGATCCACGTGAAGACGTGTTGTGGGTGAGATTCTAGGGTTAACTGCTGTTCAGGTGTGAAACCACTCTCAACCCAGGAGTGCCGGCCAGAGCACTACGTCAAGGCCTGGATGAGGCTACTGCAGTTGGATGGTGGAATGAAGGACAGAGGCAGGAGGATGGCTTTTATCAACTGTATTCCACACTTGAACTTTACATCCAGTCTTTGTAGGCGACTATGGGTGTATATGCGCGTGTGTGTGTGTGTGGTTTCTGGCAAAATAAGAAAATAAATACAATCTCAGTATATGACTTAAATTATAAGAAAAAACATAACAGAAATGGTACGTGCCCACGTGCACGACCACGTGCGCTCCGTGCGCGATATCAGACAATTAACACTTCTTTAGCAGCACATTACAAACTAAAATGCATTAAAACTCCTCAAAGAAAAGCATACATTAAGGAATAACTTACTTGGTCATGAACGCACACTTTGCACACTTTACAACTCGAGGGAACTTTCTAACAAATGATAACGCAGCGGCACACTCGTACGCACGGAGAGAAGCAGACAGAGAGCACGCTGTGCCGGAGCCCGATGATGACGTCTCTCTCCTAGTGCGCATGCGCCTAACTCAAAACCGAAAGTGAAACTTAAGACACAACTCTAACATCTGAGTCTTTTGTACAGCCGCCCCCAAAGGTGCGCAGCACCTTTGCTCCAGCAAAAGACTAAAGGAGCACAAAAAGAAAAAAAAGTCTCTACAAAGTCTCATTGTTCTCCTCAGGGAGAGCAGGTAAGGTGACTAGGCGTGCAACAGGTCGCGTGTAGGTCCTGTCCTTCACCTTCACGTCAGCTGATCTGATGCGCCCATCTGGACTGACGTGCACCTTGATGACGTGTCCGATCTGCCACAGCGCCCTGGGAAGCTGAGGATCCACAATCATGGCGACTGAGCCCTCCGTTATCGGATCCGATGATGACTGCCACGTCTGACGTATCTGAAGTCCAGGAAGGTACAGCTTGATGAAGCGAGTCCAGAAATGGTCTGCAAGCACCTGCGCGTGTTTCCACCGCCTTCGGCTCAGGAGCTCATCCTTTTGGTAGACCACTTGTGGCAATGCTCCATCTGGCCGCCCCATCAGAAGACAGTTGGGGGTCACAGGATCGGGGTCACTGACATCGGCTGACACATAGCCCAGAGGTTTTGAGTTTAGGATACTCTCCACTTCTATTAGCACTGTTCGGAGAACTTCCTCTTGGATGGGCTGTGCCCCGACTGTGATGTACAGTGCTGTTTTCACAGACCTTATCTCTCGTTCCCAGGCGCCGCCAAAGTGAGGAGAGGCAGGGGGGTTGAAATGGAACTGGATCTTACTTGGTGCTAAGAGTCGCTGAAGGTCTGGCGACATAGCAGCAAAGGCTTCTTGCAGCTCCTTCTCTCCACCCTTAAAGTTAGTTCCCTGGTCCGAGTACAGCTCTGCTGGGGTTCCTCTCCGTGCGATGAACCTACGAAGGGCCATTAGGAAGGAATCGGTGTCCAGCGAGCTCAGAAGATCCAGGTGCACAGCTCTCACTGTGAGGCATTTAAATATTATCCCCCATCTTTTCTCAGAGCGGCGCCCCACCTTGATGTTGAATGGTCCAAAGCAGTCAACTCCTGTAGAATAGAAAGCAGGCTTGAAGAGACGTAGACGGGCTTGTGGCAAGTCAGCCATCTTTGGAACTGATGGTTTTGCTTTCCATCGCTGACACTCTGTGCAGGTTCTCTGGAGTTTTCTGATTGCTTCTCTACCTCGTAGAATCCAGAATTTGCGTCGGATTTCAGCAAATACGCGCTCTGGACCTGGGTGCCTGAGCTGATCGTCATAGTTTCTTATGAGCAGCTGAGTGATGGGATGTGCGGGGTCAAGCACCACTGGATGGAGGCTGTCGTAAGCCAGAGTTTCAGAGCGACGAAGACGACCGCCGACTTTGATTAGCTGCTCAGTCTCATCAAGCTCAGGGGACAGAGTTAGTAAGCGGCTGCTGCGTGGGACATCCTTGCCAGCCTTCAGAAGCTTTATCTCATTGGGGAAGCTATCCTCTTGAACCCACTTCAGGAGAAATAACTCTGCTTGACGATAATCCTCAGCACTTAAAGAAGTGTCTTCTTTGGCCGCCCCATGCAGCTTCTCTGCTGTAGCACGGAGTAACTCTTGCCATGAGTGATGTTGGTTGAGCTCACTTAATCCTTGACTGTCAGGTGTAGCTGACACCCACCAGAAAGTGGATTCCTCAGCTCATCAGCAGTTGGAGTTACCTCAGCACTAGCAGCTGGAACTGCTGGCCATGTATCTGGATGCATGAGGAGGAAGGGGGGTCCCTGACTCCATCGGTTGGATTTTGAAAGGTCATGCAGGGTCTTTCCTCTGATGATATCATCTGCAGGGTTCTGAGCAGAATCCACATAATGCCAATGATGATGTTCAGTTAGCTCTTGGATTTCGTTATGACTGACGAGGTGATGTGGTATGTACCACGCTTCCTTTTCTTTGCTCAACTCTGAATCTTCAACTTTGGCGACGTATCCAGCCTGAATGAGTTTCTCCATCTCTGTTGAGTAGATCTCAGCCTTTTCTGGGTTTTTCAGGAGTCTTCGCTCAATAGCTCTCAGGCTTGGGATCACAGAATCAGGAGTCGTTTGCAGGCATGGCATATCTCTCTTTCTGAGCAGAGGAGTAGCATAACGAGACACCCCACTGACCTCCATTCTTGTTGTTCTGGCCTCGAGTATCTCAACGGCAAGGTGGTCTTGCTTGGAGCGAGTCACTATTTTGTCTCTCTTGAGGGGGATGATGTCAGTTTGCCACAGCTTCTCCACATGCTTCATCAGCTCACCAACTTGGGGTGGAATGGATGTCAGAAGGCACTGCTGTGATCTGTTGAACTGACAAACAACACTGGAGGGACCTTGCAGTGTCCAGCCTAACCTGGTGTGGATTGCAGCTGGTCCGCCGGGTGGGCCCAACCTGACAGCCTCAACAGGAGTGAGAAGATGTGGGTGGTCACTCCCGATTAGCAGCAGCGGTTGGATCTTCTTGAAGGGCTGAATAGATAATCCCCTCAGGTGCTTGTACTTCTTCTGTAGTGACTCGATCGGGTATGTGTGATCAGCCAGATCAATGTGGGAGGCAGTGAAGGCGTTTCTGATCTGGTACCGAGTCTTGGGCTTAGCCTTTGGTGAGATGGTAAAGGATACACAGGATCCACTCAGGTTTTGCACATCCTGCCTGATTGTGCGTAGGGGAAGGGTTTCTGGGTCACCTTGAAGCCCTAATTGCTGGGCAGCACTGGGCAGAAGCATGGTTCTTTCCGACCCATCATCCAGGATGGCATATGTATCCAGGATCTGGCCTTTGTTCCGGAGGAGGACAGGAACAACCTTGAGTAGGACACGGGTGCTTGCTGTTGGCCTGTCGAGATACAACACTCCAGTGCATTTCTCACCTCTGTCTTTCGGTTGATGTACTGTGCTCTCTGGAGGCCTCTTTGGGGGACCCGTGTTAACGTTGTGGAGGACCTTTAGGTGTTGACCTTGGCATACGCCGCAGAGCTTCTTCAGAGTGCATTGTGCAGCATGATGCGACCGGGCACAGCGCCAGCACCTTCGGTTGGTTTTGATCCACTCAGTTAGCTGCTCTGTTGACAGTGCGCTGATGGCTACACACTGGCTTAGGTGATGCTCTCTGTTGTCGCAGTATGCACAATATGGTGATGGGTTCCTTTGTGGGTCGCTGTTTTGCGAGCTCAATGGTTGAGGTTTGGTGTCTGCTCCATGGAACACTGCCGTGGAACGTCTAACTGTTGGTCCGTCAGTGTTCCGACCCTGTGGTTTATCCCTTACTCCTCTTGATGGTAGTTGGCTATCGAAGTCTTGACACCAAGATTCATACTTCAACCAGTTGGCTAGGTCAGTAAGGGTATATCTTTGGTCAGGGCGGTTGAACATGCACCTGCGGAACTCCGCTCTATGTTCAGGGGGTAACTTACTAAGTAGCTGTGCGACATGGGACCCACACCGCAGCTCCACATCTCCATCAGGGCCTAGGGTCTTCAGCATACCCACCAGTGACTGAACCTGCAGGGAGAACCTCTCGAAGGCGACAGCATCACCTCGTCTGACGTCAGGAGAATTCATCACTGCAGCTATTCTCTTCAATGCAAGTTGATGAGGTTGACCAAACTTCTCGTTTAAGGTTCTCATGGTGTCGGTGAATGGGGTTGGTGAGTAGATGTAAGCCTCAGCCACGAATTTAGCATCCTCCAACTTCAGGTGATTAATCAGTACCTGGTACTTAAACAGCTCACTACTCTCAGGAGGAAGTAGGTTCTCCAGCGCCATCTTGAGGTGGGCAAACTCTCCAGGATCTCGGTTGATGAGGTTTGGGATTGATGGGCGAGGTCCGTGATAGATTGCATCAGGGCTTGAACTCTGACTGTATAACTGATTGGGTGCAGGGGGGTGGTTGGACCCAGGAGTAGACTGAAAGTTGACATTTGGAGGACTCATCTGCACATGATGGGGTGTTGAAGTTAGCCTGATTGGGGAAGGAGATGCTGGAAGGTGATCTTCAGCATAGCGATGGTAACGACTGTGGGAATCAACATCTGGAGGTCTTGACTTTGTGTCGATTGAGGGTTGTCTACTTGACAGTGGCTGCCTCTGCTGCTTTGAGAGCGCTTGGCTGCGCAGGATCTGAAGCTCACTCATCATTTTATCAAGGCGCTCCAACACAGGTGACTGGGTTTCTACCTGCTCCATGTCATCACAAACTGGAGGTGGGGGTGGTGGCCAGTCTTCTTGACCATTCTCCACTTCTTCTGGAGGATTGGCATATGCTCCTGGAGGTGACTGGCAGCATGGAGCAGTATTCGTTGTGTCCATCATCCTTAAAATGTCACGCTGCATAGCACGCATGTCCTCATAATCTGCAGCCATCCGCTGATGTGATTGCTGAAGGAGGAGCCTTTCCTGGCGGATCTCCTCAAGCTGTGGATTTGGAGAAAATGACTGTTGTGGCCTTGGAAGAGGAGCATATTGAAGGAGGGTTGGGTCTCTCAGTCGGTATTGAATGGAAGTATGGGGTGACTGCTGGACCACTGGGTTATCTCGCTCATGCCACAGTCTCTCAATAGCGTAGCTGGAGTCCATTTCCACTGCTATTGGATCTCTGTCAGGTACTGTGCTGGCTGCTTCAGGGGATTGGGTCAAAAGTCCTCTTGACTCGTGTTCGCGGAAGGCTGGATTCCTGAGATCCACCTCATAATCTTCAAACCGAATAGGGGGACGAACTACTCGTCGGGGGCGTGCTCCACTCACTTCATAATTCCAGGCTTCATCCATCTTAATGGGTTAAGTGTGGTCTCATCCGGCTCGAAGGACCATTAATGTGGGTGAGATTCTAGGGTTAACTGCTGTTCAGGTGTGAAACCACTCTCAACCCAGGAGTGCCGGCCAGAGCACTACGTCAAGGCCTGGATGAGGCTACTGCAGTTGGATGGTGGAATGAAGGACAGAGGCAGGAGGATGGCTTTTATCAACTGTATTCCACACTTGAACTTTACATCCAGTCTTTGTAGGCGACTATGGGTGTATATGCGCGTGTGTGTGTGTGTGGTTTCTGGCAAAATAAGAAAATAAATACAATCTCAGTATATGACTTAAATTATAAGAAAAAACATAACAGAAATGGTACGTGCCCACGTGCACGACCACGTGCGCTCCGTGCGCGATATCAGACAATTAACACTTCTTTAGCAGCACATTACAAACTAAAATGCATTAAAACTCCTCAAAGAAAAGCATACATTAAGGAATAACTTACTTGGTCATGAACGCACACTTTGCACACTTTACAACTCGAGGGAACTTTCTAACAAATGATAACGCAGCGGCACACTCGTACGCACGGAGAGAAGCAGACAGAGAGCACGCTGTGCCGGAGCCCGATGATGACGTCTCTCTCCTAGTGCGCATGCGCCTAACTCAAAACCGAAAGTGAAACTTAAGACACAACTCTAACATCTGAGTCTTTTGTACACGTGTTTCTCCTCCTTGTCATAAGCATGGCATTGATCACCCTACCAGGGAAGTAGCTAGCTACCCGTAAGTTGCTACAGATCTTCTTTAAAAAAAAGTCTCAGGACCTGCAACAGGGTTCTTACAAGTTTCTTCAAGTTAAATTTCAGACTTTTTAATATATATTTAAGGTCATTATTAATTTTAAAAAAACTCAAAATTTCTCAGCCTGTTTCCCCATTTTATTGATTATTTCCCATGTTATCAATGAATTCCCATTTTATGATCAAAGTTGTACTTGTTGTTTGTGGTTTGTGCTGTAATGCTCTAGTGCGCTTCTTTATTTTCTTCTTTTTAAACCAGCAGTCATCAATCATGTATTGGTGCATAGTGATCGGTTATGCCGCTGTTCATTTAATTTAGTTTTTTCTTTTCTTTTTTTCTTTTTATTCAACAAAAGAAAATAAACCTGCAATACAACCAAAATTTGGAAACTCAAACTTAAAAAAAGTGAAAAGGGGGCAGAAAGAAGACAAAGCTTATAGTGTCTGCCTCTTTTAACAAATAAATCAATCAGTGAAGAGGAAAAACATTACATGGATTTATTTCTATGTTTTTATTCATAATAATCATGACTTTTTAATAAGAAATATGAAAAGGAGAAAGCACAATTTTCAAGGCTCATATATGAAAATGCAATCCCATTTTAAGGGTTTTTAAGGTTTTATTTCCAAATTCATAAATTCAACGCTTTTAGGACTTTGTAAGGCGGGAAATTTGTATATAAGAGAACTAGACTGAACGACCTCTGCCTTCTTGTGTTCCAAACAGAAAATATCTGCTGGCTCCAAGAAGCTTCTATTCAGAGATAAACTGCTTCTATTTGTCAGAATAACCATTATTGCTCTGATAAATTTTTCTCAACATGTTCTTGCTAAATCCTATTTTTTCATGATATTTTTACTTTATGGAAAGTTAATTAAATTACAAACTGACCAATCGGATGCCTCAGTGACGGCATGTGGTGCCCACTGGCACCCACCTTGAACGTTTGAGTGACAGATTATCCAGAGCCCACGGTGTGGACTTTGAACAATCTTACTCCTGATTGGTGATAGAAGTTGCCATAGAAACGTTGACTCAATCACTGTTGTCTGGCTTCAACATGGTGACGTTCATATCGTGGAAAAATGGCGACCGAATTGGCTGGAGCTGGAAGTAAGGCATTTTCTATAGGAGCTTCACCCAGTCCAGTTCTCTTTTACAGTCAATGTTTTGTATACAAGTGGATGCATTGGAAGCTTGAGGGAACTTGTGGCCTGTTGATTGTAGATTTTACATAACAACTATGTTTTTTATGGCCTTTTTCATCTGCTCCTGTTTTCCAACAATTTGTATAAAGAAATACCAATGAAACACAATTTTCATTTTTTTATATACTTTCTCCATCATAAGAAAAACACAAGAACATGATTTTTATTGCAGCGGGTCTTTAAATAACTTGAATTTTCTCCAATGGCTGGAAAACAAAGGAGGAGTCTATTATGCTCAGATGTGATGGCACTGTTATTCCCACTGACAATAATCCACAATCATTCACAAGATTGGATGCAAACAACACCATCATCTGTGTAAATTAGAGAGAAATGTGCTACACATTCAAAATAAACACCAGCATGTGTTTCATATTCAAATGAAATCTGCTGAATCTTAACAAAATGCTCCTCAGGTCTCAGCTCAGAATGTGATAAAATAAACTGTGAGCCAAGAATGAGTTTCCTATATCTTTGTCTGTGTGTTCTCCAAGTAGGTAATAAAGGACATTTGAAAAAAAAACGATTTTATTTTTGAAAACGTCACTATAGCACAGTCAGCCCCCCTTTATTTAGCACTGAGTGGATGTATGCAAACGACTAGGCTCTATTTTAAACATCCATTTAAAAATGGGCATGCATTTCTGGAGCTTCCCTCTCTGCCACACTCTTTCCTCTGCTCATTTCTGTGTCTGTAGCTGTAGGGAATTTGTCTCTGAGGGTTTATCATGACTGCCTCACATACACCCCACTCCCAGCCTGTGGGTTTGTCATTTTGCTGATCCTGGCTCTTTTTCATATTTCAGTATTCTTATCATCCACCAGCAGTTAGATGATCCATTTCACTTATTTCTCAGAAGTGTGACTTCAGCCTTATTCAGTATCTACAGAAAGGATTCAGAGAAAGAATGGATAGCTGTGGGTTTTTTTGTGGAGCGGAGGGGCAGCTAGTTAGCGATGGAGGTGGCGGTGGTGGTACTGGTAGTGCATGATGCTTTTTTTATCTAGTCAGCAAGGGTAAAATGTCAAGCATTTCTTAGGGAAGCAGCTCCATAGGATTCCATTCAAAGCTTTAATCTTAATTGAGAGCATCACACATTGATATTCCATAGGCTTCTTTGCCCTTCGCCTCTCAGCTACTTTCATTTAGAGGACAGCTGCACTGCACTACAGCATGGGGATTGCTTTGTCAGACAGCCAAGAGGCCAAAGGCAAGGTCAACCTCTCATTGTAATAGTGGCTTTACTATGGAGCGAAGGTATCACCTCCATGGTGATGTCACGCCGTTTGCAGTCATTTTTGAACCTTTTACAGTCAAACTAACGCAAAAGTGTCAAATACTGGATTCGTGTAAGTGGGAAAGACTCATAAATAAATATCAACGTACACATCAAACTCAGACTTTGCTAAATTGTTGGTAGTCTCATGCTACATTCACACCGTGCTCGCATATGTGAATTCAAGCAACCACTTTAATGAAAAGTCTTTATAAACGCGTGAAAGTACAGGTTTTGGGCTTCAAAACTCTTATGTTCATGTGTTCCTTTACAAGTTTTTGAGTGGTAACCTACGCATTGTTCACTTTTAATGAAAAGTCTATGTAAACGCACGTTAACCTGAATTCCAGGCTTCCGCGTGTTCACATGTCGTTACACAAGTTTTAAAGTCGGTCGCAGGCTCTAAACAAAACAGGCGTTCATTGATCCCGTGCTGGGAGTTTTACTGGTTGAATTTCTGAACTCTAAATTGTGCTCAATTGTGACCAGTCAGGGACTTGGTAGTGACCTGTGGGTAGCATCCTTTTTATTGCACTCAAATACCAACTGCTGTATACTTGATCACAAAGGAGAAATTAATTATTGCAGTTTGTGTCCAAATATAAATCTATGGCACCATGTCTTTTGGAATAGAGCTGTGAAAGAAAAAGCTTGGAACAAGATTGAAGGGATCTGCACCTCCTTGACTTTTTGGACCTGATCTCTATAAATTATAGGTGTCAGACGAGTGCTAGTAAACAGGAAAAAGAAAAACAACAGAAGAAGAAGAAGAATCTTCTCTCTGCCGCTTCCTGCTTGTCCGCTGTATGAACACCAGTGGATGGATGTGCATTCATGAAACTTTGCATAATGCATTCTTAAACCCGTCATATGCGACTGGTGTGTCAGTACCTAGTCCGTTATCAAGCTCTACGTACAAAACATGCAGTCACTGAATGTGCGTCAAAAGTTAAACCAGTTAACTTTGACCAATCAGGGACTCAGATTAGATGTTGACATTTGGGTAGTGTTCTTTTTAAAACAAGAAGTTCATGTAACGAGGGGAGGAACGGGGTAGGCTCCCGCCCCTCTTTTCTTATTAGAGTGTGATCGGATGCTGTGCAGGAGTCAGGACAACCAGGTTAGCCATACCAGGGGGGGATGACAGTTTATTTTGTCACAGGGTTTTAAAAGAATAAAAATAAAGCTAAAAGTCCAAATAAAAATGTCCAGGCACGAGGGGTCCACTTGAAGGTCCTGGTCCAAGGAGCACGCAGTCCAAACCCATGCTAAAAACACATAAAACAATAAAAACCAGGATAAAAATCATAAAAAAAACGCATGCAATAAAATAATCTAAAATGGGTTTGGAAGGTCCCCTTGGACAATTTAAAATGAGGGGAGACAGAGAGGGTACTTAGCTCAAAGAGGGTGGGGTCGCAACAACCTCTGCTGATGTCCTCCTGCGCTCCCTCTCCGCCTCGCTGCCGCTGCCCCGGTGAAGGCTCTTGTTGCTGACTCCCGCTGCTGGCGCCCAAATCTCCAAGTTGGGCCCATATGTTCCACGGGGGCTCCACAGACCACTGGCGCTTCACAACACCGCTTCCTGTGGCAAGCCCCCCGGTTGACAGGGGCAGCTCTTCTTCAATGTCTGGCCATCTTCTGTGCCTGGTTCCCCCTTTGGCTTTACTGCTCCTCCTTTTAAAATGTTCAAAATGGAGTCCCCTGGTCCCGCACCTGTGGCTCATTAGTTCATTTAGTGGGGCATTCACTGCCCCTCAGAGTCACAGGATTTGGGAGTAGAGCCAAGGAGAATAAAAATCACAAATAAAAAAAACATTTTTAGAAAAAGTTAAAAATCCACCCTGTGACATTCAAACCGATCATTTATCACGGAGTAGAAACTACTAACTGCGGTTTGTGCCCAGCCAAAATGATATGACACCCATCCCGTGCCCCTGAAGGGCCATTTGTAAGAGTAGCGGTCTCCGAAATGTTTTTTTAAGGATAAAATGTGGAGAGTTTTGACCCTGCATCCCTCCACCGCAAAAGTGTTCCACATTTACATTTAATAATAATAATAATAAATTTTATTCATACAGCGCTTTTAAAAGATACTCAAAGACGCTATTAAAAACAAAGAAATTACATTAATATGTAAATAATGATATTTTGTTTTGGCATGACTTTTTAAAGTTAAGCAATGCCTCACCTGCCGTCATGACATTTACAACTTACTGATAACAAAATTAATGTGTTCACTAACCTGTTCCTATTTTATTTCATTGCAGGTTGTGATGCCTCTTGCATGGTAGTTTTGAAATTATTTCAGTTTTTAAATGTTAAGCAAAACATTTTACATTGATTGTATGTCTACTTGTGGACCATTGACAACGTTATTTGAGGTTTTAACCTTGATAAGGGTTTAAAAAAAAAAAAAAAGATTCGTATTCCCGCTGCAGAGAAGCCCATTTTATTTTTTGCAAGGGGCCCCCAAACTGCAAAGTCTGCTCCTGTTAGGAGTAGGGGGAAGTCTTTAGGGGTAGGGGAAGAATTCTGATTCGACCTGAGTGTTTCATATAACGGAATAAAACTATGAAAGAAAAAGTCTGGAATGAGATTTGTGAGACTTGCTTTGACATTTTGCACCTCTTCCAAATGTGAGTGCATACGCTAGTATTAGGTCACGGCAGTCCTGGAAAGCGTGTTGTAAGCCTAGTGTACAAAACTTGTGGATCTTCCAGCTTGAGACAGAAAAAAGTAGAAATTTAGTTGTTTCCTCTTCCAAAAAGTCAGTGTTAAGGAGCTCCACTTTTCTTTTTCAGTTGATAATTGGCTGCCCTTTCTCCCTGGCTAACTGTCAATTGTGTCGTCAGGTAAACTGAGGACAGGAGGAAGGTGTGGGAAGACTCATCGTTCCACCTTCCAGGGGTGATGAAAACAGATGGAAATAGAGACTCTCACGCGTCCATGCGGGAGCTGTTTACAACCGGCTGCGCAGCCCCTATCTGCGAGGCTGAGGACCCAGCTCGTCTCCTTTTCTCATGCACCTGCCTCAGCTCACTGCTGACGCAGATGTACTGTAAAGAGATGGCAACACTGATAGGTGTGCGTGTGCATGTCAAAGTGGCCCCAGGGGGTAAGCCGTTCTTAAAACACAAAGACCGAAAAGACAAACATCTTTTTATCTTCCACACTTTTCTCGTCAATCACTCAAAAGTGTCATTCCAAACAGATTTGGGAAGAACTCCTTGATTTAAGTGTTCCCCTCGCTGCTGATGGAGGATTAAAGTGCTTTAAAGATTTGTTATAAAGCACACGCGAAGAATACCGGGTTCCTATAGAGAGACTGCGGCTTCTGGCAGATTTATCAGGTGATCAGGGTTTGACAAAGCTTCAGAGGCTGCTCCTATTTCAAAGTCTTTTTTCACCTGGCTGTGTGGGAAAGCACAACTCCCGTGCTTTCCACTCTTTCTATCAATCAACTGCAGCCGTATTGACCCAACACCTCAGCCGCCACTGACAAATAAACACGGTCCCTCTCCAGATGACACGGCTGCTGAAGTCCTCAGCGGGACGTTGCGAAAGAACCTTTGAAGAAGAGGGTCACTTTATCACGCGAGTCAATGAAACCTGTTCTCACAACGCAATGATACTTTACTCTTTCCAATAATATGGAATTTACTTTGTACCTAATCAGTAAACCTGAGAACCCTATTCAAAACATAGATTGACTTTGCATCTCTGCTTTCAAAAGTCTCCTTTGAAAGAAGCCCGTCTTTTCAACGATGATCGTTTGCTCATCCTGTTTACAATTAACTTTTTCCACACAAAATATGTATGAAATGCAACATTCTGGCAGCGTTATTTAGGGTAACTTGACATAAAACGAGCAGTTTTGTGCGGAAAAAGATCTGCTGCTTCACGCATGAGTCAAGGCTCATGCTCTCCTCCTCAGAATGTAAAAATAGCACCACACTCTCACTCAGACACTTAGTGTGACTTTCTGACCTTGCCTGTTTAGAAGACACTTGAAGCTGACACAGGCCCTTTAAATGCTTGACAACACAGCAGCAAACAGACACACAGATCCACTTCAAGTTAAAGCCTTTCGGAGCTTTGATGCTGTCAGCCTGTAGGCAGATAGTGAGGTTTCATCTTTGCTGCAGAAGAAAGAACAAAAGCACAGGAAGTAGATAAACGGGCAGTTTTTAAAACAAACCCTTCCTAACATGTGATGCACAAGGTCAATTTCCACACTCATTTACTCCTCTTCAACACCGGACTGCTGCTTTTTGAGACCATTTACTGTTTTACACCAGTTTGGTCATATGAATGACACTAAATTGGCTCATAAGGCTGTTTAACAATCAGCTACAGCGCGTGATATATAGTAAAATTCAAGCCATTCCAACACGTAACAGGGGGCTTTAAAATGTTTGTACGAACACTTAGGTCAGAATGCCTTCACTTAAATTCTTCAGGAAACAGCAATCAAGGTTTACAGCTTCAGGCACAGAGGAGTCAAGGAATTGCTTTTTTGCAGGCTGATGCAGCTGTTGTTTGCATATGACTCTTTCTCAGTGTCTGTGCAGAGTTTTAGAAAAAATTAGGAGATAATTCAAACCTCCTAACTGAAAAATATATATTTTTTAAATTAATTTAATATTTTATGTCTCTGAAACTTCAACATTATATAATATTATATAATATTATATAATATTATATTATATTATATTATATTATATTATATTATATTATATTATATTATATTATATTATATTATATTATATTATATTATATTATATTATATTATATTATATTATATTATACTTTGATATAAATGTATGTGTGTTTTTTTATGAAATATTGTTGTCAGATAAAAACTTTGTGATTGAATAAAAATTCCTGAAACTTGCTCTGATTTTTATGAATTATAGGTTCAATTAATTGACTACAATAAGAAAATACATTTTTTTTTAGACCAGAAAACCATTTTTAAACTATTAATAATTAATTAATTGTACAGTATTTAGAGTGTTTTAACAAACACTGAGAGAAAAAATAAATAGATAAAAAAATATTGCTTTCATGGTCATTTTTAAAGGTTTTTATTGCATTTAGCTGTGGATGTTTTGTTTTTTTTTTTTCGTTTTTTTTAGTAATTGAACGCAAAATTTTAAACTGGTTAATAATTCAATTTACATTTAAATGAAGAGTTTTGCGCGTTAAAGGAAAAAAGCTGGGACTTGGCCCTATGTAAACTGAAATTGCCCACACTTGTTAAAACACAAATAGCTACAAAACAAAACACGTTTCCAGGAAATCTAACTTAAATCTGACTCACCTCTTTTAGACCTGATTGTTGATATATTTGCTGAATCATGTGAAACAAAAAGACATGACAAAATAAAACAATGTGGAAGACACATCTTGCTACCATGTAGATAAATTCAAGAACAGACATGGAGCAAAGTCATGAATGGATTGCAAAGACTTTTAGGACCACCGTAAAAGCAATTTTTCACAAATACAATTTTTCACACAATGCAAAAACTGAATCTTAAGAATATAAAAAGACTTGTTTCAAGAAAAAAATGTCTTCCTTTCTGTCTTGGAAGAAAAATATTCTTATCTAGAAACTTCTTAATTTCATTATGATCTTAGGTTTAAGAAAACATGACTTGGTAACTTTATTTTTTTCTCACCATTTTTTTTTTTTTTTTGGAAGATTTTTTGTTCTTATTTAAGAAAATGTTCAAATTTTTGACACTTTTAAGGGCTGGTTTTTGTAGTGCAATGACTCCGAGAACACAATTCAAGATTTAACTCTTCAATTTGTACTTTTCATTATTATCATTTTTATCTTTGAGGAACAATGTAAGTAAGAGGAACAAATAAAGTCAAAAAGATGAATGGCAGCAACACCCGTTGAATTATTTCCACAGACTTGTTAGGATGCAATGATTCAGAAGTGGCTGAAAGTTTGTCGGCGGCTTGTCATCAGAGATCTTAAGATATGTATATTTTATTTTATTTATATATTATATATATATATATATATATATATATATACACAAATATAAGTATATATTTATTGGTTGGAGAATAAAAGGCAATGACTGAAACAAAGCAACTGATAGAGAGGTCCGTCTCTGAGATGGGGATACATCTGCAGCTTTTGGAGCTGACTGTGCACATAGCGAGGTTGCATAAGAAAATAAATCTTATTGTTTATTTGAATTACTGAGTCCTCTTTTGTACCTGCTTTGTCCTGCTCTAGGTCACGGGGAGGCTGAAGCCTACCAAGACCCTGCCTGGTGAAGGCGGGATACACCCTGGACAGTCTGTCACAGGTCTGCACAGAGACAGTCAACCACATTCCTGTGAAGCATGTTTTTGGACTGTCAGAGGAAGCTGGAGTTCCCAGAGAAAACCCTTACATGCACAAGGAGAACATGCAAAATCCACACAGAAAGGACTCAGCTTGGATTTGAATCTTCTTGCTGTGACGCCAACCACAACACCACCCTGCAGACCTAAGCAAAAACTTTTTCCTCAAAAAGCTGTCAGAAAGACCATTGCAGTTTCAGTAACAACCACTGATTTTCCTTCTGCAGAAAACCTAAAGCAAAATTTTTAAAATAAAATAAATGTAAAAGGATTTATCAGCCTCTTCTATGCGTGGCATGGCTAACTGTTGTTGATAAGTTATAAGATTGAATAGAAACTTTCATGTAATTGTGTCTGTGCTACTTTCTCTGAAAGTATCATAGATATTTTTTTTTTTTTTTTAAAAGTGCTTTAAACATAGTTAATAAACTGTCTATTTTAACTGGAACAAGACAAAAACAAAAAGGATTTTGAGGCAGAAAGATGAATGAAACTCTGTACTTGCTGTTAGTTCTGGATCTACTGAGTTATTTTTCTGTAGCTTCATGAATCTGAATGTAAGAAAGAAGGAAAAAAGTTACTCAAAAATACTTTCATTTCTCCCTAGTTTCATGATGTATTACTTAAACAAAATTATATTTCTAATGCATTTAATTTCTAGTGTGAGTTCAGACTTAAGAAAAAAATGTGATTTCAAATACATTGCTCATCCTTTTTCTTACATGTAACCTTTTGTTCTAATTTTTTTTCTTCGTTTTTTCTAAGTTAATTCCTCCATGAAATAACCCAGAACAAAGTGCTTCCTTCATCTTTGGCCACAAAAAGAACAAACAAGCACGAGGGTTCACTATTGGACAAAGGCCTGCTTCTCCTTAAATAGATCCTTTATAAGCACGATGTTGGCCAACCACAAACTTCTCTTGCTGACAGTCTCGAAGCAAACACTTGGTTGTTCCCCAGTTATTTAGTAGCGGCTTAGCGCTAAACATGATGACAGAGACAGCCAAAGAATGACAGAATGGGTGTGTGAACCGGCAACCAGCTGCTCTGGTGTGCAGCGGCCGTTAAATCAGCTGGGGGGATAAGGAGCTTGGGTTATATTGAGCAGAGGGCTTCTGAGAAACTTCAGGCAGGAATTATGACACAAGGGAGAAGTTAACATGACACATTAGTGGGAGAATGACACACCCAATTCCAAAGAGGCGAGCTAGACTTCACCAAACACATGACACCGCTGCCATTTTTGAGTTTTAAACCTCCAGAGAAAAGTAAAAAGAGCTGTTATGGCTGTTCTCATTATGATTTCTTTAATCTCGTTTCTGCTTCCCCATTTTGTGAGTTCTTAAACTAACAGAATCTGGTTTAAAATCTTCCACTAACCACTGAGCCCCTAAAAAGACATCAAAGTAAAAAATAAAATGAATAAATAAACAAATAAATGTATTGTTTTTTTAAAGAAACATTTTTTTCTTCCAAAAAAAATTGAAAAAAAAAAATCTGGTTACTATCTGGTGTGCACCAGACAGGAACTGGTGCACACCAGATAGTAACTAGTGCTCACCAGACAGTAACTGGTGCTCATCAGACAGTAACTGGTGCTCACCAGACAGTAACTGGTGTGCACCGGACAGGAACTGGTGCACACCAGATAGTAACTGGTGCTCACCAGACAGGAACTGGTGTGCACCGGACAGGAACTGGTGCACACCAGATAGTAACTGGTGCTCACCAGACAGGAACTGGTGTGCACCGGACAGGAACTGGTGCACACCAGATAGTAACTAGTGCTCACCAGACAGTAACTGGTGTTCACTAGACAGGAACTGGTGCTCACCAGACAGGAACTGATGCACACCAGATAGTAACTAGTGCTCACCAGACAGTAACTGGTGTTCACCAGACAGTAACTGGTGTGCACCAGACAGGAACTGGTGCTCAACAGACAGTAACTGGTGTGCACCGGTTACTATCTGGTGCGCCAGATGCTAACTGGTGCCTACCAGATAGTAACTCGTATGCACCAGATATTAATTTGTGTGGACCAAATAGTAACTGGTGCTCACCAGATATTAATTGCTGCGCACAAAATACTAACAGGTGCTTACCAGATAGTAACTTATGTGCACCAGATAGTAACTGGCACGCACCAGATATTTATGTGTTCGCATAAAAAGTAACTGGTTCTCACCAGATAGTAACTAGTGCACACCAAATAGCAATTTGTGCTCACCAGATGGCAAATTGTCTGCGCAAAATACTATCAAGTGTGCACCAGAGAGTAACCAGAAAACTTTTTTTTACTTCTAATTTTTTTTTTTTTGTACTTCGATGTCCCTTTAGGAGCTGCGTACAAACCAGTTAGAAATTTTTTTTTTTTTTTTTGTAGTGGTTGAAGTTGTTTATTTTTTTCATCCCAAAAATCATGATGTCCCCCACCCCAACCGTCACTCTCTTCCCGGATGAAAGCCTATTGCAGACAAAACATTTTCCCCGTGGACTAGACCCGCTTTCCAGGCTGGGCCAGAACACGGCACTGGTGTCAGAGCAGAAGTTGACCCTTAATCAGCAACAACGGAGCACCGCAATTGTCTTTCCTTTAGATAGGTAGGCTGTGCTCTGAGGTCTGGGGGGGGGTTGTGGAAAAGGGAAGAGGCTGTCAGAAGGGGGACAGAGAGTCTGCCTTAACCTCTGGGGCTGGTGGGGGCACTACCGTGCACTAATGGACCCCTGTCATCATTACGGACAGAAACAGGAGGGCGCCTGCCAGCTGCATGACCCCCATAAAACAGAGCAGGAAATCCTTGCGGGGAATGAAAGGGAAAGACCTCCTCTCTTCTCCTCTCTTTTCTTCAGCTCCTTATTTATGCTGGCATATTGCAGCGTCACACTTGTGAAACCAGAGAAAATGGTGAGCATCCACCAAAGGAAGCAAAACCGAGGTGTTGACGGCATTGGAATGTATGGAGGGCGATTTGTCGTTTCAACAGCAGCTGCACGGGTCATTTACCCGTGTTGGGAAATCCAGTAAACTTGCTGTTTTTCACCTCTTGTTAACAGGCCCTGTCCGTTTTATAATGACTGTGTCACACGAAGAGAAACCTGTATAATTATTACATGTATAGGATCACCCTTTGCTCTGTGGCCAAAGTCCAGGGCCTGTAATGTGGTGGGACTTTGTCATACTTCTGTCCCTGGAGTCCACTGGAACGTGACAAGCTCTTTATCACAGAGCCCTCCTATCAGAACCCGGGAGTTTGAGCATAAACACGATCAACACGACGTCCCCAGGAAGTCAGGTTCCTTATTACAGCCAAAAGATAGCAAGCTTTATTGTAGATGTGGAGCTACACATTAATCCACTCTGCTGGAGTCTATCATGTGATTTTATTTGTCACTACCAGTAGTATAGTCATAATTACTGTTGAGTGTGTCAGGATGTGGCAACGTAAAAAAAAAAGATTTAATTTAAAAAAAAAAGTGTTTTCATGTGCATGAACAAACTTGCAGGCATGAATGTGTGCACTCGTCTGTGTGTCCATGGAGACATCTGTGTGCGTGTTTGATGGCTGCATGATTCACAGTGTCACAACTTTGAGCAGAAACGACTGGACATCCTGAGCGGAAACCACAGCCATCGAAGCTGCATTTTCCTCCGACATCCACTCTCACAAAGAGTCACTTGACTGGACCCTCAGATAGGAAGTGAAAGAGGAAGCTCCTCGTCCATCCTGTCCTCCATCCCAATCTCTGCTCTGCGCTTCACGTGAAGCCCGGCTTCTAGACCGTCACCCGGCGTGACGCTGTGCGGTTGCAAAACAACGGTGGAAGAACTGGCTGAGGCTGGAACTGGTTTGCGGCTGAGGGTCAAACGTCTGGGCAGTTGACATGCATGATTAGTGAACACCATTGATGTTGGTGTAGAGTGCAGTGATTGATCAGCTGTGTTTCTGCATAGTTGATAAAAAAAAAAATTCAATCTTATCTGTGTCAGAGCTTTGCAAGGAGACAGCTGAACACTGGAGATGGGCATCCAAGAGACAAGTGCTCTTTTGGCCTCCCCTCGTGGCTCGAGGCCTCTGGCTGTGTTCATTGGTGCCTGCAGCCTGGCAGCCTGCATTCCTCTGCTTCTCCCCACACAATGGTGAGCCTCTGCAGCATTCCTCTGTCTGTGTCGGCTGTCTGAGATGAAGCCAGGTCTGGGCGAACCCGGCGCTCAGCTGCAAAGCTGGCTTGCGGACGACGGTTTCTACTGCAGTGGCTGAAAGTGTTTTAAATTTATTACACTCGACAGAGTTCAGAATAAATATGGGAGGCCTGTTTTCTACCTCATTTAATGTACAAACGACTCCTATAACAAGGCCTTAGCATGTCTACGTAAACAAATTTCCACCGCTCGCCCTGTGTTTGTCTCTTTCTGTTTTTTTCCTGTCTCACTTGTTCTGATGCCACAGCCATGCAGACACCTTTCCCTCCTGCTGACTCAGTACCCAGCCTCAGGCGCTGTGGGCTCAGGGTGTTGGATAGCAGGGGACGGGGGGGGCTGTGAGGCTCCCCACACATCAGGCGCTTCGGCCAATCACATGCGAGCGAAAAGAGCTGGCTAATCGTTTCTACGATGGCACACTGTCACACAGCACCACAAACCGCTCCGCTCGCCAACACTTCCACTGTATTATTCCACTGCTGCTTGGAAATCCACACGTGATGTAAGCAAGTGCGCAAATGCATGAACGTGCACGCAAAAAAGAAAAGAAAAAAAAGCTAGAAATGAAAGTGCACTTTATCATATGTGTATAGGAAGCATTTGTATTGATTTTTTTTCAATTAAAAACCTTCTCTTGATCTGTTTTACATCCGAAATGCCACAATTTCATTACACTATTGATTTTTCAAAGATATTTAGAGATCTGTACATAAATTAAAAATATAAACTCAAGTGTGTGTTTATCTGCAAAGACATGATGCTTTCTTCCATTTCCTGCCGCATCTTTTGATTTTAGCAGAAATCAACCCCCCTGTGCAGCATGGGGTTAGTACTTTGGCACCTGTGCCGCAACTTAAGATTTCCTTAACAGACGGGCGAGGTCAGAGCTGTCGGTTGAGGGGAGGGGGGGTCTCACATGAAAAGAAGGGCTGGATTTGAGGGGGCACGAACACAACCACCTGTCTGCTGACACACCCACAAAAGGGCAAAAGTGTCCCGCCGCATGTGAAAAAACTAAGATTTCCAGCGCCGCTGCAGAAAGGCAATAAACCCAATTTACAATGTGACCACTTATCATGCATTATCACTCTGGCCTTGGAGCCATTACCGTCATCCAAATATTATTGTAGTCTTGAACTGGGAACGATCTGCGGTTTTGGAATCTTACTCCTATCAAGTGAGAAAAATCCTGCAAAGCCGAGAAGCGTGGCGCTCTGCGCCGCTGCGGTGGTTGTTTTCCCCTTCCTCTGTTAATGAATGCAGAGGTGATGTGTTTGTCCGAGGAAGAGAGCGGAGGGGAAGCATGATTTCCACCACATTTTATCTGAGCCCCACAGCCCCTGTCAGCGAGCGTTCTGCTTTCACATGCTGGGGTCCCACAGGAAACAACACTCCACGAAGGGCAAAGGTCAGGGAAAGACCATTCACCACTAAACTAATAGCACCAACCTTCTCGTCAGGAGAGCACCCAAAAAGCAAAGAGTTGAGCATTTAAATGCAACTAAAAGAATTGCACAAGTAGATTTTGGCCATTGTTCAAACATGTTTTAAACCCATTGACTGCAAAAAATTGATTTAAAAAGATATAAACAACAAGTTTAAAGTTCTTCTGCAGGGACAACAGCATGAGACATACGTTTAAAAAGTCACATTAGGTTTATTGAATCATAGTAAATGAAAAACAGATTCGATTAAAAAAAAATCTGCCTTATTTGTATGATTGTAAAAGAGAAGCAAACAGTTAACACGTCTGTCCAGCAGAATCAGCTTCATACAAGTGAAAGGAGGGAGATTTTTGTGTAAAAAAAATAATTTTTGTTTGTTAAAAATCATAAAAATGAAAATCAGGAGCTGAAGCAGAGGTTAAATGTATGTTAAGAAAAGCAAATATATTCTGATTTCAAGTATTTCTGTCAGACAAAATACAGATATGACTGTATAAAATAAAAACATCTCATACATGTCCTGCATGCATGTTTGAAAACTTGCTTTACTATCATTTGAGTCTTTTCTCTGGATGATTTTTGGATAAAGGAGGATGAAATCAACGTGATCTTTGTGGGAAAAGGTCAAGTTCTGCTCATATTAAATACTCGGGAGATGAGGGGTTGTCACTGGTGGAGCCGGTTTCGTGGTAACAGTTCGCCCCGGACAGTTTCTCACATTTGAGTTTGTAAGCGTCCCTCTCCCGGACCAGTCTGCTGAGTTCGTGTTTCAGCTGCTCGACCTGTGACACCAGGCTGGTCTTCTCGTGCTCCAGGATGTGTTTCTGCTGCACCCGCTTGTAGCGGCAGGACTGCGCGTAACCTCTGTTTTTCAAGGTCCGCCGCTTCTGCTTCAGACGCATCACCTCGTCCTTGCTCAGGCCCCTCAGCAGCCGGTTCAGCTCCCGGACGGACATGGACACCAGCTGGTCGTCTGAGAAGTGGATCTCGCTGTTGCCTCGCCGGTGCGGCGGCTGGAGCGGGTGGTGCGCGCTGACCTGCTGGGCCTCCGGTGACTCCGGGGACTCGCACCCCATTTCATCTTTGAGATAGGCGTCCTGGCAGTGGCTGCTCGGAACGCCCTGCATGTCGGGGTGGCCGGGAAGGCCCGCGTAAGGGTGGACGGGCTCGCCGAGGTGAGCGTAGCCCTCGTAGTCACCCTGGAAAGGCTGCGGGTGGTGGATGTGGGGCGCAGTGGGGTGTCCCTGCTGCGTCGCGTCAATGAGGGCCTCCATCGCGTCCTCGGGGGTCAGGCCGAACGCTTGGGGGTACATCTGATGAGGGTATCCGCCGTTGTTGTGCATCCAGAAGTGGTCGCCCCCGGGAGGGTTTCTCTGCTCGTGCGGGTTGATGCTTGGGGAGGAGGGGACCGAGTTGCACGGCGTGGTGCCAGGGGTGGAGGAGACGGAGTCTGGCCTCTGGAGCTGGCTGCACGGCCCAACGAAGGTGCGATCCAGACTCTGCATCGTCTCCTTCTTTACGCCGAATTTCATTAAGTCAAAGTCGCCAACGAAATCCATGGGGATTTTTAGATGTGCAAGCGCCTCGGTGCTCATCTGAAACTGCCAGCTGGCCTCGGCAAGGAGATCAGACAGTCACTCAGTTACAAAAGAAAAAAAAAGTACTTCCCAACTTCGATTTGAGGTCAGCAGATAAAAAAAACCTGAAGGTCTTCAGTGTCCCACCTCCTCCGACTGCGCAGTGGGATCCCTCTCTGCGCTGCTTACTCAGCTTCAGGAGCCACAAACTCACAGAGCCGCGCGCTCGTAAACACAGGACGCACCTCTGTGCGCTCAGGAGAGACGCACTTTCTTCATAAAGCTTCTCCGGCGTGATGTCACGCCTGGCAGACTACACCTCCACGCTGCTCTCCAATGAAAACGCGCTGCAATTTGCATAAAAGCTGCTCTTTCAAATTCAGAGTAGATTTCCATCTGGAATACTGCGCTCTCTAGTATTAAAACCCACTCCAGAAAAGCACAATTTTATACATCAAAATTCCAGGACAGAATTGCTTCTTTTATTTTATATTTTATCAGTTTTAATCTTAATTATTTAAAACTTTTTCTCTTTATTTTCAAAAAAATATTAGAAGTATTCTTAACAAAATTGACGTAATGGATTATATTTTTATAATTTCAGAGTTATTATTCATTAATTAATTGTGACCTTCGGCCTAAAACGAACCGAGGAGGCTGTAAATGTCATTCATTCAAACTGTTTGGGTTTTCGATTCTCATGTCTAGTTCACAAGCTGGTAAATACTGACACCAAGTGGACATAAGTGGGACTGCAGGTGTGTCCAACCAGAATTTTGATGAATGTTCAATAAACAAACCCTGGTTCAAGTAGAGTACTTGTCTTTTTAAACTGTGATTCATAGTGGGAAATAATTACAGGTTATAATAAGTTAATCAATGGGATGGATTCAAGGACTAAATAAGTGTGGGAAATTCTGAATGTTGGCAGTGAATGCAATTTTTTTTAAATCAAAATAATATTGTGTGAACTAAAATTTTTTACTAGCCCTCAAAACACGTTTACATTTGTTAATGTAATTTTAAAGCTGCTAAATGATATTGATGATAGTTTAAAATAATAATAACATTTTATCAGGCCAGACAAAGAAAAAAAGAAAAACTTTTTTTAAAACAAAAATAAAAAAAAAATTGAAAAATTATTTTTCTATTTATTTTCCCATGCATTAAATAGTATTCTATAGTGTATCTGTTTATTTTATATGTTTGTCTTTTAATTGATCATTTTTGGACAATTTCTCCCTTAATTTTGAGAGTATAATATTTACCTTTCAAAACATTGTGTACAATTTAAACAGCATGGGATTTAGACGTCACTTTCTATTAGTGGCACGTGTTGTTTGTCATTTTTAGTTTTCATTTTCTGTGTCAAAACATTCAAACTTGCTCCCAGTGATGCAACCTTAGCAAAAAAGTTAAATGAACATCTCTTTTGACTACATTTTTTCTCTTTTTTTCATCAAAAGAAAGTTAAAACTATGTACCCTCTTGCAGGGGTTAAGCTACAGTCAGATGTTGCTAATCATTAACTCTCATTGAACTGATCATCCACAAGATCCACATGTGTTTAAAAAGAGACCTTTTGACAGTTTGCTGCATGTGATCTTTCAAGTTTTCCAAGAAGATGTCAGGATGGAACAACATCAGCAATGTTCTGAGAGAAGCATCTGTTGCCGTACACTAATTATTAATTCTATATAACTTGAAGTCGGTTATTCATCTCAGAGAAAGGTTAGTGCAAAAAACATTAAAGACAGAGAACAGTCTTCACAGATAAGCATGTTCCATGAGATCAAACTGTGTACACTTCTTAAGAAACACAAAAGAGAAGTTATTTTAAATTTCACTCAAATTTGAATGAGTTTTAGATGAAAATATGGCAACATCTCAACAGAACTGCATGGGCTCAAATGTATTGCCCCAAGCTGACTCTTAGCTGAGACTTACTTCAGGTGAAAGCACATCAGAACTAAAAGAAAATACTCCACAAGATGGATGATAAAAGTCAGGATTCACATTGGAACATAGGTTTACTGTGCAGCAAATCCTGCATTGGATTAGTAGAAAATCTGAGTTAATAAAGATTATATAAAACGTGGAACCAGCGATGATGAACTATAGGATAACACAGTTGTGCACAGATGAGTTTTTTTCCTGCAAAGTTACATGGTGTGTGCTGTCACTTACAACATAACAGAAATCTAATACTGGCAGTGGCACGTTTTTCAGGTTTTTTGTTTCCAGTAACCAGAACACGACCTTTAAGATGTTGCCTTTTCTAAATTCACAGAATGCTGATGCAGTGACCCATGGTGGCACATTCTATGAGCTTCAAATCCATTTTTCTTGTGAAGCAGACAATAAACATGATGTAATTGATTCAAAATATTCAAAGCTGATGTCAGAAAACATGGCTTGTTTTCCACAAAACCAACATGAAAACCGTTGCCTCTCTCAGTATCCACTGTGCAAACCTTTATAGCTTTTTCTTGATGTCGCGTGATACCCCCCCCCAATGTTTTAACTTTTCTTTGTGAGCGTATACACAACATCTCCTTCTCACGGCAATGAGGAGCTGCACCTCCATCTGTTTTGTAAACACTAAAGTACATGAAGAAATAGAAACTTCTTCGTCTGATCTTCAGTCCGGAGACAATCATGGAGCGAACATGCAGCATGAGGAGGAAGACCATGGCCAGACAGCACAAGGCTGAAGTCATGATTGCAGGAGAGCAGCTCAGGTACGAGGAAACAGTATGTGATCGAGAGGAGCCATTACTAACGTAAGCATGCCCTTCAGGTTGAGGCTCCATGATGGAAAACTGATTAAGGACCGCAGGTATCACCTTCGCACATATCCTAACTGCTTTGTGGCTCAGGAGCTCATAGACTGGCTCGTCAGCCATAAGGAAGCCATGGATCGAGTCACAGCAGTCAGTCTGATGCAACACCTCATGGACAACGACATCATTCATCATGGTGAGGATGGAGCAAATCCAGGCCTCGAGGGCCGGCCTTCTGCTGGTTTTCCAAAAATCCTGCCTCATCTGCTCCTGATTACCTGGATCAGGTGTGTTCAGCCAATAAGGAGCTTTAACGGCAGGTTAGTTGGAAAATATGGAGGACACTCGAGGCCTGGATTTGGACGCTTTTGATGCACTATCATCAAGGCAAGCCTTGAAAATATTCATTTTAAAGTTGTTTTTTTTTAAATAAAAATCTGTCTTCACATCCTTAGTCTGTGATAAGAGGCCGGTGTTCAAGGACGCCAAACTCTTGTACCGTTTCCGAAAGGATGACGGAACATTTCCTTTCAATACCGAAGTTAAAATCTTCATGCGAGGACAACAGCTGTATGAACAGTAAGAAATGCATTTTTTATAAATATATATATAAGCCTGATCATTAAGTACAGCCCTTTAAAAATACTGGTACACTGAAACGTTTCAATACTGCTTTTATTACACACTGAATGTATCTCTAAAATAAATACCATTGAAGAAAGACGCAGTGGGTCAAAAGCAGTCTCATCTTCTTTACTTTCATCTTTTTATTTTATTCCTGATCTTGCTTTTGGTGGGTGTCAAAACTTGCAGGAATTTTTTTAAATGTCAACCTAAAATAATGGCATGTGTTGGTTCTTTGTTGTTGAATTAAATGACAATCAAATGTTTTAAAAAATGTTGTCTTTATAAATGTTTGATTTGTGCTTAAAAAAACATTTTTTTTCTGTATCATTTTAAAAACAGGTGCTTTGAATAAAAGATTCAATCAAAATTTTATACTCACAACTTGTTTTTGATATTTGATTCTTGATTTTTGATATTTGATACTTGAATTGTATTAATGATTTTTTGTAAATGAAAAATAATCTGCGCTTATTTTTGTTATGCTTGACCCCAGTTTGTATCAATGACTTTTCTGATGAAAGCATTATCTGCAAATATGTTACATCTACTTATATAGTCATGCTTGAAATAAACAAATTCACTTTAAAGTCCAACTGAACTTCACACTCTCTCCTACCAGCTTGAAGCCTCTTACAGCCCAAAGCTAACATTAGCACCGCAACAAAAATGGCGAGCAATATTGAAGAGCTGTAAAATTTTGAGCCAGATGCCAGCTTGGATGAGGAAAATAAAGATTCCAATAGATCCATTTGTCTGCAAGTGGATGCATCTGAATTGAACTAGAGGGGAGACTTTGGCCAGCCTATTCAGTTGCTGCATCACATCTGCAATTTACAACAGACAGACAAAAAACAAACAAACCTCTGCTTTGAGTTGATTTTTTCCCCCTCTTCTTCCTTTCTTTTTTGACCTTAAAGCTGTCCCTGAGGGCCTGTTTAGCAGCTTTTTCATCCTTAAAGTTTTAAAGAAGTACTAACAGATAACAACACGTGCCCCTACCCCACCCACCTTGCTCTGACAGGGTCTGTGTCAGGCAAGGAGTGGCGCTGCACCAGACAAAACTATCGATTATGTCCAACTTTTGATTTATTTTATTAATGGATTTAATTATTACTTTCTTTTTTTTAAACATTACATGAAATAAGTGGTGTGTTACACAGTAAAAAAAAAAAAGCAATTTGGCGCCCTCTCCAGCAGGTAGGTCGTCAATGCCCAGGGCCAGCCCTGCATACAGATTAAAACCGGCAGACCAAAAGCTCTCTGCTCCTCTCCATTTGGATGCATCCACTTACAGACCAATAGATCCATGTACATCTTTGTTTTCCTCATCTGAGCTGGAATCTGGCTCTAAAACTGTACAGCTGGGTAGCTCCAATTTTGTTTAGCATTTTGTTGCACTTGTAATGTTAGGTTGGAGCTGTAAACTAGTGGGAGAGAGTGTAAACAAAGTGATGATGGGAAACGAGCGCAGGCTTACTCTCTACCAACAGTCCTACCCACAACTCAGAGGTGAATGAACTCCAATCACTCTGCTAAAACTCTATCGGATTGATTTACATAATCATAATTAAAACACCACTGGGATCATTTTTAAAATGGATCAAAATGTGATTGGAGTTGCTCTTGAACATCATATGTCTAAAACATTGTATGTTTTTATGACTTTACTATGTTCTAAAATGCAAAGTCTAGTAATCAAAATTTAAAAAAAAAATTTTTTTTGTGTAAAGAATTTTCATAATTTTGTGTTTTTATCAAAAATACTGAAACCAAAAATTCAATTTGCGAACATGCAGCACTTAAAATTTAATGAAAGCAGCAGATAATTGCATCTCATCTGTCATCATATTATTAAAGGGAATCTTCTCTTTTTTTTGTGACAAATTTAATTTCCTTTCAGTCTGATAGCAGACAAAAACTCCATCATGAAGCTGAGAGAGGAACACGGGGTTTCATATCAACGCTGCTTTCCTGGCTACCTGTTAATTGACTGGCTTCTTCAAAATGGGGACGTGGAAAGTCGATGTCAGGGTTTGGAGTTGTGCCGAGCACTGCTGGAGCATGGCATCATTCAGCATGGTGAAACATTACAGACTTTTGTACTCCAAAACAACCAACACTATCAGCTAACAATCCCCTCTCAACGTGTCCTCCATTTCTCTTTTTGCTTCAAGTGACAAAGAAGCATGACTTCTTCGATAGCGGGCTACTCTATCAGTTCTGCGTTAATTTTCGTCGACGGCGGCGCCTTTCTGAGTTGCTAAGTGAAGGTAAACAAGATAATGAGGAGGGTGCATCGCTGTCTCAAGAGGACAGTCTCGACAGTCCATTTATTCTGCGAAGAAGTCCACTGTCGGAGCACACACCTTTCCAGTCAGGTATTCAAATCTGAGAGCTCTTTGAATATTATTCTCTGCTTTTGAATCTGAACTCAGCCTTATTTGTTTCTGTAACGAAACTTCAGTGTGGAAAAGTAAAGACCTGAAACAGGTCACCAGCCCTCGTCGAACCAGCTTGAACGCCCCTCAGCTTCACAGTGCAGGTTTTCCTCCTTTTGGACAGCTGTCTGTTGCTTCTTTGAGATGTAATCCCAAATCAGGCAAGCTTTGTGTTACATATTTATTAATAATTCGTATCGTTTCACCAAAGGAGTTATTTCTGAAAAAAATCCTTACGCTTTATTTCTTCCAGTCCTCAAAAGGCATGTCACATGTGAGGAATTACTGGCTCCTGGTGCTCCTTTTATTAAGAAAGTGTTGACGGTAAGTTTGAATTTAACAATATCAGCTTCATAGAATAAAAAGTAAACGGGCAAAAGATGTATACATAAAAAAGGCCGCCTACATTCACTTCAATGGTAGAAAGTTTCATTCTTGTGCCTTCATGCACATTAGAACCTAAATACCATCCTTTTCATCATTCATTAGCTTTGATGATATGTTGTATCTTTAATATCTTTAGGGGTATTTTTCATGTTAGTTTAGACCAGGGGTCTGCAACCTGAGGCTCCGGAACCACATGTGTCTCTTTTCCCTCTCCATTGTGGCACTTTGACATAACCCTCAATTGTCTACAGGGTGAGTGAGGCCTTTTGGCTCCTGCTAGGTTGTGGTTAGCAAAAAATCAACCTAAACGGCTCTTGAAGTGTAGAAAGTTGCCGACACTGGTTTAGACCAAGTGTGGCAGCTTGTTTGGTCCAGACCAAAAGGAGCGGGCCGAGACCCGTATAAAGAGGTGGTCTCTGTCCACTTCCAAATGGACTCTGGCATGGTTTGCTTATGGTATAAACATGAACTGTCCTTGACCCTATCTCAGACTCATTCATTAGAATGCCAGATGGCGAATTATTGTTAGGACGAGAGTTTAGTGGCAGAGTGCATCAGAAGCTCAGCATTGCACCTGTTGAAATTTGCTTGAAAGCAGCTGCAGAGTCGTTTAAATCCGACTAACCAATTACATATACTTTTCTTGGATTAATCTGAAGGACACATAAAGTTTGGAAGTTGACTATATCTGCACACTTCCAGCACCAACTGACCCTGCTCTGTCAGTATACATGACTTATCACTTGATAGCATGCTGCCATTCCTATTTGCCATTAGTGCTAGTTGACATTTTTAGATTGGGCTTCATGCACAGGAGCATCCTATAATAGTACTATGCTGGATAGAATGAATAGAGCTGATAGAATGGTTTCAACAGTACATCTCAGATCCATGAACATTGTCCTCCCCTACTTTCCTGAACGCAAATATTGGAGAAGTAGTCTGACTGATGTACAGCAGCGGCAATGGAAGTCATTTGGAACACCTGATTTTATTATTTGAATAGGTCAGGGAATACTTTGCATATTTAAATGTCTTTTTATTTGGTGTATTCTACTGTAAAGAAGATGCATGTGTCATCTCACTGTGATTCCAGGTGATCGGGGACCCTCTTGGCTGGGGCTTTGTTGTCAGAGGTGCTGTTCCTTGCTATGTGCAGGCTGTTGACCCTGGAAGCCCCGCAGCAGCAGCTGGAGTTAAGGTGAGAAGAAAGAAATTAAAATCTCTCAATGATCTTCCTAGTTTGTCAGACTAAATATATCAAAAGGCAGTTGTTTTACCTATCCTGGTTGGGTTTTTTTGTTTTGTTTTGTTTTTCCAGGTGCGGCAATTCGTGTGTCAGGTGAATGGAAAAACAGTTCTTTACCTGGATTACAAGTCAGTCACCAGACTGGTGATGACTGGACCCCGAGTTGTTGTTCTGGAAGTTATGGAACCACTTGACTAAAAGCAACTGAGTCTGAATAAACCCTGAATATTGTTTTTTAAAAAATGATAGAACTCTGAATATTTTGAAGTTAATCTTGATATAGAGTTAATTGAGGAAAACAATGTAGCTAAAGCCGTTGTCAAAAAAAATATTTATATCCTGTTTTTGAAAATGTTTACATTACTTTTTCCATGTTCTTTTAAAGTATTGAGACGTGTTTAGATCCAAATTCCAAAGGGTGAAAAACTATACTTTATGTGAGCTACACAAGGTTAGGCTGAAAATGGCATAAAATAAAACTAAAGTAAAACAAAACAAAACACAGCGTTGTTATTTTTCCTTGTTACTTTTTGGATTTTGGCACACATACTGGAGCCACTCCTCTGTAAGTAAATGCACTTGTGCATGTAATAAAATAGATGAGGTATATATGTTCTGTTTTAGAAATTCCTACTTTTTAATGTTTCCTTTTAAACACCGTATGCACCAAAATGTGTTAAGTGTTGAACTTTTGAAATGTTTAAATGTTTTCTTATGAACTAACGTCAGTACACAACATTGCATGTTCAACCTATCACAAGATCAATTTGATTCTCTGCCTGCAAAGAGCATGTATTTGCATTTTTGCTTCTGTTTGGATGTGTTTAGCTCTGACTCTTGCCATTTGGTTCTGAGATAGCTGCAAGAAGCTGTAATCACAGACTTCTGGAGACCAAAAAGATTCTCTGACTGCTTTTATTAAAAGGTGATATTAGCCAAAGTTTATCAAAATTATGTTTACAGTAGGTTTGTATTTTAACAAATATGCAATGATAGCGATTTTGCATGAATGCAAAAGAGGAATGTGAGAAGAATCAAAATCAAATCTTAGTGAGGTGGGAGGCTCCTGTTGTTGTGTTAAAAATAAAAAAAATATTTAAAAAAAAGCTATAAAGCAAATCTGATTAAGTTGACTGTTATTTAAACCTTTGCAATTTTGCCACACTGTTTTCGGGGAAAAAAACAGACGTACCCTGAAATATTAATTTGGATCATAAATTCTAAAGTGTTGTGTTCATTCATTTAAAGAACAAGCATTTTCTGTAGCTACTAAAGAAGGCTTAAAGGCCCCTAATGTAAATTTGCCACTGTGTTAGAGGTCCTATAAAAATAATTTTGAAGGGGCCCAAAATCTCTAGCAGCGCCACTGCCCCTGCCTCAATGGATTATTTTAATGAGTGGACAGCAAACCATGAAACTTTTCTTGATAAGTGATTTGTTTTTCAGTGTAAAGTGACTGCAGTTAAAAGGTTGTGTGCAAATCATAGACTGTCAATGGTGCAAACCAAAGTAATGTTTCTATAACTGCTGCGAACAGTTGTACTCTTCAAGGAAATTTAGAAATTACTTGTAAAAGGTTTTTTTTTTTTTTTTTTTATCGAATTCAGAATAATAATTAAAAAAAAAAAAACATTTTCTGTTTAAGGAAGGAACTCCACTAGAGTTGTTTTATATAATATTTGTTGTTGGAATCTCAGCAGAAATTTACCAGTTTGACGTCACATCCGCTTCGCATCAACCACTTCCGTCTTTGTGTCCTCGCCATTTTGAATTGCGTGCTGATTGCTACCCTGGTCAGCTAACATGTTGGCCTGACCGCTAACAGAACTTAGAAAAACGACCCAAAGAAGAATAGCTTGCTGAGGGCCAGTTTTGCTCAGGGGTTTGGAGTGTTTGCTAATCCGACAACCTTCCCCCACAATCTGTTTCTGCTGCTGATTATATGTAAAAAGCAAACTATAATGCCAAAGAAACGAGCCTAGCTAGTAGTTAGCCGATCATCAGCACCGGCGGGGAGCAGAGCATCGGTTCATCATCACGTTTGGACTGGAAATAAAGTAACCTGTTCTCAATTGGTGTCATGCCACAGACTGTACCCAGCTAATCTGTTGACAAAACTCTGAGGTGAGTCAAACATGTTTAATAATATAGGCAAAAGGAAACAACAGAAGCATCCAGCTAATAAAACCTAGCATGCGGTATTGTGATTCCCATGCAGATGTGAGCGGGTAAAGATGCTAAATGTAGCTAATGCTAAAATCAAAACGCAGATAATTGTGTATAGTTACATTGTTTTCTCTTTGGTGTGTTGTGATAAAATAACTCTGCATTGGTATTTAAGACAAGGCACAATAGCATAAAAAGTAGAGCAGGGGGAAAAAAAACTTCGTAATTAAAGTCTGCTATTTCCAACTTATTGTTCGTTCTTTAGCACACGCTTCTTCCCAAATGACCTACAAATGAGGCACATGAGTAATTATTACAAAGCAAAGAGCAACACATTTCTAAGTCAAACGTAAGAAAAGTTTTAAAACAGCAGGAATTAGCTTCAAGCTCTTTAAAGAAATGCTTATGAAACTGGTGCACTAAACAATTTGAAGCATTTTTCTTAATTAAAGCAAAGTTACTTTGTTTTTCTGGTAAGAACTTCCTTTTCTAGTGGAACACAGATAGAGATAATCATTAGTAAAATCATCACATCACCCATATGCTCACTAATATACAATGTATATACTCGGACCTACTGAACAACCAAACAAATATATATATTTAATAAAATAGTATTAAAAAACTTAAGGTACTACTGACTGAGCAGCATAACGGTTGAATTAAGGTTGGTTTGGGATCGCAGAGCTGCAGAGTGTAACTTAGTTGCATGGTGCGGAAATGATGCAGCCCAAAATGTTGATGTTGATGTCAGGGCAGCAACATAAAGCTGATGCACATATCTGATCATTGATAACGTGATGAAAATCTATTTATTTGGTTCAACATATGTCCAGCTGATTTTTTTTTTTTTTTTTTTTTTTTTACAATTGGTTCTGTTAATTTGTCTTTACCACAGCTATTTTGTGGCAATACTTGATAAAGAGATTGATTTTTTTTTTTTTTTTTTTTTTTTTTACAGACATACTTTTTGGTTATATTACACAATAACTTCACTATGAATGTGAAACGGTAAAAAAATCAATTAAATGTTCAAATTGGTAATTCTTTTAACAGCTAAATCATAAAAAATTGAGTTAACAAAGTTTTGTGTTTTAAAATAAAAGATCAAACGGGTAGAGATAAAATATAAATGTAAAAATCCACCAACAAAGCAAATACAAGGTCAAAACTGTGAAAAAAGTCTTTTTAAAAAACCTATGCGAAGCTCTATTGAACATATATGCATATTGTATCTCTTGTAATATTTGTTTTATCAAAAAAATTTAAAGCTAAAAGGATTGAATCATTCACATTAAAATTTAGAATGAAATAAATACCCGTGGGGGAGGTCAGTTTCATTCCTGTCTCTCTGTAAACAGTTGTTATGATTGGCACCAGTCCCTGAACTTACCGGTGAATTTAGGGACTAGAAGGTGAAGTCGCATGTTTGTGATTTAAAATGTCTCAATATTAATTATTTTTCTAATTCTAACTTCAACATTTTTTTTTTTTTAGAAGCAGGGATAAACTTCCACAAAATTAGACCTTCTTACTCAGCAAAAGTGAAACATTTATTAATAAACAATGAAATCTTAATAATTTCACCATGTTTGGCTGCGTTTAATTACTTCAGTAAATATAAATATTAAAGTTAATTTGACAAAGTATAGCAGACACATATCCTCTTTCTGGGTCTAAAATAAGACCAGAGATTGCCTTTAAAAGCAACAGCCTAATGTTTGATTGCACATAAATTAGAGTAATGTTGGATATTACTTTTGGAAAAAGTTACCTATATGTGCCACTAAAAAAACAGGCCTAAAAGCCAGTTACTGTAGATTTAGAATTTGATTAATTGTTTAAAAACATGTTTCCAAAAGAAAACAATTGAATTTAGTAAAATAAAACAAAAATGTGTTGAATTCATTTTTTTGCTTCATGGTATTGTTTTTTGTTTCTTTATTTTAATAATATTTTTTTACATTTTTTTTTTGTCTTGATTTTTTTTTTTAATGTATATCTAAGAGTCATTATTTTAAAAAATTGAGGGCGTGTTTCCTGACTCAGTGATTCCATTTTCTTTCAGGAGAAATGTACCAGCTTCCGGTTAACAATCTCTCAAGAATCAGGAGCGCAAGGAAAAAGGTGAAAAAAACACTTGAGGACATTGGGCTGCAGTTCTGCAAGGAGGCTGCAGAAGTAAGTTTGTTTTCATTTTTTTATCTCAGTCAGGGAAAATTAAGTAAATAAATATTATCTCAATAGATCAAATGTTGAATTATTACTGATGACATTTTAAAACATAACTGGAAGTGGAAAAAGGGCTCAAGCTTGGTTTGTAAAACTCATCAATGTACAGTGTTACCTCATTGATATTTATGAGTTCTAAAAATGACTTGCGGTAGGTGAAATCTACTAAGTATGAATCCAGATGTTTAAAGGGTGTAGAAACCTGTCGCAACACATGTTATACACTTTCTCAGATGGTAACATTTTCAGGCTTTTTTTTCTTGTTTAAAATCTCAAAGTTCAAACCTTTGCAGAAAAAAGAACAGTACTTTTGAAGGTAAAGAACTACTATCAAAATCAATATTTACGTTAATATGACAAACTGAACTCATTCTGTACAAGAGACACAGCATGGATGAAATTGACTCACAACAGACTACAACCAATCAGGATGCAAAACCACAGTGCCCTATTAAAGAGAAAAAAAACATGCAAAATTGAGAAGAAAAAAATCTGCACAACAAAAGGGGAACTATGATATAGCAAGGGCCACTGTTTTGCAAGTTTTTTTTTTCCGCTCTATTTTTCTTTTTTAAATTAATGTCTGGTGTATAATTGTACCACTTTCTAGGAATTTAAAGATTTTTGCCCAGATGAAGAAACTGTGAACGATGCCCTTTCTGTTGACATCTTCTCTTGGGATCCATCAAACTCTAAAATACAAGTAAGTTTTTTTTCAAGTTTAGTAACTTGGATGTAATTGTTTCTGATTTTGTCAATTTTCTAAAAATGATGTCCTCAATACTTTTCAGAAATACAGGTCAAAGACATTTTGCTGCTCAGAGTGCTCATTTTCTTCAAAATATTACTCTGGCTACAAGAACCACTTTCGTAATGTACACAGGAAGCTCCTCGACAATAGCATCCTACTTAACTGTCCATATTGTGCATTCATCGCAAACAGGAGAACTTTGGAAACCCATGTTAAAATATTCCATGTACCCATTGCTTCATCTCTGTCCTATGGAAGTCCACAACAGACATTGCCGGAAAGAAAAGCAAATCTTGAAACCAACACAGCGGGACAAGGACTGAAGACAATCATTTTCTACTGCAAGAAATGTTCACTGCGGGATCCTCTCTATGATGTTGTCAGAAAACACATCTACAGGGAACATTTCCAGCATATTGTCTCACCATACCTTAGTATGACACCAAAATCGAAAGTAAGAAATGGAGCCAGCTCTGCCAACAACATCCTCTTTTGCAAACAGTGTCAGTTCTGTTCGCGTAGTTATGATGCGTTAGTTCAGCATGTTTTAGATTACCATGAACGCATTGGCTCTCAAGTGTCGACCATGATTGGACATGCTAGTATTGTAGCCCCCGTCTTTCAGCCTGTGTCTGTGGGTTACAAGACGCCTTTGGGCGTTGACAACAGCCAAGCGCTTCGATCTCAGCTAACAGTCCAGCCTGCAGTTAGCCATCTACAGCCTGCACCTTCTATAGTTAAAAACAAGTCTACCTTGCCCATGACTGAGATGCGTGTGCTGGCTGCTGGCCACAGCACCACAACGGAAAATAGTGGTACTGGAGTGAACACTGCCCAAACACAGAAGTGGAAAATATGTACCGTCTGCAATGAGCTCTTCCCAGAAAACCTGTACAGTGCTCACTTTGAGAGTGCTCACAAGGCCAAAAAGGTGTGGGCTCAAGCCAAGTACATTATGAAAATCCACAACTTCACCAGCAAGTGTTTGCTTTGTAATCGGTATCTTCCCAGTGACACGCTGCTTAACCACATGCTCGTTCATGGGTTAACTTGTCCTCAGTGTCACACTGCGTTCAACAGTGTTGAGAAAATCATAGAGCACACCGCCCTGGCACACCCTGAAGAGTATGTGGGGCCCCATGGTGCATCACCGCTAACTTTTGATCTCACCTTTAAACAGGGAAAATCTGGTAATATTCAACTCGCTGTCCTTACTTTTAACATGAAAGAATCAGTCAATGATCAAAATCAGGCTGTTCCACTTTCAGTACCCGTGAAACTACCCTCCGCCAACATGATCCACAAGGCCAAAACTTATGCTACACTGATGCACAACAGCGAAGTTGGAAAAACAGTTTGTCCCCTCTGTTTTACAATTCTCAAAGGCCCTATCTCTGAGTCATTGGCCATGCATCTGAGGGAGAGGCACCAAGTCATCCAAACACTGCATCCCGTGGAACAAAAGATGACATACAAATGCATCCATTGCTTAGGAGTTTACACTAGCAATATGGTAGCCTCCACAATCACGCTGCATCTAGTGCAATGCAGAGCTGTTGGGAGGAACCAGGCAAACCAAGGTGTCAAGTCTGGACTGACTGTTAACTCGTCAGGAGCAGGCATTCTCAAGAGACAGCAACCCACACAGGCCTCCACAAACTCAAAGAGGATGAAAGTATCCAATGCACATGACATGTCAGGCAAAGCTACATCTGATGGGCTTGCATTGGACCCTACAGGATACAGGCACAAGACATCTAAGGTTAGAAGAGAGTTTCTGACCTCTTACTTCAACCAGCAACCTTACCCATCTTCTCAAGAAATTGAAAAGCTGTCCACGAGCCTGTGGGTGTGGAAGGCTGACATTGCTAATCACTTTGCTACAATGCAAAGGTTGTGTGTAAGAAAATGCAGGACCAAAAGGGTCCATGTCAAACTTGGCTTTGACATGCGCATTGTAAAGAGATATAAACACAACTTGATTTTTGACAAAGGAAAGCTTGTTGGGATTTCAACCAGGACTCCTGGCTCAAGGATAAATGTTCCCAACAATCAAAAATACAGGAGGAGTCTTAAACCAGTCCCTTCCTTAAAGCCCTCCACCTGCACAGAAACCATTTCCATTGACTCAGATACAGATCCAGAGACAGAAGATGTAGTGCTAGTGGAGGAGGAAAACATGAAGGAGGCCCTTGTGGAGTTGAGCGTCCCCCCAAGTGACACGAAAATCTCTCCACAAGAAGAGAAAGAAAATGAAAGTTCTATGCCAATTGTGATAGAAATTCAAAGTCCCCAGCGAAACGAGAAAGAAAGTCAAAGCCCCCAGCAGGAAGAAAAAGACATTCAAAGCCCCCAACAGGATGAGAAAGAAATGCAAAATTGCCAGCCAGATGAGAACAAAATTCAAAGCTCCTTGCAAGATGAGAAAGAAATTCAAAATCCCCTGCAGAATGAGAATGAAATTCAAAGCCCCCAACAGGATGAGGAAGAAATTCAAAGTAATTTGCAAGATGAGAAAGAAATTCAAAGTCCCCTGCAGAATGAGGACAAAATTCAAAGTCCCCTGCAGGATGAGGAAAAAAATCAAAATCCCCTGCAGGATGAGGAAAAAAATCAAAGTCCCCTGCAGGATGACAACAAAATTCAAAGCCCCCAGCAGGATGAGGAAGAAATTCAAAGCCATCTGCAAGACGAGAAAGAAATTGAAAGCTCTCAAGATGTTACTGAAATCACTGAAGAAAATAGCTGTCTGCAAAATGGTGATGAAAACGTTGAAGAAAATGAAAGTTCACTGCAAGAAGAGAAAGCAAATTGGAGCTCAATGCCAGGTGAAACAAAAAATGAGAGTTCTCTTCAAGATGACAAAGAAAATGAGAGCTCTTTGCACGATAATAAAGAAAATGCTGGCAACAATGACATTTTTCTGTAAGATGAAATGGGAATTGAGAGACAGACAAAAGTGCTGGAGAAAGCCACGTGTCTTCAATATAAAGCTGTTAGCTGTAGTGGAGTTTAAAGCCAAAAGATCTCTGGTAAAACTTTATGAAAATGAAATTGGAACTCTTAACTTTCTGAACGCATACATTTAAGGGACTATGCTACATGATACTGTATCTCATTAAACATTATGTTAGTAGTTTTGTATATACTTAGACCATTGTTAGTTTCTTTGCATTTTGTATTTACTGGTTATCGTCACATCTTTGTAATATTTTACCTGTTTACTTTTTCCACTTGGCTGAAATTAACTTTTTTGTTATTTCACTTTTAGAAAATGTACAATATGTCAAAAGTCTATGTAAATGATTCATGATGTGTTAATAAAAGTTTTTTGATGTATTCTGTCTCTGCTTACTAAAGTATAATTTCAAAGTCTGTAACTGGATTTAATAAAGAATTTTATGCTGAAGAGTTAAAACAAAACTTTTTGATTACTGTTTTTTAATCAGGCAGTAACAAAATCAAGGATTGAAGGAAGTAACATGTATTTTTTTTGTAGATCTTATTGATTACATGTAATTGCAAGTGGTAATTCGACAGTAATACATGCGTCCAATATGTATATTGCTGGATTGCCTGCACATATTTAAAGTGTGTCTGAGGCTAAAATTAAGGTTAAACTTTAACACGTATTTTATCATCTTTGAGCTTGTGCACACGTACATATATGTCCTCTGTTGTGAAAAAAATGCCACAAGACCATGTTTAAAACACGAATTATTAAAAAAAATAGTCTTCTTCCTACATATTCTGACTTTTTTTGTCACTGAACACCAAATGAAGACAAGGAGAGGGGTCCGCTCCGAATTTTCTGGAAATCCAAGTTGGTGATAGGCGGAAGGAAACAGAAGGCGGGACTTGTGTTCAACTTCGTAATCCAATTGGCTCTCTTCCAGGTACGTCAACGCCGAGTCAAAGTAAGATACTCTTGCAAAAAATGTACGTTTTCCTAGTCTCCTGTTAATGTAGGACAGTGTTCGTTGATCAGAATGCTGAATCAGCACCAAATAAATCCTAAAATTGCTGTAAGTATGAATTGCTGAAGTAAAAGGAAAAACTATCTAGCTCTGCTTTCGACGTGCTTACGTTGTTTTGTTTTTGTTGTGTTTCCTTAGCAGGTAGTTAGCAATCGAGGCTAACAATGTTAGTATCTTACTTCCAGCTTCGTAAATGAAACTGGTGGTTAAAAAGTTGACACGAAGAGTCATTTGATTGATACAATACGCGTTGTAAGATTGGTATGTTTAGCAAGACAACAAATACGGATTTTAAGTTAATTGTGGTGACTTTATTACCAGTTTTCGTTTCATTTTTGCTCTGAACCGTTTAGCAGACTAGCTAACTCTGTTAAGATTTTTTTTTTTTTTTTTTTTTTTTGCAATTGTTGCCTTTTTTGCAGAGCTATTTCATACCCACAACTAACTTCTATAACTTAATATTTAAAGTGAAAGCAAATTAACTTTAGCCATATATTACAGTATGATTTTTAAGTAGGTGCATTGATTGTTACCTGCTGTGCATTTGCAGGTAGCTGTTGCATAGAGGGCCTGATGTGACAGATGACTAAGTGGAAGAAATCATGGCATCTGAGTAGGTTGGCTTCACGCAGGAGGTCTAAGCTAATACAATGTCCCACTGTAACAGAGAGCTGGTGCAGTTCTATTTAGGCTATAAGATGTCGTCCAGAGACTATCCTGTGTCCCTGCTGAAGCCCACAGATGATGGGGGACAAACTGAAGAGGACCGCTCCGCTGTCTGCAATGGCACGCTGGTTAACAGTGAGGACGACCAGCTGAAGAAGTCCTGCCCCTGTTGTAATAGCATGGATGCCATCAAATCCACCCTTAAAGATTCGGCCGACGAGTTTGAACGTCGCTTCTATCAAGGTTTTAGTGATCTCTCTGTGCAACTTCACATCACTCCTGACACAGCATACCAAAACTTCAAAAGTGTGTTGGATGAGCTGTTCAAGGATGGGATAAACTGGGGGCGTGTTGTGGGTTTGTTTGTCTTTGGTGGTGTGCTGTGTGTTGAGTGTGTCGAGAGGAATATGAGTGAGCTGGTCTCCCGCATTGCTGAATGGATGACCATGTACCTAGATGAGCAAATAAGTCCATGGATCCACAGTCAAGGAGGATGGGTGAGTCTCCTCCATAGTTTTTTATGTAACTATAGATGTGTGTGTGTCCAGGATCAAACAGATGGTGTCCGTGCTTTTCTTAAGTTTGTATTTTCATTTAAATTCTCATCTTCAGTTTTCTTCTCATTCAAAGGTCTGTTTTGTCATGTTTTGGTTTAGAATTTTTAAACACGGGTTCCAGTTAGTTAATTTCAAATAACTTAAATCTTTTTCGCTTTTGAGTTCTTTTACTTATCAGAACTTCCTAAATCCTGATATCCATGAGATAAATGTTGGGAACCAAGAAACTTTATCTAAGTTCAGCAGGTTTACTTGACTTTCTCAGTTCTATAAGGTGGAAAACATAAAATATTTGACTTTTACGAGATCAGTTTACTTTGAAAAGGATGTGGATTCTCTTCGAGAACTTTTTATTGAACTAACAGTTGAATTGCATTGATATATGTATTTTCCCACTAATGCCACTGAAACTTCCTGTCGTCTCTCTGGGATTGCAGGATTGCTTTGCACGGCTGTATGGACAGGATGGTGCTGCAGAAGCGAGAAGATTTCAAGAGACGCTGAAAAAGTGGACGCTGGTTGCAGTGGCACTTCTAACTGGACTGCTGCTTGGTTTGCTCATCGCCAAGAAATGATGATGGGCTTCATGGTGCTCGTCACTTCACGCACAAGTTAAGCTAAAAGGCTAATGTTTACATTTTAAAATCTCTGCTGCTGCACCGACAGGCTTTTGCTAGGCTGCGTTACAGCGAATTGGGTTACAGCCAATAGTGTAGTGCAACTGTTTTATCTTTTCAATACACAGCAGAGTGTTTCATTTAGCAAAGAGTCTATTCTTCTGACTGGAAGCTCTTTAAATGAACCTGATAAGCTAAGAAACATTGACACATATCTTTTAGTTTTGCATTAACAGACAACTAAGTGTGGTCACACGGCTGACTCTTATTTTCATTTTGTATTGCAAGGCTCTTTGTGTTACCTGTACTGGAGTTTAGGAATGCTTCAAAATAAATATATTTATGCTTTTTGTGGTTTTTTTTTCCTCATGTTTGTAAAGGCCCCAAAACAAGTATCATATCAAACATGGTCAGTGTTATCTTATATTTCACAACTCCTCCTTGAAAGTTAATAGTTTGTGTGATAATAATTGCTCAAAAAATAGTACATATAGTTTTATGAATTACACAAAACTAACTTCTTCTATCCCTTTATGCACACTAATGCTCACTTGAGGTAATCAACCTTTAGGTTTAATAAATTGATGTAACATTAAGCTTAAAACAAACAAAAAAAAAGTATACTTTTATGTAGAACATTCTCTATAAGAAATGTAATATTTTGGGACAAAAGCACAGAGCAGGTTTTTAATCTGTCACTGTAAATGCTATATATACAATGCCATATAGCTGGCAGCTATATAGTGTCCCTAATTCTATAAACAACAAAATTGCCAAACAACCAAAACATAACTCCTTAAAATACAATCAAACCATTAAAGAAGTGGAATAAAATTTCAATAATGGTTTTCAATATCTTATTTTTGATATCTTACAATTTTTTTCCCTAAAAGCTTGTTTTTTTTCCCCAATATTTATTTCTCTTCAGTCACCCGTTACTTGCAAAATATACATTTTCACATGGCTTAAAATAATTCTGATGCAAAGGTCAAACAAAAGGTAGTCAAGTAAACCTTTGAGAATGTCAATCTTTAAACCGCAGCTTCTAAAAGAAGGAATTAACAGAAATATCTGCAGTTTTTGACTATTTCATATTCTAAAGTAAAGTTTTAGAATAATGATCAAGTGCCTAAGGCAAGTCCCATAGTGAGATACATTAAAAATACTTTTTTTTTTTAAATTTAAAATATTTCTTTAGGGGGGAATAATTATCTCAAACAAAACAATTTAACAAAGTTATATCTTCAGTTTTTAGATCAATTGTTACTTTTTCTCAGTACTGATTTTGCACACAATAGTTGCACTATGATGGGCGAATGCAGACATCCGTTTTTTTAAATTGAAATCACAATAAAGCATATTTTTAAAAATTGAAAAGTATGTTTTTCTTTATGAAACAGGAGCGTTCCCTCAATTTTTAGGTAAAAACACTGGATGACCTCAACAGCATTGATTCTTCCTCTAGATCCTGGGGTCTATGATGCTTAGCTTGAACTTTCCTAAAAAAAACTGACTGCGTGAGTTTGAAATCTCTGAGTTTAGCATTTAAAAGGATTGGTCAGGTTTGACTCAATGTGACAAAAAACTGTTAGTAGAAGAACACATTTAAACATGTCTTTAAACTCCATACCAGAATACATGCCTAAAAAAGAATACATTAAAAGAGAGTAGCAATAAAAAAAAAGGCTAGCAGAAGTTAATAGAATAATGACAAAATCATAACAAAAAGATGTGGTTTTGTGTAGATTAAATATAATCTAAATTACCAAAAGTTCTGCTGTAGCTTTATGAATAAAACAAGGTCACAAAATATATATTTATTTTATCTAAATTTTGAATGTTGCTTTAAGATTGTACACTCATTAAGGTTTTCTCCAGCACAGAATGCAAAAGGAGGCTTCATTTAACCAAAAATAAATAAACACATCCTTAAAGCTTTTAAAAAGTGTTTTAATTTTGGTCATAATCAAATTAATGAAACTCAACAATAATACTTATTCGAGATTTGATCTAATCCTGGAAAATTGAAGTTAGGGTCAGCGTGCTTGATGATGTGATAATTTATCTCAACTTGAGCTCTCATATGGTTGCTATTTACTTGTTTATAAAATGTTCTAAACCTTTTTATGAAAAAAAAAAAATTATATTAATGTTTTAAGTCATATACAGTGGATCTAACAAAAATACGTATCCACTCTAAAGCTAAACAGGGAATTTTATTTAAAATAAAAATCTATGTCTGAGCTCAAGTATTTTTTAAAACTGATTTTTTTTCAACATTATTTCTGGGAAAAATTAAACAATTTCCTTTGATAGTTAAAACCATTTAAAACACATTTATTTGCTTTAAGATAAATTCAATGAATGTAGAAATAAAAAGGTCATGCTGCTGACTCTCAAGTGGGAGGAGTCTAAATTAATCTCAGAGTTTCTTCAGGTGAGCATGCAACCAGGTCAGGTTAACATAAAATGATGTTATTATAACTGAATTTGTACTTGTTTAGGGGCATAGTTTTATTGATAGGCTGGCGGGTGAACCATTGGGGCATCAAATATTTCCTTGTCCCGCCCAATGACCTCATTGTTAAGTGGAGTAAACTCAAGTCAATCTGCTCCTCTCACGTTAAGCTTAATTTTTACTAGCAGGTAATATTCAGACTATCCATCCATGTTCACATGTCATAACTGACTAAGTTACCATTGAAATAAGGTCAGAGCAGCAATATGGAGGTTTTTTCTTTTTAACTGTTTAGCCGGAATTTACATCATTTTGGCCTAAATTAAGTTAGAATTTTAATTCTTGAAACAGACAACAAACATTAAGGAAACTTAAACGTCACCATATTTGGACTCAATGTTTTAAAAGATAACCAATTTACTACCCATTTTTCTTTTTTTTTTTTTTTTCAGAACAAAACTTTTTAAAGGAAAACTACCCTAAAAAAAGGAGTTATTATCCATCCATTTTCTTAACACACACAGGATCACAGGGTTGCCAGAGCCTGTCCTGGCTACTGTTGGATGAAGGCGGGTTACACCCTGGATGAGTCATGATCCATTTACAGTATCTCACAAAAGTGAGTACACCCCTTACATATTTGCAGATATTTATTTATACCTTTTTCATGAGTCAACACTGGCGAAATGAATTTTTGACTAAATTAAAGTAGTCAGCGTCCATCTTGTATAACAGTGTAAAGTTGTTTTTCTCTGCAAAAAAAAGCATAATAGAGGCATCAATAGCCAAAAACCTGGCAGTAAAAGTGAGGGATGTACTGCCTTCTGTGAGATACTGTACATTCCTTTTTGTAAAATCCTGACGTTTTCACATTTTACCAGGTATTCTGGCTTAGCTACTTCATTTTTTTTATCCGCTTTAACTCCCATCAAATTTTACATTTTCAGTGCAAACATAGCCATGTGTTGTTTATTTCCTCATATTTGCAGAGCACCACATTACAAACATATTTTTTTTACAGAATTTATTCAAAAGATGCACAAAAAGGTACAAATGAAAGCGGTCTTGTGATGCTTGATGAACCTGCAGTGAGCTTTCAAATAAAGCTCTACTGTAATGTGTATCAGCTGTGCGTTATCTCTTAACTGCAGTGTTTGGGGTTAAACATCCTGTCCATGGGGTTCGTTGGTGCAGCAGTGTTGTGTTTGTACCGTGTGGGGGTGCTTATGTACCATTGAAGGATTTCTCCAATCAATAACCTTTTTTTTATCTTTTTAAATTATGGGAGTTCAAACCTTACAGCTGTTCTGCTGTGACTTTATCTCCGTTGTGTTGTGAGTCTTCCAGTTTAGTTTGGGTTTATTGAAGTTTTCAACACATTAAAATACCACGCTGAGTTGCATCTGAGTTAGTTTCCTGCTCAAACATAAAAATCTAGGAAGGATCTGTCAGTGTAAGTGGAGGCAGTGAGACAGCATGAGAAAGCGAGCCCGCTAACGGATGGCTCTGTGAGTGAGCCGGAGCGCGCCTGTGGTTGCTAATCTATCCCCGTCATTTGCTCCCATTTCCCCAGAGTAAAGCTGGCAGCTGCTGAAGATAAACAGCAGATAGAGACAGTTGAGGAAAGGGTATAAATTATGGATGTCCATGTCAAAGTGCTACACTTTAGCTCTGCGTACTTGCCTTTGAGCTTATGATGCATGTTTCTCATTTTTAGTTGGTTTCAAGGAATCAAGTGGAAGCTCCCTGTGAAGCCTCACAGGGATTGGTTGGCTTCCAGTGTCAAAAATCAAAGTTTGTGGACCAATATTTGGTTTTCTGTGGTGTGTGGGACGCTCACAGAGCAGTTTAAGATGCAGTCTGGTGCATTTGATATTTGCAGTGAAGCGTGGACCAATCAGGAACAAAAACCACCCACGACCGATGTAGGAGATCATTTATAGATCAAGTTGAAGTGAAGCGTTTTGCTGTGCATCCACAGAGAGCTCTCAACAGTTTGAAACTGTTATTTACAAACCTTCAGATGACTCCAGTGATAGGTGGGTCTGACATCTGAAGCACGCACTGTGGTCCTCACCAGCTAACTGACAGGGAGTGTGAGCGTGGCGGTGCCTGCAGCAGGTGGATGCTTCAGGGCCTGTGGCCTCCTTGATAGCTTATCAGTCATCTGGCAGTCTTGAGTGAGAGACCCCAGCCCTTCTGCCCCACATTAAGACTGCACTGTACAGGGACCCTTTCCTCCGTGCTTTGCTTCTGCACTGCATTTGCAAACAAACTGTCCCTGATTACTCACGTCTTATTTTATTTTTTTTTTTAACTTCAGAGTCTTCTCGTCATTCCTCATAAATCTGTTGGACATTTCACCACCACAGACTAATCTCCTGAGACATGACTGCCAGTGGTGGCACAATAAAACCCCACAGCAGTTGTTTTGGAAGGACACCTCTTTGTAAATGATCACAGTGACTCTACGTGTCTAAAATGATCTTTTTAGAACACTCACTGGCCACTTTGTCAGCCACACCTGTCCACCTGCTCGTTAACACACATTTCTGATCAGCCAATCACACTGCAGCAACTCAACGCATTTAGACATGTAGACATGGTCAAGACAAGCTGCTGCAGTTCAAACTGAGCATTAGAATGAGGAAGAAAAGGGGACTTTGAATGTGGCTTGTTTGTTGGTACCAGATAGGCTGGTCTGAGTATTTCAGAAACTGCTAATCTGCTGGGATTTTCTCCCACAACCATTTTTAGGGTTCACAGAGACTGGTCCGAAAAAAAGAAAATATTCAATAAGCAGCAGTTCTGTGGGTGGAATTGCCTTGTTGATGATAGAGGTCAGAGGAGAATGGAAAGGCTGGTTCCAGCTGATAGAAAGGCAACAGTAATTCAAATAACCACTGGCTACAACCAAGGTCTGCAGAAGAGCATCTCTGAACACACAACAACCTTGAGGCAGATGGGCTACAGCAGCAGAATACCACACCAGATACCACTCCTATCAGCTAGGAACAGGAAACTGAGGCTACAATTCACACAGAATCACCAAAATCGGACACTAGAAGATTGGAAAAACTGATGAGTCTCCTTTTTTCTGAAACGTTCAGATGGTAGGGTCAGAATTTGGCATCAACAGCATTAAGGCATGGATTAATCCTGCCTTAAGTACCAACAATTCAGGTTTGTGGTGTAATGGTATTGAGGATATTTTCTTGGCATACTTTGGGCCCCTTAGTACCAACTGAGCATGGTTCCAACGCTACAGCCTGCCTGAGTATTGTTGCTGACTATGTCAATCCCTTTTATGACCAGTGTACCATCTTCTCATGACCACCTCCGCCATGTCATAAAGCTGGAATCATCTCAGACTGGTTTCTTAAATGTGACAATGATTTCACTGGACTCTAATGACCTCTGCAGTCACCAGATCTTAACCCAATAGATCACCTTTGGGATATGGGGCAAAGGAAGATTGACATCATGTATGTGCAGCAGACAAATCAACAGCAACTGCACAATACTATAATGTCAATACTGACTAAACTCTCTGAGGAATGTTTCCAGTACTTTGTTGAATCTATGCCACTGAAGGAAAAAATGGGGTCCAGCTCTGTACTAGCACCCTGTACTTAATTTAGTGGCCAGTTATTGTTGTTTTTATGGTCATAGAAGCTTTAATATTCCAAATTACTTTATAGCTGAAGACTTGTGGGTTAGTACTAAATAATACTTTTGCAGGTTTATAGGATATGAGCTCTGAATCATAGCATGACTCAAGATAGAAAATAAAGGGATGCAAACTTCCCCACGCTTCATTTTTATACATGAGTAAAAACAGATGTGACCTAAAGTGGGTCGGTCATCAACCGGCAGAGCTGGTCTCTGTCTGAACCAGGTGTGAGCGAAGCACTTTAGTTAAGTGTTTGTCACTTATTGTGGACAGGAGGATTTGCATACCTGCTTTGCACAATTACACCCTCAAAGTGAAGCACAAAGGCATCACTGTGCCTGAGCAGCGGACAACAGACGCGCCACACAGTGCTGCCATCAGACCTCCGAGGATTCAAATCATGTAAAGCAAACACCTCAAACAGAATAGGTCAAACGTTTTATTATACTCTCTGGTTTCAGTGTGGTAGTATCCATTATGCAAATACATAACAGTGTCCCATTAAGCATACACAATAGAAGAGAAATTCTTATAAAGATGTAGCCCTCAGATTATGTTAGAGTTTGCTTTTACAGCTGAAAGAATTCCATCACACGTTTGTCACGTCTTAGGTGGAGGAATTTTAAAACTTCACACAGAAAAAAAAAGTGTTTTCTGATAAAATACAGTTATTTAAACAATTCGCATAGCAATATTATTTACAAAAACACACTAAAAAACAAGAAAGCCTTTCCAAAAAACAGACAAAGAGCTGATTTCTTTTCACACCAGTGTGGGCACCATGCCCGTGTTGAGGTGGTGCGGGTAAGGTAAGCTGCCGGAGGGGTGCAGGGGGGATGGCGTAGGAATGAGGTGCGGTGCATGGCCGTATGTGAGGAGAGTTCCGGGACCGAGGGAAAAGCTGCTTTCATCCAGAGACGTTGCCTGACCCGCCTCAGAGTACGGCTCCAGAAGAGCAGCCTTCTTGCTCTTCTTATTTTTGTTGGAGACTTTCCTGTTGCGGGTTTGAATGCCTTCTTTCTTCATGGTAAGTGGCCTATTTACCTAAATAAAGAGAAGATTGACAAATTAGGACATTTTATTTAACAGAACATCAGATCCAGAGCAACTATGGACCAAACACTAACGTTGTGGAGCTTAAAGTAGAGTCCGCAGGCGTTGCAGACTGGTTCTCCGTTGGCGTTTCGCCTCCACAGCGTTGTCATGCTTGTGTGGCAGTTGGCACATTGGGTTCCTGCACGCTTGCTAACAATCTGAAAATTACAAACATTTTTTAAAAGTACTGTATATATTGAACATTTCAAGGAGGAGCCAGAAAGCTTCCATTTGCTGCGTACCAGCCTCTTCTTTGGGCGAATCAAAGGCCTGTTCTGGCCGTTCATCTTGTGGTACAGTCCGCAGGCGTTACACAGGTAGTGGCCTGTTCCATCGCGGCGCCACAGGGGTGTAGCTGTGGCTCCACAGTTTACACACTCTCTGGCCTCTAATAAAGGTTGGATGGACAATTGATCATTGGTCTTTCCAGAACTAACTACAGGTGGTGACATTTAAATCTATGCTGAGACTAAATTTTGTGTATAGAAGAACACAGGAATGTTACAGGAATGTTACAGAAAAATGTTATTATCTCCCGAGAAAGATGACTATAAAAATCATATTTCTAAGATTACATGATGATTTACCGCCTCACCTGGAGTGGTTGCCCTTATCTTGTTGCGGAGTTTGGGAGAGTAGGAGGGGCTTATCCATGCTCCGGCACCAGAGTAGAGGGCCGCAGAGCTGTAATCCTGCGGCCCGCTCATGTAGGAGCTGTAAGGGCTCAGCATGTGTGAGTGCGATGATGGGGTGTACAGGCCCCCAGCAGCAGGCGTCAGGTTCAGGAAGCTGCTACTGCTGGCCCCCAACCCGCCAAGCGGGCTCAAGCGCTCTGCCTTTAGGGCCTCCTGAAGCCGGGGACTCTCCCTCCCTTCCCTGCTCGGGGACGAGGTGGTGAAGGAAGGGGTGACCCCGGGGGTGTAGAGTGAAGTGGGTGTGTGTGTGTACAGTGGGGTTTTGGAGAGGGGGCTACTGCTCCAGGTGGAAACGGTGGGGTTGTAGGGTGAATTCAAGGAGTGGCTGGGGGGCCCGTCCAGCAGCTGGAAATTGCTGAGAAGGCCGGGTGAGAACACCTGTCGAACTTTGGAGGGAAGAACAGTGGAGAAATTGGTATTTTGAAGGGAGTGAAGGTCATATACAGTGTGAGAGCAGATGCTGGCAGTCACCTGAGCTGTGTCTGTATGATGATGGAGCTCTACCGTGGCTTTGGTTGGAAAAGAAGGAAGGCAGGCCGGTGAAGTCTGAGTCCTGACTGGAGAAGAAGGCCTCCCCCTCGTCTGGTGGCAACAGACCCGGATCAGAGGAGAAACTCGCCAGAGGATCAGAGCTGAGCAGAGAGGGGGACGCCCAGTGGGACTGCTCCGAGGAGTCTTCCATGCTGGCAACTTGAAACACATGGAGGAAAATCACTTTATAGCCAATTTCCAGCTTTTTGGCACTCGTTTCTGATAAGTAATATCCAAATGTTTGAGCTTTAACTTTCATTCAAGCCGATGCCTTATTAACCAAGCACCCCACTTCACCGGTAAAACTTAAAAATATCAGGCCTAAGATCTCTCGACAGCAGGCTTTTTCAAACTTCCTTTTCTAGGATCCTCATTTGACTGTGGCTGAAAGTGAAAACTAAAAAATAATGACTCTATAAAAGTAGAGATACAGCCAGTAACCAAACAGTCACTAAGTGGGCCTTTTAGGCATGCCGGTTAGAGGAAAACTATAGATGTGTCCCTGGGGGACGCGGTACATGGTGGACAAACCAGTACAAGCTCCTGCTAACTGAGTTAGGTAAACTAACAGATTCTGACAAAAAAAATCAAAATTTGCCATCAGAATTGCTTCCACTTTTTGTTAAGAGTAACTCAGAGATACGGTCACTCTTTAAACAGCATTTATGTGAATTCTAATGAAGGTATGGGCCGCTCTCAAAGTATCTTTGCAGAAAAAGAGAAGAGGAAAGAAAAGAAGGCTGATAACGCCTGAGAAAATCTGATAGACAGCACAATAACAATGCTAAATATATGTCCACCTCCAACCTCATCTCATCTGATTAATAGAAATCTGCATTAAGATAAATCTAATTCGGTTTATTCAGGTAATTCATAAAGGATGCAACTGTCTCAAAGTGGAATACAATCTAACAACAACAAACAAATAGATTAATACATAAATAGATTTGTAAATAAAATAATTTCAATTTATTCTAGATTACTATCAAGACCAAATCTTTCCAAAGAGCCCGAACTTTCTCACCGGTATTCCAAAAATAACCCAAACAAGGGGGCACAGTTTACATCAAAGGGTTTTCGGTGTGAAATAATAGGTGTGAAAACACAGCGGGGCGAGGACGGCGCGTCATGGATGGCTGGAGACTGCTGAGGCAATGCAAAAAACAACAACCTGCGTTTCTGACTCAAATCAGAGCAAAACATAGAGAGGACGATAAGTTTGGGATTCAATCCATTATAGCAAATTTGAATGTGGAACAAAACTACGTACACTTGATTTTCAAAATATGATTAATTGGAATTTTTGCACAAGATATTAACACGAAAACTGGTGAGGAAGAATGATTGCAATAAGAATTTCCTTCCAAAAAAAGGAAAAAAAGACGTAAAGAACTAGCTAAAGTGATCAGAGCACTCACCAGTGAAAAGTTTAAGTTACGACAATTAGCATGAATTGCAATCCAAGTGTGAAATACACTCCTTTGGAGTATAGGAGCCACCTGAGACCCAGAGAAGTTGGACAGGTCACCTACCTGAGAGGAGGTCACAGAGCGGTGGGCTTTGGAACTCAGATGCCGTGCGGACGGTGGCTCGGATCGACTGACTCCACCTCAGCCGAAGCTGATGGCTATGAGAAGAACTTCTCCAAGCACCAGCAAAGTTTATGGCTACGAAACAGCCCGTGGGAGGGGTTGGAGACAACTTCTTTTGAAAAGACACACCTCTCCGGTCCACTTAGAAAGAGCTTACAGGATAGCAGATGTCTTCACGTCTACAAACCCAAATTAAAAATCACTTTTTAATACTTTATCGTTTTCAGTGCGAGTGACAGCTGTCTTATCAAATGTCAGTGGAGGCATGCGCTAAAGTAAAGCGGTGATCTTAAAATCTTAGTTCCTCTGGTCTTCCTTTAAAGCTGCTTGTGGAGAATGATAACGTTCATGATTTTAGATCCTTTGTAAAAAAAAAAAAAAAAAAGAGAGCGCACACCAGCACCCAACCACAGCTCTTATCAAATCTTTACAGGATGGGTGTTATTACCATTTCTGATGCATTTATTAATACTTAATGCAATAATGAGGACACCCAGGTGACTGTGATGATGGAAGGGAATGTTTTTGTCTGTTGATGAAATGTGCATACGCTTCCTGATAAGAACAAGCCCACATGGAAAAGAGTTTGACAGACATTTGAACAAAGCAAATATAAAATGCAAAGGCTCCATTTCTTTGTGGTCCAGCAAAGCTTAAAGTGGAACACAGTAATGCAAATCGCCAGAGGAGTTGCAATCATATGGGCAAGATATGGTCTGGACATGGCCCAGCAGTGCACAAGCCCGACACTGTCCCCAGTCATTTGCTAGTCAAAGCAGCTCTCCAAATTTCCTCACTCTTTGTTCATTTACAGTTTTCAGGGAAATCAGGGGGGGGGGAAGCAGTTAGGAGGAATTATAGCCATTTTTTCAACAATGTGCACTTAAAAAAATACCCCACAACAGTTAAAAGAAAACTCTCAATTGCAGATAACCTGTATCTGTTAGGCCAGATGCAAATCAAGTGAACAAACCATGGAAACTTTGGCAGATATGTGCAATTAAAGCTACTTTCCCTCTGAATTTGCTACAGTTGTTTGTGCATGAAATTCTAAGGAAGACTTTAAAGATCGTCACCTTCACCCACTAAAGTTCATTACAAAGCAGTAACTTGGGGTGAAATTTTCCTCTTTCTTATTTCCCCTGTGATCTTCTCTTTTAGAAAATGTGGAGAAACAAGTCAGTATTTTTACTTGTTAATTTATTTCATGGGGTTTTTGTGTATGTAAGTTGGTGAATGTGACGTTTATCAAAAAGATAGCAAGCAAGTTACATGACTGATTTATTGGCAGCAACATTTCCATCTTTGAACAGGAAATCAGACAGGTGGGAAAAAGGGGAATTTCTTTACTAGCCTCTGACCCATTAATCCATCCTGTATTGCTTGGGTCATATTGAAAGTGAAGTGAGGAGATCCTTTTCAACACTTTAGAAAATGCTAGTTAAGCTCTTTTTTTCTCAGTATAACTCTAAAGCTCACATGTTTTTATGTCCCCTTTCAGAAAAAGTTTGTCCAAACAGGAATCCAATCATCAGGGCAAGCTGAGTTCAGTCTATGAGGGGTCAGAGTGGCACTTTGGAGAGCTGGGCAGGGACGCGACTCCTGAAGCTGCGTGAATGTCTGCAATGCCCTGATAAGCGCTTATCAAGATGAAAGGCGGTGGCCAGGAATTGCTGGCCCGCCACTTTCTGCTACATTAAAATGGACAGCATGATGGTCTTTGGGCCCTGCAGCACCGGGCATCACAATACCAGCCGGACACACCCTAAAAAGCTTGTGTTGTGATGCTCTGAGAAGACCCAACCGGCTTTGTCGGACAATTGAGAGGCTTCCTGATGATGGACGGCTCTGTGTGTCACAGAGGACTCTGATGACAGCCTTCAGTTCCCAAGAAATTGGCTTCTGTAAAGGCGGAGGTCTTATCTCTTCAACACAGGGCTCCAGCAGCAGCGTTATACCCAGGAGGGCTCTCACCCTCCCACACACACATCAGACACACAAACAGTACTCAATGGTTTTACAGTTTGTTTTTCTGTCTTACAGTATTTTTGATCCAGACTTACATTAACCTTTTCATTTCAGCTAATTTGTTGCCTCATAATTTTGTTTTATCACCTGCCTACTGTACCCTGTTGTAGACGAGCAAGAAAAATTAAGCATAAACCGACAGGTGCCACCTGTTTTATGATATGCAAATGCTTAAAATAACTTTTTATTAAAATGTTTCTTGTTATTTTGGGGGCTTTTGCTTAAATTTGATTATTGACATTGAGGGCAAACATAAGTATGTAATTTTTATGTGTTTCCATATAATGATCAAAACATGCTTTCACATTTTGGAAAAATTTAATGGTCTGACTTCTTTACATTTCTCCAACGACATCAATTCATTACATTCTCAAAACTTAAATGACTTAATTGTATATTTATTAAAAATGGTAGTTTTACAAATATATTTTCTAACTATTGAGGTTATTTAAACATAGTGTATGGGAATCAGACCTATGATATCCATACCGGATCGGTCGAGGCCTGTGTTAACAACGACTGCCATCGGTGCTGTTCTCTGACAGGGTGCTGGTGGAAATTGGACTACTGTTGGTCAAAGAAGGAGAGGAGGAAGGCGGGTCCGTAGGAAGAGAGAGAAGAGGAAAGTCACTGGTGTTGGACTGAGAGTTGGAACTTTGAATGTTGGAACTATGACAGGAAAAGGTAGAGAGTTAGTTGACATGATGTAGAGGAGAAAGGTAGACATACTGTATGTACAGGAGACCAGGTGGAAAGGTAGCAAGGCTAGAAGCTTAGGAGCAGAGTTCAAGTTGTTCTATCATGGTGGAGGTGGGAAGAGAAATGGAGTTGGAGTTATCTTAAAGGAGGAGTTTGTCAGGAGTGTTGTGGAGGTAAAAATAGTGTCAGTTAGAGTGATGAGTCTGAAGATAGAAATAGAAGGTGTGATGTTCAATGTTGTGGATCGGTATGCCCCACAGGTAGGATGTGAGCTGGTAGAGAAGGAGAAGTTCTGGTTGGACCTTGATGAAGTGATAATGAGCATCCCTGGAAATGAGAGAGTTGTCATTAGTGCAGAATTCAATGGACATGTTGGTACAGGAAACCGAGGTGATGAGGAGGTGATAGGCAGGTTTGGTGTCCAGGAGAGGAATGTCGAAGGACAGAGGGTGGTTGATTTTTCAAAAAAGATGGAAATGGCTACAGAGAAAACATTCTTTGAGAAGAGACAGGAACATAGGGTGACCTATGAGAGTGGAGGTAGAAGCGCACAGATAGACTACATTTTGTGTAGACAGTGTAATCTGAAGGAGATCAGTGACTGTAAAGTAGTGGTTGGTGAAAGTGTTTCCAGACAGCACAGGATGGTGGTGTGTAGGATGACTCTGGTGATGAAGAAGATGAAGAAAGTGAGGGCAAAGGCAGAGAAGAGGACTAACTGGTGGAAGCTGAAAAAAGAAGATTGTTGTATGACTTTCAAGAAACAGTTGAAACTCTGGGAGGTCAGGAGGAACTGCCAGATGATTGGATAACTACAGCTAAGGTGATCAGGGAGACAGGTTGGAGTGTACTCGGTGTGTCATCAGGAAAGAAAGTTGATGAGGAGACTTGGTGGTGGAATGAGGAGGTGCAGGAACGTATACGGAGTAAGAGGCTAGCTAAGAAGAAGTGGGACACTGAGAGGACTGAGGAGAGTAAACAAGAGTACAGGGAGATGCAGCGTAAGGTGAAAGTAGAGGTGTCAAAGGCCAAACAAAGGGCTTATGATGGCTTGTATGCTAGGTTGGGTAGTAAAGAGGGAGAGTACAGTGGACGACACGGCTCACATGAATGCAAAAGCCACAACACAATGGCAAAAGCCAAAACACAACGACAAAAGCCGAAGCACGAAGACAAACGGCGAAACACGATGGCGAAAGCCAAAACATGACGGCAAAAGCCGAAACACGACGGCAAAAGCTGAAGCACGACGGCAAAAGCCGAAGCACATCGACGAAAGCCACAGCACAACGGCAAAAGCCACAGCACTACAGCAAAAGCCAACACACAACGGAAACGAATCACAACGGAAGTGAATAATGGACTTTTTTTTCTTAACCTTTCATTCAGTTTCAAGCTATTGGCGATTCTTGAGAGGTACGTGATTTTGGTAAGGGATAGGTGAGGGTGGACGTTCGGTGTTGCCGCTTTTATTTCTTCTTTCAAAGCCTTCACGGAGAGCTTTCGGGGGAGAAAAAAAAAGGAGGGCGGAGGAGGGAAAACGGGATCTGGTTTTTTGTCTGCCATTCTTTCTTTTTTTACCTATTTTTATTACTTTTAAATATCTTCAATGTTCTCGTCAGTGTAACCCCCTAATACTGGAGATCTATAGAGTCAGTTTTAAAAGATAAATTGTTAGAGCTGTATGGTGGCCTAATAGTTAGTGCACTTGGTTAGTAACCTGAAAGAAGGAGGTTCGAGGCCCGCGGGAATTATTTATTATTATACATATATATTTTTTTTGTAAAAAAAAATATATATATATATCATACGTGGTTCTTACGTAAATTTTGAGAATCAAAATAAATAAATACTTCTTGCAACATAATTCCAGTACAGTGCAGTGCAGTTACGTCGTTTCTGTTCAGGAACTATGTTATTGTATGAGGAAGTCTGGAGTGACAGAGAAGTATGTTGGAGCAGTGCAGGACATGTATGAGGGCTGTAAGACAGTGGTGAGGTGTGCTGTCGGGGTGACAGAGGAGTTTAAGGTGGAGTGGATTACATCAGGATCAGCTCTGAGCCCCTTCCTGTTTGCAATGATGATGGACAGACTGACTGATGCGGTTAGACAGGAATCACCATGGACTATGATGTCTGCAGATGATATTGTGATTTGTAGTGAGAGGTGAAGGTTTGCCTTGGAAAGGAGAGGAATGAAGGTTAAGTGCAGTAAGACAGAGTACATGTGTGTGAATGAGAGGCACCCAAGTGGAAGAGTGATGTTACAGGGAGAAGAGATAAAGAAGGGGGAGGAGTTTAAGTATTAGGTCAACAGTACAGAGTCATGGAGAGTGAGGAAAAGAAGTGAGAGGCGAGTGCAAGCAGGTTGGAATGGTGGAGAAAAGTGTCAGGTGTGATGTGTGACAGAAGAGTTCAGCACAAATGAAAGGAAAGATGTACAAGACTGTGTGAGAGCAGCCATGTTGTTGGGACTAGAAACAGTGAAGAAAAGACAGGAAGCAGAGCTGGAGGTAGCAGAGATGAAGATGCTGAGGTTCTCTTTGGGAGTGACCAGGATGGATAGGATCAGGAATGATCCATCAAAGGACAGCACATGTTAGAAGTTTTGGAGAAAAGTCAGAAGGCCAGACTGAGATGGTTTGGACATGTTCAGAGGAGAGACAGTGAAGATATGTAGAAGGATGCTGAGTCTAGAGCTGCAGAAAGAGTCTTGAGGAGACCAAAGAGGAGGCTGGATGCAGTGAATGAAGACAGGAAGGTGGCTGGTGTTAGAGTAGAGGATGCTGAAGAGAGACTTAGATGGAGGAAGCTGATTCGCTGTGGCGACCCCTGAAGGGAAAAGCCCAAAGGAAAAGAAGAAGTTCCCCAAATTGGAAAATCTTCCTTATAATCTACCTGGAAATGAGTGATGCAGCATAATTTTACGGATTTTTTATTTCTCATAAACCACACAAGATAAATAAAATGAATCAGAAGTGAATTAGCATCTGATTTTGGATTAAATCAAATAAGATTATTTGAAACATGTTAGTGCAAGAATTTAGCATCAGTAAAGTTATTAGTTCAGTATTTCTGAAGCACAAAATGTTAAAAACAGGGTTGAAGGTTCAGCTAAAAAACAATGTTTTAAATTCTAAAGGTGAGAATTTAAAAAGGAAAAACTACATCAAAAGAATGTTTTACTGCTCTCGTGGGAGATTTAAAAAAAAAAAGCATAATTTAATGTTTCTAAAAGAGAATATTCATTCCACACACTGTACTCAGGAAAAAAATAAAGTATAAAACCATAACAATGTATATTGTTTGGTTCCTTATATTTTATAAAAATCATTTTTTCTATATTTGTACAGCCCAGCTGACATTAAAGTTTTACTCTGGGGTTAATTCAATATGTGGTGACTTTAAATCCCAGGGTAATGATGAATCAGAAAACTTTCATTGACTTGGTCTTGAACTGTCGCCACCTAGTGGATGTGAAGATAACAATAAGTCAGAATTTAAAGACCAACACCAATGAAAACTGTGTTTTTGATGTTTTTAACATGCTCCTGTAGCATTTTTTCATTATGGAGGAGATTTGTTAAATAGTTTAATTTTAAAATAGAGTTTCTGAGTATTTATTTATTCAAACCTTTTTGGATGAGTAGCAGATGAAAACGTACAGTTTGAAAAATCTCTGGTTTGTGACACAGCAACTGCCATGGGCGAGACAGTCTCCCTCCTGCGCTCCAATTCTGATGCATCCACTAGCACATAAATAGATCCATTAATGTCTTGACATTTTTCGTCTCAGCTGGCATCTGGCTCAAAACTTAATGGCTAGATAGCTCCAATATTGCTCACTTTTTTTGAACGCTCAAGTTAGCTTGGGCTTGTGAGTTCCATAAACTTGCAGGAGAGAGTGTGAACAAGAACTGATGGGGAATAAGACGAGGTTTACTTCCCTTCCACCCACCACACACAGGTGAATTTCTAATGAACTCCTGCTACAGAAAAAAAGCCCTAAAGGGCCTTAATTTTAAAGTAAACTATATTCATATATGTGATCATATACTGAGGACTAAATCTTTGAGGCACGCCTTTCACTCCTTGTAGGTGCCACCCATTTCATGACGCCATCAGTAGCCTGGATGTAGAGCTGCCACGCAGGAAACCTGGGTTCAATCCCCAGGGCATGCATTGAGCTTAATCCAGTATGGGTCCATTGGCAAGACCCTTGGCACTACTGCCCAACTGGGTTCCCCTGTGCCTTGCAAATACAGGGTTGTGTCAGGAAGGGCATCTGGGGTAAAAACTCTCTGCCACATCACCAGAGCACTGTGGCAACCCCTAATGGGATAAACTGAAAGGTGAACAACATCCTCGAGCCAGCCCCAGCAGCACATGTTATTTAACCATTAAAACAAACAAAATCTGAACTTTTGTAAAGATGGATCTACATATTGTGCATAAAAAATGAGAGCGTTTTCCACAGAGAAAGTGGATTTGTCTGTTAGCCTGGGGGCGGAGGTGTCAGCACAGACCCTTTCAGGAAGGGGCTGTTCCCCACTTTTCTACCTTACAATGTGAACACTCATTTTTTTGTGAATTAGGAGGGGCTGGCACTTAGAGAGCATGGTTTTAGTGAATGTGCTTTGAGAGGTAGTTGTTTTTTTTTTTTTTCTTCCTAACTTGTCCTGTCCAACAGCTGAGCAAACAGATACGAGGTGAGAGCCTCTTGTGTTGGGCAGATCTTACTGTCACAAGAGGGGTTTATTAAGTATTTATTAAGTTGTTGTTTTTTAATGAGGAACAAACATTATAATACACTTAAATGCTCAGAAAAGTTGATATTGCATGATATAACCTATTTAAAAAAACACAAGCTTTTTGATTTTGTCAAAAACTGCAATATCAGAAATAAAAGACCACTGATTGGAAACAATTTTACAATAGAAAAAAAGTAGAGTTGGAGTGAGACTTATAAAAAAAAAAAAGATACTTTATTTTTCTTTAAATGCTTAAATCAATCGTTTATTCTCACATAATAAGTAGATTGTCTCATTGCTCTTGTTAAATACTTAAAATATGTCTTTAAAAGTAATTGACCAAAATCCTGCAATAAAACAGTCTGTCGAATAGTTGTTTTTTCCAAATAAGACACTTTAAATAATGTTGTTTTTTATCTGTATTTATTTATACTAAAAAATGATTTAACATTTACAACAATTTAGGATCCTAATTTATTTGAGGTTTCAATTGTTTGGACGGCCTAAAATCCTCTTTAAAACGAATAAATACGAATAAAAACGAATAAATAAATAAAATAAAGAAGATTTAAACGACCGGATACATTTAAAGTTGTTTGGGCTTTTTTGTGTTTTTAATGGAGGTCACTTCCCTGTGAACAAATTCCGCCCTTTCAATCTGTTCTAGTGAAACATTAATAGGCGAAAGGAAAGTGCAGATTTCTGAGCGGCACCTGAAGGCATCTTCAACTCTGCGGTGAAGCAGGTGAAGTTTGATGTCGACATGACGGAAGAAAAGATTCCTACCACGCTGAAAGTAATCCTCATTGGAAACTCGGGGTAACTTTTCAACTTTATTTTCTTGCTATTTTTTGTAAAAATTTTGATGAGTTTAGCTGCGGCACAACTTTTTTACTTTCACTTAGATCAATTCCATAATAACAAAAACAGTTGAGAAGGGTTGTGTTAACCTGTGAAATGTGTCTGCTCAGAGTGGGAAAGTCCTCCTTCATGAACAGATACGTCAATCACCGCTTCACTAACGCGTACCGGGCCACGGTGGGAACGGACTTCTTCAGCAAAAGAACCGTTCTAGACGGAGAGACGGTCAGCCTGCAGGTAACTCCCACGTCCTCCTGCAGGAGAAGGAGGTGCTGAAGGAGGTCCTGACAGCCTCCTCTTACCCCCTGTGTGTGTGGGGGGGCCAGATCTGGGACACAGCTGGCACAGAGAGGTTCCAGTCTCTGGGTACACCCCTGTACAGAGGGAGCCACTGCTGCATGCTGGTGTTCGACGTCACTTCCTCTGCCAGCTTTGGGGCCCTGGATGCGTGGAGGAAGGAGTTTCTGGTCCAGGGGGAGCCCCCAGATCCATCTGATTTCCCTTTTATTGTCCTGGGCAACAAAACCGACCTGAGCGACCGAGAGGTCAGTCTGCCGCTGACACACAGCTGCCGCTTAAAAAAACAAACAATCCTGAGCTGAGCTCCATGCATGGCTCCTGTGCTGAAGAAGAGTTCTTTAACTTCCTGTTTTGATGATGATGGTTTTGACCAATGCCAACAGAGTTTAAGTCAAACCAGGGGCGGACTTACCATTATGTAAAAGTAGGCAATCGTCATGGGGCCCCCAACATTCTGGGAGCCCCGAGCTGAACAATTATATACATTTAAAAAACCATTAATCAAAAATAAATGTTATGCCCATTTTTATTTAACTCTGCCAAAAAAAAAAAAACACCTCAAATTACTGAAATGTTCTGTGAAAAACCTTATCAGGTTCTGATCAGCAGAAATCTGCAGGTCCCCAGAGGTAGACACCCAGAAATCACACACAAACACACGAGGCTATGATGCTAGAATAATTACTTTGGCTTTTATTATTCCCCACAGAGCATAGCAAGTCAAAACAATCAACTACATAGGTGAAGCATTCAAATCACTCTTACCGCTGATATGGGAGATGGGAAGTCAACATAACCGGTAAGGACAGCTTCGACTTGGCTGGTGTCGTACATAACCATCCAGCTGACTTCAACGATTCTAGCAACGTCCCGTCTGTTTAACATTGAAATAAAAAAGTCCTCCCTGGGAATCGAGAGGTGTTTCAGAAGGAATAGAAAACGTCACTGTGGGAGAAAGAGTCTTCCCTGGGAGCCAAGGTGGTTTTTCCAGAGGAATAGAAAAACATCTACATTCGCACAAGTGTTTTCTATGTGAAGCGCTAAGCAGAGCACAATAATATGTTTACATTCCAGAGGCTTCTCCTTCAGCAGCTCAATGCAGGTGGTGTGACTCGGCTCCAGAATGGTCAGATCAGAGCACACACACAAAATATATTTTCTTACATTCCACCTGTGGTCTGATCTGAGCATCAACTCATCTTCTCATGTCCTGATCATTGTCCGAATTGTCTTGTTACCTTTCCAAAGCGAAACCTGCAAGCGGTTAATCATGTAACACCCCACCCTGGGCCAGACGGTGGACACAGTAGTCTGGAAATGTTAGACCTATGTGACTCTACATTGCTCTGAGCTCAGCGGACCGGTTCAGTGAATCTACAACCAGAGAGATCAATGCCATAGTTTGTCAAATAATAGGTCTGGTTGTTCCAGTGCCCAGATGAACACCTGTCAAGCACCCAGTGCAAGGTGTCCCAAGCTGGTAATGCATAGTGGCTACACAATCTCTAGGTTGTTCTACGTCAACACATAAGACTTGCACTCAGTTGTTGGTTTAGTAACATTATACAACACCCAATAACCAGTACAGACAGTTTCACTACACTTAGTCTTGGCAGGTGTGGTTTGTAACAGTCTATTCGGAATATCCGTCTTGCGTGGTCGCCGCTGTTGTTGGTTGTCATGTCTCCAACGAATCATTCTTGTTGTAGATTCATGTCTAACATTCGTACGTTACAAACAGTCAAGTTCAAGGTACCAGTAATAGTCGTCAAAATCTCACTGGTGAGGTTCCACATCTCCATGTGCCATGATAGCGTATGGACGAGCAGATCAGCAGTCTCTTTCTGCTACTGACGGCATCCACACACCTACTTGTTGTAATCCATGAGAGATCCTTTTTTCTGTGTTCGACAGTATATTTCTGTTACCTTTTCATCGGAAGAGTTGGAGAGGCCATCAGATCATACCACGCCTCCTGTGACGTGATAGGCACTTCACTTCAGATAGAGGCCTTTGAAGCTGAAGGGCCGGAATGCTCTCCACTGAGAAGGAGAGGTCGATGATCCTCGGTCTCAGGACAGCACACTGCCAGTGGACGGTTGATGTGGTTTCCATAGTGGCTCTTGGAAGGTCCCTGAGCGTCCGTTCGGAGACCAACTCCACACCCTCGGGTACCTGCAAAGATAATTAATACTTAAGGCACAAAAGAAAAAATATTAGTTTTCTCTTAGATAATTTTTGATATTTATCAAATTTAGCCCCAGCCTTGTCGTCGACCCAAAGCCCCTGTTCTCCATAGGGTGGTTTGTGTAGGAGCTTTGGTTTCTTTCACCGTTCCCATGTCACAGGGCTTAACCACAGCTGAGCTATTTTGTCCCCTTCAGGATCACAAAAGGTTCTGCCAGTTGATCCAGGGGCAGCTCTGATGGGCAGCTCAGCTTCTGGACATTCTGATGGGTTCTTTCTCTGGTGTGATAGCCACAGTGATCATGCGGTTCATGGAGTCACTCCCGGTGCGATGGGTCTATTGTTGATCTGTTTCAACACTTTGTCAAGATTTTTCCTCCAGTCAGTCAAATCTCCAGTGGAGTCTTCATTTCTGAGGGAGCTTTTCAGGAGGCCCATTCATTCTTTCTATCAACTTCTGCTTGAGGTGATAGGGAACATGATAGATCCATTCAACATTGTGATCTGTACACCACTGTTTCACCGAGTTTCCAGTGAAATGAGTGCCGTTATCACTCTGAACCTGCAGCGGCATCCCATAATACTGTTCTATTTTTTCCAAACACTTAATAGTAGCCTTCTGATTAGCATGCTTACAAGGATGTGCTACCAATATCCCTGAATATGTATCCACAGCGGTACACGCATATTTACACCCCAAAGACATAGGTAAGGGTCCAATGAAGTCCATCTGCCAAATCTGACCAGGTGATTTACCCCTCTGAGCATGGTTGGAGTGAACCATTATGTTGATGTTGCCCTTATTTCATTCCCTTTTTCTGTTTGGCAACAGCAGCCACCTTCATCAGTGTGTCATACTCCGACCCCTCGGAGGAACCAGCAGGTGGAGCTGATGGTTCAACCGAATCCACAGCCTTTGTACTCAAAACCTGCAACAGTTGACTCAAGTCAGTCAGTTGACCTTCACCTGTGGGGCAGTTTACGTTCAACCCCCGCCTTTGTACATGTTTCCAGAGTTCATCAGTAGGAAGTCCATCAATCTCATCAAACGACACCCCAGCCTTTTTTAAGGCCCGCCAGAGGTTCCTACGAGATGGGCCGTTAGCAGGGCGGGGCCCTCCGTCTCTCAGGTCATCCCGACCATCCTGTATGGGAGGTCGGGGAGTAACCGCCCCCCAGTCCCCCGATCCATCCAGGCCGAGCAGAGCCGCTTTCAGAGCTCCGAGGGAGTGGTCAGCTGCTCCCAACATTAACAACAACACAGCTGCCTTGTATGGAGGAGGAGCTGTTTTTACAATGTGATCTCTGATCCCCTCAGGAACATTCAACTGCATTAAATCATCCACGTGTCCCAGAAACAGAGCATCTCTCACCATCAAACGAACTAAACGCTGAGCTCCCTCATGGAGAGTTTGCCAGGGGCGGTCCAAGGAGCTCCAGTTGGAGGGCTCAGGAAATTGCCCCCCTGATCGCATCAGCATACAAATGCAATACAGTTTTCATTTCATCCCCAGCTTCCCGCACCAGGAGCCGGTAATTAGCATTTACAGCAGTGTCCCTGGACAATCCAGCAAAACGCAGGCCATCTCCTGCATCAACTTTCGCCTGTGAAGCTCCTTCATCCATCATTCTGATCAGCCACAAATCGAGGGGTTCTTTGGGCCTCTGCCTGAAGCGCTGAGTTATGTACAGCATCGCCTTCGAAATGTGATCCTCCAAAGTCTGAGATATCACAGGGTCAGACTGCAGCTGACGTTCAGGAGCCATTAGAGGCGGTCCGCTATCATCAAACATCGGCTGCCCGCCATTATCTCGTACCGGGCACACAACAGGAGGTGTGTACACCCGCTGTCTTTTACGCCGCATAACCGGATTAACCTTATACGGCGGGTATGGAGGAGGGTCTGGGTGCGCTCCATACCATTCATCTAACTGTCCTCCCGTCTTATCAGAATCATCCCAGACGTCTCCATCCCACGTCTCGGGATCCCAATCATCCGCTCCCTCCATCAGTCGTGCTACAAAGGAGCGTACGGAGGCGACTTCAGGGCAGCGGGGCTTCATCCGCCGCTGCTGTCTATTTACTTTTGACACGTGAGCCACAGAGCGCTCAGCCAACCGCGTCATGCGATCCAGTTTACTTTGCAACAAACGCATTTGCTCTGTCTGCAGAGCATTCTCACTTTGAATTTCACTTAACTGTTGTTTCATCTTAACAGTTTCATCAAGCTGTACTTCAAACAGTTCACTTTTAACTCTCATTTGCTCTGTCTGCAGAGCAATCTCACTTTGAGTTTCACTTAACTGTTGTTTCATCTTAACAGTTTCATCACGCTGTACTTCAAACAGTTCACTTTTAACTTTCCAAGCTGCAGCGCAGAGCCACATCCTCCTCTGAACCCCCTCCAACGGGGTTTTAGGATGAACGGGAACATTCGTAAGCAGCCGTAAAACTGTCTCAGGTGATCCATCACCGACCACACTTTGCCACACGTCGGAGCAGCTCGCTCCATGGCGTAAACAAAAAGCCACCTCCTTCCAGGGGCTTTCCTCCCATCCGGGAATCAATGCATTGGCCACGAATTCCTCCGCTGCCTTTTTCCTCCACTTAAACATGATTTCTGTGTATATCCTCTGGTCAGTCTCAGTTCGTGACGCCAAAAATGTTCTGTGAAAAACCTTATCAGGTTCTGATCAGCAGAAATCTGCAGGTCCCCAGAGGTAGACACCCAGAAATCACACACAAACACACGAGGCTATGATGCTAGAATAATTACTTTGGCTTTTATTATTCCCCACAGCATAGCAAGTCAAAAATCAACTACATAGGTGAAGCATTCAAATCACTCTTACCGCTGATATGGGAGATGGGAAGTCAACATAACCCCGGTAAGGACAGCTTCGACTTGGCTGGTGTCGTACATAACCATCCAGCTGACTTCAACGATTCTAGCAACGTCCCGTCTGTTATACATTGAAATAAAAAAGTCCTCCCCTGGGAATCGAGAGGTGTTTCCCAGAGGAAATAGAAAACGTCACCCTGTGGGAGAAAAGAAGTCTTCCCTGGGAGCCAAGAGGTGTTTTCCAGAGGAATAGAAAACATCTACATTCGCACAAGTGTTTTCTATGTGAAGCGGCTAAGCAGAGCACAATAATATGTTTACATTCCAGAGGCTTCTCCTTCAGCAGCTCAATGCAGGTGGTGTGACTCGGCTCCAGAATGGTCAGATCAGAGCACACACACAAAATATATTTTCTTTACATGAAATGACATAAAACTGACCACGTGAAAGTGCTTCGTCCTCCCTCTGCAGCAATGGAACATTCCAGTAAGAGACTGGCATGCTGAAACACGTTAGTGCCAACGTTTAATATTAGTAAAGATATTAGTTTAGCATTTCTGAAGCACAAAATGTTAAAACCAGGGTTGAAGGTTCAAATTTCAGGCTCGTGTACAGCTTTTGCGCAGCTGTTTCTCCGGCCAGTCTGCGTTTGTACCACTTTTTATGGAGGAGTGGTCTAGCAACAGTAGATGGCTCATTAGCTACAGGTTGGCTGCTGCCGACCTTGCAAAACTCCAAACTCACATACGTTCATGCTATCCCCCCATTGTTCGCTGTGGTTCAGCTGTGTCGTCCTGCAAAAATTTGAACCAATCGAAATGAATTTTTAGCGCTGCAGCGGCCTGACCGCATACACAGGACGTTGACGCCTGCAGTAGGATTTCCTCTGGCATTTTTATGGTTAAGTAAAGACTGTGGCGCTCGCATCAGAGCCGTAACGCTAGCGGTTGAGCCCGGGATAAGAGCATGTGGCAGATTTTCCCAATTTTTTATCTGTGATATGGCCGTCAAATCCTGTGGGTCCGGGCCTTTAGGAGCAGAGGCAATGTTGCCAGATTGGGCAACACTTTCCAGCCTATTTGGGCTATCTAAAAGTGATGAAGACAGGCCAAATAGGAAAAAGAAAAACAGACCAAAGGAACTCAAAAAGAAGATAAATAAAGTCATGAATGAGAACGGGGAGAAAAAAATTAGATGAAACGCAAAGAGAGGGGTAGAAATTTTTTTTTTCTTCAGTGGATGCCACTCCATGTGTGCAGGCAACTGTTTTATTTCTTAATTTAAGTATCTTTGTTATTTTTGCCTTCTTTAGTTAAAACTCACATATTAAAGAAAAGACAGAAAATCGTCTCTTGTTCCTACTAAGAAGTGAGTGATTAATTTAATCTCAATTTCTTTTTTTTTTCCCCAAGTAAAAATAATGTACATAAATATGTTTCTCTCCCATTTAAATAATATTTGAGCTTTTAAATGCATCAAAAATGTAGATTATGACACTCATGGTGTCTTAAAGTGGAGCAGCAAGGAAGTTTTACCCTAGGTAAGGATTTAAAAGCGTAGAGGCCCCCGTGTTGTTGTTTGTGTGCACCACTGAGTCAAACATCATAGCTAAAGGAAAAATCCATGACGCCGTGCGCTAAGTGGTTTCAACATGCAGAGCGGGACTCTTCAACCATCCAACTTCCTTCTCTTCTCCCCCACCCAACTTTGCATGATGACGCATTTACTGTTCCTTGGAAATAAGCAACGAACTGAACTGCAGCTGCCTTAAACAGATGTTGGAGGATGTTGTTAGAAACTGTGCTTTTCCACTGTCTGACCCTTGATTGTCTACTCGGTACATAGCTTGCAGCAACCTTTGACATTTTTTTGGCATTAATTAATTCATTGTGATAACCCATTTAAAAAGCACTAGTTTAAATATAAATAAATATATATATAAATTTTCCTGGTATTTTTGATATTTTTACATTTAAATTTTCTCAAGAGGCATATACCTATAAAGTTTTAATTATGCCCTTACTTTTAAAGCGTTTTACTGCCTTGTTGTACGACTCAAGAAGTCACAGTCCCGTTCACCCATTCGCTCACTGTACCCTGATACCACCAGGAGCAATGAGGGGTTCAGTACCTCCCCCTGTGGGTGGGAACCGAACCCGCGATCATCTCAGCAGAGGTTGACCACTCTTCCTCTGCACCACTCACAAAAAAGGCACAAACTGAGACTTTAGTGGGGCTGATTTTTTTTTCATAAATAATTGAGCATTCTTGTATTACAAGCACCGAATTTGTCATGGATGTACCTTAGGATCCCCTCTTTCAGAAAAGCATGTAGCCAAGATTTTAAATTTTATGTAATATACACATATAGTATTCTGTTGATAACCTTCAAGTTTAATACTATATTTTGTGCATGAACAGCCCATATATATGAAACAGGGGCTAATGGACATTCAATTTTTAGTAGCATATAGTTGCCATCTTTACAAATAGTCGCCATTTTTATTTTTCTTGTGGCTTATCTGCTTTTCTGAAATAGGGATCCTATGGTGCATCCATGCAAACTTTGGTGCCTGTACCACAAAAGGATTTGTCTGTAATATCAACTCAACCGGCTCATCTACTTGGAGAGTGAGATTTGGGGTGTGTCTGAACTCCCTTACTACCCCCTTGACCTCTAAAAGATGATATAGTGCAAGACTATGCCCCGAATTTGAACATAATTCTGACATACGCTCACTACCTGTACTTTTTTTTTTAAATGCCAAACATGACATAATCTTTTTGCTTAAGTAAAAACCTAAAAAACTTATCATTTTTCAAAAGGACATTTATGAATTCATTGTTCTCTGATGATACAAATTTTATGATTAAAAAAACAAAAACAGACTTAAATATATTTTTCAAATGAGGAATCTTTCATTGCGTTGTGTTGACTGTATGTGAGAATTGGACTGAGATACCCTCTCCTCCTGGTGTTCCAAACAGGAAGTACCTGCTGGCTCCAAGAATGATTCTCACTCTTGATTTGAATCAAACACTGCTTACTGACGTCTGCTTCCGTATTACAAAAAAACAAAAAAAACCTAAACTACTTTTTGTGGTTGGAGCTGTTTTCTAAGGGCAACATCACTCACTCATTCCAGTTCTCATATGCAGTCATTTTTTGCAAAAACTTCTGGGAAATTTTCTAGACATTGAATATTCAAATTTTAGATTTGGCCACCCCTACAAACAAGCGAACGCTCTACATAGTGCACCAAGTAGTGAGTGTATTTGGACACAGCCGTGGGCTTGGTTCTCCACAGGTGTCGCGCAGGAAGGCCGAGCAGTGGTGCGAGGAGGTAGGAGCGGAGTACTTTGAAGGCAGCGCCAAAGCGGACGTGGACGGAGAACAGCCTTTTAAGAGAGCGGCCCAGCTCGCCCTTCAGCAGGTAACGCAGTTATTTGAGAGGACACAGAGTCTATGTTTAACATGTTTATTTTTTTTTGTTTCGTTTTGATGATAAAAGATACATTACTCCCTACAGTACAAAAAACACACATTGGAAAATACAGGACATTTCCGGATAACCTGCGAACAGCCGAGAAAAACTCGCGACACCTGCGTGTGCTGAGGGGAGCACTCTTCCCAGTGATGGGGAGGGATGGGGGGTGGTCAGAGACCTCGGCACTGCTGCTGCTGATCAATCTAACAAGGGGTGCCAAAATATTGTCCCAGTTAAGGTACTGTGGAAGGAAAGGACACAACTGTATACCACATGGAGAGAGAAATAAACTCAATTTTTTTTGAGAACCTTCAGCTTATGGTCTAACTTAAGGCATCACTACTAAAATACACTGCTTTTGCATGCATGTCTAGTTTTGTTTAACAGACACACCGACACGCACAAACTTATGAATGCATATGAAGAGAAAGTCTGTTTCCAGAAAGAAATCACAAACTGAACCCGAACCAGAAGAGGCCACTGCGTGCAAACCCCGGCCTTGCTCTTCCAGGCTGTTACCGTAACAACCAAGTTTGCCTTTACAAAGCTGATGTACACTCTAGAAACCTCCTCCCTGTACAAATTTGGATTGCAAGTAACCTAGCAGTGATTTGAACTTCAACAAGTGAATCAGCTTGACAGAAGCAAAATTAGAACAATCAGGGAGACCATATATATATATTTATATATAATTCTTTTATAAGTAGACACAAAAGGCAATTAAAAGATGACCAACATGTAAAAACAGTTTGTTACAGGTGATTATATAAAAGGCAAAGATTTTTTTTGTTGTGTTTTTTTTTGTTTTGTTTTATTTATGCTATGAAGGAACTAATTTACAAGTGGGTACACTCCGGCTGAAAGCTTTCTTCCCAAGACATCCCCATTCAAAGACATACGTGTTTACATGTCACAGTTAACTTGCACACCGTCTGAAATACAGAGCCTTGGAAGGGAAAAAAAAAAAAAAAAAAATAAAATTTATTAAATGGATTCACATACATCAACAGGGTAAGGAAGTAGGACTACTAATATGTTTTGTCATTCTAAAAAAAAAAAAGAAAAAAATTAAGTGACACCACATTCATGAGCATAAAAAGCGCAGGACAAGTGAACGGATGAAGAAAGGTGGAACGATCTGATGTCAACTTTCCTAGTAACCCTGGGAAATTCCTTGTTTGGTAAACGAGGCAACACGAGCTTGGAGTAGTAAACAAAGTGAAAACTCTTCTCTCCCCTAGGTCTACTTCAAAGTTCCCTTCAGTCCTATAACTTCTACTTGAAACAAATACAAGTCAGTCTTTCTCCACCAACAAGAACATACAACCAACTGAATCAAGACTTTTAAAAATATAGTGGCAACCTTAAACACAGCCACCCAACTTTCCCACAAACACAAACTATGGGGATGAACAAGTTAAAAAAAAAAAAAATTGATGTATCTTTTTAAAAATGCAAAGTACACATACACACAGGAAGAAAAAAAAAGCTTAAAAAAATACAAAAATAAACTACACAAAAGATCTTCTGCATCCTTGCTTGCTAATGTTTTGGGAAAGTTTTGCAAGTTTATTTTTTTCTCTTCTTTCATGTGTGCTGCAAGTCTCTGTCCTAACAAAGTCACCTTTTCTCTACAAATTTCTTCCTCTGTTCTTTTTTTCTTTCTGTCCACTTTGTTGAATCGGCAACCAGTCCATGTCTTGGGGTAAAAAGCGCACAGTGATGAGATTACCAGGAGACTAGAGTCCAGTACGATGACTGTACAGACTTGGTTATTCATGAAGCAAATTTGGAGAAAAAAGAAGGAAAAAAAACCAAAAAAGGTTAGGGCAAAATGGGATGTCCTTCTTTGTGGAGGACAAGTGCTTTGTTTGTTTCCATACCGATTTTCCCGATCGTCTACACCCATGCCTCCACAGGCTTTTTTTTTTTTTTTCAACACTGTACAACATTTTATGTAGTCTCTCTCTACATTCCCTCAGAATTCACAAAACACAGAAAAGAGAAAGTAACATATTATCGCTCAGGCTGGTTCCCAGTTTGTGAAAGATGTAAATGCTTCTCTATACTGCTGAACTACTTGAAACAAGCCAAAAATAGACGTTAAAAGTATGAAAGGGGGCGTGACTGAAATGGATAATGTGCTTCTAGGTTTGTGTTGCTCTAAAAATAGTACGACCAACAAAAGAAGGACAAAAGGGTTTATCTACAGAAGCGTCTCTCAGATCGACTTCATCTCGTCTTCAAATGGTTGTCCTGCCTCCATTGCCACCTTGATCTGAGACGTGGGGGGGGCGGACGATGAGATTAGGGTAATGAAGGGGGTGAAGGTCAGTGTTTTTTCTCATAAAAAAGACTTGGGTGGAAGGAGGAAAAAACGAAAAAAAAAAAAAAAACAAAAAACACAAGACTGGGAGAGATCGCTGGGAAACCTCACTGGTCTGTCCTTGCTTTCTTTGGACCAGCAGTCTTGCTGCAAAACGACATAAAAAACCACAATGAGTTTTGCATGACTGGTTCAAAAGTTATGATGCATTCATGTAATTAAAAACACTTACGTATCAGGAGAGGTGCCTGGTCTTTTGGGGGCAGGTTTCGCAGAAGCAGCATCTTTGCCGGATTCTGAAAGACACAGAAATGGTGATGAAATGTTCTGAGAATGGCGCGCATCACTTTGAAAATACATGGAACTTCACGCCCACCCTGCAGCCATCGGACTTGGGTGGCGGGACCGTAGCCCTTCTCATTGCGGGCGGCGATGCGGAAGATGATGGCGGGCTTGGTGGTGTAGTCGATGTGAGCGTTGGACAGGCTGGACGACTGCACCAAGCAAGAGGGGTTGGGTCCACAATACACACGCATGAAGGCTAGCTGGGCTGGAGAGGAGGCCTTGGCCTCGGCCGTCTGGCTGCTCTGGATGGCCAGATACACAGAATACTCAATGATCTTCCCTGACGTGACAGAGGGGGGCTCCCAGGTCAAGTGCGCTCCATCTGGGCTCTGAGGAAGAAACCAAGAGTTCATTATTTTCTCATACTCTGAGCAGCACCTCTTAAATTCCTTCTATTTGTGGGTTTTTTACCTTGCTGATTTTGATGGCGCAAGGTGCTCCTGGAAAGCCTGGTAGGCATGTCTTGAAAGCAGAAATCTCAGAGAAAGCTCCGCGACCACATGCATTGATTCCAGCCACACGGAACTTGTACGCTGTGCCGGGCTGCAGCTCCATTTTTTTCATTTGGCTGTAGTCTGGCATGATGCCGGAATCGTCCTTTAAAGAAAAAACAAACAGATTAAGCATGATGCCAGCTCGAGGTTAATAATCCAGAGTGATGTCTGTTTTTATTACTTGAAATAAATCAATTCTAAATCAAAGATTGAACAGAGCACATACGATGGTATCACTCACATCTCCTTGAGAATCATCTCCTGGCACATAGAAGTGAGTGACAACCATATTTGTCACTTTTACAATCCCTACATCGAACCACTGGTTCTCCTTTTTCGCGACCGGCTTTGCTGGAGTTGGCTGGGGGGCTTGCTTCTGTATGAGATTGATATATGTTAATGGTTAGCCCTCTTCACTCTGAACTCAACAGATGCTAGCAGAAAAGGACTGACCTCTCCCTCTATCCCGTTGGCGACCTCCGCCAGAGCGGCGGCTGCCTGGAGCTTGGCTGGACTTGCAACTGATGCAGACGGGGCGAATGTGCTTGATGGTGCAAGAGCTGGACAGGGAGAGAGTAGAGCATGAGTCGAAGATAATTAGCAATACAACATTAACTGAATCAACTGACAGCAATCTTACTCTCAGCAGTAGTACGTGGTAGCAGAGAAGCCACTGCACTGGTAACTGATGCTGCCATCTCGTTGTGCCCGTTGCTCTCCACAGAGGGGTCATTGAGGCTGTCGGCCGGGGCGAGGCCTTCGGTAGGCAGGCTCGCGTCCACAGAGGCTTGCTGAGCTGCAGCCTGAGCTTCTTGCAGCTGCTGCTGCTGCTGGACTAGTGCTGCCAGCTCTTGTTGGGTAAGCATGATGGGGATGCTGGTTGGTTGCTGGCTGTCTGCAGAAGCATCGCCCTCATCTGTAAACAAAACAAGAAGGGTCAGAAGGATTTTGGTAGAGGCTATTTAGACTTTGCTTGTTGAAAGTTGGAGCAAATTCAAGTATAGCAGACTCACTCATGACAGCTTGTTGAGCTGCCTGTAAAACAGCCTGAATGGCCAGGGCCTGAGCTTCTTCTGTGGCTGCTGCCTGAGCGGCGGCCTCTGCTGCAGCAGTCACAGCCAGTTCTTCATCCGACAGCCCCGTCACCATGAGCGTGGCTCCCTGGCCCTCAGACATCAGCTCTGAAGGCAGGTTCAAGGTAGTCGTTGCTGCAGTTTCTCCCTGGAAAACACATTAAAGTTAAGCGCCCGGGGGAGAAAATAAAAAATGTAATGACAAGTTTGTGGTGCTTTATTCACTTCTGCTTGTGTCTCCATGGCAGCAGCTGCCTCCTCAGATGGGGCAGCTTCTGCTGACGCAGCTTCATCTGTTTGCATGGGTTCTTCAGTGGAGCTGGTAGCGGTACTCACTCCCTCTGTGATTGAAGAAATTGACTGGACACGACAGGAATGGAGCATTATAGTCGATGACTGAGGCAGCAGACCTTCAGAGCTACTGATCTCATCACAGATCATTATTCAAAGACGGCAGGTTTTATTTCTTACGGGGACTGAAGGTCCAGGGGCGGGGGTGGACTGAGTGACAGTAGTAATGGCTCTGCCCTGGGTGGTGGTAGTCGTGCCAGCTGCTGCTGTGGTAGAAGCTGCCTCTGTGCTGCTGGTGCCTTCTTCTCCCTCCACAGTCTCCTGACCTTCTGATTAATCACAATCGAATGCTATTTAAAAAAAATTACCAGTCCAGGAGGCGTCAAACACAAAAGCTAAAAGCTGTACCTGTGCCCTCGCCTGTTTCCATGCCGCAGGTTGCGGTGGTCGCAGTGTTGGTGGTCCCGGTCTCGTGAGTTTCGCAGGGGGGGTTGGAGCAGACCCTCTGGACCAGTCCAGCAGCTGTGTTGGTCTGCTCTTCTCCCATGCTGGATGTTGCTGTGGACGGAGTATTGGTCGTACCCGTCTCATGGGTCTCACAGGGCGGGTTGGAGCAGGCGCTCTGTGTGTTGCTCTGCACGGTGCTGGTCTCCCCGGCGTTCATGCTAGACGAAGCCTGGGTGGCTGTGTCGGTGGTGCCCGTCACGTGGGTCTCGTATGGTGGGTTGGAGCACACCTGCTGGACCCCTTCCGTGTTTGAGGTTGCTGTGGTGGCTGTATTAGTCGTGCCTGTCTCGTGGGTCTCACAGGGCGGGTTGGAGCAGGCATTCTGCGAGTTGCTCTGCACGGTGCTGGTCCCCGCGGCATTCATGTTGGACGAGGCTTGGGTGGCTGTGTCGGTGGTGCCCGTCACATGGGTCTCGCACGGTGGGTTGGAGCACACCTTCTGGACTCCTTCCATTTTGGAAGATGCTGTAGTAGCCGTATTAGTCGTGCCCGTTTCATGGGTCTCGCATGGTGGGTTGGAGCACACGCGCAGCGCAGACATGTTTGAGGATGCGGTCGTAGCGGTGTTGGTGGTTCCGGTCTCGTGGGTCTCACAGGGAGGGTTGGAACACACCTGTCCTCCAATCACAGCAGAAGATGTGGTGGCTGTGTTGGTCGTCCCAGTTTCGTGGGTCTCACATGGGGGGTTGGAGCAGACCAGAGTGACAGTCCCGGAACCCTCTCCGGCTGTAGCCTCAGTGGAAGAGGGCTGCTCCGAGGTGGGGGAAGCCAGGATGGATACAGGTAGATCTTGAACAGGCTGGGCTTCCACCCCACTAGGAGTTGTTATCAGAGTCACCTGCGTTGGCTGGTTCTAAAAAATGCATACCACAATGTTTAATCATCAAAGGCAATTTTCATCAAGGCAATTTTCAAACGGTGATCATCTCTCACCTGCACTGTGATAGCAGAGGAGGGCAGTGTAGAAGTCAGACTCGTCTGTGCGGCCGACACAGTTATGGCCGAGGGGCTGATGACCTGGCTGGACAGAGTAGCGATGGTTCCCAGTGTGGTGATGGGGGTCACCAGGGAGGCATTGGAACTGTCAACTGTCCCTCCAGCTAAGCTTGTGGACACAGTGCCGGTGACTGTCCCAAGAGTGGTGACTCCTAAAAACAAAAAATGATTTAGGAAATATGCACAAAATCTTCAGAATTTTAAGATAAACTTGAAACCACATCGTAGTAACAGCAGTTCTTACCAGTAGTTCCCTTAACCACCAAAGTGGTGACAGTGGGCTTGACTGCAGACACGGTCACTGGAGTAACGAGTCGAACACCACCCACTGTACTCATGGGGACGGTGCGTAAAATGGTGCCAGGCTGTCCAGGAGCTCCCTTCAATACCACCTGAACCAAACCATTTGGGATTTAGTCTTTGCATTTGTGACGACAATTATATGGGGCAAAAAAAAAAAAAAAAAAACTTTATTTACTTGTGTTAGTCCTTGCTGGCCGGCTGCAGTGGCGAGTTTGGGCACCGCAGTGATGATCTTACCAGGAGTTCCAGTGGTCATTACCTTTGTAGTCAGGATTGTAATCGGCGTTTTCATGCCGGCACTGCTTGTCACGCCTGCAAAGATAAAACATGTTTCTTAATCTGTTTACAGAACTTAATTCTAACTATTGATAAACAGACATTGTTGTCTTGTAACTGTTTCACACATTTTTAAAACATCAATATGAAAGAAGGTATAGCATGGTGCATAAGGTCAGACCTGTGGCTCCAGGTTGGGTCATTATGGCAGACATGGGGATGGTCTTAATGATAGTAGTGCCCTGCTTTGTGGTGGTAGGAGAAACACCGCTGATGTTGAGGATTGTGGGCTTGTTTCCTGTGCCTCCTGCCTGTGAGGTCGTGATGATTGTTGTCGGCTTGCCATCTGCAGAGGTCACCAGCTTCAGAATGGTGCCAGCTGGGAGGGGCCCCTTTGTCTGCAAATATAGGCAGATGTGATGCAAACGCTTTCCTGTTGTTGTCTCTCTGAACCCGTGCTGCCAACTGACCTGTATGATCTGTGTGAGGGGGTTGGTGGAAGCCTGGCCTGTGACAGCGGACGTCTGCACCGGCTTGGTTTGTACCACAGACATCATCTTGCCGAGGTTGGAGATCTGCCAGCACAGAAAACAAAAATTCATTTATGACCCAACGGAAAGCTGTCTCTATAAATCCCTGTAGCCTTGTCTGATTGACAGACATGCTCCCTGTTTTTAATGTTGAGCTCTTTAACACATTGTTTAGTCTTGCCGTCACCAGGACAGGGCAACAGAACAATATAATACAGTAACAGCAACAAATTCAATGCTTTTAAGTAATTTCTATGTCATATTCTACTAAAGAATTCCAATTTTCTTACCAAAGTGCCACTACCGCCCATAGTGAGGGGGCTCTTAACCAGAGTGATGGTCTTGGTGACTCCTCCCACTACGGTGGTTACCACCTGCGCCTGCTGAGCCACTGTGACAGCACCAGACTTGTGCACAGTGATGATGGGTCTGGTGGTGGTGGGAGAGGACGCAGCAGCTGTCCCCACTTGGGCTGCGGCAGTCTTCAACATCCGAGTGGCCGGGTTGCTCACCTGTGACCCCAAAATTATTTTAAAACTTAACAGGGTGCACTTGAAATTGAATGTGTAAAAAGAATAATAATTGTACCATCACTGGGGAAGCAACTTTCACTGTGGTGGTGCCAGGAGAAACTGCAACCGTTTTGAGGATGGTGGCACCTGCAGGAACATTGAGGACGGTTCCTGCAGAAGAGGGTGGGATCTTCTGTGTGGCAGCAGCAGCTGCAGCTAAAGCTGCCATGCCGCTCATTTGAGGGCTGCTTCCAATGGGCTTGAAAACAAAAACAAATGTGTTAACTTAAAAATATAATTGAATCCAACTCCTAAATATGACAGATCTTTGTGTAAACGGTTCCTACCGATCCTTGGGTGGTTTGGGCAGGGACTACCATTCGAACGCCTGCAGGAAGTGATGTCACAGTGACAGGGGATTTCCCTGGCTGGCTGGGGCGAACTGTAACAACTGATGCACCAGCTGCAGACTGTTGAGCTGCAACTTTCAAGACAGCTGAGTGGAAAAGAAAACAAATGTAGGTCTTTAGAGTTGGGCTGCAGAGTTTCTCATTGTCAGAACGCCATGGCAGTCAGAGGGATACCTGTCTGTGGTAAGCTTTGAGCAGACGGTGCTGCAGCAGCTGGTGCAGGGCTCTTTGGAGAGTTTACCGGCTGTGTTGGAGTTGTGCTCATGGCTGGTGTGGCTGCTGCTGGAGTTGCAGGTATGTCGTACTTCTGCAGTTGCAGCAGGTACGTGTCTGCAGTAGAGACTGCACCCCAGCTCACCTCCAGAGAGTTTGTGTTGGCACGAACTAACTGTACTCTGGCAGGGGCGTGCGGCCGCTCTGGGAAATACAAAACATAAATTGTGAGCTTCGCTCCACAAGACCTGATAAATTGATCCAGCAACAACACGCCCACCTGTTTCCAGGTACCACAAGTCTTTACAGCAGACTTGGTTGTTCCATGCTTTGCGGTAACCGTCACGTCCGCTCCACACGTAAAGTCTGGAGTTAATGGCCACAGCACAGTGACCGGCACGGGCCCTCGGGATGTTGTCTTCAAGAGTGTCCATCAACACAGTTTCCCAACACATAGAGTCTGTAGAAACATTTTAGAGAGGTTAAAGGATCCCAATATCTTCCCCCCTATCCTTGATGTGACAAGCATATGAAATTCAGACAAACCGAGGTTTAGGCAGGCAAGAGTGTTGGTGCATTTCCACTCTTTCTCGTGGGTGGCCACTTTGACATCATCCATTACCAAAGGAACCCATCCTCCAAAAACATACATCCTGCAGAGTAATGAATTAGCAGTTGGTCAAGTTTAAAGTAAATAAAAGTTTATTTCTGGGAGTTTTTAAAACGTGCATCTCACTTGTTTGTGATTGTGGTGGCAGAGTGGAGACTCCGTGGAAGAGGGGCTGTGCCACCAACTCCTGGCTTGTTCCATGTCAGGGTGTCTAGAATACAACATTGCATTAGGATAATACTTAAAGGATTTCTCGTTAACAGTTTAGGATTTTTAAAAAATGACTGATTCCTCAGTTTTGCGATGTTACTCCATTATCACAGCAACAACTTACCAATATCAAGTGTCCACAGATCCCCAAGACGACAGCCACTCATCCCTCCATAGATTATCAAGCGAGTTTTTCTACTAGTCTTTTCTGTGTATACCACTGCAGTGTGGCTCTCACGCGGAGGTGGCAAAACTCCATATGTAATTGGAATATCCCATCCAACAACACTGGATCCTGGACGAAGCTCGAGCGTATACAAATCATTCAGGTATCTGAAGCACGAAAGTCATATTTGTAAGAACATAAAAAAATCTCAGAGCCATATCAAAAATATGTCAGTTTATCCTGCTGAATTATATTATTGTTGTTGTCTTTTTACCTGGGAATGTTATTTTTTGGATCTTCACTATCATTGGCCAGTCCACCAAACAGATAGCATTTGTTTCCAACCAGTGAAAAGCTGTGACCAAGGCGAGGACAAGGAGGAGGACCGTTCTTTGGATTTTTGGCTTTCAACTTTTTCCATTCCCATCTGCTGGCCTGTGACAGAAACAGGCCAAAAGACATGTCAAAATGGCTCAATCGCATGAAGAACACTTGCAAGTAACAAACATCAACTTTTCCAAGACAGCTACTTTTATCAGACTGACAACAATTGATTTGTCAGTTATAATAATAGGGCTCAATAAGTAGGTTTCAGCAACTTTATAGTCTTTCAGAATCATCTTCAAGTCTATCAACCCTCCAAAAGACTTTCAGTTTTGACCCACTACAGCTCTTAGATGTAATTAATTTAGCAGACTCGCTATATGTGCAGTGAGGAAAATTATGAACCTGGAGATTTTATGAATTTTAACTAGGATTAAAATGAGGATTAAAATAAATCTGCATTAATAACCATTGGTGCTGACCTAATTAGGATGAACCACAAATAAGTCATGCATCTATTACAAAACTTATAGTTAACAATATTTAATTTAATATTTATTACAAAGTAAAAACAAGCACAGTTACAAGCAAAAACTACTTTTGTGTTCAAAGTTTGTTTGAAATAGTTTAGAGTATTTGTTTCACGCTAGTGTGCAAATACAATGCAAAAAATTGTATGTATCATAAGCCCATTACCTGTAACTCGTAAAGGTCATTGCTGTACTTTCCATACTCCACCATCCCACCAAATACCAGCAACCGTGTGCCATCACATACAAAACCATATGCAGCACAACCAGGGGGAATATCACCACGAACTGCTGGGATAAACCACTGGTTTGTTGCTAAAAGAAGAAAAAAATAAAACAAGTAAAGAAAAGAAGTGTGTTAAAACTTTAATTAAAATAACAAAAGCCTGAAATTATATTTAAAAAAAAACAATACACAACTTTGCTATTGACAAATGTTAACGAAACTAAAACATTTATTGAGTTTGTCGATCATTGGTTTAGCGGTGGAAAACTGGGGCAGAGTATTTATCTAAAACCAACCAGCATCATCCATTTTTGTTAGCCCGCCTTTTTTATGCGTGTAGTAATACAGTTCCTCCAGCAGAGGGAGCTTTTTTGAAAAAAACTATACAGTGGATTCCTTGGCCTGCCAAGGCCTACACAACATTCAGTCGAATTCTGACACATGAATTGATTTAATAACTCTAAATACAAACTTTAATTTGTGTTTCAGTTAAAATGAGCACATACGATCAAGGGGACTTTCTGTTTTGATACATAATCGGTCATGTTCAACGTGCAGCCCCAAAAACTCACCGGTGTTGTATACATGTAGCTCATCCACAATTCCTTCGTTTCCACCGCCGAAAACAACCATAAGCTCCTTTATAGCAACGGCTCTGTGTCCGTGTCGAGGACGGGGGACGGGACCCGACCATCCAAGGACCCGTTTCCATCGCGGTTGTAGGACCGACGCCGTGGTCCCAGACGCCGCTGAACCAGGGGCAGACATAACTTCTACCGGGGGAAGAAAAAAAAAAAAAACTATTTCTTGGAGCTAAAAAGGCACACCAAAAACTAAAAATAACAAGCCACACGACATGTTGAAAAGGAAAATCATTATCATAGAAAAAGGGAAAAGGCGGCAGTGTTTTCAGCTGGACAGCAAAACAATTAGCGATTTGGCTAATGTTGTAAAATAATAAAAAATAAATATATTCTTTTTAAAAAAGTCCCGCAAAGTAATCGCTCGTATTTGGTTGAACAAAGATCGTTAAACTTTAGTCCGATCGTAAGATTAGATATTTTTGAAAAGTTGTTTCCAACCATTCAATTCGATCTATGGAAGCAGCCATCTTGCAGCCAAACAAACCGCCGCTAACACCGCTGCCCGTCTGAAAAATGGCGGAAGCGAATCAAACTGGCAAAAATATACGCTAATGAATCCACCGAACAATACGAAAACTTCACCACAGCGATACATAATTTAACAAAGAGCAAATCGGCCCGACAATAAAAAAATTACAAATGAGTAAAATATGATTAATCTGAAGTAAAAACCGTTAGCAAGCGTCGGCTGTTTTCATGCCTCTCTGGGAGTCGCCATATTGTAGCTAAAAGATTTAGCATTCCTTGCAAAGCATTTAGCGCCAGAATAAACGCTAGAAAATACAAGAAAAAACAAGAAAACAGTTGGGACAACTTAAAAACAATGCAACTTAGTTTCAATCGAATTACTGACCCGAGCAGCCCAAACTACGGGCCAGAAATGCCACATCCAAATGAGAGAATAACACTAGCCGTGCGCCGTTAACACTAGCGGCTAATGGTTCAACCTAATTTGCACTATGCTAACAGCCGATAGCACAGCGGCCGGCATGCACCAACTACGCGCTGCAAAAATTGTTCTAGGAAAACTTTCAAAACGAAATTACGTTTTTCTTAACTATATCAACAAAGCGTTATTGTGTTTCATGCCTTCTGTGGAAGCAGCCATCTTTTCGACAATCGGCCTACTTCAACAGCTCCCACAAGAAAAATGGCCGAGGCGGTTTGCAACAAAACATAACAAACCAATGGAAAATCTGCGCATATTTGAGAATCTTACTTACTTCACCCAATGCAGCAGATGCAAAAACACAAGTATGTGCTGTTATCTTGCGACGTTAATCCAAATTCATTCGATTTGTGAAGAAGTATTTCCTCTCATGCCTGCCTGGAAGCTGCCATCTTCTTGACAACCAGAGGCGGAGGAAAATGGAAGAGGTTCAGCGTCACCCAAAGTAAACATGGCGCCGCCAGCCCGCTTGTTAACGATTTTAGACTAACGTATGTAGCATTTTCATATTTTACTACTTACGTCGAAGGGTTTTTCTTCAGGGTGAGGACATACTCGAACAAATAAAGAAAATATGAATAATTAAAACTTATTCCGAGTTTTATCAATTTTTTTACAACTTGTGTTATAAAAGTAGGGTTATTGTCCCTTACTAAAGATGGCGACATCCATGCAGAAACCTATATGAATTAATTTTGAGCACTTTTCTTTTTCAATGCGTCAATGAAACAACTTAAGCACACTCGTTCATATACAATAGTAGTTTAAGTGCATCTTTAATCTAAGTTTTAGTTTATATTTTTGTATTTTGGTAACGACACGCCCACTTAAACTCCTTAGTGCGCCTTCCACTATCACAGAGCAGGCTACTACAGCAGTACATCATGTCTCATACGCTGTCTCTCAGCTCAGCTCCAAGTCTAAACACAATGAACCGATTATAATCTGTTATGGAAATAAAATAATGCATGTCTTACAAAAATACACAACTTTTCTGTCAGGTCGTCAAATAAATTAGTAACTTTCATTCAAAATACAAAATGTAATTTAAAAAGTAAAAGTAAAACTCTTTACGCCGGAGTCACACAGGACGCGATAGCGCCGCGCAGCGGCGCGGAGCAGAGAGCGCGCCGCTGCGCGGCGCTCTATTGGTCACACCAGACGCGATTTGTTTTCCGCGACGGTCGGCAGGCGCGCTCTGCTAGAGCTATTGCTTTTTTGCCATCATGGTCAATAACCAGGATATCTCCCAGTGTTTCTGCTAAAAGGGGATGGTCTCTGCCCTGTTGACACATACCCCGCCCCCAGCTCCGCAGTCGGCCCACTTCATTGATCGGTTTGTGCGCGCGTGTGCGTGTCTTTCTGTTCTGTTGTGTGTCTGTGTGCACGCACGCAGGTGTTTCCGTCGGTCAATTAATAAACTGAAAATATTACCAGATGTTTCTTCCCAGAAGAACCGCTCCTCTGCCTCTCTCTCGTTCAAACGCAGCCCCAAGCCCCGCTCCAGTGTGCGCCCTTCATTGATCTGTCTCTGTGTGTATCTGTCTTTTTTGTGTGTCTCTGTGCTCGTGAACATGTCTGTGTTTTGATTGTATGCATATTTTCATCTCTACAGTCTGTTTAGACACAAAAACATGATCACATTTGTCAATCGCGGCGTTTTATTGTGAAAAATTGGTTCTATTTTGAAAATAAACCGGATTTTCTCATGTATTTTGATGCAACTTCCTGCCAGTATTGACGCGGAGCGCTCGCGGCTCGCGCACAAAATAGGCCAGACGCCGAAACGTTGCGCTGCACCGCGCGGACCCTCCGCGCCGCTCCGCGTCGCCTCGCGCCTGGTGTGACCGACGCCATAGGTTAACATGGGCGCCGAATGGAAGCGCACGCCGTTCCGCGCCGCTTCGCGGCGCTATCGCGTCCAGTGTGACTCCGGCGTTAGTCTCTTTTAAAATAGTGCTCCCTTTATTCTTTCATCAAAATAAAAGCACCAATTTGTTACTTTACATCAAACAAATAGGCATTCATTCATCTATACTAAATAATTTTTGATTATGCTTTTTTAAAATTAGGTTGTAGTAAATCGTTATAAGTTAAACATTTTAAACATTTACTACAAATCTGCAGAGCATTAGAATCTTATTACTTAATTTAAAACAAAGCTCACGAAATTAAAGTCAGATGTTTACTTTAAAAATAATTTATTTTATTCTGAAAATAATAATAGCAAGTATTATTATTATTATTACTGTTGCTGTTAAAAAATAATTTAAAAAAGTAAAATTTGCTCTGTTTCCTCGACATCCTGAATTGCAATAAATATTTTGTCCGCTAGATGGCAGGCCTTAACACTTTTTGTTGCAGTCATGGTTTCAAAAAAAAAAAAAAAAAAAAAACAAGCTTTTTGATTCACATGATTTTCTCACTTTGCGGTATTTAATCAGTTTTTTTGCATCAGTTAAAATGAATCTTAAAAGATTGATTCTTTATTAAACTTTTAGGGCATATTAGGTTATAACAACTCTCACTGCTGCATAGTGGTGCAATGGTTGGTTAGCGCTTTCGTCTCATAGCATTGAGGCCTTAGTTCACATCCCAGCTGGGACCTTACTGTGTGGGGTTGGCATCTTTTCTGAGCTCTCCGGCTTCCGGCTGACTTTTTCTAGGGATTTTTGCTGCACTCTGAATATCAGTGTTATCTAAGTATACCATCACAGTTGGCTCAGGGGCATTATGAAAGGGAGGGTTCTTTTTCCCTTGTTTTAAATGCCAGAAAACATTTGAGTGCTTGATTATAAGATAATACTATGATAAGACACATCTAAAATTGTTGAGAAAGATTCAATATAAACATATTTTATGAAACAAATTGGTCACAATATGTTAAGTTTCCCCTTTTGTTGTTGTTTTTGTGGTTTTGTTCACATTTGAATTAAAAAACAAAGAACAGGAGAAAGGCCAGTAAAATAAGTTGTATATTTACAGCTTCCTCCTAGTCTAGATCAATTCTGGACTTCTATAATTTGACACCAAATAATGAATCTCTCAGAGAGCCTCCTGCCAAATGTTAAACCCTTAATTTAGTCAATGTCCTTTTCAACTAGTTAATAAAACAGGAAAAAAATGGCACAGTGGAATTTTCCTGCAGCACTCCTCTCACGCACACTAGAAGAAAAGGATTAAGTCGTCACATAAAACAGATTGGGGACTCATTAGAGACGTCATTACAATAATGAATGGATAAATGGATAAGAAATTCTAAGAATAGAACAAACAAGTTAGGTGGAGGCTTGCTCTTGAGAAAAGAACATACAAATCCTTAAAATATAGTTTATCTCTAGGCCAAATTATCTCTTAAAATAACATTAACTCTTTCTTTCACCATTTACAAATTTAAAATACCATTTGTCATCATAAAGCACAAAACAGTAAAAAGTTGCAAATTGTTTGGATAAAAGTTGTCACAAAACCTAATGAATACAGTTTGCACCTGTGTATCTTCTAATGCTGGTCATTTAGAAAGTCAGTATTATGGTTATGTTCCCCCAAATGTGTCTCCAATAAAATATTTCCTTTTTCAAGCAATTTCAAGCAAAGCTAATTAAAAAAAAACAGGTTACTCGGCATTATGTTTTTCCATTGGAATTTGGCATGCTTATAAATATCATTCATGTATTATCTTATACTTTATTTTTAAACATTTTTGAAAACGAAGGTGCATAGTGTTGCAATTTTTGGGTCTTGCACGTTAATAAAATCAAATATAAAAAACAAAAATGAGGCAGAAAGTGCATTAGAAATATATGTATCTATATATATATATGGACTAAATAACATATTCTGCTTCTGTCACTGCATTTATTAATGATTTTGTTACATGACCGTATTCTAGAGCAATGCTTTTGATTTTAGCAATATTTGGTATCAGCAATGGCCCCTAGAAAAGAACTGTTGCAAACTATTTATAAAGGAAAGAAATAAGAAGTAATTTTCTCCAAATTAAAACCCAGTTTGACACCTGTCAGAAGGGAATATCCCAGCAAAAGTACTAAAGATTGGAATGTTCAAATAAAAAAGTGAAATTTTGTTGACTTTATAAGCTTCAAATCAAATATTAAAAGATTTGTCAGCAAATATTTAGCTTTTTTGAAAGGATTATCAGTCGAAGGCATTTCCTTTTAAAACATTTCTTGGCAGCCCAGGTTAGGGTTGGATAGTACACAGGAGGACAACACATCTGGACCAAGGGCTATAAGGCCAAACTCTAAGCTTGACAAATATTACACACAGAACTTTGGCAAAAAGCTGTCAAAATTCCTCTGTATACCAAAAGATTTTGAATTAAGCAACTGTGTTTTTTTCATCTCTTTTTTGTGTATTGCGGTTGATGAACTTGCCCTGAAAGCTGGTCATCAAAGCTTTGCAAGCTTTCAAAATGTGATCCAAAGAGCTACACACTCTACTCAACCATCATGGTAAACGGCACACGTTGACAAAGTTGTACACATGCAGCTGTGAGCGCAGCGGGGTGTTTGAATGGTCACTGAAGCTCAGACAAATATCCTGATCTTCTCTGCTGCTCTGTGCTCTCAGTAATTGTTAACACCCTGCTCAGAGTCTGAGGAACTGCTGGGAGAGCTGAGCTTTGTGAGCTTAAAGAGATCTTGATGTAAAACCACACAAGTGATACGGTTTAGGGATTATGGCAGCAGGATGTCTTGTGAGCGGGGATTTTTGCCCCCTCCAGCTCCTATCAAAGCGTCGGCCTGCTTGTGAACACATGATCCTTATGTGCTTTTGACCTTTCAATCAGTTCAGGAAAAAAATATTAGTACACAAGTTTAAGCAGCAGAGACATGATAATAAATAAACTATAATTTGTTGCCACAGTTCTTTCTTCTTTTTTTTTTCTCAATTTTCATAGAAGCTCATTGAACTTTTTATTCTAGTTTAAACTTTAAAAATGACCTTTTAGTTTGTTAGCAGGACTGCTATAAAAATAATGAAACTAATTCATTTCCAGGAACCTTTCTGTCTTTTTTAACAAGATTATTAGACTTTCTCAGACTCCTATTTTCCATGACTGAAGGAGATTCAGATGACATTAAAGAGTTATTGTATTAAAGTTCATGTGGCTGCACCTCCGGTTGCAAAGGTGTGTAACTGAATACAGCAAGTATTGTTTTCTAGTTCATCGAAAGAAACATTTACAGGACAGAGAACAATGTCCCTTTTAATGGGGGGATTCCGATGCTGCAGTAATTGACCTGTTGTGTGTAATTGTCTACACATCACCTAATGTAATCTCGCCATAATCCATAAACAGTGACAAAGTAGAGATAATCCACACAGGTATCAACAGACAGGAAGTTTATTTAGGGCAGACTGAGCGTGATCAGATGTAATAGATTTGAGTATTGGATTCGTTTCAGAATAGTTCTTAGTTGTTTAAAGGCGACTCCCTTAACCTATGGAGTTTAACCAACACAAATAGTCCAGAGTTGTAATAATTTTATGTCTTTGGAGCAAAAAGAAAATCGTTGCTACATGGAACTGTTCTCAACAGTTACCCTCAATTCCCCTCAGTGTTTGACGGAAATAACAGACAACAATACACACAAGAAGAACATTTAAAAAGCTTTACTGATGGAAGTACACTGCTAGTCAACAGGTTGGAAAGTCTGCAACCTTTGATGTGTAAAAAGCCATTTGGACCAGTTGCTTACTGACTTTTCTAATTCTATAAAATTTATTTTTTAAAATATTTACAATATCAAACCATAACAGTGTTATATTTTTCTAAGTATAACCATTTTGACTTTTATTTTTGACTGTAGCATGCACAAGTTCCTTTTAAAATAAAATACGGTGTGTCAAATAAAGTCCTCCTTAAAATTTCGTTTCTGAGTATATCTTTATTCAAATTGTTGTGAATCAGGAACAAACAAACGAAAAAAAATGCAGTTTGAAAGAGCCTGTAGCAGTGACATAGGTGGTGTGGTTGGTGGGCCACTCGCTCCCTGCTTTGCTCCCCTCTGATGAATCCACTTACAGACAAATAGATCCATGCACGTGTCGTCCGTGCTGACATTGGGTTCAAAATAGTACACTTTAATAGCTCCAGTGTTAGCATTTATGTTTGTAATAATAGGTTGGGGGTTCTGAGGGGTTTTAAGGTAGCAGGAGAGAGTATAAACAAAGGGATGATGGGAAGTCATTGCAGGCTTACTCCCTGTGAACAGTCCCAACCACGACTCAGAGGCAAATTTGTAATTAACTGTAGACACTATGTTCTGAAAGACAAACAAGGGTTTTTGACTTTGCAACAAAAAAAAAAAAAAAAAAAAAAACAATATAATTGTGGGGTTTTATGTGGTTGTGTTTCTGTTCACTTTTGTTTTCACCTCTCTCACTTAGAGGTGTGTTGATTTCCTTCTTCTTTTCACCTGTCCTCTCAGCCCTCTTAATGAATACACCTGTGTTTGATTGCTTGGTTACTGTTATAAGCTGCCTGTTTTCCTCCACTCGTTGCCAGATGGTTCTGTGTGCTTTCCCGAGTACCACGAGCCTTCCAGCCTTATTGAGTAACTACTCGGCACAAAAAGAATTACAAAAGAAAAAGAATTAAACAACCTTTCTTAAAAGATCATCCTGCATCTGCGTCTGTGTCCTACCACGGTTCCTGACAATAATCATAATTAAGAGATCACTGGGAATGCCTTTAAAAAAGATCAAAAGATGTTAAGAGTGGGACTTATATGACTAGGACTATAATGAATGTTCAAGAAAGTCAAGCCAAAACATGGAATTTTTAATGATTAGGAAATTGATGCGCCTCTTATCTTTTTACTTATGAATATAACCATGGAGTAGAATCAATTTTCTTTAAATCTATACATTTAAATGCTGTAATATCCATTAAGAATGTTGCATTTGAGCAACAACTAAACACTATTGTGCAGCAGAAGATAAGAGTATGTGCTTTAAGCCTATTACCATTATAAATCACTCTAACTATAAGTTACATTTTTACTACAAACCCATTATTTATCATCTCTCTTCATAGCCAAAGAGCGTTTGTGGTTCCAAACCTCTAATTTATAAAGTAAGTATCACACCATCATCTCACAACACACAGACCACTAAAATAAAATCAGTCAAACAGAAAGCTACACTAACAAACACAGAAAACAACATAGCAAACACACATGATTGAGAATACTACAATAATTCCACAACAACAAGGCGAGGTTATCATTTCACCTAAAATCAGATGTGAATCCCTGATACAGTGAAATGTGAAACTACAATATTAAGCTGTTTCATCTTATTGGCAAGACACATGAATAGTCTAAACTAACATGCTTTGTTCTATTTGATGTACTTCAGACTCTAAAAAAACCCTGCCAGACATACAGTTATTCATTAAGCTAACTAATAATGTAAACAAGGAACTTTAGGAGAAGTTACACACAGTGAGGACCATGTTATGAAATCATTTAAAGACCCACTCTTTGAAGCATCACGTTTTTAACATGTTTTTTGTGGCATTTTATTTAGATATAGGGGTGTAACAATTAATTGATTAATCAATTTTTATTCCTACGATCTAACCAGATTGATCTGTCTGAGGCTATTAGAATTGAATTGACATGTACCAATTGTTAATCATTGCTAAAACAATTCGTTATAACAATGATTCAATTCAAATCCTGATTTGTGGTCAACAATTTGATTCATAGTCAATATTGGTTCATTTTGAACGATCAGAATCGATCCAATTCACTATCTTAAAATTGATCCGAGACAGCTTTAGCCAAAAAATTCAGCCTGTGTGACTCAGAGATAAATGGTACTGAACAGTGCAGGGGAAGTTTTCTGGATTCCTTGTGTTTCTTGCAAGATGATCAAGTGTAAATTTAATATCTCAACATACAAACAAGTAATCAAGAATGAATAACAAATCCATTACATTTTTAGTTTAATAAAGTTCATCCCACTGTTGTTTTTCCACATCAAAAATAATACAAAAGAAACATTATTAGAGCATTATACCACACTGTGTGGTCACATGTCTTTGCTAAATTCAAAGTATTTCCACACATTGGACAGTAATGATGGTTGATCATATTTTTCATGCTTGTTGTTTGCTACACTTGCTCATTTTTACATTATAGTAAACTAAACCTCCCATAACTCAATCCAAATGGCATCTTCAATATCAATTTATCTCATTTTGAAAAGATTTTATAATGGTATAGGTTGATTTAATTCGATTTGATGAACTTACCTCAGACAGATCGATCTGTTTGTAGCGGAAGAACAGAAATTGATTTATCGATTGATCGTTACACGCCTGCATTTTTCTAATGATGGAGGGCATATATAGAGAGAGTTAAGATAATGATTGTATTTCTTTATTCAAATTATAGTGTATCAGGAACAGACAAAAAAGTACAGTTTGAAAAAAATTCCATTTGTTACACAGAAAATACGATGAGCAGACCACAAGCTCCCTGCTCCGCTCCATTCTGATGCATCCTTTTGTTGACGACTGCATTCATGTACGTCTTTGTTTTTTTCGTCCGAGCTAGCATCTGGCTCAAAACTGCACAGTCAGCTGCAATATTGATTGCCATTTTTGTTTCATCTCTAATGTTAGGTTGCGAGTGTGGGGGGCTGTAAACTAGCAAGTAAACAAATGGAGAAAGGCTTACGTCATCCATGCAGTCCATAACTCAGAAGGAAATTTGCAGAAACTACATCTTGGAAAAAGACAGGTTATTTGATTTTCATCAAAAACGGCATTATCTTGAATAAAAGTCAACTCAGAACATTTCTCAAAATTGATCAAGAGATGATCGGAATGGGACTTTAAGGCCACTTCCAGCCCACAGAGATGCTGCACAGCTCTCCAGGTTTTTTTAGATGGAGAAATTCTTCGATGGCAGTGACAGGTTTAAATCCCTCGAGCTCTGTGTGACAAAGGCTAAAGACTGAAGCGTTAGCAAAACCGATAAACCACCAGAACAGATTAACCTGTACTCCAAGTGAGATTATCGGAGATAAAGTTACAGGAAACCAGATTAGGAAGCATTAATTTACTTAGCTCCTCCCTTGGAAAATGAGATTACCTTGTTTTTCACTCATTTATCATATGAACAAGTTTTCCTGAAACAATCTGTATTTGATTAAAGCAATGTGGAATTTAGGCTACTTCATGTCTGCAGTTTGCCTCCACCATGAATGTAATTTTACAAAACTGTAATGCAATAAATTAGCATTAAAAAGAGAGAAAACTTTCAATACTCTCAAATGCTTCTTTTTCATCTCATATTTTTCTCTGGTCATTTGTTGCACTTAGAAAATAGACTTGTTTCATCTTCATGTATGAAAGTTTTACCTTATGAGAACTTTACACATTTCAGAAACTGCATATAAAAAAAACATGGTTTTTCTAAACCTTTGATTGAACTGTCTTGTCAGAATTGCGTTAAGCCACTTTTTAAAGCAATTGATTGGATGCCAGTTCAGCAGCATCGTAGCATCCAACACTGGAAAGGTAATACTGAATGACTGAGATCAGTTAATAAGAAAAACCCAATTAATTAGTCAATTATCAAATCACTTTATCATGAGTTAGAGGGAAGCTCTGGGACTCTTTATAAATGTTGGGCGCAATAGAAACAGGCACAACTGAGATTCCGTCCTGATAGAATTTACATCTATTTCCTACAAATTATTATTTGTTACAAATTCAAGCAAAAAAAAAAAAAAAAAAAAATGAGGTTTGTTAGTAGTGTGGAGCTCCCTGAAGACTTCTGGATACCAATTCCTTTGGATACTAATAACTTGTCATCACTCAGCCCTTTCCTTGTTCCCCAGGACCACTTGGGGGCTTCAGGGACTTTCTATGTAATGGCAGCATTCATGTTCTTCTTGTTCATTTTTGGCACCTCAATCAACAGCCTCACCATTACATGCACCTTTCAAAATAAGAAGCTCCGGTCCCACCTGAACTACATCCTGGTGAACCTGTCTGTGGCCAATCTTCTTGTGTCCGGAGTGGGTTCCTCCACTGCCTTCTGCTCTTTTGCCTGCAGATATTTCGTTTTTGGATCGCTGGGATGTAAGATCGAAGGTTTTGTGGCAACACTTGGAGGTAAAGTTTCAACCAAACAACTGAACTGACTGAATTTTACTGTCCTGATGGGGTTGACTGGTCTTTGTGGTGTTTCAGGGATGGTAAGCCTGTGGTCCCTTGCTGTGATAGCTTTTGAAAGATGGCTGGTCATCTGCAAGCCACTTGGTAACTTTACTTTCAAGCCTGAACATGCGCTGGTTTGTTGCTTGGTCACATGGGTGTGTGCTCTGGCAGCCGCGGTCCCACCTCTGGTTGGATGGAGCAGGTAAGCTTAGAAAAAAAAAAAAAGGAAGAGCATAAAAACATATGTTTATGTTTGTGGTGCTTCAGCTGCTCCAATGTTTGTGACATGTGCAGGTACATCCCTGAAGGCCTGCAGTGCTCCTGTGGACCCGACTGGTACACCACAGACAACAAATACAACAATGAATCCTATGTGATGTTTCTCTTCTGTTTCTGCTTCGCGGTTCCCCTCGCCACTATCATCTTTTGCTATTCTCAGCTGCTAGTCACCCTTAAAATGGTAAAAATGAACAAATAAATGGTAACCAAGCATTTCTGTTGGCAATCTAAAGTGGAAATCCAGTAGTTCAAAGCTGTCACACAAACATACTCTGTACCAACAGGCAGCCAAGGCCCAAGAAGAGTCTGCCTCCACCCAGAAAGCAGAGCGAGAGGTGACCAGGATGGTGGTTGTCATGGTGCTGGGCTTTCTGGTGTGCTGGATGCCGTATGCCTCCTTTGCTCTTTGGGTTGTCAACAATCGCGGCCACTCCTTTGACCTGAGGCTGGCGACCATTCCATCTTGCTTTTCGAAGGCCTCCACTGTGTACAATCCAGTTATCTATGTCCTCCTGAACAAGCAGGTGAGCTTTCCTCAACTCAGAATAAAGCTGGATGGAACATGTAAACCTTTTCATGTTTATATTTAAACATACACTATAGTGCCAAAAGTATTCACCCACCCATCCAAATGATGAGAATCAGGTGTCCTCATCACTTTTCCTGGCCACAGGTGTATGAAATCAAGCCCTCAGACTGTTTTTACTAACAATTGTGAAAGAACGTCCCGCTCTCAGGAGTTCAGTAAATTCTAGGGTGTAACTTTTATAGGATGCCACCTGTGCAACTATCCAGTTGTGACATTTCCTAAATATTCTACAGTCGCCTGTCAGCACTATCATAACCAAATGGAAGAGTTTGGGAACAACAGCAACCAAAGTGGTAGACAATGTAAACTGACAGAGAGGGGTCAGTGCATCCTGAAGCTCATAGTGCAAAGAGGTCACCAACTTTCTTCAGTCAACTGCTACAGAGCTCCAATCCTCATGTGACCTTCAGATTAGCCCAAGTACCGTATGCAGAGAGTTTCATGGAATGGGTTTCCATGGCCGAGCAGCTGCATCCAAGCCACACATCACCCAGTACAATGAAAGGCGTCGATGCAGGGGTGTAAAGCACGCCGCCACTGACTCTAGACCAGTGGAGACGCCTTCTCTGATTGATGAATCACACTTTTCCATCTGGCAACCTGATGGACCAGTCTGGGTTTGGAGGTTGCAGCAGAACGGTACATTTCAGACTGCATTGGTGGAGGAGGAATGATGGTGTGGGCTTGTTTTTCAGGAGTTGGGCTTGACTCCTTAGTTCTAGTGAAAGGAACTTTGAATGCTTAGGGATACCAAAACATTTTGGACAATTCCATGATCCCAACCTTATGGGAACAGAGTGGAGCGAGCCCTTCCTCTTCCAGCATGAGTGCAAAAAGCAAGGCCCATAAAGACATGGAGGATAGAGTCTGGTGTGGATGAACTGGACTGACCTGCACAGAGTCCTGACCTGAACCCCATTGAATACTTTTAGGATACCTTTAGAACAATGCTCTTTTGGAGGAATGGTCCAAAATTCCTATAAACATACTCCTCAACCTGGTGGACAGCCTTCTCAGAAGAGTTGAAGCTGGAATAGCTGTAACGGGTGGGCCAACAACATATTAAACTCTATAGGTAAGAAATGGGAGGCACTACAGTTCATATGTCGGTCAAGGTAGGTGAGTGAACACTTTTGGTAATATAGTGTATAAGCATCTATTTGCTATTTTCACATCTTTTTTGATTTCCTATTTTGCTCTAACTATGGCAGCATCACCAATAAAGCATTTCCTTTTTTGTTTGTTAAGTGACTTTTCAGTATTTTTTAAAACATGTTTGATGTTTAAGTTGAGGCTGTTTTTCAAGACCAGCTCTGATTTAATGTTTTTGGTGTTATTACTGTGATTTTGTGGGATTTTGTTTGATTATTGGAGGACATGTCTAGAGAAAATCAAGGTTAACTTTGTATTTTTGAGTCTTTGTTCATTCAAACCATTGTGAATCAGGAGTAGACAAAAAAGACACATTTCCACTGTGTTCCTCCCTGTCATGTCTATTTTCCCCTTTCAGTTCCGTTCCTGCATGTTGACGATGCTGGGAATGGGTGGAAGAGAAGAGGAGGCGTCAACATCAGTGACTGAAGTCTCCAAAGTTGGACCTGCTTAGACCCTTAATGAAAACTCCTCTACACTAATTTATTTTAAATAAAGAGGATTTTTAGCTGTTTGATGTGTGAAAGATTCATGCATTATAATATAAGCAGTGCAAGAAAAATAAACCTGTGCAAAACTGGTTAAGTATTCAGAGGAAACTCATTTGTTCATCATTACTTCATTTTGTGTCACATTCCTGTTTAGGGAATCTGACAAGCAGGTTCACACTGAAAACATGGGACAGAGTCTGGTAACAGTGTAGAGATTATTCTCCTGCCTGTAATATTGTTCAACATGACCGGTTTGGGGGTGGCATTTATTTGGAGGACTGCACAGTCCCCATGTGCTTTAAATCCAGACCTCCTTTAGCTAATATGTTTAATTTCTATTAATAACGTTTGCATGGCTGTGTTGTCAGCACATGCAACTATTTAAAGAACAAAACATTTAAAACAAATACATCATTGGTTCAGGTATAGGATGTGTTTTCGTAGTGTTCTCTTTATTCTTTTGAATATATTTATAAAACCACAGGTAAGTTGTGGTTTTATAGTGTCTTTTTGCTAAAAACAACTGAATATATTTGCGTGCATAATCTTTGTAGAATGATGATATGTTTCTAAAAAGAGAAACAATCCTAAAAATACCTCAAAGTTCTTATTATACCTTTAACTGCACCCAGATCAGTACGGTTTTCTTACCCTCAACTGTGAATATTTTATCATCAAAAGTTATAATAAATTAGGGTTTTTATCTTAAAAAACTTTACTAAATGCAAGCAAAAACCTAAATAAGTATTTTATTTCCTTTTCAGAACAAATTTTTTTTCTAAAACAACTTCATAAAAAAATAAAAATAAAAGGTCTGGCGTAGACTGGTGACATACAGCTAATCTGTAAAATCCCCTGTGATCACCTTGACAACTCTACCTCACAGCCTGCACAACTGTGGGTCTGTCTCTGTGAAGTGAGAAGAAACTGATCGAGTCTGAAGCCAAAAGACTTATCTCTGCATTAGCTAAAAGGTGGCATAAGTCATCATGGAGAAACATGTAATCCTCTCCTTTATCCAATTAAGTTGATCCGGAGTAATTGTTGAAGTTCCTATAAAAGTAGGAGCTCATTATTCTGAGAGAGGCAAAACTCTGCAGTGAGGTGCAGCAAATATTGCCCTAGTGTTTGACACAAGTGCATCTTTTTTTACTGCACAGCATTTTTTTTATTTGAGACGAGCAAAAAGATGAGGGGAAATCGTCTTGTGGAGTTTCCAGATGACTTTTGGATCCCCATCCCTCTGGACACCAACAATGTCACAGCGCTCAGCCCGTTTCTGGTCCCTCAGGATCATTTGGGAAACCCCTCCATCTTTTATTCGATGTCAGCTTTGATGTTCATCTTGTTCGTTGCTGGCACGGCCATCAACCTCCTCACTATTGCGTGCACTCTTCAGTACAAGAAGCTGCGGTCTCATCTGAACTACATCCTGGTCAACATGGCGGTGGCAAACTTCATCGTTGCGTCTACAGGTTCCTCCACCTGCTTCATCTGCTTTGCCTTCAGATACATGGTGTTGGGTCCACTGGGCTGTAAGATCGAAGGCTTCACTGCATCTCTAGGAGGCAAGTATCACTGGATGCAATACCACAATTTCACCCAAAATACTTCAAGTCATTATATCATATATGTGTGGTTGCTTTATTTCAGGAATGGTGAGCCTCTGGTCTCTTGCTGTGATTGCATTTGAACGATGGCTGGTTATCTGCAAGCCATTTGGAAACTTTGCCTTCAAGTCTGAGCACGCTCTGTTGTGCTGTGCATTGACGTGGGTTTGTGGACTGTGTGCTTCAGTTCCTCCTCTGGTGGGATGGAGTAGGTGAGTAAATGAAACTCTCCTCTTATAGCTGGGACATTGTAATGCTTGATGATCAGAAACATACGGTGGCCCTGAAGTCCAAATCACTTGACAGGAGAACATTTTCAACATCCAAACAACTAATAATAATAAAAAAAAATACATTTTGGAGATCAAAACAAAAAAAAATTCCAAAAACCACAACATAATAAAAAAAAATCAAATGCAATAGAGATGAAACATTTTGGAAAGCAAAAGTAATATCCAAAAAAATCAAAATTAAACGCTAAAAAACAAAACACAATAAGAAACCAGAGAAGGTACATATTATGGGATATTACTGATTGGATGATTACATTTTTTCAAACTTGTCTTTAATGTCTGCACAACAATATAGGCTTTATAATTGTACCATTATTGCTTCATGCAAAATAAATTTTGGAGAAACATCATCATCCACTCAGCAATGTCCCATAGAACGTCCTTTTCTCAGTTTCCTCTTCTTTTTTGTGATTCTCCTGCTCCTTTCCGTATGCTTTTTGACAGGTAAAAACTCAAGCACACTTTCAGCAATCTTGGTATCAAAACATTCAGCTCGTGCTGGACAATGCTGCTTTTCTTTTTGGTATTGATATATTTTACAGTTTTTAAGATTTTACACAATTTGTGATTTTCAGCCCCATTGAAAATGAATGGGATATTCTTCAAATCTGTCAAAAACTTTAAGCACCTTTTAAACCTATGCAATATTGATATCAAAGTACTCAGCACCATCAGGACATTCATATGTGAACTTTTGGTATTCATAAATTTTATGCATTTTTAAATTTTTGCGATTTTCCCAAAAAAAATTTAAAATTCTTTGTGCACTTCTTGGAATTAATGAAGTTTGATATCGAAATGAAGTTTGGTATCGAACTGTTCAGCACATTCAGGACATTATTCTGCAATTACATTAAATTGCTTCAGCATCTTTTGCGCCCAAATTCAGAAAAAAGCATTCACACAAGCATCATTGCAGGTAATGCAACTTTTCTAGTTTTGTTTTCCACAATGTTTCATTTGTAAGTTTTTTTTTATTTTTAAGGTTTTTGGACCAACTCATAGACTTGTGGTGTATAAACTGTATTTCTCTGCAGGTACATCCCAGAGGGCATGCAGTGTTCCTGTGGACCAGACTGGTACACAACAGGCAACAAGTTCAACAACGAGTCTTTTGTGATGTTCCTCTTTTGCTTCTGCTTTGCCGTCCCGTTCTCTGTCATCGTCTTCTGCTATTCTCAGCTCCTTTTCACTCTGAAGATGGTAAGACGTGTCTGATCTCTAAGCTGTATTACAGCCAGCTCACATGTCACAAAGGAGCTGATTCTGACTGGTTTTCTTTAACAGGCAGCAAAGGCCCAGGCTGACTCCGCCTCCACACAGAAGGCAGAGAAGGAGGTTACCAGGATGGTGGTGGTCATGGTCATTGCTTTCCTGGTCTGCTATGTGCCCTATGCTTCCTTTGCTGTCTGGGTTGTCAACAATCGCGGGCAGACATTTGACCTGAGACTGGCGACCATACCCTCGTGTGTGTCGAAGGCCGCCACAGTCTACAACCCCGTCATTTATGTCCTCCTAAACAAGCAGGTAGAACTTAGAGGGTAAAGACTTTATAAATTAGAAGACAAAAACAGCATCTTTATGTTATGAGGCTAATATCCTGGCTTTGCGGGGGCTATGCAGACTTTTTTTTTAACACTGACACCCCCTAAAGATGACTTAAATGAGAGGAAAGGATTAGCATGACCGTCAATGCAAAGCTCAGATGTTACTCTTATTTTCTATTTTAATGAATAAAAATAATACATTTTATTAATGTTCTTTAATACAAAATACATACAAAGAAACTTTTTTAAAGTTTAAGAATTAAAGATGTGGAAGAAATCTCAGCAGGGTTCACTCTAACCTCATTAAGCACACGGTGGTGCTGCTGAGTCAGACTCTTGATCCCACTGGCTCCAGCAGAACTGTTAAGTTAAATCTGTGATCTTATTATGAACATTATGATTAGTAGTTAAAAAGTCATATTTTCTTCACAAGTTCATTCTCTGCTCTCATCTTCCTCACTCAATCCCACCCAAGCACAACTTTTTCCTCACTGCCCTGCTGACTGAAAACCCCCAACACTTCTCATCTTTGTCTTCCAGTTCCGCTTGTGCATGAAGAAGATGCTGGGGATGAGTGCAAGCGATGATGAAGACTCCTCAACCAGTCAGTCCACCACTGAAGTCTCAAAAGTCGGCCCATCTTAAGCTCCTGTACATTTTCAAGCAATAATGTAAAGCAAAACACAGAAAAAATAAACTTTTGTGTCATTATGACTTCTATCAAAATGTTATCTACACAGTTATGAGCATTCAACAAGTGTTTTTTTTTTTTTTTGGTGTTGTATTCTTAAAACATATTTTCTTTTTGCTTTACATCAAGTATCCAGGTTAGTGAAGCCCATATCCTGAAGTGCAGCATGTTTGTTGTTGCACATCTGGATTGAGTTTGTTTATGTGGTTGTATACATGTCATAACAGAGAAGTGATTAAAGGCGTCACCTACAATATTTGAACGTACTTCAAACTAATGGTCAGATTCAATGTGGAGGAAGTGAACAATTTATGGTCTTTTGATCTGAGAAGGCAGGCAGGACATATGCACAAACACCTTTTATAAAGGATTCTTTTTTCAAACTTTGAAAATGGAAAAAAAACACATTACAGATCATATTTAGTTGCTGACAATAGATCACACAACTTATGATGTGCATTAAAAAAAAAAAAAAACAATTTCTCAAAGAAATGAAGTTCATGCCATTTAACAAAAATGCCCTAAAATAAATAAGTGAGTAAGTGTGTTTTATTTAAAATAAGAATCGTGTCAACACACCTAAATACCTGAATAAAAGTAAGCAGATGTGGACAAACTTTAACTCATTGGAGGTTCTTTTCTCTTTCTCATTCTTTCTATTTGTAATGTTATACTACAACAACTATCTAAAATGTAGTCATAGCAGAAGTCATTAAAACTACAATCTATTAACAGAGTTTGAACTTAATGCCATTTTGACATTTTTCTTTAACACTTTTTTCATTATAAATATTTTTACTGAGTTATTCTTGACTTTAAACCATTGTATTCAAGCCGAAGGAATAATAGTATTATTGCCTCCACATTTATTTAAACAATCCTAACAACAATATTCCACCAATATCAACTAAGAATGCATTCATCACAGCAAATGTGTTGTTTAATCAACAGGCAGAGATTTAAAGCTTCTTTTGTGGGATTTTACACACACAAGCACACACGCACACACACTTACCCTGCGTTGCTACAAGAGGATTATTTACGTTCAATCTTGATCCATTTTCAAATTGATAAATGTGCACCACTATAATAAAACTCTACTTTAAAATCAGATAAATTCATTTTTTTCTGATAAAGCAACTAACAGCTCCAAAACAAACCCATAAAATTCATACCTTTAACGTCAAAGCTAAAACTAACAAACGACAGGTTACAAGTTGATCGACGTCTCAGGAACGACTCTTGATTAGATGCATCAAACTCTCCAAACTGGCATAAGGAGGAAATCCACTGCAGGCAGAGGAAGACAATCACAGTCAAATTCAGCAGGCTGAGCATGCTAATCTAAGAGAACTGCAACCGATGTTAAGTGAACCCAAGACCATAAGGCAAGACAAGGTGGCTATGGTTCACTTTACACCGGTGTAGCTTTCTACCGTCAGTACATGAGACAAGAATTCCACATACAGATGAAGACAGAGATTGAACACACCAGACCTTTAGCCTCTGCTCCCTGTGGTCAGACCCGTCGTCAGTCGGGAGCAAATCCGAGTTCTGCTAGTAGTGAACTTTTTCCAAGCATGAATAGTTCAGAACTAGCGGAATTCCAGACCTACTCTCGAAATATTTCAGAATCACTCAGAAGAAGCAGTTGGGAAGATTTAAAAGATCTCATCAAGCAACACAAAACATTAACATTCTGGTCTATGTTAAAAAAGTTCAATAAAATGAGATATGTGGAAGAAATATTTACAGATATCTTCAGATCCATCCTGATCTTGATGTGAAGTCCTCTTGCCACATAGCGTTGCTGTCAATCTCCAAACGAGCTACCTGTGCAAGACACAGACCTGACAAAAAAAAAGAGTCAAAGGATTAAAATAAACCACTATAGCAGCTTCGATTAGGCCCAGGTTTCTCCTCAAGCGACCCTCCAGTCCGGAGAGATTAAGGTCTTACGGAGCGAGCATGCCAGAAGTAATTACTCTGTGTTAATGAGTTTTGCAGAGAAACCTGAGTTGTCCGTATAATCTGCTTTGGTCTGGAAGAACATAAGATTTCTTCACTTGTGCTTCACTGGGTTAAACCGAAAGGCAAGAGGTTCAAAACTGTGCAAAGAGTCACTTATACAACTCACCTGCTACACCCCAAGACTTCCAGAAGATGCTCCGAGTCATTCCGTTTTAGTGTTTACATGCAGCTCCAGTTTGACTTCTACCCTAACCTTGTCAGACCATGAAAAACTTGACATAAAATGTAAAATGTCAAACTTTGGAACAAACCTTTAAAATTTCTAAAACATACAAGTAAGCACAGAAGATAGGAAAATCAGTCACAGAAAAATGTACTTTAAACAAATTTTCAGTAAAGTATTTGCTATCGTAGCTACAAAATTTATGAAATTAACTGCCATTGTGGGTCAAACAAACAGTTTTATTACTGTTTCCAACCCAGGAAGACATTTTTACTGGACTGAATTTATTTACATTGTAGTAATCAGAATAATGACACTAGAATATCAAACATGATTTCAGTTATTTCATCTTTTCTTTGGTTAGATACATAACTCCACATGTGTTCATTTAAAGTTTTGATGCTTCAATGAGAATCTGCAATGTAAATAGAAACGAATATAAAAAAAGTGCATTGAATGCGAAGATGTGTCCTAACTTTTACCCTGTTCTATGTATATATATATATGTATATGTATAAGATAACTACAATAATGATGATAAAAAAATACTGAATCTAAGCATACATTTCAGAAACAGCCTTTAGGTCTGTTTCTTTGTTGGTTACATAAAGGTGTTCTATTTAGAATAACTGTAACATTGGTAATTTTTTAGTTTTTTTCCTGAGTTTCTAAGTCGTACTTAGAATGAAGCTACATGGTTCACTGTTGTACTTTTGAAGCAATTCTTTTCAAACAAGTTCTTTTCAAAGGTATTTTTGATTTGGTTATTTAATAAGTGATTATTTAACTTTGTCCAGAGCTTAATTTTTGCATTTTAAAGAGCTATAAAAATAAGATTACAGCTAGTTAAAGAGCGCAATTCAAAAATAAATATGTTGGACCTTGAAAAACTAGGAAAATTAGACTACACAACAATTACTGAAACACAGTTTAGGCAGTAAATCAAAAATCTGAAGAAAAACTTTATTGACAATAAAATAGATGTGTTCAGTAAGAAAGGGTTTTTCTGACACAACTAATAATTTCAGTGAGAAATGTCTTGTATCTCATGAAAATTCTTGGGCAGAAACACATTGGCAAAATAAGGTGATGCAATTCTGTAAAATTACCAAAATAATAAAGAGATTACAACTTGTGACTCAGGTATGACTTTTGGCTCTCTAGATCTGATTTAAGATGTAAATTTTATGACCAAAAATGTTAACTATAGTTATTTAATTTGATTACAAAGACAGTAGTGATTAGTACTAACCCTTTCCTAACTTTGGTCCACAGGGCCCTCCATCCTACATATTTATTTGTTTACCAGCTCAAATGACTCTAAGTCTGAAGTTTCTGTAAAGTATGATGGACTAATTTGGATGTGTTCAATCAAGGTAACATAAAGTTTTTTGTTTCCAAAATCATGTGCAGCACATTCTTTGGTAACTTTAAGATATGTTTGATTGTCTGTGTTATTTCTGTTTTAACATGTTTGTTTTTTCTGTCACTTGTAACTCTTTTTAGTTTTCTGTTTCAAAAGCTCTTGCTTTTTGCCAGGCGACAGTTTAAAAAACATTGTTTTTTTTTTTCTCAACCTATCTTTTCTGGATAAATAAAGGTTAAATAAAGAAAATAAAAAGGAATGAGTTTGGTAAAAAGGTTTTAAAAATGTTTTTAGAGTTGTAGCTCCTTGCTCTTTCTATTTACCATGCAAATATAGAAATAATTTCTTTCATTCAAATGAAAAAAACTTCTCCAAATGCTAGGGTAGATTTGCAAATAAAAGAAGATTAATGATTGACAAATTTAAACTTTCTTTAAACTTTATTGAGAAAGGGACAATGCATATTAATGAACATTAAAACAAATGCAAATATGCCAGATTCTAGCCTCAGGCTAATTTCCATCTGGAGTCCCTTGGCAGGTTAATGTTAAAAGAAATAAAATATAGTTTAAGAGATAAACGCTACACATACAATTATAAAACACAGGTTTAAATACTGTATACAAAATAAAACAAATAAAATACAGAAAAGATTTGTAAAGATATATCATTTTTTAAAATCGGCACCTGCTTTGTAATAGTTTTCTTCTGCTCATTTGTGATTGCAGATTTGAGACTCCAAAAGCCACATTTTCAGCTGTTTTTTAAAAATGACAAAATTTTCACTTTCTCTTATTATTGATATTCTGTTCCAGAAGGTTGAGCCCTGGAATGAAAATACACTTTGTGAGAAGGAGAGATGAAATGACTTAATAATTATGACTTCAAAGCCATGTATTTCGAATTTCCCAGGAACTAAAATTGCTCCTTATTTTGTTCTACCAAAGGAGAGTGGATGAAGAACAGCAGACAAATGTAAGAGTTCAGAAAACAAAACGGCTTTAACACATTTTGGGATAAAAGCACGAGTCCATATTTCACTGAACGTCCCTGCCATGAATGCAGCACCAGTTTGGAGTGACTGCTGTTCTTTAAAAATATTTTTTTTCTGAGTCTTGTATCTGCAGGCTTGTGCAGCCCTCAGGTAAATGGGTTAACGAATGGATGGATACAATATTTAAATCAAAGCTGCTCCACGTGAGAAGTAGTTTTTCAGTCAAAAACCACCGTTGTCTGTCTCATCTATCAACACAAAAACATACAACTGTAATATATATGTTTTATGCAAAACACTTGACTGGATTATAATGAATCACTCTCAACCAATCATGTAAATTCAAGCCTCCTATTGAAAGTCAATTGACAGGAAGATAAAGAGAAGATCCAAGGTCAGGATTTGAAGCAAAGGAATTAGACGCATATTCCAACCGAAATAGAGACAGTGGAATGACCCGGTTTCCTAAGTAGGTCACAGGATCATCCATCCGCCCATCCATCCAATAGTTGTATCTGTTACATCCTGTGTAGAACTGTTGGTGAGGAGGATGACCGGACTAGACCTGGGCTTACTCCAGGCAATATATTGAATAATCACAGCACAGTCGCACAGAAATCTATAAGTGCTCAGTTCAGATGTCTTTATTAGGTTATCTTGTGCATTCCTATTTGAAGTTTCATCTCATAATTGTTAGGGCATCTCCATTAGTTGAGTTTAGATGTCTTTGATAATACTCTGTTGAGTAATTTAAATAGTAAAGGAGAACAGGTTTGTCCATTGTGTCCATCAGTGCAAAGAAACAGTCTTGAACATTTAATAGAACTCTGGAAGAATGATCAAGAAAAATTAACCATTTGCCTGATCAAAACTCTAAATGGGATTGTTGCTGTAGGTGAGAAAAAGCAGCAACTATACGCTGTTTTTAAAAACGACACAATCAGGACTATCAAGCTTTTGTAAAATGTATTATATGGCCGCAATAATGCAATTATACTGGTGACGTGAGCTGCGGGCTTTAAGGCGGGTCAAAAATCCTATGTTCTTGAGTGAATCTGCTTTCCGGAGGGATTTAAATTATCTTACTTGCCACACATGTCAACAAGCACAAATGTCACGGTCAGAGTGCTGCGGATCTTCTGGAGCTCTCTAAATCTGCTGTAATACTCACCTTGTTCTCATGCCATCCCTGGCAACACACACTCTCATCAACACCTACCACTCAACACGAGACATCAACTGTTGCACTTACAACATAATTACAGTCTATTGCAGAAAGAAAATAATCTAAAGTTGAAAGGTTTTGCAAAAAAAACTTGTCACAATATGTTGCAATTGCATTTTATGCACTTTTTTTGCCAAACGTAAAGCTTTATTTGATACATTAATGTGTCCGTCAAACAAAGCTTATCCTCATATTAACCGTCTCTGCGGAAATCCACTCAATGTCTTAACCTCATTAGCTGATACTTTTAATTACTGCTCAAAAAGGGTTTTTAGTCTAGAGTTTCACAGCCAAGTGGCACACCAGGGCTGTGACATGATTGTTAGTTAATCCTATCAGGGATCACTGAAGCAAAGGTATAAAAGCTAACGTCAGGTGTGACACATTGGTCAGCCCAGGAGGTTACAGGTGACAAGAAACCCCAACGGCGGAGATCCTCCTTGAGCGATCAGAATGGCAGAGGAGTGGGGAAAACAGGTTTTTGCTGCAAGGCGACACGAAGATACAACAAGAGGCTCTGCGTTTACCTACACAAACAGCAATCACACCAAAGGTATAGTATCATCACCTTACATTATAAATATTTCAACTATTGGTAGATGATATCAAATATATAAGACAGAAAAAGAAGGAAATATTAAATTATGGAGTTGTCATGGCTTGATATTTTGATTAATATCAAATAACAGTTTTTTAAATAAACAAAAGAAGTTTGATGTAGCTAAGTGTTAAGGAGTTTGAAGTAAGTTGGATCATGAGTTGAAACTTTGCATTGCTTTGTGTTCCCAGATCCCTTTGAGGGTCCTAACTACCACATTGCTCCTCGATGGGTCTACAATGTTGCTACAGTTTGGATGTTTTTCGTGGTGGTTCTATCCGTCTTCACCAATGGCCTGGTCTTGGTGGCCACAGCAAAGTTCAAGAAACTGCGTCACCCACTGAACTGGATTTTGGTCAATCTTGCCATAGCTGACCTCGGAGAGACGGTTTTCGCCAGCACCATCAGCGTGTGCAACCAGTTCTTTGGTTACTTCATTCTGGGACACCCCATGTGCGTGTTTGAGGGCTATACCGTCTCCACTTGTGGTAAGCGTGTTCTGTTGAGAGAAGGCTTTGTGTTACTTTAGAGACTGAAGGAAAAGTCACTGATTATCTTTCTTCACACAGGAATTGCTGCTCTGTGGTCTCTGACCATTATCTCCTGGGAAAGATGGGTAGTTGTGTGCAAGCCTTTTGGAAATGTCAAGTTTGATGCCAAATGGGCCACAGGTGGAATCGTCTTCTCCTGGGTCTGGGCTGCAGTTTGGTGTGCTCCTCCCATCTTTGGATGGAGCAGGTAATCTGCTTTTCCATGAACGAGTCTTGAATCATTAGAATGGGTGAACTTTGACGTCTTCTTTATCAGGTACTGGCCTCATGGACTGAAAACCTCCTGTGGACCCGATGTGTTCAGTGGAAGTGATGACCCTGGAGTGCAGTCCTACATGATTGTTCTGATGCTCACATGCTGCATCCTTCCCCTGGCTATCATCATCCTGTGTTACCTTGCTGTGTGGCTGGCTATCCGCGCTGTAAGTTTGTAGGAGTGTTTGCATTCAGATGAGATTGATGAAGACCCAGCAGAATCTGACCTGTTTGATGTTTGGACTACAGGTTGCAATGCAGCAGAAGGAATCCGAGTCAACCCAGAAGGCTGAAAGGGAAGTGTCCAGGATGGTGGTGGTCATGATCCTTGCTTACTGTGTGTGCTGGGGACCCTACACCTTCTTCGCCTGCTTCGCTGCGGCCAACCCCGGATATGCCTTCCATCCTCTGGCTGCTGCCATGCCTGCATATTTTGCAAAGAGCGCCACAATTTACAACCCTGTCATCTATGTCTTCATGAACAGACAGGTGTGTACAGCATGACTGCTGCAGACACAAATCTAACATACTTTTAAACTAACTTTTTTCATTTTCTTTCTTTCAGTTCCGCACATGCATCATGCAGCTCTTTGGCAAACAGGTGGATGATGGATCTGAAGTTTCCACATCAAAGACAGAGGTCTCCTCTGTGGCTCCTGCATAAACCTGGAAAAGCACACTTTTACCTGTACAGTAAAAATGAATTGTTTTTTTTTCGTAAATAGTTTAATGGCAAATGAAAAAAACCCAAAAAATACGACTGCAGAGAGCGAATGTATCATAATGAACGTATGGATTAAAGACGTTTTTTTGAATTTAATGTAAAATAAAAAGCATTCTATAATTTTTGCTTTGTTTCTCTTTCTTTAAGAACACAGCAAATGAAAGCAGGCATAAATCGTTTTCTATTCTATATTATCCATTATTATTTAATTGAACATGAACACTATACAGTAATTCTGCATTCATGCAAATAGATTAATTCAGAACAATCCAGGATCCGCTTTAGTCTGGATTAAGAAATCCACAAAGCAGTTGACCCCTAATCAGAGGTTCAGCTCCTGCCTTACCCGCCCAGGTGTTGAATTGTCCTTGGACAAGACATCAAACTCCGCATTGCTCTTGGTGGCTGTTGTTGGCACAGTGTAGCAACTCCCTTTGTTGAGTTAGTGTGTGTGAGTATACACCAATTACCATAAAATACATCACTGTATCCAATCTGATACCAATGAGGTAAAACAAAACTCACAGAATTATGGAAAGAGTTTTATTTATTAAGCTAAAGTTTGCTAAATGTATCCGATACGATCTGAAGAATCTTGAATAATAGAATAGAATAGAATGCCTTTATTATCATTGTATGTGTTACAAGGAAATTTGGGTACAGTTCACTCCAATGTGGACAACGTATACGACACACATGAATAAATAGAAAAAAGAAAACACCTAACTTTACAAATAATGTGCAATAAAAGAAGGGATCTGTTAAACAGGGCTTCATACCAGGGCAGCAAAGACACACTGGGTCACAATGCAAACAGAACATATTATCACCTGTTTATTGATGCGGGTGCAGTTTAAATAAGCAATGACATGACATGACCACAAGGAAAACACCTGAGAAGAATTCTCAATAATTGGGAGCACACCCATTGGACAATCAATCTGTCAACAGAATCAAATATGTGCAAGAGATAAAGTGAGCAGAGTCAGGCAGATGTGCAATAGTTGCATGGGAATGTGCAAGTCTCAGAGGTTTATGGTTTAAAAATGTACATTCAGGGCAGTTACAGCTTTTGGGAAGAAGCTGTCTCTTAGTCTGCTAGTCCTGGCTGGTGCGGCCCTATACCGTCTGCCGGAAGGCAACAGTTTGAAGAGGTGATGACCAGGGTTGGTGCGATCCTTTATGAAGTTTCTGGCTCTGGTGAGGCAGCGGAAGGTGTAGATGGAGGCCATTGTGGTGAGAAAACAGCCAATGATTTTCTGGGCTTTGTTTATCACCTTCTGCAGTCTCTTCCTGTCAGCCACCGTCCAGCTGACACGGTATTTGTCAGCAGGCTCTCAATGGTGGAGCGGTAGAAGGTCATCAGCAGCTTTTGGTGGATTCACTGCTTCCGGAGCACCCTCAGGAAGTGTAGCCGCTGCTGAGTCTTTTTGACAAGGGCATGGGTGTTGGTTTTCCAGGAGAGATCTGCTGAAATATGGACACCGAGGAATTTGAAAGACTCCACCTGCTCCACCTGTTCTCCGTTTAACCCCAGCAGAGTGTGGGTGCCACAGTTTCTGCGGAAGTCCAGGATGATTTCCTTGGTTTTGGGGGTGTTCAGTCCCAGGTTGTTTGAAGCACTCCCATCTTCAAGTTTCCAGACTTTTTCCCTGTAGGCTGTCTCATTTCCCCCGGTAATCAGCCCTTCCACCGTGGCGTCAACCGCAAACTTGATAATGAGGTTCTCAGGGTGACTGAGACTGTTGTGTGAAGTAAATATATAAGTGGGCTCAGCACACAGCCCTGGGGGGGGACCCAGTTTCACCTGTTTGGGTCGGTTGACTAGGAAGTCCTTAATCCATGAACATGAACAGGTGGGTGGTTGGAGCCCCAAGTCAGTTAACTTGGGGATCAGGATGTCCTTTATTATTGTGTTGAAGGCGGAGCTATAGTCAACAAATAGCATCCTGACATAGCTTCCTGGTTTCTCCAGGTGGGTCAGAGCAGAGTGGAGGGTGATGGCTACCGAATGACTGCAAAACTGGCTGAAGAATACATTAGTTTCATCTGGACACTACATTTACTTCTTCCTTTAAAAAAAAAAAATAGGTATTACATAATAAAATGTTAAAAACAGCAAGGTACATTTGTACATGAAAGACTCCTAATTGAAATTTAAAGTCTATAAAAGTGGCGGTTAGAGGCCCCTGCATTGCCCTCTATTGGACTCCCCACAGGGGGATAGGTGATTGTCTGGAGCATGGGGTACGTCTCACTGCATAGAACGGCAAAACAGGCAGATTTGACAAGTAATAAAAGGTAACCATAACAAGTTTAAAAGAAAAATGTTCAAAATGTATTTTATGAAAGTTCTGCCAAACTGTATTTTCATTTCCTGTCTTAGATCGTTCACAAATTAAAATAAAAATTTAAAAAATCCATCAATATTTGAGGTTTTATTTTTTTACATATTAACCTTTCATTTGAGCAGATATAATTTTAGCAGTTTTATATTTTGGGTGATGTTATTTGCACGTATTTTAAGTGCCATCAAGCACAAGAACTGACAGAAATATAAGTTTGCTACTTCAGCAAAGACACATATTGCTGGATTTCCCAAACACATTTGAATCGCTTCCCAGGATAAATGTACTTGTTGTTTTACTGGATATTTCAGGGGATAATTATAAAAACAGGGATGGTTTTGCTAAGCGAAAATGTATAAAGCAGCCATCGATCCACACATTTTCAGTTTTCAAAATAAGAGCGGCCAAGTAAAAACATTAATATTTCATCTCATTACATGGAAATAGTCACTTTCATATTTTTGCCAACAATTTTCAATTAATTTGACAATTTTTTACCTTTTTTTTTCTGGAGATCAGACACAGTTATGAACAAAAGCAACTAACCATGGCTGAGTTAACAGCGGTTCAGTGCACCGCAGCAGAAAACATTGCAACAGTAATTAATTTTATTTTAATGTCAGACACACTGAAATTCTCTGACTTTTGCTCAGTTTACAATGACTATGTAAGGATGGAATTTAGGAAACTTTTAATTAGTCGGAGATCTTCTGCAGCTCCACATCTCATAGCCAAAGCTAATACTAGTGCTAGCATTAGCATCAGCACAGATTAAAAGAATAAAATCATAATTACCGTCATAGTCAAACAAGCAGCATTCACTGAAATACTCATAGCCTTTGTCTAACTTTAACCAGATTGTCAGATAGGAATAATCCCAGATTTGTTAAATATCACTCATGGGAATTTGGGGAAGCAGCTACGCTGCTGTGTTCTGACTGCAGGCAGGACTACTGACATTGTACTTTGATTTTTTTTATTTTAAATAACCTTAACTTATCCAGGCAGGACAGATTAAGAACAGCATTCTTATTTACAACTGTGGCCTGGCAAAAGGCAAGAAAGAAAAAAAAAAGAAAGAAGTTGCAAGAAACAAAAAATAAAATTTAGGAACAATCTAAGAGGGGAAAACAAATACAACCAGGTAGGAGATTTCTAAAATAAATATTGTACACATTTCGGTTACAATTGGTTAGTTTACCATTTATTATTTACGTAAAATAGCTTTAAACAGCTTTCAGCTGTCTGCTGTACCGTTCTAAACAAAATACACCAGAAGCTGCACATGACCTATGATGTGTGTGTGACATCACGTGAAAAGGGTCTTTAGTGACAGTAAAATCTGTCTAACACAAGAGGCCTTCAGCTCTTATCTGAGCCTCAGCTGCTGGGCAGAGCCAGAAAAAAAGGTATTTTTCTAAAACTTTTTAAATTTGTAATGAAATTGAATTATCCAAAATTATTTTACTTTGGATTTGAGCATAACTAAACGTAGCAAGAAAGAAAGATCCTGTCTGGTTTGGTTTCCATCCTCGTGGCTCCTGAACCTTTAAACTGAAAGAGACTGATAATTCTGCTTGACCCAGTTGGATCTGAACCAAAACACATGAAATACCAAAGTGTGTTGAGTTTAGGAATGGAAAGGAGGTAATAAGATTACAGTCCTTTCACTGCAATTTTTTAAATGTATGCTGTTGAACCAAAAACAAGAAAAATATATCTGACTTTAAAATAATTTCCTTTACTTTGATTTCCTGTGGTTTTACTGTCTGCTTGGGCTTTTACACTTTTATTTCTTCCTGCATGTCTATGCATCAATTTGCTGTCTTAAGCTTCATTTGAGTGAAGGTTTCTTTTTATATGTTGATTCCATGCTATCACATTCAAAGTAAAGTGCATTTTATGAAAACAAACTGAGAGATGAACCTGAAGTTACCTTGCTAAGCCATTAATCTCTGAGAATGCAGGTTAGACACAAAAAAGCTATCCTAAAACAGAAACGCAAATGTTTACAAGACAAAGAAAATCAGAGAAATGTTACAACTTAAATAATTTTAAAAGCAGAATTTGTCAAAACCTTCATGATTAATGGCTGAGCTCCCCGATGTGTCTGTCATGAGTTTAAGCTTTTACATTGACATGGAGTTGTTGTATGGGTTCAATTTGGAGAAATTACTCAAAAAAAACCATTGGATTTCAAGCATTTAGTTTTATTTTTTCTTTTCAATGAACACTAATTATTTAATTGGTCAGCTTAGTGTGCTTAAGTAAATTGAAATGTCGAAGCTGGAATGAGGACAAAAATTTAAATCAGCCTTGTTTCAATGCAAGAAATATTCATGAGGACTCACTCACCAGCAATGATTCTGTCTGCATGAGAAACGTTTTTGTGCTTTTAGATAACCCAACAAAGCCTTGTGTGGGCGTCCACCATTACTTCTCAAGCTTGGTGAGCTTTCTGAGTTCTCCCTCCAGAGGGAACTGTTCAGAAACACTAAGCAAGATGAGGAAAACAGCATTACACAACTTTCTGTTGATCACTGATCATGTTAGCCAAGGACGGTGAACCTGTTTGGACGTCAGAGTGACCTGGAAAAAAGGCTGCCACCTTTTTTTTTTTTTTAAATCCCATCTTGACCGAGTTAACAAACTTTGTGTTTGGGTGCAAGGTGGTGCAGCCTAAACCACCTTTAGCTGGGACGAAGTCCGGCTCCTCGGATCTTCACCAACATTCAAAGACGGAGTGACATCACCTCCTTCTCTTTTGACCTTTCTCAACTGACTTCCAATTCATTTAAAAGATGATTTAAAACTATTTGTCTTACACTTTGGTTCAGCAATGACTGTTTTAAAGATATGCGTGTCGTTGACTAATGGTTTAATTTTCTTTTATTTAATATTTTGATTTATTCATTTTTTATGGATCCCCCATTAACAGCAACACACAGCTGCAGCTCTTCCTGGGGTCCACATATACTTTTTTCACAAGATTTTCCTAAATAGAGAAATATTTGTATTCGTTAAAGTCACCAAACTTTCCAGCTCTACAAATAGATTTTATTGAATGTTTTTGAATGTTGTATTTGATTTGGGGCTGAAATGGTGTTCCAACAAAATAAAAACAGACAACTGGTTAAAAAACATTTAAATACACTCAGGTGAACAGCTTTTTTTTCTTTCCCTGAACATTTCAAACTAAATATGGTCAAAATTGATCTTCACAGACTTCAACTTTTGCATTTTTCTAGAACTGCAGTGTACTGCAATGTAAGCACATTTTTTCCTGATTGGCTAAGAAGAAATAACATCATGTGGAATGTATTGATTGTGTTCAAATTATTGTTTGAAAGAAAAACAAGCTTTATTTTCTGATAATATCTATGATTTACAAAAAACTCATAGACAAAGCAGGGAGGAAGAAACCTCCTCTTATCGCAGCTTTCACTATTTAGTTTTCTGATCTGTCCATTCTCTCCTTTTCTTTTCACTTGCAGATTTAATGAATCTGGCTGACTGACCACAGTCTTCCCTATCACCATAAAATATAAACCATCTGGTCTCAACCGTCTATAATCCCACAATGTGATTCCCCATTATGTCCTTCTGTGTTTCTTTCCCAAACATCAAACCTGCTTATCACTTCCCCATTCTACCTCAGCAATGCATCTATTAAAGTTCCTACACACCTGTTTGCATCTCCCTCCAGAAATTCTAGTATTTGTCCAGCTCACATATAAACTTTGAGGCATAACCACTGACAGTATTCACCATCAGACCTTCAGCTTCACCGTCATCACCCGATCTGACACTCAGAACTTACTGCATCAAACAACATCTTCCGCATTTCTCTTTCCAGCCGAATAATAAAAAATGGTCAGTGATGAATTTTCATTTATGAAACAAATGTCTTTTTTCTGCATTTTTTGTAAAAATTCTAGGTGACAGTGATCCTGTCATCAGATAAAATCACAGTACAGATTTCACTACAGCTTCCAATAAAACTTGTCCCAACTTTAATAGAGTTTCCTACGGAAGGTTTCCATTCTCTGAAACCAGAATGTGTTCCTGCTTCCTGACACCCTTACCATATGCACAGTGACGTGAGCTGCAGGCTCACAGGTGGGTCAAAAACCCTGTGTTCTCAGGTGAATCTTCTTTCCGGATGGATTAGAGGTGTCTCACTTTCGTCTCTTGCCAACAAATGTGATTGCAACAGCAACTGTGCCGCGGATCTCCTCTTGTCCTCTAAATCTGCTCTAATACCTGTTTGTGCTCCCATGTCACCGACAGTCCACACATACACCTGATGCAGCAACATCAAACGGGTGCATTATTCACTTTTTCACAGTTCTCGAAACAGAAACTCTCTTTAGAAACCAAAATTTGCCTTTCAAGACAAGTATTGTCTTCATAGAAAAATGTGACACCAAAACATGAATGAATGGTTTAGTCAAAGGTCTAAAAGCTTACCTGCATAATAATTGTGCGCACGGAAATCCACTCAGTGTCTTAACCTCATTGGCTGATAGTTTTAATTACTGTTCAAAATACGTTTTTTGCTTCACCTTGAGGTTTCACAGCCAAGCTAATCCTATCAGAGATCAGTGAAGCAAAGGTATAAAAGCTAAAGTAACACATTGATGAGCCCAGGCAGTTACAAGTGGCAAGAAATTTATTTCAACAGCAAAGATCCTCCTTGAGCGATCAGAATGGCAGAGGAGTGGGGAAAACAGGTTTTTGCTGCAAGGCGACATGAAGATACGACGAGAGGCTCTGCGTTTACCTACACAAACAGCAATCACACCAAAGGTATAGTATCATCACTTTATTTAATGAATAATTCCATAAACAGGTTGAGGAAAGGAGAAACTGGCCACATAAGGAAATGATTAGTTGTGGAGTTGTCCAAGTTGTAATTTTAATTCAATTTAAATTGAAGTTTTTGAATATAAAAAGGTACTTTTGTTGTAAAAGAGTTACACGTTTGTTATATTGTATGTCTTTGTGTTCCCAGATCCCTTTGAGGGTCCTAACTACCACATTGCTCCTCGATGGGTCTACAATGTTGCTACAGTTTGGATGTTTTTCGTGGTGGTTCTATCCGTCTTCACCAATGGCCTGGTCTTGGTGGCCACAGCAAAGTTCAAGAAACTGCGTCACCCACTGAACTGGATTTTGGTCAATCTTGCCATAGCTGACCTCGGAGAGACGGTTTTCGCCAGCACCATCAGCGTGTGCAACCAGTTCTTTGGTTACTTCATTCTGGGACACCCCATGTGCGTGTTTGAGGGCTATACCGTCTCCACTTGTGGTAAGCATGTTCTGTTGAGAGAAGGCTTTGTGTTACTTTAGAGACTGAAGGAAAAGTCACTGATTGTCTTTCTTGACACAGGAATTGCTGCTCTGTGGTCTCTGACCATTATCTCCTGGGAAAGATGGGTAGTTGTGTGCAAGCCTTTTGGAAATGTCAAGTTTGATGCCAAATGGGCCACAGGTGGAATCGTCTTCTCCTGGGTCTGGTCTGCAATTTGGTGTGCTCCTCCTGTCTTTGGATGGAGCAGGTAATCTGCTTTTCCATTTCTTGGATTTCTTCCTTGTCATGAACGAGTCTTGAATCATTAAAATGGGTGAACTTTGACATCTTCTTTCATCAGGTACTGGCCTCATGGACTGAAAACCTCCTGTGGACCCGATGTGTTCAGTGGAAGTGAGGACCCTGGAGTGCAGTCCTACATGATTGTTCTAATGGTCACATGCTGCCTCCTTCCCCTGGCTATCATCATCCTGTGTTATCTTGCTGTGTGGCTGGCTATCCGCGCTGTAAGTTTGTAGGAGTGTTTGCATTCAGATGAGATTGATGAAAACCCAGCAGACTCTGACCTGTTTGATGTTTGGACTACAGGTTGCAATGCAGCAGAAGGAATCCGAGTCAACCCAGAAGGCTGAAAGGGAAGTGTCCAGGATGGTGGTGGTCATGATCCTTGCTTACTGTGTGTGCTGGGGACCCTACACCTTCTTCGCCTGCTTCGCTGCGGCCAACCCCGGATATGCCTTCCATCCTCTGGCTGCTGCCATGCCTGCATATTTTGCAAAGAGCGCCACAATTTACAACCCTGTCATCTATGTCTTCATGAACAGACAGGTGTGTACAGCATGACTGCTGCAGACACAAATCTAACATACTTTTAAACTAACTTTTTAAATTTTCTTTCTTTCAGTTCCGCACATGCATCATGCAGCTCTTTGGCAAACAGGTGGATGATGGATCTGAAGTTTCCACATCAAAGACAGAGGTCTCCTCTGTGGCTCCTGCATAAACCTCTTTGTCCTCATTTTGGAAAAACACACCATGATCTGTACAGTGATTATGCATTGGCTTTTTTCTCTTTTTTGTAAAAATAGCTTCATGGCAAATGCAAAAATGTAAAAAAAAAACAAAACAATATACATTAAAAGAATGCATCACAACATCTCAAGGAATTGTCTTTTTCTCCTATATATATATATATATATATATATATATATATATTTTTTTTTAAGATTTAATGTTGTAAACGATAAATAAGAAATGGTGAATGAGAAACTGTATACGGGCTCAACTATTTGACAAAACAATAACCATAAAACAGCTGATCTTCATTTGTTTCTTTGACATGATACAACATTTTTTATAACAACTCTTTTCCTCACATTTACAGAAATGATTTCAAGAAATTTGTTGTAAAACATTTAGCAAAATGTAACATCTTGCATTACAGTTTAGACTCCATGCGACTTAAGACATCATATTTCACAAGAGCGGAACAAAAGCAAGTCTGGCAGTCTGCTGCTTACTCAGCAAAAACAAATCTCAAAACCTGTTGTTGATTGAATCATGTACAGAATTTTGAAGTATATTAGATAAGTTCAAATACAAAAAACAATTCACAATGATAAAATAAAGCCTAAGTGGTAGTTATGATAACTATTCCTGTTTTAAATTAAGTAAGTAAGTAATTTTTATTTATATAGCACCTTTCGCAGACAAAAGTCACAAAGTGCTTCACAAGTTAAAAGCATAAAAACAAATACTTAAAAAGGTAAAAAACATAAAAGACAAAGCTTTGCAGGTTAAAAACATAAAAGATAAAACCTTGCAAGCTAAGAGACATAAAAGACAAGAGCAAGCACCACACAAAACAATCATTACAAGCCCAATTAAAAACAGATTAAATTAAAATGCTGAGAAAAATAAAATGTTTTCTCTAAAAGTCAGCACTAAAATTTTTTATTGGATCCGGTATGCAACCGAGAGCCAATGCAGAGCTTTGAGGATGGGAGAGATGTGAGCTCTTCGCAAGATCCTCGCAGCAGAGTTTTGAATTAACTGCAGACGAGACAGCTCCTTCTCATTCGAGCAGGAAAACAGACTGTTGCAATAGTGTAGTCGTGTAGACACAAAAGCATGTAAAAGAAGTTCTAGATCTTCATGTGACACCGTTTTCCTGAGTTTGGAAATGTTCCTCAACTGGAAGAAACAGTTCTTCACCAGCTGTTTGGAGTGCTGCTCCAGTGACATGTCTTTGTCAAAAAGAACACCCAAGTTTCTAAGGCTGGGTTTGACTGCCTGTCCAAGAAAACCCAAATGCTGTTTAATCCCTGGTATAGCATCATCAGGGGAGATGACTAGTGTCTGTTTTATCTGAATTTAGCTGCAAAGAGTTTTTACCAAGCCATTGTTTGATCTGAATCAGGCAGTTCATCAGAGAGTCCAGTTTGTGTGCCTCAAAGGGCTTTAAACAGCAATATAGCTGGATGTCATCAGCAAAAAAGTGATAGGAGACATCACTGAACTCCTGGATGATCTTTCCGAGGGGAATCATGTACAACACAAACAGTGCAGGACCCAGAACAGAGCCCTGAGGAACACCGCACAGTAAGTCTGCTGACTCAGACATTATCTGATTTGCCATGACACTGAAACTCCAACCAGACAAGTAAGACGAAAACCACGGAAGAACTGACCCTGACAAGCCGATCAGGTCCTTCAACCTCTTTAATAGGATCTGATGGTCAACCGTGCCAAATGCTGATGGGAGATCTAGTAAAACTAGAACATGATGTCAGAAGTGTCAAGATGTCACTGGACACTTTCAGCAGGGCTGTTTCTGTGGAGTGATGTTTTCCGAAAACCTGACTGAAAGGTATCATGATATTGTTCAAAGACCACTTTCTCAAGAATTTTTGAAAGAAAAGAAAGCTTTGAGATAGGTCTATAGTTTTGGACACCTGATGGGTCCAAATTAGACTTTTTCAGCAAAGGCTCCACTGTGGCATGTCTAAAGGGATTTGGAAACACACCAGTGGAGAGTGAAATATTGATCATTTCTGTGACACTTTGACCAATAACATCTAACACTTTTGAGAACAGCTTAGAAGGAATCACATCAGATGGTCAAGAAGAGGGTTTTATCTTAGTCAACAAAACTAATATGTTCTCTAAAGTGACAGTATGAAAAGTTGACCATGTTTGTGAAACAGGCTCCTCTGCAACAAAATCCTCACAACAAATAGGTGGGAGTTGGGCTTTGATCCTCTTAGTCTTGTTTGCAAAAAGCTCAAGAAATTCATTGCTGTCAGCTTTGCAGGACAAAGGGGTTACTGGAGCTGCAGGACAAACAATGGAATTTATGGTGTCAAACAAAACTTTAGGACTCTTCTTGTTCAGGGATATTAGTTGCCGGAAGTAGTCCGATCTGGCTTCTTTCACCATCACATTGTATGAGGACACAAGATCCCTAGGGTGTAGCCTATGGACCATGAGATTGGTGGTTTTCAAAAGACGCTCAGTTTGATGATACTGTCTCTTTAAATTTTTAATAGTTTCATTAATCCAGGGATGCACTTTTTCTGCAATAAGTTGGATTTGACAGGAGCCACTTGATCCAGAATTGTGAAATTTGATGCTTTATTTTTATTTCCTCCTGATTTCACACAAAAGGGTCCGAATAAGTTCTAGATAGATAGATAGATAGATAGACCTTTATTGTCATCATCGCAAGGACAATGAAATTGCAGCAACCGTTTCAGTGCAAGAAGTAGCATAAAAAAGTACAAGACATAATGTAAAATACGATATAAGTTTAAAAAAATATGTAGAAAAAAATTATATAGAAAAATTATATACAATGAACTGAACCTGGTAAGTAAATGTTGTCCCTTTTAGTTTCCAGACTATGTGCAGTTATGTGCAAAAAAAGCGAGGAATTTAAATAACCGGATTTACATATGTATATGTACATAGCAGAATATAAATATATGAACATATAAGACATAATGTACAGAGTGTTGAGCAGTTATCTGTGTGAATTGGAGTTCAGCATGGATACTGCTCTTGGAAAGAAGCTGTTTTTCAGTCTGTTTGTTTTTGTTTTGATGCCTCTGTAACGTTTTCCAGAGGGCATCAGGGCAAACAAGTCCGAACCGGGGTGTGAACTGTCTTTGATGATGTTTTTAGCTTTGCTGAGACACCGTGCAGAATAGATGTCAGCCAGGGAGGGGAGGGGGCATCCTATGATCTTCTGCGCTGTCTCAACCACTCTCTGGAGCCTCTCTTTGTCCGCGACGGTGCAGTTGCCGAACCATACTGTCATGGTTCGGCAGCTTCTAACACTGTTTGATCCTCTCAGATGGATTTTTTCATGTGGTTGAGTGATGTACTGAAAGTAGGCCATCTGAAATCATTTATTCGGTTCCAAAGTCTAACTGGTCTCAAAGTATGGTACCCTTATAATGCCTGACCTGCTGTGCCACCACAGTTCCCTGGACCCAAACTTGGAATTTTGGTGTGAGTTTAAAAAGGAACAGAGATTGTTTCAGTGTCAACCTAGCGAACATTTCAATGTGGGCTCCATATGGTTTAACTTTGGGGATTAATTGGTGGGCTCCAGGTGGGTTTTTCCAGGGGTTCTATGGTGGCCCCACCTGTGTTTTTCAACTGCTACCCTCCGACAATACAGGAGCCAGCCAGGTCGCTCAAAAAGACTCAGAAACAATAGCACCTTCAAATATCAAGGCCCGTGTACTAATTTATGTATAATAACCTATGTGCAATGTATTTAAAACCCATCCTGACCATGCTACAAGTCTCATACTTCTACATATCCCATTCGTTTTATGCACCTGGATCACCACCTTCTTTTTTCTGTCTTTTAAATCCTTCTCTTTTGTATTACTCTTAGTTATATTTGTACTTTATACTTTATTACTTGTTACACTTGTTTTATTTTTACTTACTCTACACACTGTTGCATGTACAAGTAGCTACCAAACTGGCGAGTTCACTGGCTTCTCATCCCAAGCATTTCATTGTACTATTGATCTGTGTTGATATTGCACATGACAAATACAGCTTAATTTAATTTAATTTAATTTAATTTAATTTAATTTAATTTAATTTAATTTAATTTAATTTAATTTAATTTAATTTAATTTAATTTAATTTAATTTAATTTAATTTAATTTTAAGGTAAACCAGATGGGGCCCACATTGAAATGTTTACAGCAAAGTAGTACAGTTCTTATTCTCAATGTGGCGGCAGTGGTGCAGCACTAGTGCGGTTATTATCTGATTGAAGGTTTGTTTCCCGTCCATGTGTCGAAGTGTCCTTGGGAAAGACACTGAATCCCAAATTGGCTCTGGTGAAAGGTTGTTCGGGAGCAGAGCCGCCATCAGTGTGTGAATGTGTGAGTGGGCTGAGGGATGTCTTAAGGAAAATGTTTGTGATAATAGATGTCAGGAAGAGAAGATGGGATTGAACTCCTGGTTCAATGTGAAAATCTTTCCAATATTTTTTGCCAGTCATATGCTGAGCAAACCATTACATTTTTAAAGCCAATTTGATTAAAAAAACATTAGTCCAAGTTTGTTTTACAAGATCACTCTTTGAACTGTTTCCAAACATAATAAGATGCTGGCAAATCTATAAAATTCCAGTATCAGTTGAAAGTTTTTCAACGAGAAGCCTTGAAGGTTTTCAGTTCTTTGAGGTAGTTTCCTACGGAGCAGCCGGACTTGAGAGAGGCACCAGTGTGCTAGATTAAGCTAATGCACCAGCTTTGCCTAAGCTCTGCTTTCTCAAGTAAACTGCCAGTTCAGAGGGCTTATGGATTACGGAGCAAATGTGCCAGACACAGATAGGTTAATTAATTTCATGGAATAACCTGAGGCGTTCCTTTAATCTCATTGGTTTTCATTTGGGGCGGCCATGGTGCAGCGGTAGGGCGGTCGACTCCTGATCGGAAGATTGAGGATTTGATTCCCGCCTTGCCCACCCATGTGTTGAAGTGTCCTTGGAAAAGACACCTAACCCTGAATTGCCTCTGGTAGGAGGTTGGCGCCAGTGTTCGGCAGCAGAGCCACCACCAGTGTGTGAATGTGTGTGTGAATGGGTGAATGGGTCTGTGACTGTGAAGCGCTTTGGGCCCTCTAGGGTAGAAAGCGCTATTCAAGTATACGCCATTTAGCTTCTTTTTTTTTTTTAGGTGCTCAGGGGGCACATACAATAGTATTAAGTATACAGTATGCAAACATTACAAATACAGAGGAGCTATGGAGCTAAATTGAGGTCAATAACATTTGAAACCCAAATAAATTCTCTAAATTAACTGTTTGAAATTAAGAAATATTCTATCTTTAACAGTTATTTGTTGGCTTAGTGTTAACCTTTAAGAAGGCATGTCAAACTTTTGGAAAGTTTTTTTTTCTCTAGCTTTATCCCTAAAGCTTTGTAAGTTGGTACAGATTTGTTATTTTGTTCATCTTTTTTTTTTTGTTTCAAGTTGTTTGTTCTGTAAACAATGACTAATTTTAAGTTTAACTCTTTGAAAATAATTTCTCTAACTGTTCGGGGTCTACGAAATTTAACCGAGAGAAAAGGATTATTCCTTTTTCTTAAAAGAACTGGTACAAATATTATTCTGTTGCAAGTAACTCATTCTTGTGATTTGGATGAAAAATTCAGAGATCTCAGTGGGATGATCTGTTTCTATTAAAATGTAATTATAATAACAAAAAGATTCTTTTCAATCTTTCAATTTTTTATCAATAAGTCCTGCTTGCTTGGAAGTTATGCTATAAACATAATTTTTCCCTGCACAAAAGTATAATATGGAACAATGAAGATGTAACCATTAGGAAAAATCTTTATTTCAACAAAATTGGATAGATAAAAAAATGATCTATGTTTCTGATCTTTTTGATGAGAATGGGACCCTTTTGGAATATGACAGGTTGATAAATAAAAAATGTTTTCCAAATACAAATAAAGAATTCAACAGTATAATGCAAGATCACCCCTCAGGATTAGTTCAACCAATGACCTCTCACCTTAAATATCTAATTGGCATCTCAAATAGTTCTCTACTTTTTCTCCATTAATAAAGCATAATTTTTTACTTTGCACTTTTTCATTATAATAATCGTTCTTTGATAAAGGCAATCTGCTCAAATGGTCTTTTTTTAACGAGAGTGTTCTGATATCTTTTCCTGCAGTAACAAAGGAAGTTGATTATTACTTGATATATTTTTTAATTTTTTTCTTAATGAGAATGTTTAGATTATTGCTGATGATTAATATAAATGACTTGTTTATGGATGTTTTTGATATTCTATTACATCAACAATATTAATTATCTTTTATAACCTGAAACTTTATTAATATTTGATATTAAGTCCTGAACCGGATATTGATAATTCATGTAGAGAAATAGCATGGTCGAGCCGGGGTGGGATTATATAAATTTGCTTACGTCCACTCCCTTTCAAGTGATCTACTTGTGATTCATTATGTGATGTTATTTCATGTATTATAGCCTGATTGCTTGAAATAAACCATTTCATTCATTCAAATAGACTCTCTCTTAATAATTGATGGTATTGATATACTTAATAAAAAATGCAACAACTAACATATACAAAACCCAAAGGAGAAATGTATTGGAACAGTCTTATCAATGGGAAGAAAGCATGGTTACTACCGGACAAATTTTGGATAAATAACAAATTAAAGAAATGTACAAAAATAATCTTCATGACATTTACTCCACAAACATGTTTACATCCAAATTCTCAGATGTGGAAAATAACTGCAGTTTTTTGTAAGGATTTCCTTGAATCGGTTCTTCACCTCTTCTACCATTGTAAATTCTCTCTTGAATTCTGTATCCAATTAGAACGTTTTATTAATACTAATTTAAACATTAATATTACAATAAATTTCAAACAAATGGTTTAACTTGGGTGATAAAAACATTGAAAATTGTGTAAATTTGTTACTCCGCCTATCTAAATTTTACATCCTAAGTTTAGAGTAAACAAGTCCCAGATTTTAAGGTGTTAGGATAGAGGTCTGTCAATTTTATTAATATCTTAAAAAGATGAACACACCCAAGGCATGTAACACTGGTATAATTTGTGCTTTTTTGTTAGATTAATAATTTGCTGTCTTAGGTTTTTTTTCTTATTTTTGTTAGTGCTTAAGTAATCTTTTCCTTCCCATTAATATTATGGCTATTCTTACTTGGAATTATTTTCCCCTGCTTGTCCTGTTCCCATTTCCTTTCTGTATATTATTATTTTCTTGTTGAAAGATTAGTCATTGATTATTTTTTTAATGGAACGCTCACTGTTGTCCTTTTGTATGTTGTTCAATAAAGTTCTTTTAAAAAAGAGGCTACGAGAGCAAATGCTTTTCCGTTTTACCTTTTTCTTTCTTTTCTTTTTTTATTTGTTTTTGCTGACTTACAGCAACATAATTAGTTTTTATTGCAGTTAGCGCTTCTTTTTTGCTCTTCTTCTTTATACAAAAATATGCATATATGTATATTGGTTGTTAAACTTTGAAACAAAAATTCAGAGGACACAAATCGTTCTTTGATTTAAAAAAAAAATATATATATATTTTAAATCTCATTATGTTCCATTTTAATTTTATCCTGTGTTTCCAACGTGAAAATATTTTTGAAATGTTTGCATTAAACGCTTTTATTTTGACATTCAGGCGGAAGTTGTATTTTACATCAACGCATGCGCGACTCTCCTACAAACACGTGAGCGAAAGTCATGTCCAAAGCAAGTATGTAGCTGTATTTTAGCTAAATGTTGGAGGTTTGTGTTTATTGTGGATGACTTTAACTGGATTATATTTTTGTGTTTTGATGTTTCAGAACAAAAACGGGCCAAACGTATCGGTTTCCTCGGAAATCTTAAGGTTTGTTAAAAAAATAATAATAACCCAAGCTAGCTCCAATGGTCGCTAACAAATGACTTAATTAGTTTTTGGGCTATAAAATGACTTTAATGTGTTTTATTAAGTTGTCTTTTGTCAAAACCTGCATTTTACCGGACAAATGATCTTGGATAAAAATGTGACTAATACACTCTAGGTATAAATAAAGTAGATTTACTATATTTCTCTAAATGTTTATTTACTGAAACTTCTGTTTGTGTGAAAGTACAATATCTACTCAAGTAAGCATGTCGTGCGATGTTTAGACAAGTTATAACGAAAAACGATTAAAATTCACTGAAAAGCTGTGTAATGTTTCTGATTGTGTCTGTTATTGTCAGACTAAGGATGCACTAAAGGGTCCTGGCCATGGGAGGAAAAAAACCTCAGCTATTCAGCAAACTAAAGACTCCAGAAATCCAGAAGAAGTCAGGAAACAAAGAGTGAGTAACTCTGTTAAAGTGTATCAAGTCTGCAGCATGTTTGAGACATGATACTGGTACTGTTTGTTTTGTCTTAATTTATGCTTTGTTTAGTGAATCCTCCTGTATCATTACAAGTCTTTTACATGTCTGGCAAACACCATTAAAAACAGATTGTTTTTTATTTTCTGCTTGGTAAAATAAAGGTTAAAATTTATAAATGAATGTTTTTGAACTGTAATGAGAAGGATATTCAAATTCAATTGTATTTATAGAGCACTTGTCCTGTTGCAGGACACCTCAGTGATTTACATTAAATAAATGAATAATAAAAATTATTGACCTGATCTAGCTCATCAGCAAAATCTGATGATCAGAGCAATGTTTGCTTGAGAGCAAACATTACATTTTTTCCTGAGGAGAAAATCCAGGCCATAAACTCAAACATTGCTCTTAGACTATTAGATGAAAACTGTACATAATTTAGTACACTTTGGATGCACAAAATCTGACCTTGTCCCTATGAAGACAGAGCTTAAAGTTTATACTTTACAGCGATCAGTCATCGCATTAGTCGTATCAAAAACAATTTTTGCAATACTTGTTTGCTGATGTAGTGTTAATGTATATTGAATCTGAAAGATTTGCTATATTATGTCTTCTCTCACCAGCTTCAGAATCTGCAGGAAAAGCAAAAGTTGTCAAGAGAACGCGAAATGATGAAGAGGAGGAACTTGCAGAGCTTTCAGGAGGACATCCTGCTCAGACAAAGAGAGTTTGAACAGAAGGTACGAGTAAGCGGTTACTGCTGCTGCTGATGTAACTGCGTACTGCAGTCTGGGTGGAATAGTGTCTCTGTATTTACATTCACAGGAGACAGAGATGAGGAGTCTGGAAAAGCATGTAAATTTTGAAAATGAAAATTCAAGAAAAGCATATTACAGAGAGTTCAAAAAGGTATGTTTAGTCTGAGTATTATTTCACTCTGTAAATGTTAAATTGCTGAATGATCCTTCAGTCATTTTTGTTTTACCAGGTAATTAATTTGATTCTTATTTTTAAGGTTGTAGAAGCATCTGATGTGATTTTAGAGGTGTTGGATGCTCGTGACCCTCTTGGCTGCAGATGTCCTCAGGTGGAACAGGCAGTCATTCAGAGTGGAACCAACAAGAAGATAGTACTGGTGCTAAATAAGATTGGTAAGAAGGGAAGAAGTAGAACAAAGTTTTGCTAGTTTATTCAAATCTTCAACGGTTTACTTTGATTATAGATTTGGTGTCAAAGGAAATTGTGGAAAAGTGGATTAAGTATCTCCGGAACGAGTTTCCTACTGTGGCTTTTAAAGCATCGACTCAGCAGCAAGCAAAGAACTTGGTAAGTTCTGAAAACTTTACATTCTGAGTACCTTTGGGAAAAAAAGGGTTATATCAGAAGAATAAATATGCATGTCTCTGTGCAGAAACGCAGTAATGTGCCTGTGACCCAGGCCACCTCAGAGCTTCTCAGCAGCAGTGCATGTGTTGGAGCTGACTGCCTGATGAGGTTACTTGGTAATTATTGTCGTAACCAGGACATCAAGACCGCCATCACTGTCGGTGTTGTGGGTAAGAACCTTTTTTTTTTTTTTGTAAGTCAACCTGGTTGCAGACAAGATGTCGCTCAGACATTATTAGCCAGAACAGGAAGTCCAGAACCAGAAGTTCACCCCCACATGTATAAAGAAGATTACGCTTATAATTGCCTGTTGGAGTAGTTTTCTATTCAAATAGTTAGAAGCTGAACAAAATGTATGTTGAATGAATTAGAGGTGACAATCGGCTGTTGCATACACTTATAGACAACTAGATCCATATAACGTCTTTGTTTACTAGTCTGAGCTGACATCTGGCTCTAAACTGCACCGCTCCAATATCTCTCACCATTTTTGTTGCACCACCATAAAAGGATGATGGGGAACAACTGTAGATTTTCTCCCGTCCACAACTTAGAGGTGAATTTCTAACCAACTCTTGCTGCTCTGCAGAAGTCCTAGAAAGCAGGACGAGTGTTTGATTTTGGCTAAAAACAGCGCAATCATAATTAAACGACCACCGGGAACGCTGCTTTGAAACTGCAGGAGCTTTAAGGAAATGTCTTCATCCATGTTCCATAGGTTTTCCAAATGTGGGAAAGAGCAGTTTAATCAACAGTCTGAAGCGAGCACGAGCATGTCACGTTGGAGCCACCCCGGGTATCACAAAGTAAGTCTGCAACACTAACCTGCTGCTCCCTGAGCTTTTCACCCCCCCAGTCTTCAGGATTCTGTGACATTTTCAAAGTCAAAGCAGAAATTTCAATGCTGTAAAATAGTTTATAACAAAATTCTCACCACCTTACCCAAAACAAATGTTGAATTAAGAGATAAATTTGACCTGATCCTACGTTTTAAAGAACGTTAAGAAGGACTTTTGCTTAAGTTACAATGGAAACTCTGAAAATGCAGAGTAAAGTACAAACTTTGCAATGTTTAGTTTCAAATATTTTGGATATGTACAAGAGCTTTCTCCATATTTTAGATCTAACACAAAGACAAATCTCTCAGCCGTGGTACCAGGACTTCTGTCTTTCTTAGTTATAAGCAGACCCTCCAGCATTTAGCGATGTTGTGATCGCAACTATTAACGCAAAATCAAGCAAACCCCGTGACTTGCTGCGCACCTTGCAACTTTTTATTTTCCCCACAACTTTCACTAATCTACCTTGACAGCAGGCATGGATGATGACCCAGCTTCGTGACTTTTTTCCCCTTCTGACTTTTTATCGGGAGGCGTGCTCTCTTTTTCCATCGTTCTCTAGTTTTTTTCTACTTTTTTCTCTCCCCCCACCCCGCCACATGCACGGGCGCACACGTGGAAGGATGGGAATGTGTTGTGCGCGGGCATGGACACGGCAAGGTGGGTGTGCTCTAAGCGTTATTGTTGGCGTGCACGTGGCGGTGCACTGGGTGCAGGTGTGCATGTGGCAAGGTGGGAGTGCGATGAGCGATATTGCGGGCGCGTACATGGCGGGGTGGGGGTGTTGCTAGGCTCGTGCTGGAGCGGTCTTGTTGTGCTGCGCAGAGCTTCAGCAGAACATGAATGGATTATGAGACTAGATCAGGGGTCTGCAACCTCTGGAGCCACATGTGGCTCTTTTCCACCTCCATTGTTGCCCAATTTGAATCAATACTGGTTCTGTAGCATTGGTTAATTTACTTTAATTATTTACGTTTTGTTATTTATGCTTAGATTTTGAACAAAACTGAGCAAAATGATGGTAAAATGTTTAATCTGCTATCAGAGCGGATTATTATTGTTATCTTGTCGCATTTAGTTTTAAAAATAATTGTATTCTACACCAAAGTTGTTGTTGTTTATATTCAATAGTAAAGGAACATTGAAAGGAACTTGTCAGTAAAAAGTTAATTTTATAAAGAAAAATTCAATTTTAGAGATTATTTTGAAGCTATATTTTATTAATAAATGTCTTAATGGCCACAAAAACATGAATAAAATGTATTTTTCTATCTCTGAGGTGGAGACTTTGTGGTTCTCGTTGGAATTTAGTCCATAGGAAACTGGATCGTATGACTTTTAGAATGAAACCTTACAGACCCGTGGACTAGATGTTGATAATATAAATGAAGAATTTAGAGTCAGCAGGAAAATAGTTCCATGTACTTTCTCCACAGAAAACTTACAGACACTTGAGAGAACCTCTAAAACAGAGCAGATAACAAAAGAAACCAGATCTGCTCCTCAAAGTCTTTGTCTTCCTCTGTCATAACCTTTGACTGACCAGTGATGCTTTTGAAGTGGATAAAGAGGAGAGCATGGAGATCTGAAGATTAATCGGATTATGCTGTTTTTAAGGTTATAATTTTTCCCTGGAAAATCATTTTGTTCTAAAGTATGTTTCAATCAAAACAAATATTTTGGGTTTTGTGAGCAGAGAGAATCAAAAATACATTTTGTTTCATGATTCTGTTCAAGTTAAATGACAGCATAACAACCTTATATATGGTGATGATGAAGTATTTTCCTAGTGCGTGTGTCACAATAAAACGAGTTGGAATATGAGAATATGAAGTTTATTTCATAATTAACACTTTTAGGAGCTTTCCAAATAAATATATATTAAAAAAAAAACATTTTCCGCAACTTTCCACGAAAGCCGCCGCAACATCAACCGTTTTCGGCTGCAACAATCACAAAAATCTGCCGCGAAATCCTGAAGGGTCTGTATAAGACAGTCGTCTGCTGGTTTGGACTGATTTCAAACCATTTTAAAGTAAAAAGATATTTGTTGGCTCACCTTTTGAGGCCGTTACAGAACGGAGGGTTCATCAGACAGACACCTGTCAATAGAAAGACAGAAAACATTCATTTCTGCTTAGTTTCTATTTAAAAAAAGACTTTGTTCAAATTAAGTTCTTCCTGGTTTAGTTGTCACAAATATTTGACAATTTATGCATGACTTACGTATAAATAGGAAAAATGCTGTTTCCAGCATTTTTTATAGTTTTTATTATTTCAGAGATATCTCCAAGTATTTCAAATAATAAAATAGTCCTTGTTTGATTTCATGTTTTTTGTTTTTTCGACCAAATGTTTAACTTTTACTAGTCAAAATTGCTTGAGCGGATGGCTAAAAAATGAAGATGGATACACATTTGAACTCATTTTAAAATTCACAAATGTACATTTTTCTCAATCATTAAAGCTTCTTGCTTAAAGTGTTGTTTTTCTTTGCAAACTAATTTGTTTTAAATTAAAGTTTCGTTTATTTTTGCCTCATTTCAGATGCCTTCAAGAAGTACATTTGGACAAACACATTAAACTTCTAGACTGCCCTGGCATCGTCATGGCGGCATCAACAAGCGACGCAGTGATGATCCTTCGTAACTGTGTAAAGATCGAACAGCTCGTCGATCCTCTGCCGCCTGTTGATGCCATCCTGCGGCGATGCAACAAAGCCCAGGTAAAACATGTCACCCACCCAACAGTTGCCACGTTGCAGGTGAATCCCAACAAGTGGCTCGACTTCCTTCCTGTTGATCACACAGATCATGGAGCATTATGGCGTGCCCGACTTTCAGACGGCTTCAGAGTTCTTGGCAGTGCTCGCCAGGCGTCAAGGCAAATTAAGGAAAGGAGGACTGCCGGACACAGACAAAGCAGCTAAGAGTGTGTTGATGGACTGGACAGGGTGGGTTAGAAAGGCTGCAACAGGAAAATGTAGTTCTTAAAAGACAGTGGTTTTAGTGTTTGTGTTTGCTTATGTTTCTTTAGAGGACGCATCACTTACTTCACACACCCTCCAGAGACGCACACTCTCCCCACTCATGTCAGTGCTGAGATTGTAACCGAGATGGGAAAAGCATTCAACTGGGATGAGCTGGAAAAAGGAAATCGTGAAGTTCTTGAAGGTAAAAGTCTGAAGCTGTGGACTTGTACTTTATATCTTTGCAGCACAGAAGTCTACCGCTGTGGATTGTTACTTAGTTGATTCAATTCATGAATCAAGCTCACCGATTCCCAGATCAAATCACTATTCTGACTATTAAATTTAAAATATTTTTTTACAGTTCATATGAGGGATGTAACAATTCTTTGAGAACTGGTAAAAAAAAAAAAAAACGACACAAACTCGTCAAAATGTTCATAGAAGCAAAAAGCTCAAAAATTAATTCGACAGCTTTACATGCAGGCGCACCTGTGTTAGAGGCCCTACCATGAAAATTCTACTTTTTGAGTTTTTAAATCATTTTTCTGTTCATTCCTCACTATAAAGATCCCCAAAACGGCACTATGATCCATTCATGCATCTAAGAGTAATCCTCTAAAAACCTGCACTGTCAGCAGCAGCCCCTCCCATACCCACGAATACGAGCGGTTGGAAACGTACTGATGTAGATCGTTGCCAACAGCTCCCTCCAGGAAGAATCTGTGCTGCAAGCTCCGCCCCAGACTACAACAAACACACCCCCATCTTCTCAGAGGAGCTGTTGCAGGGGTTAACCTCCTTCCTGTACCAGGAACTTCTCTCTGACCCATTTTTAAATGTAGTCTCGCTTCGTTTACAATCGGACCGAACTACGGTTCACTCTGAGATTCTTCAGTCTGAATATGAAACGAACAGACAGTGGAACAACTGAACCATAACAGCCACCGTACCTGACTGTCACGTGATGTAAACACGGTAGAAATGAGGTGATCGGTGAGCCGCGGACAAATGTAGAGCATTAATTGTCATGTTAGCCTAAAGGAAACATTTGTTCAAATTGTTTACCTGTTAGAACGTTTATTTTAACACCACCAAAAAAATGTATTACTCGCTTTTCTGTCTCCTACGCGGAGCGTGCGTGCGCGCACGCACAGGCTGCTGCAGTGAAAGTTCTATTGAAGTTTCAACAGAATTCTCTTAAAAACAAACCATAACACCACAACGATGAGACACGGAAATTCATTAAAATGTGGTCAGATGAATTCATGCTCAATAAAACAACTTTTAACGTGATCCACATTAATTCTACTGACGTGTCTTTTAGTATGCATACCTATACCGTCATGCAGGATTCTTCCGCAGTAACAAACCAGTGAAAGTATTGAACCTGGCCTTCATGCAGACTCTCAAAATCCATCAGCAGAAAAAAAAAATTTTGCAGACTGCAGCACATCCATCTTTCTTATAGTTTTTTAAATAAATTTTGTTCACGCTGGGGAGGCGGGTTCAAAGATGACGTCGTGAAATGGGCGGGACCGACAAGGAGCGAAAGGCGGAGGCTCAGAAATCGAGTCGCTTTACTTTCAGGTATTGAAACGGTCCACAAAAATGACTCATATTTCATAATTTGTTTTTAGTGTTCCAAAGGTAACATATGATCATATATATGGATATGGTTTACTCTGAAATGCTGAAGGAAATTATGGTAGGGCCCCTTTTAAATCACCATCATTTGTAGGTTTTTTTTTTTAAAGAAAGGAAAATCAACAAAACGGATAAAAACACAAAAAAAATTAGATGGAAAGAAATGTTATTTGTCATTTTAAACAATCTCACACCAAAAAATTTTTTTGATTCAACTCCCTTATTAACTCCAGCACTAAACGATTAAAAATAAAACAATAAAATTCATTTTCAAAAAAGAATAACTAAAATAACACTCTGTCCTTTCATCTGAACAGTGTTTCCAACAGAAGACAGGTTTTAAAAACTGAATTTTTTTATCACGTTTTGAGGAAAAATGTAAAAACTTCCACAACTTTAGATGGGCATTTTTTAAAGACACGTTCTGGTACGCCCTCTCCACCATGCGGACAGCCATACACATGATGTCACATTATTGATTACTAGATTTTTGTAATATTTGTAAATTCATCATTGTTACATTTTTATTCATTTGTCCAACATGATTTCTAACCTGCCATTGATTCTCCTTAAGCTGCATTTACACTGAACATGATCCGCACACCAAATTTTGACCCGTGTCAAATTTGCTGCTCGACTTCTGTCCAAAAATGTGTTTATAAGCTTGACGCCCCAGACAGGTGAAGGAGCTACTACCAGATGCTTTTGCTACATGTGTGTATCTCATTTACAATGTATGGAATTCACATTGGATGTTTAGATTGGATCTTTGTTTCAAAAAGTTCTGCAAAAGCATCGGTAGTGACGTGTCCGTGTTTGGGTTCATGAGATCATTCAGAGAGTCTCCCGGCACGGCGAGCTTCAATCCTGCTGCGGGAGCTGCATCGGAATGACAGCCTCTTCATCTGCGATGTTTAAATGTCTCTATGACCCAGTTTGAAGACTTGCTGTCCTTCTTTAGTCAGACGAGGGAAAAATAAGAATACAATTAGAGGACCTTTTTTTATTATTTTCTTGAGGAAAATAAAAAAATATCATTAAGTTCAGGGGGCTCGAGTTAGGCAAAGCAACATTAAAGAAACAATCAATGAAATTATTCACACTGTTCATAAATACTAAATCTAGAAAGAGAAGTTAAAGATGAGTTTTAGGACTGAACTGTATGTACATTTATTTCTTAGGTTTGAAATCTAAGAAAACTGGAACACTGCATAGGATTTCTGTTCATTTTTTTTTTCATAAAATAGTCCTCTGATTGAGATCATCTTGAATCTGTTCAATAATGGCGTCTTCTTCAAGGCAGAATGTGGCCTAATGGATGCATTTTGTTTAAATTCAGAGTCCTCTTGCCCTGATGTCCAAATGGGCTTCTGCATGGAATCCAGTGGAATGACACAAGGCGGTCATGAGGACCGACACTTTCGTTTACAAATGGAAGGAGATTTAGGGGAAATCCCAGCAGCAGAAGAAGAAACGGAGTTCATGGAAAATGATCAAGATCCAGAGGTGAGAAATAGCATTTTCCTCTCAGTCCAACATGTTTTAAGTAAAAAAATATTATCTTGAGAAACTTTGCCTCTCCTTGTGTTTTTCTGCTCTGCTAAATTTTAACAGTTTGGGCCGATGACGGTGGAGATCAAATCCCAGAAGGTGAACTCTCTACCTGTGAGTGAAGCAGCTCCACGGGCTCCAGATTTGGAGGACATTTGTGAAGTAGATCCTTTACAGCAGGGCCACGCACTGCAGGCTGCCAACAAGAAGAGGAAAAAAAAGCAAAAAAGAGCTGGTTTGTATCAATATGGTGCTAATATCTTAAATACTTCACATTGTTTCATCTTTGGTTTGTTAAAACTATTTGGTACTTAAATTGCCTTTTACCTAAACTAGTAAAAACTAAACACATTTCAGCGCTTCGCTCAAAGGAGTCGGCTCAATATGTTAATGTTAACTCCAAAAGCTTTTAAACAACATTTAAACAACTTTTAAACATTTTTTAAAGCTGTTTTTAAGTGATACAAATAATAGTAAACATAAAATTGTATGTATTTTTAGACAATTATTGTTCTTTCAGGTTAAAAGGGTTTAAGAAATAATGAAACTCATACATGTTTTATTAGAAATAGGTTCTTTAAGGAGCAAAAATAAACATTTATCAGCTGCCTACAAACAAAACCTGCAGCCATTGAATGTGCGTTGAACTTAAACCAGGTCAAATAAGACCCAAGTCAGTGGGTATCCAACATTGCCACAGACCACTTGGGCCCGTTTTATATGGGTCAGTCCCTGCCTGGACCGTGCAAAGTCTAATGCCTCGTTTCCACTGAGCGGTCCAGACTGGGCCGGACTGAACTTTTTATCTTTTCCATTACAAAATTGACCCGTTAAGCGGGACTGACTGATACCATTTCTAGACCCCCGTGAGGGCGGAGCTTCAGTCGCCACGCGATGTAATCCATTGATTGGGGGAAAAGTTTTAAACTGAAAACTGAAAGTTTTGTCCTCTTTTCGGCTGGATTTTTTTTCGCCTCCGTGTTGAATTTTTTCTGCTTTGTTTCCCGACGGTGGTCAGGAGATGCAGGGGAGATCTTCTCCAGGGCAGAAGGCTTCTCTTCCTCCAGGGTTCCCCTCCCTGTTAGGACCCTCAGAGCCTCCGTAGTGTGTGAAGCCAAATAATCAGTCTCAGTTCTTAGAGGAACTTTATTAAATGACTTTTCCTTACACTGCCAATTGACAACAACCCTCGGGATGCTTCATCCGTAATAAACTCCTGCTCTGGATTATAATTATCCTTCGTGGTTATCTTTTCAATTTTCCCTCTGTTTCTGAGTCAGCTTCTCAGATGCAGCTTCTCTTTTGACGCATAACTACGTCATCGGTCTACACCCTGCATGTGCTTTGATGGTCCATCGCTCAATGGAAATGCACACTTGAATTGCCCGGACCATTCCTAACCAGCCAAGAGGGGACTGGTTTGGTCCGCACCGCTCAGTGGAAACGAGGCATAAAGCTACCATCAACTTTGAATGGGCTGAAAGATCAGCCTAAAGGTTCACTATTGAGAGTAAATTCACTCAGATCTTCCTAAAATATTTTCCAGAAGTTCCTTTTTATGAGCTGACAGTTGTACATTTACCTGTGAAAAGTTGGATTAATCTAGTTTTGAGTGAGAAGCAATCCATCGCTGGAACTAAACAATTGTTTTTCCTTTTTTTTCCTCCATAGATAAAATTGCCACAAAGCTCTCGGATAGCCTTACATCCGCCATGGATTTCTCATTTTCAGATCTCTAATTGTTGTCTAAACAAACACCTCAATTAACGGATTAAGAGAGTTTATAAAAATAAACAAATAAAAGCCTCTTCTGTGTTTTGTCTTTCTTGTTGTAAAAGGTGCCTTCTATTTCAGGAAACTTCCTTAAACTTTTTGATAAGTCTTTCAATGTTTTGCTGCGGGCCGTAACGGTCACCGCGATTCATTGCTTTTATTTTCTTTCTATTTTTTCCCGTTTTCTTTAAGATAAGCTAATGATAGAATCTGTGTAAACAGATCTGAACCTAACCCTCACATCCAGTCAACAAGTTCCGGGGGACGTACGCTTGATAAACGTCATCGCGTAAGCTCCAACGTAAACAGAGCGGAGGCTAGCAGCTATAATCGAAACACTCGCCGATATTGAGAAATGGCAACGAAACTGGAGTTCCATGGATATTTATGGATCTGACGTTTAACAAGTTCATACGTGTGGTGTGTATTTTACACAAACATATCTAACTGGACCTTTATGAGTAGTTATCGCGGGCTTGATAGCCATTTAGCCGTGTTTCTACTTCCTTTTTTGTTTTAAATTATTTTTACTTCGCGCGTTGCTCGAAAGCGGCGCTCGCTTCAATGTCATACACACTTTCCTTTAAAACTGACAGTCTGCACGAGCCGTGAAGTTAACTGAAAACGTTTAATGTGCTAAAAATCTGCGTTTAGTGGTATCCGGTGTCGGCGTAGCGCGGGCCCGGTAGCACCACGGAGCTGTCAAAATGAACTGCTAGCAAAGTCATGACGCTAGCCCAAAAGCTCGCTCGGAACAGAGATTACGAAAACGGCTACAAAAGTTACCAGCGCACCCTGTTACGTATCTAAAAGAAGCCGATCCAAGAAAATACAAAGTAGGATAACTTTAAACGTTGAAAACTATCAGTCACTCTGTTCATGCTCGCGTTATTTCTTTACATAATCAGACTGGAATGCGTCTTCGCAGTTCGTAACAGCGTATAAACAACAGTGCGACAATCGTTTTGAGCGCAATTGTCAGAATATGTTTGTGATAACATGACAGCGAAAATTATAAACTAAGAAGTTATTCTGTTTAGGGGAAAGCTATCAAAACACGCAATGTTGTGCAATCTTGAACCAGTCTACTGAAGGCGGTAAAACAAAGTGAACCACATCAAAACACAAGGATGATAGTAGATTTAGATTAGTTTTAACAATTAATAAATTACTTGTTTATCCAAAAAAGACTGTTTAAACCCAGGATTATGTCTATAATTTGGTGGCAAAGGATCCATACTTCCAACATGGTACTTTACATTTTATTTACCCCATCAAAAATGATTGATTATGCTTTATTAGATCATTTCTGGTCCCTTTTTTCAATTTAAATGTTTTCTTGTTGTGGAAACATCGATCAAACTGGCTTAACTTTATAGCAAAAAAGTCAAAAACAAGTTCCTGGAAGGCCGAACCTTCTTTTGATTTTGACAACAGAAATTTTATTCATCATAACGAGGAAGTTCCCCTCATTCTGGTTTAACCACAGAGAGAAACTGCAATCAATGGGCCGAGGACACTTGTAGTTAAGCTGCTATTTGTGTTTGTTTATGTCTTTTATACATATAGGGAGAGAGAAACACAGCAATGCTCTGCAGACAAAGATATACAACACACTACCAGTAGAGGTGATCTGGACCAGACAAGATCAATATAACATATTGATAAAACAATCAGAAATACCTTTCTCTGTAAGCAAACTCCCAATCGTTAGATATGTTTATAAATAGTTAAAATCCTTTCTCTTTATTTAAGTCATTTTACAGAAAAGAGGATAGTTTAAAATCAAAGTCGAACAAGGATTTTTAAAAATTTGAAATCACAGATTCAAAATTTTAACTCTGAAATTGTGCACATTTCTTGTCATTGAAATAGATTTATGGCTGGATGCTACTTGTCTAATTGTATTGTTTTTAGCTTATATTTTCATGTGATGTTCAGGTAAAATGTTTTCCCCCTTAAAGCAGCTAATGTTTCCTGCATTTGCTTTTTTCCCAGCTCCATCCCTAAAAGTCTCGATCAGCGTCCACCATGTCGTCCCGTGTTTTGATGCGGCAGCAGCTCATGAGGGAGCAAGCCCAGGAGCAGGAGAGGCGTGAGGCCCAGCAGCAGGCCTCAGCCTCCCAGCTGCGGGCCTCAGAATCCACTCCAGCCATCTCTGTGTCTCTGCCTCTAAATGCCGCTCGTCCCCCACCAGCACAAGTGCCTGTGGAGGTGCTTAAAGTAAGAGACCCTTCACCTGTATGCTTAATAAATAGGAAATGGCATAGTCACTGTTAAATTAATATCAAATGTCAAAAAGATAATTCCTAATGATGAGCATTGATTTATTAGCTCTTCTTTTTAATAAACATTTTTTTTGCATGTCTCAAAAGGATTTAAATGTTTTTTTGTGAGATTATTTAATCTCTCCATGATTTCTATTACACTATGCTGGTCAAATTCACATTCTTTACATCAAAAGAGCAGTTCTTCTTATAAACTGTTGTAAATATAAGTATGTGTTTACTACAGCTGTTGTGAGGTTTATATAGTGACCTAAAAATATTAAAGAACTAGTTTGTATGGCATAACATTAGTAGCTCAGAGGACTGCTTGTTTTGAAATTTGATGCTGACATATAATACAACAGCAAACTTAATAATTACTTAAAGCTCATTTAAATACTTCATACTTTGCTCTTTTTGTCTCTGCTGCTTTAATTTTGCATATATATATATATATATATATATATATATATATATATTACATTTATGTGTATATATATATACACATATATAATATACATATATATATATATATATATATATATAATATATATATATATATATATATATATATATATATATATATAATATATATATATATTACATTTATGTGTGTTTTATCTCTATTTCTAACAATTTGTGTTTGCCTGGACATGAAAACTAAACATGTTTTTTATGAACAGGTGCAAACTCACTTGGAGAACCCCACAAAGTACCACATCCAGCAGGCACAGAGGCAGCAAGTGAAGCAGTACCTCTCCACCACTTTGGGAAACAAGGCAATCACTCAGAGTCTCGGTGTGTCTCCTGTACCACAGTCCAGTTCCGCCCCTGAAGTTGCCCACACTGCCAGCAGTGCCCCCAACAGTCCAATGGCAATGCTCAACATCGGATCCAACAAGGAGGAAGTACGAGATATTCTCTCTCTGTAAATAGAAATGCTTTCACAGCAGATTACAAAACCGTTTTTGCCGCTCTGCTGGACACTTTTAAGAAGTTGAATTTCAACCCCTCTGCTCATTTTTTCTTCTGAATTACTTCATGTTTGCCGTGTATAGTTTGAGCTCCGCTCCCATTGTGATGATGCAGGCCTTCTGTTATCGCTGCTCTGTGGGTCTGTTGTCACAATAAGATGTGAAATACTGCATCTGCAGTTTAACTCATCGGCTGCTTTTGCTTTGATTTGACTTTTTTCTTTCTTCTTACCCCCACCTGTTTTCTGTCTTCTGTTTTCCTCAGATTGACGATGTGATTGACGACATCATTAGCCTTGAATCCAGTTTTAATGATGACATCATTACATTTATTGACCCAGGTCTTCAGCTGCCCAGCACGGTATCAAGACCATTATTTACTTCAACATAAATACCTGTTTGTCCTAGTATTTTCTCTTTGAGTTCAGAGGGTAAATCTTTTTTTTTTCTATTGTAAAAGTCTATGTTTTTTTTGTGTGGAATTCTGAAATGGTGTCAGCAATTGTGGCACTCTGTTACTATTCGTCACACAAGTGCTGCCTGGGCGGAGAAAAACTGTTGAACGGCACAAGATAAGAAGAAGCCAGTCAAAGTGGAATGTGCTTGTAAAAAGCGCAGCACAATTCACAAGAAGTCTGACTTTTGCTAAGTCTTATCTGCAAGATAGACAATGGGGATCGTGGTGATGCTCTTGGAGGACAACCAAAAGGAACAGAATGGGGTTAATTTAATTATTTTTACAGCAATAACCCTCCTTCTTCTTCTTTTATTGTGGCCTATTTTGTTTGTCTAATGGCACAGAAGCCGTCTGGTGTTAGAATTGGATGGCCGGCGATCATTTCAAACATTGTGACATGTTTGTTGCTGTTGCAGCTCCCCGGAAATCATCTGGAACTCTACCACAGCCCAGGAATGGCAGCACCTACTCTCACCGTCAGCAACTCCTGTCCTGCTGATCTTCCAAAGATTAAAAGGGAAATTACAGGTACTGAGCGTAAATCAGGTTTAATTTTTAATTTCTCTTGGATTTTTTTTCTTAAGAATTTGATATACTGTATTTTTTTATATAACTTGGAAATTCCTCCTGCAGATGCAGATGCCAAAGCTATGATGAAAGAAAGACAGAAAAAAGACAACCATAACCTCAGTAAGTCCATATTTGTAATCCTGTGATATTTATTAAACATTTTGTTGGTAACATGAAAAATACAACTTGTGATGCTTCTGGTCTGAAGACGACTCTTTATGTGTCCTTCTCTTCATGCTCCTTTTCTTTGACGTGTCGTCTCTGCTCGCTTCAGTTGAGAGGAGGCGAAGATTCAACATCAATGACCGGATCAAAGAGCTGGGTACTTTGATACCAAAGTCAAGTGACCCGTACGTTTTCACTGCATCATTTTTTCTTCAGTCATTAAAAAAATGACACTAATTTGGAAATTTGGTTTAATTTTTTTTCTTCTGGTGTCACTCCAACGACGACAGAGAGATGCGTTGGAATAAAGGCACCATCTTGAAAGCCTCTGTGGACTACATCCGAAAGTTACAAAAAGAGCAGCAGAGAGCCAAAGATGTGGAAATGCGACAGAAAAAGCTGGAACAGGCCAACCACATCCTGATGTTACGCATCCAGGTCAGTGCCTTTGCTGTCCGGGTAAACACACAAATGCACATCTTATTATACACACAATCCATTTTTCAGCAATCTGGAGATGAGGTAAAAAACAAAAACTGCATGTTGAATTATTACATGCAGGTGCATCTGTTTCTGTCAATCTTTAACTTATAGAGATATTTTTCATCCTTTGACTCAGATTTGTCCAAACGGGCTCTTAAAGATCTCCCTCAAATTTGTGGACAAAAACTGGACATCTGCCGGTTTCTGTTGTAATATTTTGACATCTGCAGGATGTATTATAAACTAACATACTGAAACAAACACAATCTACACACTGTTGGCTTTAATTCCACATCATGAATAACACAATTCATGTTCAGAGATCAAGAGGAAGTCCAATTTTTTCAGCTTGTTATTTGTTATTTATGGTTGCGTTATTCCTATAAACTTGTGATGATGCAGCTGGTCGGGGGTATTGTGAAACTAGCCTAGAGTAAGTCCACAAACATACAGTAACAAATTACACATGAAATCATTACAAAAAAAAAAGACGCTGAAAAAAATTTTTAAAGTTTGGAAAGTTCTCCAACAGAAGTCTGTGTTTTAACTACTGGGAAATTTCAGGAAAAAAAAGATTGTTGGTAATAGGGATGCAACGATACAGTTTGGTCATGGTTCGATACGTGCCTCGATATGAGGGTCACGGTTCGGTATGTATTAAACAAAACAAACCAAAAAAAAATCTAAAAATCCTACTATTTCACAGATTATGATATCTTTTGCAAACCAAAACAACATGACAAAGAAATCAGATTTTTTTTCAAGTGCACACCTGTTGGCACGTATGGCAGAATCACACTTAAATAGAACTCTTGTAAACTTGTAAAAATTAAAACTTGCATACAGTTTTATCAAATGTAAAAGTTCCTCAGTCCTCAATACTTGTAAACATGAACCATCTAAGCTGTGCTCTTAAGTCTTGACATCCTGCAGTGCTGCTCTCTTTATTTTCCAGTGTGAGGGTCGTCATATAATGCACATTTACAGAGAGATAGATCTCTTTTACCCGGGAAGTTCAGCTTTATGTGGAAAGTTGTGCATTTTTACTAAGTCGTCTTCAGTCTCTTTTCCCACTTGTTCATAAAGCGCAGGTATATAGATTTTTTTCTGTGAAATATGGACGTGCTGGTACATTATATTGTAGGTCAACTGTTTTCATTAAATGACAAAAGCCCTCATTATCAACTACTGAAAGAAGACTGCAGAGCTTTATCAATAAACACTCTGATGGTGTCAGATATTTTCTTGTGTTTATCTGAGGTAACACTGTTAGTCTTTTGAAATAAATCTGGGATGTTTTCATTGTGTTACCTGCTTAGTTGCTCGACTTTAACACGGTGACGGGGCTGGGTGATGATGTCAGAGGTTGGCGGCCATGTTGGACGTGGTTTCCCACATTGCACAATATAGAGATGAGGCAAATCTTGCAGATATTGTACTTCTTGTGACGCATTTCGCTCCCTGATCTTCATATTCGAGATCGCTTCACACCCCAGGTTTTGGTGTTGGTGGCGCGTCCTCAAACACAAGCTGGAAGCTGCTCACACACCGGCCGGCTGCATCGACGTGCATTTAATAAGCCATAAAAAGAAAAGTCCACGAAAACGCAAGCAGTCCAAAATTCTGCTCTTCGCGCGTTTGCAGAGACTCCCCACCGAAAGCGGCCGCCCAAACGAGCGCCGGTGCACCCGGTGCTCGACCACATGCGGCCACAACGTATTATGAATCTCGTGGTTGTTTGGGCATTTAGCTAAATGCTATTGTTTTTAGCATTTGGGCTCCGCCTCCTGGGGGAAGGGTAAAGTAGTTTCTGGCAGGGCGGGGGTGAGTGGGAGCAGACCTGGAGCAGACGGGGTCTGCAACGAAGACATGAATACGCAGACACACGCTAAAGGCAGCTCACAGTGCTACTGAATACATATAATACGCATCATGAAAAATGGTGTACCGAACCTTGGAACGCGTACTGAACGGTTTGGTTTTATATCAAATATTGTTGCATCCCTAGTTGGTAATCTCTTTACACCTCATAGACCTAGACAGTAAACCAAAGATATAGACAGTGGATGCAAAAACATATTTTTGAAACAAATGGTACCCCATACGGCCCAGACTCTGCCTTCAGTGGCCCCATGAGTTTGAGACCCCTGATATAAATATATTATTTTTGTTAGTTTTGTGTGGGAGGCTCCACAAGGACTGCAGATGTCTGCAATGTCCAGTCTGAACTGTAAAAACACAAGCTGTGCATGATCAAGAAACGTAAACAAGACAACTCTGGGTCTGATACTATGATTCTCACCAAAGTCATTGATAAATATCTATCTGTAAGGATTCCAGAGACGCCTGTTGGGCTTTAAGACTTCAGAAAAACAAATGAGAACGATGGTAAACTGTCACAATCATGACGAGTTAACCAGAATAAATTTGTTCATAACACAATTAAAGCAAGTAAAGAACTCCAGATGCACGACAGAGTTAAAGATCCACTCCATTGATATCATGTTTTTGGTGTTTTTAACATGTTCTCGTGTCCTTTTTCTGATGACATTTTAGGGAAATTGACTCAAAACTGCATTTTTAAAATTTATTTATTCAAATTGTTGGGAATTAGGAGCTGACGTAAGAGTGCCATTTCAAAAAGAATTTGTGATGTTAAAAAATGTGCAGGCTGGGCCACGAGCTCTCCAACGGGGAGAGGAAGGGAGCGGGGTTTCTCTGTGCCAATAATCCCACCCGCAACTCAGAGTCAAATTTCTAATGAAGTTTTTCCACTCTGCAGAAATTATATCTGAGAAAACAAATTTATTTTTTGGGGCTGAAAACAGCATAATCATAAATAAAAAAACACTGATCGGAGTGCATCTTCCAACCTTTAAAACACGTGGAATTGCCAGTGATGCTAAAAAACAAAATCTTCAACATATTGTAATTTTTTTTTATTTTTAACGCGATCAATGTAATTTCAGCAGTTTCTGAAGGAGAAAAGCGTCTCATGCCAGTTTTAAAGGGTTAAAGGACAACATGACTGATGGAAATGGGATAAAAAATTCTCTTATTAAACTAAAATGTCTGAATTTAGTTATTAGTTTATTTCTCAGGGATAGTGCATATTAAAAGCATCACCGCAATGTGTCAGAATTAGCGCAGAGGCCATTTTTTTTATCTGTAGTCCTTTAACAGATGTTTTTTTTTTAATATTAACCTAAAAATTTAGAAAAACAATAAAAAAGACCTAAAAATTTAGACTCCTGGAGCAAATCTTCAATTGACTTGGTTACAAAACAAGAACGTTGAGGGGATATCGCATTAAATCTGCAGTAAAGCTAGTAGAAACGCATTTTGGAGAAAAAAAAACAACTTTGTGTTGCTGTTTTTCAGCTTCAAAGTCTGGACAAAATATGAAGTTTTTTGCTTTTAAATTAATGTGATGATCTGACTGGGGCAACAGTTTTCCCACTGAAGAGCTATAAAAAGCGTTGTTGCTGAGAAGCTTTCGAATGTGCTTCTCTTCTCAGGAGCTGGAGATGCAGGCGCGCCTCCACGGCCTCTCCACCCCCACCGGCATCTCAGCAGATCTGAACTCTGACCCTTCCCTGCAGCCAGTTCCACAAAGCGGCCAGGCGCTGCCTCAAAACACGGGAGTCGGCGCGCCCCAGAACCTCCTGGGCCTCGGGGCCGTTGGGGCGTCCGTGCCAACCTCCTTCCTGTCCCCGCCCTCCTCCGACTCGCCCGCGGGCGTAACCCTCAGCAGCCCCCTGGATCTGGGCAGCCTGAGCTTCGCCGAGCTCGATGACACCTCGGCGACCGCGCTGTACCCCGACGTGGGTTTAGGAGACATTCTCATGGACGAGGGGTGCGTGCTGTCTCCTGATCGGGTGGGCGAGTCGCTGTTTTCTCCTTTGTCACCAGGTGCCTCTAAAACCAGCAGCCGCAGAAGCAGCCTCGACATGGACGAGGACTTATGATACAATCTGTGTGGTCAGAGAGTCTGCAGCGACAGGAACATCCGTGTCCTCTATAACATGTCCAGGACTGTAGCGCCAGACTTTCAAGTATCACCTACCTACACTATTAAAAGAAAAAAAAGAAAAAAAAAAGAGTACTAACTTCCATTTTGGATCAAAAGATAGTAAGTTCCTAAATTTTGTTTTTGCCATACAGACCTAACTACTACTATTCCTGTTTGGAACAGGTCAAATGATTATGTTTAAATATGAAAACTTATTAAAATGGAATATTGTAAATTAAGTAGAAGCAGCATTAGAGTTATACATTCTTAAAAAAGTTTTAAGATCTATTAAAAAAAGAGGGATATATATAAATGTTTTTGCTTAAATTTATTAGATGCATTTATTATTTGTATGGAAGAAAGCTGTGAGGTTTCTTTTTAATGACAACATTAGAATAACAAACGTATGCAGAGATGCCACAATGCTTAGTTTTTTATTTCTCAAGCCAACTGGAATCAGGGTTTTTTTTGCGGATTGCTTTCGTCTGTTTCACCAGCAGCCAGAGAAGGGATCTTTGTAAAGTGAATTGGCATGTGACACATTCACCACCAGTTGTATATAAGAATTTTATATTTTCAGCAATTTCCTTGCACCTTACTTTGTGACAGTCTATGCATTTTATGAAAGCTTTTGTTTATGTGACGCAGCGTAGCGCTGCGGTCCAGTTTTCATGTCATCAACTTGACAAGTGGGGGAAAATAAATAAATGAAAAATCAGTTGCTGCTGCAGCTAGTGAGCCAAAGCAGGAATTCTTCAAGAGTAGCTACAAATAAAAAAAAAAAAACAATTGCAAATCAGCATTTCATTTTGAAACACATTCTGTGGTGGAAAATGCAGAATCCTTTTTGCAGCAGTACTGTAGTTCATTTTTTAAATACCTGATAATTTGATAAGTGCTTTTTCATAACTAATATCTGTTCTGTCAGTGATCGTTTTGTCTCCTTTCATTGATCGCTGGATGATTTTTAACTGTTGGCATGTTTGTTTGTTTATTGATTAAATTGGATATCTAACAATGCATAACTCCTCTGTAAAGTATGAATTTGGTATTGGACTCTTTGAAACCACTAGTCTCACCTCCTTTTTACAATGTAATGACTATTTGAGTGGAAACTGCAATACAATCGTTCTATTAAATATAGAGTTTAGTGTTTTTTTTTGTATGATGCTTTAAAGGACCTTATGTACAGTAAATGAATGTGTGTTTTATGAAAGCACATGCATAAGTTTGTTGTGTTTTTGTTTTTTAACACTGACGTACTTCTCTAAGAGGCAGATGATGATGATGTTTTTACTCCCCTATTCAAAGCACCTATGGTCAGCTTTGTCTTGTTATATGCAACGACTCTGTAAAGTGATGCGAGTGCTTACATCGACTGTTAATACATGTAGCACGCCTGTTCCCACAGACTGGCTTCCAGAAGACTTTATCGAATAAATGGTTTCTTTGTTGCTTTAAATATGGTTGTGTTCTGTTAGTGGTTCAGCATTTGAGAGATTTCCATTGCAAGGTCCAGGCACTCTGTGGCCTGGAGGCAGATGCTGCACGGAGTGCAGTCGCACACCAAGCTGCGAATTCCAGGACAGCCGCACAGGCTGAAGCTTTGGAAGACGTCTTGCAGAGGCTGCAGGGCAGAGGGCTCACAGCCGCACAGGAACGAAGAGAAGGACCAGATGCAGCCATTGCAGCCTCTGAATGTGGCCAGCAGGCAGTCCAGAGGGCGGCAGAACAGGCAGGCCAGAAGAACTGCTGCACAAAGATCTTGCAGAAGAAAAAAGTGGATTGTTGCATAGAAAAAAAGAAATTTGGATGTAATTGCAAAACGAAGTGCAGTTACTGTATTTGAAAAAAGGAGGACACCTTATGAAAGCCTGTATATTTTCCCACATATTTGGAAACATTCAAAATCAATTTGAACATCATTGAGTGATCCAAGTAAAAGAACTTGACACTTTAAAAGAAATCTTAATTGTCATTTTTGCTTATGTTTAAGTTTAAACTCTTCACATTTAAAACATTTTAAGAGACTGCTAGATGCCTCAACAAAGTGTCTTATTGACGCGATTTCAGCCAAAGGAGCAAAAAACCAGCAAACAGGGCAGGAGGTCCAAACTTTGATCTCCAATAAAACATTAATTTAAATTTCAGATCCTTCTTTTACTATGAGTAGAATATTATTAATGTTTTTTGTTTGATTTTTATTTATTTTCTTAATTAAGAGAATTTTTCAAAATAAGATTGGACATCGATAAATGAACGTTTTTTTAAGACAGAGCTTATTATTTAACAAGGATGTCTGGATATATTCACATGACTGTAGCCTATAATTAGGAAAAGTATCTTAATCAAAAAATAACTAAAAAGTAGGAAAATCATATTTCCATACAGCGACTAATTTTTATTTAAAATAAATCACATAATGAAATAAAAAAAATCTAGAAACAAGGAGTCCCACATAAGCATTCAAAATGGGAAAAATATATTTGAAAATATACCTTTTATATGTAAGTCCTGGTATTTTTATCTGTATTTTTTGCTACTTCCATGCAAATTGCTTTTATTTTTATGTACCTAATTGTAGTTAATTTTGATAACGTTGACAAAAAACTAGTGTAATAAGTGAAAATGACTCATTTTAGAACAAAATGAGAATACTATCTGAATTTGACCCGCCATAATAAATCCTCAAAAACTCTAAAACTAGAAATTATTCTTTGAACATAAATCAAATTATTTGCTTCCAAAAAATCAATGAATGCCTGTCTAAAGTGACAACAGTAACGAACATTAAAACATAGCATCCTTAAAATTTAACCAAAAATTGCACTCTAATTTGAGTCTTGAATCAAGTTTTTATCTTGTCAAGAGTATGGAGAAAAATGATTTTGATTCATAATTTCCTTATTTTCTAAATCTTGACTTTTCAGATTTTCAGAAAAGTTTAGAAAAATGTAGAGCAAAAAAATAAAAATAAACTAATTAAATCTGACAAAATTTATTGAATGTTTAAAAAATATGTATATATTTTTATCTTTAAAAATATCAAATGCAGTTAGAGTAGGAGGGGCTGTTTGCTTACCACTTCCATCTGGCTCCGTATGAGCTGAAATGGTTTTCTGGCTCCCTTGAGTCCTGATCGCTGTGACTGACTGGCTGACTTCAGGGATTGTGCAACCCTCTTCAGAGGATGGCAGCAGGATGTGCAGAGATGTTGGCTGCTTCTGCTCCACAAAACATGAGCTGCGGATGGATTTTGCTCCTCTCTTAGTATTGTCATCAGGGACACTCTCTGCACCAAACACAAGAATCAACAAAGCTTGCAGCCATGAATCGACCATAAGTTTAAGGATAAAGATAACTTACTTCTTGTGTTTTGGGACACAGAGGTGTCAGACAATTCAGTGTCCTCAGTAGAGAAGAACTCTGACAAACTGTCAATTTCAGTCATAGACCCTAAAAAGCAGAGGAATCAGCTGTTACAAAAAAACCAAATGTTTAGACCTTATTTTGAAGACGTACCTGTCCGGCCTGTGAGGGAGTCATCTCTGACAGCGCACCTGGAGTTCTGTGAGTCGTAGAAATGTGCATTCCCCTTACTTAAATCATACTTCGTCTTATTTAAAACTGTGGAGTTCTGTACTTCATCCATTATGACATTTGGAGACAGCTTCTGCAAAGATATTTTGAAGAAAAAAAAAATATTATTTAGTTCAATTTTAAAGACAACTCACATCAAATAAAATTAAAAGAAAAAAAATGTGTTATAGAAATAGACGTAATGGATACGATTAGTATATACATCAGATCAGGAACCACATCTATAGTTAAGGTCTCTCAGCTGTTTGCGGTGAGTAGACATCTTAGAAATTGAAAGTTAATCAATTATTAATATGCATTTTAGACACATATATAATGTAGATAAAAGGCATGCACTGAGATTCTGACAGTTATGAGAGCTGTATTATTCTGAAACTTACCATTTATGTCATCAAGATATAGATTTTCTACATTCTTCTAACAAATTCAAGATTCCTTTTTTGGAAGATTTTGGTTTATTTTTAAGAATTTCTAAGGCAGGAATCTTCAAAGCAAACAAAGAGCGACAAACATTATTAAATAGTATTTAATCTAATCATTGTTGACTAAAACAATTAACAATTACTGGATTTTTACTGAAGGTGGAAAACAACTGCTATGTTTTGATTTAAAATTATATTTTTAAGAATGTATTAGATGGAGAACCAACAGAAAAAACCTTAAGTTAAATTACTTATATTGAAAGACTAACTGTAGAAAATGTTCCACTTACTTTTTAAGTCATATTTTAGAAATAATCCGACGTGCAGCCACAATGAAAAGAGTAGGATTTGGTGAAGTCACCTGCCAGTCATGACGCGACTGTATTGCTCAGCATCATTCCTCTGTCTCTATGCTTGACTATCTCACTTACTTTGTATGTGTTTATGCCAGAGAGGGTGTGGAAAAATAAAAATGGCAGCAGTTTCTTCATTTATTCAACCGTTTTTTTCCCAAGTTGGTAGAAAATTTTTCTTGGTAAAAGAACACTTTTACCAAGAGAAAATTAACAATATATATGATTTCAAATAACCCAGAAAATTAGATGTAACAGTTATATAGTCCTATGGATGTTCGTTGGAAACAGTAATACCCTACTGAGATGATTACATTTAATGTAGTTCCAAATATATTGCTTATCTTACAATTCTGTGTTTTACATGAGCTTGTATCACTGTAAATTTACTTTATTTTAATCACCAGTAAAAGTAGTACATAACATATCAAATTACATATATACTGCAAAGTATTTATGTGAGGATGAGGAATAATTTAAAAAAATATGGTTTATTTTAGGCAAGGTGAAAGCAAACAAAACACCTTTGGAGGACCAGTCCTTAGCTCAGTAAAAATTATGAGAACTAAAAAAAAAGGAAATCCACTTTGGAAAAAGGGCTTGAATTTAAAAACTACATAATAATAGTAATGAATGAATGAATGAATGAATGAATGAATGAATGAATGAATGAATGAATGAATGAAAAAACACATTTTCAGATCACCAATAGATGCCGTTAATCGCAGCGTTGCCAGAAGAGTTGTTTATTTTTCACCACAGAAGAAGAACATTGACCAATGAAATTTCGCGATTGTTGGAGGCACTCTTCCGGTTTTGTTTGGATTTGTATCTTTGTAGCTGTAGCTAACATTGAATTCTTGTTTCCTTAAGTATTTTAAACTGTTCTGTTTTCCTTTGGGAAAAGTTTAGCATTCCTGCAAGATGGTGAATATTTCAATATATATATATATATTTTTTTTGTTTAAATAGTTATTCAAAAGATGTCTTAGATGTATCGGGGCCCTCTTGTATTGGTAGCATCGCCGTTTACGTGCAACAGGAGCAATTCGACATTCCTATTAGCTAAATTTAACAGCTTTCGGGTTGTTGTGACTTGCAGTGTCATATGCTTTCTAAACACCCCCCTTTTTAAAAAATTTTATTTGGTTTTTAAATCTACTCTAAGTATTTCTAGTAACTATAGTTTTCAGTTATGCTAACAACCCAGGGAGCTAACTAGAACGTAGTGCGAATGTAAACTGAACCAATGCTCTCGCTAAACTGTTTTTTTTATTTCTAATTAAATTGTTCCTTTAGATTAAAAGCATTTATAATTCGATTTTTATTTCATAAAAAATGTATTAATCATTATTAGAAAGTATCACATTCAAGAACTTAAATACGTGTACAAGTTTACAACGACCTTGTTTATATAAACCATATATGAGTAAACCAACAACAACAAAAAAAGCATTAAAGTTGATATGTGTGCAAGTTATGGTTTGTTCGAGTGTTTGTAATACATCCTGACTCTGTTCAAATGTTTGTATTTTTTATTTGTATTTTTTTTTCGTTTTGTTTTGTATACAACAACAAAAGAGTCATAGTTGACAGAATCATAGTATTTAATTGACCAATGCATAATAGTGTCAAATAGAATAATATTTATTTTGAAAAAACATGATTTTTCTGAAATTTAGGACACATAAAACTTTGCCTTAATTTGTAGAATATATCAGCTGGTTAGCTCATTTTCAATTTAGACTAATCTTATATTTGGCAATGCTAATGCAATAAATAACATGTACACAGCAGTTTTGTAATTATTAAAAACACTCTGACACTCTAAGGACAGGACTCTTTATTTTTGTTTTGATGAGAATATCTTGTCTGAGTAGTAACAATGTGGGCTCTTTTGGTTTGTGGTGTCAATTAGAAATGTTTGTTTTTTGTATTTCAGGATAGTGAAACGTCAGACTTTGAGCCTGCTCCTGGACCTGAGTACAGTAACATGGAAGGGGAAAATGCTCCTCTTTACTGTATTTGTCGAAAACCAGATATTAACTGCTTTATGATGTGAGTTTATAACCACTCCAACTGTGTCATCCACTTTTGTAAAAAAGTATATGTATATAATTTCTCTTATTTTTCTTTCTGTGCTGGCAGTGGTTGCGACAACTGCAATGAATGGTTCCACGGACACTGCATTAACATCACTGAGAAGATGGCGAAGGCAATCCAGGAGTGGTACTGCATGAGATGCAGAGGTGAGGAGAATCTTTATTTTACAGTTGATGCATTTAATCAAGAAAAACTATTTATATATTTGTATTTTAAATATCCAGACAGAAACCCAACTCTTGAAGTAAAATATCGATCAAAGAAGAATCGTGACAAAGATGCTGAGCTTGAAAGACAATACAGTACCCCGAGCACTCCAGACTATAAAAGTGAAAAGCGGCGTGGATCCAAAGTAGGTATCTTTATTAAAAAGTATTAAAAAATGTTTTACAGACACCCAAGATTTAATTTGCACCTCAAAGCACTTATCCACCCTTATCTCTATCAGGTTAAGCGTTCTGTGCGTATGTGTGGCGAATGTGAGCCCTGCAGGAGGACTGAAGACTGTGCGCAGTGTGACTTTTGTAAAGACATGAAGAAGTTTGGAGGCCCAAACAAAATAAGACAGAAGTGCAGGTTCCGCCAGTGTGAGGTTCGAGCAAGGGTAAGTCACTTTACAGAATTGGGTTTTTGAGTAATTATGAGGTATGAAACATTCCCTGGTGACCACAATATACCCTAATTGTACATTTCTGAAGAAAACAGAAGTGAAATTTTGCTGTTTACTTTTTACAGAAAATGTTGCGAGTGAAGGATGAGGAATTTTCTTTGCGTGAAAGAAGAGAGAATTCTCACCACAGACGGAGACACTATTCAGACGACTATGACAGCGAGGCAGAGCTCTACGAGCAGTACAAGGCCGCTGGCATGGACGACAGCATGGTGGGTTGATACAAGAATCAACCATTTTACACTGATAATCACAAGACCAGGTTGCTCTTTGTGTTAGATTGAATATTTTATTTCATTACAGGCCTGGGGTAGCGAGGATGACGATGAGCCAATTTTCAGTCCTGTCGTACGTAAGAAAGCTATAAAGGTGAAGCACGTCAAAAGAAGAGAAAAGAAGTTTGATAAAAAAGTAAGTAAAAGCAGCTTTCGGTGCAGTTTAGGTTGTACATAACAGTCAGTGAAATAAAAACCCATGTTTTTTTTCTCTTTAGAAAGAGTCACGCCGCCACAAACAGAAGCAAAAACACAAAGATAGAAACAGACACAGTGACAGGGGAGATTTTCGAGACAGTGGAGGACTGCGTCAATGTTTGGGCCCAAACTGTGTGGAAGGAGCAAGACACAACTCAAAATACTGCTCTGAGGAATGTGGGATGAAGTTAGCAGCTAAGTAAGAGCTCAACTTTCACACACTTTCATTAAAGTGACTAGAGAAATATTTATGCCAAAAACCCAGTTTTACAGCATAAAACTATCTGTAATTTAAAAAAAAAGATCCCATCACAAAACAAGCATTGTCAATGCATTTTCAAATACATGAATCTCCAGGACTTTGTTTGAATGCTAGTATTTCAGTTTTGAATTAAATGAAACAATCATTGAATCAAAACCCTCTACATTTATAAAACTTTTGATCTTTCAAGCATGATTGGTTTGATTCCAGAAAATGAGTACAAAATGTCACTTAATTCAGTTTATGTCCAAAAAAAAAGGGCAGGTAAAATTATTTATAGTTTCATTACTACTTTTATTTTGAAAAACAAAACTCCCCAATTGCTATTAAGTAAAAAAAAATAATAATAATACGAATACATATCATAGGAGGTTGAAACAATGTGTTGACCATCTTGGATTATGTGGTTATGGGATGGATTAGGAAGGGCTTTACTTCCTAATCCTTACCCTGAATTTGTTTATGTTTAGGGAAACTGGTATTTGTTTTAAACTTCCTGTTATGTTTTTAATGCAACACTTCTATAAAATACTTCCTAAGAGTCCTAAGTCAATATACAAATATATGTACAGTGGGGCAAAATTGTGCAAGTTCTCCCTCTTAAAAAGATGAGAGGCCTGTAATTTTCATCATTGGTATATCTCAACTATGACAGACAAAATGAGAAAAAAAAGAAAATTTAATGCAGAAGTTGCTAATTACTCTTTAATATCTGTTGGGTTTAAAAAAAGAGCACTTTTTTTTTGTCTTTCTTGGTGTGAGTAAAATCTCTCCATTTGCAGTCGGATCTATGAGATCCTTCCTCAGCGCATCCAGCAGTGGCAGCAGAGTCCCTGCATCGCTGAGGAACACGGAAAGAAGCAGCTGGAGCGCATCCGTAAGGAGCAGCAGAATGCCAGACTCCGCCTCACTGAGATGGAGCGCCGTTTCCATGAGCTGGAGGGCATCATCGCCAAGGCTAAGCAACAGGCTGTTCAGCAGGATGAGGAGGTGCTGCTCTCAAACTTTGCAAATTCCCCAATTCTGAGGTACCTGTTAATAAAAGAAGAGAGTAGGAGCTGAAATATTCATCAAACCACAGGTGAACGAAGGCGACAGCGAGGACACGGATCTGCAGATTTTCTGCGTCTCCTGCAGTCATCCTGTCAACCCAAAGGTGGCTCTAAGACACATGGAAAGATGTTATGCAAAGGTGATATATATTTTTTATTCTTTACTCTTTGTGAATCCTAAGTAAAGCAAAGATGAACACATTTATTTTAAATCTTAAAGCCCTTCTATAACTCTCCCAACAGTATGAAAGTCAGACATCATTTGGTTCCATGTATCCCACGAGAATAGAGGGGTAAGAACAACAGATTACTTTAACAATTTAATTGTGACCTTAGACATTAAACTGCTTTTTAGTCATGGTTTGATTTATTTTTAGTGCAACCAGACTCTTCTGTGACGTGTACAACCCTCAGAGTAAGACCTACTGCAAAAGGCTTCAAGTTTTGTGTCCAGAGCATTCTCGGGATCCCAAGGTCAGTGATTTGTTCTGGAAAAAAACTCACGACAACTCTCCATAAAAACGACAAGGACTAAACCTAATTATTGTTTATTTGTGTCTTTTGTTGTATGGCTAGGTACCAGTTGATGAAGTGTGTGGATGCCCACTGGTGAAGAATGTGTTTGAGCTGACAGGAGAATATTGTAGAGTTTCCAAAAGGAAATGCAACAAACACTACAACTGGGAAAAATTGCGAAGAGCTGAGGTGGATCTGGAGCGAGTCAGGGTGGTAAGACATTCACATACCTTAACTCCTTGACGCATATGAAGGTAAATATGCATCAAATCAGAAGGCTCCAAAATTACTTTAATTTGGGATCTTACTTAAAAGCAAAAGCATAACTGATTTTGTGTTCTTCATAGCTGTAAATGATTTCAGGGGCCAATGGGTTAAATAACTTACTAAGATTGGTTGTGTTTCTTATGCAGTCTTATTTTAAACCATTTGCTAAATATTAACATATCTTTTTGTTTGCAGTGGTACAAACTGGACGAGCTTTTTGAGCAAGAGAGAAATGTCAGGACTGCGATGACCAACAGAGCTGGCCTTTTGGCACTGATGTTACACCAAACCATCCAACATGACCCCTTGACCACTGATCTCCGTAGCAACAAGGACAGATAATCAACCTTTTACTTTAGTTGCATGTACTGCAGATTACATTAAATTTCAAAGTCAATGATGCAAATGTATAGATTGACTACTCCTACTTTGATAAGTAATTTTCTAAGTATATGTTAATATGTGTTTGATAATTTATCTATTTTTTTCCTTTTGGCTAGTGCTCATTAAAACGCAGCTTTATTTGTAATAAATAATGAACACCCTCAGTCTTGCGCAGACTTCTGAGTTTGATGTGCAAGTTTGTTAAAAATGTGAGCTGTATTGATATGAAACTTTAGTACATTTTGTTAAACGCAGCTGCCTATTTTTAAACAATCTTCATAAATGTTTTATGCTATTAAAAAGAAATGCAGAATTTATTAAAGACTTTGTTAAAACTCCTAAAGATGGCTGACTCTGTTCTGTAATTTCTTAAGTGGATTATTCAAAGAAGGATGTTTTGGAAACCCTTTAGTATCATCTTAACAGCACCTTCAGTCGGTAGAATCTTTAGATTTTTCTTTCCGCAGGTTAAATCACCTACGGTGAAGTTTGAAAATAATTTAGTTTTCATTTTTGCTTTGGGAATAATACACTCTTTTCCCACAAACATCTTCATGCAATGTGTCAACATGCGCATTTTAAAATGATCTCTTAAGGTGCGGTTAACATATTTTCATTTTGAAGGTATGGAAGACAGTTAAATATATTTTACAATTTGAGTTCATAATTTAAACTTTATTAAAAAAGGTGTGCTAATTTTTGATAATAATGGCTCAACAAAATAAATTCAGTTAAGTTAAATTCAATTCTTCGTATATTGGCTGGATTCTTTTTTTGTAAATTTTGAATACTTTCATTTCATTGCTCAAGCTCTCCTTAGCCCAAAACCCGTTTGACAAAATACAACAGCGAGAGCATAATCAAAGATCTTTAAGTCATAAAAGATGGATCACTACTTTCTACTTAAATGTTAATTTCGAAGCTAGCTTGTTTTCAATGTAATTTATCTAAGAAGATGTTATCCGTTCTTCTATATGCCTTAATTGAGTTAACGTGAATCACCCAAACTGTAATTATAACAAACTTAACATTTAACTCTGTTTTTAACCTCTATAAAAATCCAATATTTTGAGCATCCTTTACACCGTGACGAATGCACCAGGCTCGAGGAGGATTTATCTTTGTCCTTCAGCCATCTTTGGTTCATTTTACTATTTCCGGCGGAAGTGCTAAATGCATGGCGGCGAACTAGCCTAGCCCGACCCAATGAAGTGCAGGATAGCTGATAGCTACATGTCGTGATGAGAGTGTCAAGCATCTGGGAGATATTTATAAACAGGTGTGTGTTTATATCGAATTATTTTGTCCCGTTTAAATGGAATGGTGCCAAAAATACAACTGTCAGTCCATGAGTAATTTCAGCATAAAAGTCTACTAAAGGAAGGGTGCTAAAGCTAATGGTTAACATCATCTCGTTTTTTTTTTTTTTTTTGCCAGCATTGTGCTTCGTATAAATTTCTGTTGCAATTGTCTTGTGTGCTAAGTGTTAGCATCTTGAGTTAACTGCATTGCATTTAAGTTTATTCTAACCGGTTTTAAATAATTCTATGCATACGGTCGTGAATTTGACCGGTTATAGCACCAGAGAGTAGTAGTTGTTGCTAATGTAATGTACGCTTGCTAACAATAGCTACATTCCTATGCTAGCTAATGAGCAACGAATTCTCGTTTTCTTTCATGTGGAGAATTACGGCGCATATTTAAAGTTTTATTTATTAATTTATGTTGAAAAATGTGTCATTTAGCGACATTTTTGTTTTTCGTTCCTTCTTTCACCAGGAAGGACCTGACATCGTTCATCTGCCCCCTCAAACCCCATAATCCACTGTCAAGTGGTTGAGATGATACTCCTTTCAATGGACTGACTCCAGTTGGAGAGGATCTCTGAATTTGTCAGTAGGACATTACTTTGGAGGATCTGTAGGCCCATACTGGAGCATAAATGAATGAGGAAAGCGTTCAGAGCCAGGTCTCAGCCGGTGAGCCTGCAGAGAAAGATGAGGGCGAAAACACAGAAAACATCAGCCCTGAAGCAGAAAATACTTCTGTGGAAAGCCCTGCACCTTCAGTAGAAGTCCCTGAACCTTCAGTAGAAATCCCTGCACCGTCTGTGGAAGACCCTGCACGTACTGATGCCACAGAGGAAAACCTTAGCTCAAGCCCCGCTTTCGTGGAACAACCCGAAGCAAGAGTCAAAGAGGAGAATAAAACTGTTGAGGCTGAGCCGCCAGTGGACTGGTTTGAACCACTTGAAGATGATGACGCCCACAGCTTTGGTGGAAATGATCCAGAGGAGGAGAGCTTGGCGGGAGAAAGTGAGAGGAGTGAGAGTGTTGCAGGCAGCGAGAAGACCAGGAAAAAGATGTTTCAGTAGGTTAATTATTGCTACTCTCTTTTTGATTTTTAACAGTTAGATTGTCAAGCACTGTCTCACACCAAAGCTGAGGGAAACAAGTAAAACTCCAATGTTTGTCACTGTAATCATGTAAACTAACTTGCATTACAGTGTTTTTATAGAATCTAGCAAACTCTATCTTTCAGTTTTTTTTTCTTTCCATTTTTTTAATGTACTTTTAGGCTCCAAGTTCCTCGGCGTAAGCGAACACATCCTGATGAGGGGTGGGTGGACTGGCCGGCGCTTGGGGACGGTTGGAAACGCAAAGAGGTTGTCCGGCGCTCTGGCTCTAGCATTGGTCAGAAGGACGTTTACTACATGAGGTAAGTTCATATTTTCTTGGTTGATGTTATTTGCATGTGTTTACATGCGACTAAGCACAAAAGCTGGTGGAAATTCATGTTTGCTGCGCGTAATAAGTGTGGCTAAGATGCATGTTTCTGCATTGCCCACACATATTCAAGGGTAAATGATGTCGTTCGCATGCATTAACCTAACAGTAACCCTAACCCTTCCTCTGGGTTCATGCATCCACAAAAAAGTTCAACACTGGTCGCACATATTTTAAAAATTACAAGCAAATGGTCCCTTTTTTTTCAATTTTTTTTCTCTACTTGTAGCTTTATTTTAATATGTTAGTTGTGAACATATATCATAACATTCACATAATCAGTATTATGAAGGCCTACGTTTTTTTTGTGGTAAATATTGTAAACAGGAAGTCAGCTAAGTTAATGAAATTCACAATAAGTGCAAAAAGGAAAAAGATTAAACTTAAGATGAAGTTAAACTAGTTCCCCATCTACTTTTTATTAACATTCTTTCCATATTTTCTTATCTTTAAAAAAAAAAACTTTTAAAGTTATTGGTGAAAAACACTAACAGGAAACTGGACTAATGAACTACTGATAATCAAGAATTCAACAAAATTAAACTATTTTATAAGTTCTGATATAATTGTAAAGATGTTCAACATTTGAGCTGCTGCTGAAATTATACTATAATTAGTTTGACAAGTTGATTTACCTAAAAATAAACATTTTAAGAAGAGTTGTCATAATTAGAATATTGTACATTAGGAGACTTTAGTTGTGTTTTTGTTTTTATTCTTTAGTCCGCGGGGAGATCGAGTGAGAAGCAGAGTGGAACTGGCTGCAGTGGTCACAATCGACTTGTCACATTTTGAGTTCAAGACGGGCAAATTCTTCGAGGGAGAAGGGCAACCAATAAGAGTCCGAAATAGAGCGAAGGTATTACTGACCACCTTTCTTATTTGAAACATTTGCATGTTTTTGTGTTTTGGTTTATAATTTTCTTTTGTCTCTATAGAAGAAACCGCGGGAGCGTTCCTCTTCAGAGTCAAGCTGGTTAGACGGGGAGGGGGCGGACACCCCCGACTCCTATCACAGACTCACCCTGAGCACCATACCCAAACAGCAGAACAGTTTTTTGGTCAACAGCTCCACAGGAATCTTTAAGCAGAATTCTCGCATTGACTACGGGAATTCGGAGGATAAAATCCGACTCCCCTTCCCCACGTCCTCTCGACCGCTTCCGTCAATAAAAGGAGAGTTTGGGTCAGAAGACAGCATTCTGTGAGTTAATCTTTTTTTTTTATTTTATACTTTTCAAATATGTCTACTTAAAAACATTTGGACTGAACGCTGTTGGTTTTCTCTGCAGGGTCTGTGCCAAGTGTGGTATTTCCTTCACAGGTACATGGTATGACAAACAGAGGAAGAGGCCCTGCTGTCCCACCTGCTGGGGTGTGTTTTAGTTCAATTGTACCTTTTTATGAAAAGTCTTTGCATTAAATATTTTTTTCTGTTTAAATAGCAAGATTTGTGATGGCACCTTATTTTCTCGTTTTACATTCCTCCAGCATCAAAAACAAAAGAACATCCAATGATACGTTTCAGGAAGGTAACTCATCAATTTATTCCCATGAACTGAAATTCTAAATTTTTCCTCATGATCCAGTCATGAAATTGTGTTTTTAAAACTAAATGCGTCACGGATTCTGGATGCCTCTGTGTAGTGGATTCCCTGTGGGCAGTGTGTGGGCTGTCACAACACAATCAACTGTGGGCAGTGTGCTAACTGCAAGCATGGACTACAGAGCCCAGAGTCCAGGAAGCGCATATGCAGGAAACGCAGATGTATTTGTCCTATTCGCAAGGTGAACCTAATAAATGACATTGCAGTTTAGTTTTTTAGAAAGGTGTTTTTTTTTTTTTTTTAAACCTTCTTTTTTTCATTTCTAGAGCCCTGGAAGAAGGAACGTCCAGCAACCTTACATCTCAATTCCAGATCTGTGTGACGACAGCTCCAGTTTCCAGGTAACCAAGCTGATGCGACTGCATTGAAGGCTTTTCTTTGAAAAACTTCATCTGATTTCTAATGCAAACCTTTCACTTTTGCAGAATGAAGCTGCAGATTCACAGGTACATTTAGTCATTTTTGAAATTGAATGGTTTCTATAACTGTTGTTCATGGGGAAAAAAAAGAATGTTCTTTGTTTTTCTATTTTAGCACCCAAGCTTGAAAAGCAGCGACACAGAGAACGTGTCAGTAAACGTGGACATTGATGATGATGACATGTCAACAGATGATGATGAAGATGTAAGTTTTTTTTTTTTTTTTTAAATTAAGCATGCTTCATGCTCACATAACAAAATATTACACTATAAAACTGGGGTGTAGCGGATCACAAAACTCAGTTCTGATCATTTTTCAGATGAGTAAAAGGGAGGAAAAAAAAAACATAAAAATCAAAGCGTGCAGTTATTTTTTTTTTTTTTAAAGCACATATGCGTGCAGACACAAATGTATTATAGCATTAAAACATTTGCTCATTAAGGCCTTTTTATTAAATAAACATGAATGAAAAATTTGAACTCAAAATATTCGCATTTATAAAAAATCCTCAGGATGCAGATATAAACACGTCTATTAAGACATGGGATCTTGGAAAAAAAAATTAAAGTAAATTAGAATTTACTACGGCAAACTCTTTCACTGTGCCCCCTGCTGCAATAAAAATTCTCCCACGAGTTACAGACATGGCTAGTGATCTGTCAAACCCCTACCTAAAACTAAATGTTTTCCTGTTCCGGGTCACGAGCTACAACTCGTGTAAGATTTCCGACAGGAAAAGGAACGTAACGCACAACGAGATAATCGCCTCTTGAAATAACTTCAGTCTGTCATAACAACGAAGAATGGTTTTGTGGCATTAACCTTGTTCCTAAACTGTGATGTAGCACTGATTCTGCTCAAATTCCTGATCGTTTTCTTTTGAAATTTGATTACATCAATGATCATTTATAACTTTAATCTATTAATGTAGAGTATAAATATTTGATATTAAGTCCTTACTTGATATTGATAATTCATGTAGAGAAAGTAGTTTGGTTGAGTCAGAGTGGGATTATATACGTTCGCTTCCTTCCATTCCCTTTAAAGCGATCTACTTGTGATTCATTATGTGATATGTATTTCATGTATTATTCCTGATTTCTTAAAATAAACTCATTCATTCATTCATTCATTAATTCATTCATTCATTCATTCATTCATTCATTCATCTTTTTTGTGTCACAAATGTCCATTGAACTGGTTTTGAGGACATTTTTGGGACACCATAATAATCAGTTTGTGTTTCTAACTTTCCAAAACAATAAGCTTTGGAAATAACTTTTTTTTTTAAACTTGTCAATGATCTTTTAGAGCAAAAAAATAAAATAACATTTTTGTATGCCCCAAACTTCAAGTCTTGTGTCTTTAACCCTTTAATGCCAATTCTTGCAAATCTGTATCAAACACTTCTGCTACAAACCTACCTTAACTACTTATAATATATTCAGGGGTCAAAAGGTTAAGGTCAAAGTCTGAGTGAGTGTGAGACTTAAGTGTGACTCAAATACGAGTCTCAAGTTCAAGTCTCCATCTCTTGGCCATGCCCGTCATTTCAGACAGATGCGTTAAACTTTCCTTGGATTTTACATAGATTACAAGTAATGTGATTACTCACTTCTTCTGCCAGCAGCACATACAGATTGGTTGTCAATCTCTGTGTAAAGTTGAGAATATTTTAGTGGCAGGTGTCGTTCTTGTCTGTGTTGCCTCCATATTTCCAAGTTTTCTAGTCTTCCCGTTGAACGTTGGTTTGTTGTCAGATGGATTTATACACACATCAGAAGCTCACTGTTTGCTCTTTTTTTCATGTGTATTTGTTCCTAAACTCTCAGTTCTTGTCATTACCTTTTGGAGTTTATGCCGTCATCCAGTCACATCCCTTTAACATGTCTAGTTGTGGAGGAGCTGTGAAGTAAAACAAAACACGCCCTCAAGTGGAGAGAAAAGGGAAGAGCAAAATTATAAATGAATGTCTAGCAGTTTTTTGGCTTAATAGTTTAGCACATTTTTGATACCTTTTTTTAATTTAAAGTTTATTGCCAAACATACTCACCCGCCTAAATAATAGAATTCTGTTGTTTCCATTTTAACAGCTGTCTAAAATACTCACCCAGGCATGTGGTTTGCTGCTGCAAACATTTTTGAAAGAATGGGTTGCTCACAGGTTTTTGCATAATGTGCAGCAGTCTTTATCTTTCTATCACCTCCAAACTTCATTTGTCCTACATATTAGCTCAGAAGTAGAGTGGACTTCCTGAAATGGGTTTCCATGACTGAGCAGCTGCATCCGAAGCAGTCTCTAAGCGCTGCGATGGATGGAGGCAGTGATGTAAAGCAGCTCGATTTAGCTCTCCAACTAGCTGTCCGGTGGATGCTTCTGGGTTTGGAACAGCTTCAGAGTGAATTTGAGTAAAGACTAGTTGTAAGGAAACTCGGCTGTTTCTGTCCATGTTTGAACTCTGTTCAAGTCGGTTTGTGTGGATGCTGTCTGCAGTGGCACAGAAAGCGGAAGCGACGTTCCTGTGGTGAATGCAAGGCGTGCCTTTGCAGGAAAGACTGCGGCACATGCGATTTCTGCATCGACAAACCCAAGTTTGGAGGCAGCAACAAGAAGAGACAGAAGTGTCGTTTACGGCAGTGTCAGCGGCAGGCGATGGTAGGAGTCCTCCCGTCTCTGGTCCTACTGACTACTCATGTTGGAGTTCCTGTTTAAAAATGTCCTGTCTTTATATTTGACAGAGACATTTGCTGCCCTATCAGATAGGAATAGGCGAGTACGGGTCAGACGGGCCTTTGCTGCCAGGCCGGTCCAGACCTCACTACACCTACAGTCGGAAGTCGAACTTTAATACCTACAAGGGATCACAGAGTGGCTTTGATTTGAGTGACAATGAGGATGAAGACAACAATTTACAACCTGTGAGTCTCTTTGTAGATGATGTGAACTTAGACGTCCTGATATTGTCGAATTTAATAATGATTTGTTTTCTTTATTCATGTTTTTATTTGTAGAAGAGCTGGAGCATCGAGCAAGGCAAAGGGCCCAGACACTCCTTTGACATGAATATGAGAAACCCCCAGTCTATGCAGGTCTGAAAGCAGTTCTCCAGTCAGTTTTTGAATTTTTAACTGTTTTTACAGATTATAAAATGTTTCTGTCTTTCTGCAGATAAACTACTCAGATCTGGGATTGCAAAACGGACTTCCAGACAGAGTTCCTCATATCAGCAACCATAACTATGCCCAAACTGTAAGTTTATCATTGTTACATCTTCATTAGGCACCAGTGAGTGTTAATAGAAACAATTTATGTTCCTGTTAACACTTCCTCGAGGAGCTGTAGTTCTCCAGACTCCTCAAAGAATGAAGAAAAGGTGTAGATTTGTCTTATTTTCCTGTACAATTAAAGTTAACACTGATTTAGTGCAGGGGTAAATGTCCACAGCCTTTTTTATACATGCGTGCTCTTGTTTAAAGCTCATTTGGGAAATGAATCACAACCTCTTTTCCTTTGAGATAAATCTCCTTCCATGTTTTATTTTAAGTCCCTTATCTGAATTAGTGGAAACATGTTTCTCATTTATCACAGTTAAAATATGAGCTCCATCAAGAACTTCAACTCTTCACTGAAATGCCAGCTTTACCACCTTATAAGTTTTCTGTGTGATCCTTTACGTGTGTGTGTTGGTCATCATCTTTCTCTTTGTTTCATATTTTTGTGTTTAAATTCTTAAGATATTTTGCCTCATTCTATTTAGAAGCAATTTAGCTCAAATATAGCTGTTATATGCTCTTTATTTATGCTTTATCACATTTATGAGTAAATGGTGTTTTTTGTGGATTCTCCTAAAAAATAATTATGATCAAAACATGAAGAAAAAAATAAGTTTTTAAAACTTTTAAATATCTGAATTTAGTTTCTTTTGATTCCATTTTAGTCTGGGTGATAATCCGATATTATCGATTAATTCAAATTTGTCGTTTTAGACGATTTATTTTTTGAAAATAGAGATTTCATTTTCCCAGCTCTTTGCCGTCCTGGGTTTCCATAGTCTGGCGTAAAGTCAGCCTGTCTGTAAAGCAAATCGCAGACATGAAAGCTGCAGCTAGCACAGGAGCTTCTTCAGTGAGGCAGAGGAAAAAATAGTTCGCAAAAAAAAACACATGTACCGCATGAAGCCCCCAGTCCATCGACCACCTCCCTTGCTAATGGTCTCCGTGCTAACTGTCTCTGTAGCCTTTAGCTCTTTGGCTGATGCAGCAGCAGGACGTGAAGATTTTCTACAGGATCCAGACAAAACTGGAGGATAAAGCTGCTAGCCTACAGCAGCAACAGATAAAATAAATTTTAAATCAATTTAAATTCACTAAAAGTGCTGATGTTAAGACAGCAGTGTTGTTACACACTGAAGCTCGCATGCTACGATACTAGCTGCTAATGCTAACAAGCCGTTTCTGTGTCTCATATGTAAACACGGAGGATCGGTTCAAAGTCATACAATGTTTTAAGGCGAGGCGGATAAATATATCAACATTAATTCATAGACATTTATAAAAACTGTGTTTTATCATTCTAATAATACCAGACATTAATCCAGTTTATGCTGTCTCTTTGTAAAATCACAGAGCTGGCGTGGAGCTGAAAACACAAATGTTTTCAAAATTGTAAATTTCTTAGTAAAATAATGTAATAATTTGTCCAGTAAAAAATATGCTTTGTCTTTTTTTTAATATTTTTTTTTATCTACTGTCCAACTTGATTGGTGAGTCAAAATTTTGGTCACTGGAGTCTTGACTTCAAACTTGGCACATCAAAACACACGCAGCAAAATCAATTTTGTTGTTGCCACCAAAAGTGTTCTTTTGAATGAGTGTAGCATTTCTCTTTATAGGATGCTAAAGCTAGTGTTAGCTCAAAACACCCCTGCTGCATTGTTCTACAAAAAATTGAAAAGTGCAATTTTGTCTTCAAGCTAGTTTCCAACGGAAATGTTACAATAAAATAATTGTTGTTAAAACTGTTCTGTCATTTCTAACCTTTGTTAAGGAAAGTCAAAATAGGGGAAAAAAATTGATTACAATCGAATTTCAAGTCAAGTCAAGTAGGGTTTTATTTGTCAAATATGCTCAGTACAGGCTATACAAAGCACAGATGAAATTTTCTTCCTCTCCTCCTTGGTGCAAACAGCAATACTACAATAATAAAACTAAAAATATAAGTATAAACAGTATATGTACAAAATTTACAATATATAAGAACTGAGTGAGTTGAAAATAGTGCAAAAGCAAACATAATAAATTATTTTAAAGTGACAGTGTTCATTTGCATGTTGTAATCAGCTTGTAGCAGCAGGGGGTGGGGGCAGAGAGGGGAGGACTGGGAGGGAGTTGAGCTTCCTGATGGCCTGGTGGAGGAAACTGTCCCTGAGCCTGCTGGTCCTGGCCCGTAGACTTTGCAGTCTCCTCCCTGATGGCAGGAGGCTGAAGTGGCGCTGGGAAGGGTGGGATGGGTCACCTGCAACCCTGATGGCTTTGCGGGTAAGGCGGGAGTCATAGATGATAGATAATCCAGTGAGAGGTACACCAATGATCTTCTCAGCTGTTTTCACAATACGGTGCAGAGTCTTCCTGCAGGACGCAGTGCAGGCTCCGTACCACACAGTGATACAGCTGGTCAGGATGCTCTCAATGGTTCCACTGTAAAAACTCTTCATGATGGGAGGAGGAGCTCTGGCCCTCTTCAGTTTGCGGAGGAAGTACAGGCGTTGCTGGGCTTTCTTGGCTAGTGCTGCAGTGTTGTGGTTCCACGACAGGTCCTCCGAGATGTGCACACCCAGGAACTTGGTGCAGCTCACCCTTTCCACTGCAGCTCCATCGATGGTCAGTGGGGCGTGCTGGGTGTGAGCTCTCCTAAAGTCCACAACCATCTCCTTCGTTTTCTCCACATTCAGGTGGAGATTGTTCTCCCTGCACCACGAAGCCAGCCTGCACACTTCACTCCTGTAGGGGGTCTCATCATTGTTGTTGATGAGACCCACCACTGTTGTGTCGTCCGCAAATTTAATGAAGAGGTTGGAGCTTGATGATGGAGCGCAGTCATGAGTCAGGAGAGTAAAGAGGAGGGGGCTCAGCACACATCCTTGGGGCACCCCCGTGTTTATTGTGATGGTGCTGGAGGTGTTGCTCCCGACTCGAACTGCCTGTGGTCTCCCTGTCAGAAAGTCCAGCAGCCAGTTGCACAGGGAGGTGCTGAGTCCCAGGTGGTCCAGCTTGTGGAATGAAAAATTTGGAATGAAAAACACTGAGATTTGTTTTTTTGGCCATATTGCCCAGCTTTAGTCTCTTAGAGATGTAACTTTTTCAAGTCATCTCAATAAATTTAAGATTGAATACAGTAATCATGCAAATCTAAAGAAATACACCAGTCCCAAAAACAGTTATCATAAATCATTTTGTTTCAGGCCCATATTCTCACACTTGAAGTCATGACACAAATTTCAAGATATTGTAATAGTGAATCACATTAAACCAGATGAGTAAAAATATATGAAACCACAGGTTAAGAAGTTTTACTGTTATAACTGACTGAAAATCAAAACAGATGATTATGAATTTAGGATTTGGAGAGAAATTGATTTATTATGTCAGAATTAAGGGAGCAGAGTGACTGAAGCTACCAGTGGTGGTGAGACAGAAATATGAGTGAATTGATGAGGAGGATGTAAAAGTGCAGAAGGGAGTGGAAATGTATGAGAGATGAGAAGTGATGCTGTAAATTGTCTTGAAAGTAAGCAGAAGTATTTTGAAATAATGTCATAGCTTTCTTGGGAGCCAGATGTGATATGATGGATGAAGAGATTCAGAGGATCATGCATTATGAAGAAGCTTAACAAAGAGAGGAGAGTTTTATTAATCCAGACAAGTGACGAGTGAATCAGTGAATGTTGTAAAGGTGAAAGGATGCAGACCAGGTACTGTTACTAATTTGATGATAGCTGGACTCTTAACTGTAGGAGAAAATTAGAAGTTATGGATAAAAAAAGGGAAAAGCTTTGGTTAATGTGGATTTGGAACCTCAGTTCTATCACTATAAAGTTTAAAAGTGGGGAAATGGGATTTATTTCTGCAGAGCAGTCCACGGTGGAAGGAGGATTAAGAGCTTGATGTCATCCATATAAATGTTTGCTTGATGCACATAAAATATTGCTGATGTCTGTTAAATAAACTATAAAGAAGTGGGTCCCCAGGACTAATCCCTGAGGAACACCTGAAGTAAAACGGAAAGGATTAAGCTTGAAAATGTTAGCGGAATGATCCAAGTTCAACTGGAGTGGATGGTTCTAAACCAGTCTGTCATGGTAAATGGTGACAAAAACTCAGATTAGAGAAACTGAGGAATTACAAGTAGACCAGAATAAGATGACCTAGGGAGGAAAATAACCCCCCCAAAAAAAAATTAAGGTGCGGATTAATCTGTAGATTTTTATTCAGTCAAATGAGACATAACAGAATTTCTAAAGCCTTTTGGTTTGATCAGGAGCTGTGCAGATTCTCTTGAACAGTGAATCAGTGACCTGGAGTCATTAGTCTGATTTAATGTGATCAATACAGGCCTTGTATTATAGTATTGATTACACTGACCTTCCAACACAACACATGATGGGCAGTCTTAATGTTGTGTTCTTCCGATCATACCTCCCATTCCTCTTCTGTTACACGTTAGAATGAAATGGTCGGGAATTTCACCAAAATCTTTAGAAAAGCATGCATGTCAGACATTTGTTATTAAGCACTAGTGTCTGTAGAGACAGCATGAAGCACCAGAATGCTTCTGAAGTCTATGCATGGTCTCTGCCGTGCTTGGCATTCTTCCAACATGTTATCTCTGGAATTTTTGTGTCAATGATGCCTTTCCCAGCTGCCCGAAGAGCCTCCCTTTGTTTCACTCTGGCTTCATGGACGCTCAGATGTTCTGTGGCTCATCTTCACTTTTTGATATAACGCTCAAATCTACCACTCTTTCTCCTTCAAAGACAGGATCAGACTGATCCTCATAGTGTCAGATCTCCTTCTTTTCATCAGTGGTGTTCAAATCCTATTGTCCGTTCATGATTTCAATATCTGTCTGACCTGCTGTTGATTACCTGAATCAGATATGCTCGCCCAATGAGAAGTTCTCTTGATGAGATTGTTTGGAAAAGAAGCAGGTCAGCACCCATTAAGGCCTGGATTTGGAAATCCCTGATCTAGATCATCAAAAGCTTCCCTCTCCTCGAAAATGAACTTTGGGGCCTTTTAATAAGAAAATCTTCCGATAAGGAATCTCAGTCATATTTATAAATATGAGGGCGGGAATGTGGGAGGGAGGTAGTGTTGGTGCTTGGGATTGGCAACAATGTTGATCCTCCTGTGTGTGAACTGCAGATGTAGAAACGTGCACCACCCTCTGTCCTGTGCGGAGTTCTTCATTCTGGATCTACATCTTCTGTTTAGCTTCTGTCAAGTGGATCTAAACAACCTGCTTTTTTTTTTTTGTCTTTTCTTAATTGAAGGTCATTTTTTTGTTGATAATAATCACAAGGCACAACCTAAAAAGGAAAAAAAAGAAACTTTGTTGTCTGGATTGACAATATACAGTCAATCTTTTCAAGATATATGTAAGAGTTAAATAAACCAAAGAAAAAATCCTTTTATTACCTACCTAGTGTGAAATCTGGAAAACAGAATTTATATCCCTGAAATGATGCATGTATTTCTTTCTTTTTGACCAATTAAGTAAAATTAAATAATTTCTCATTATACCTGATGATCTTTCATGGTACGCTGGTTGAAAAAGACAGGGAACAATCCTTGCCACTGTCAGGCAAGGGTGGGGAACACCTTAATGCAGGGGTGTCCTAATCAAGGCATCAAAGGCTGGTGTTCTACATGTTTTCCAATCAACATGCCTTTGAAGATCCTTATTGGCTAAACACACCTGATCTAGGTAACCAACAGCAGATGAGGCAGAACTTCTTGAAAACCGTAGGAGGCTGACTCTTGAGGCCTGGATTTAGACACCCCTCCCCTCATGGTTTGCCAGTCCATCAAAAAGAATTGAACATGATTTTTTTTTTTTTTTTAAAGACCCAAACACCATAGAAGGATTAAATAGAATGTTATTGCTTCAAAAAATCTATAGTTCTTGGTTTTTAAGGTATTGTTTTAATTCCTTTCATTTTTTTTAATTAATTTTAAAAATACAGTTTTTGATGCTTTTCAACCAGCTTTAAGTAGAAAGTTGGAGTACAACCACAATGTTTTGGCTGTACAAACAACTGCTGTCATAGTGCCACAATAAAAGTGAGGTCAGTAGCTAGTAACCTGAAAACGTCTAAAATATTGGATGAGATTAGATTACCAAGTGTTTATTTCAAGCAATCAAAGCATAAATAATGCATGTGCAGTACAATCAACAGAGGTTTACATCCATACAAAGATGTCAAACAGGATAACTAGGCATCAAATTACAGATTGTTTAAAGGGAGTGGGAGAAATATTAAGAAAGTTCATAATTGTGCAGATGAAGAAATGTCTTTTAACCAAGTAATTGTATCTTTTTGCTGCTACAAAATCTCTATTATTAAAGTTGACTTGAAAGTTTTGGATAGACTATCATGCTTAAAACATAAAAAAAGAGATCCTCTGGTACCTAGTCACCAAACTTTATCTTGATTTTTGTTTTTTTCTCTCTTCTTGTGTCACTCTGCTTCTTGTCTGTCTTTCATCTTGTTCTCGTCCAAGTAGCTCGATCAGATTAGAAACATTCAAGACACGACAGCAAAAAGCTCAGGTTTCTGTCTAACAACATGGGCAAAACATTTCTAAACTTATGTGTAGGATTGCTATGGTTTTCAGTTAATATATCCATTTTTTTTCAACATTAATATTATGTCTGAAAAGGAATCTATAAATTTGTAAAGAAATGAGAACAAATAGTAACTTTCCATGATTTCAAACAAGTCCAGTTTTATTGAAAAACTTTATTTTGAAAGTATTATACATTTTTAATCACATTTATCTAAATCACATGCTGTCCAGATGTGGCCCTTGAGACAATAGATGAAGTTTGAAGCTGAAGGCAGCAATGAAACGTTCTGTTTAGTTATGTGAGGTTTCAAATTGTAGCTTTAAAACTGTAAAAGTGAAACCGCCAGTATGATGTGGTTCACGTTTACGAGTCTCTGCTCGTTACCTTGTTTAGCCTCAAACATTTAAGATTTAAAGTCCTGTTTTTATGTCAAATAATCAACAGGAGGTTTGAATTTTCATTCCTCCCAGATCGTTATCACCCTTCAAGGATTTCAAAGCACCTTTTGTTTCTGCGTGAAAGAAAAATGTGGCAAAGAAACGATATTACATGTATTTTATTAGCAGATTGTCTTTATCCAATTTTTCTTTAATCCAATTTTTCACATCTGTGAAAAACTGCAACGGCAGCACACTTTTTATTTTTGGAGACCTGAACCTTTTTTCATCCCATCACTGACTTTTAATGTAGAAATGCGTTTGTTGGCTTGCTGTGTCCTTTAAGCAAAAATGAAAGAAATTGATCAAATTCTTTAAAAAGTATCTAAAAATGATTTACTCTTTGATAATCTACATGATTCAAAGCACGTTGATTGAGAGTGAAAACAGGGAAAACTGTCTCAAATCCTTTTAAAAGGGTCATAAAACGTCTGGGTCTTAACAGCAAAAAGTCAAAGAACAAGGAGAAGCTCAAACTTTCTGCATGGTCCTGTAATTGTCTGCAGCTGATGTTCTTTATGAGGAGCATAATAAAAGGGAAGCATGGAGCTAAATCAGTTTTGATCTTTAATTGCAAACTCATGTTTGAGTGTAAAGCCCTGAGACACAGTGTGAGGCTGTGCCATTTTGCTTGTGCTGCAATTATACTCTAGTTTTATCTGCATTTTGAACAGATATATTTTTTAGATTCTTTTATTTTCCCATTTAATTATTTGTTTTTACTTCCTGCTGCTACACCAGATGACAAAACTGATTTAAGACGATTTAAACTTTTGAAACTCCATTGAAAAAATAAGATAATTATTTTTTCCATTGGAGAAAAAAGTATTTGATACCTTTTCTGATGAAAATTGTGGGCTTATCAGATGAAAAGTGTTGGATTGACTTTCCAAATGAGACTTTCAGGAAAACTTACTGACTTTTATGAGGAACCAATTTTTTCTTTGTGCGTGAATTCCATTTTTTTTTTTAAATCCCAAAACTCATTTGTGTTAATTACATTTTATTACAAGTGTTATTTTACATGGTGGAAGAGTAGAATGGTACAACTAACATCTCTTTGATCTAGGACATTAATTTAGGAGCTCAATAGTTAATTTGGATTATTGACATTTGTATTTTGGCTTGTTTATTTCTTTTTTTAGCTGATTCAGTTACACTGATTCATTGCTGTTTTTATGTAGGTCCCACAAGGCCACTGGGGTTCAGAGAGATCACTCCAGAGAAAAGATCAGGTTGACGATGATGAGGATGAAGATGATGAGGATGAAGATGATGATGATGAGGAGGAGGATGATGATGATGATGATGAGGATGAGGAGGAGGAAGAGTTGCCTATGGTGAGTGTCTGGCTAAAAGGATTTGAAGATGTCTTTGAAGCCTTCTTTTTTCACTTTTATCTTCTCTCCAGATCACACAGATTTTCAGTTTGGCTGAAAACTCCTTTGGCGGTAATGCAGACATGGACAACCAGCTGATCAAACTGCTGCACTCCCTGCGATCGTCTGTGTTGCCAATACTATGGTACGCTATAATGGTCGAGGGCCCGCAGCTGCAGCTCATCCAGTGCTCGAAGCAGTCCAGCATGTCGGACACCGTCGTGGTGATCGACTCCGGCTTCTGCTACCAGGTCACCGTCCAAAAGCAGCCTCTGCTCCCCACCCACCCGCTGTATGACAGCTTCCCGGCTCGCCTGACCAGCGTGAGTGAAATAGTGAGCCTGCTGTTGGGTCTGGAGAAGTACACTGTGTGCCACGGAATCCCCTCACGAGAAGCATTACCTCACAACGGCCCCGTCATTCTGGAGCGTGCGTCGACCTGTGACTTCCTGGTTAAGAAGAAGGAAGAAGTCTGTGAGAACTGCAGATCTCTTTGTGGATTCTCAACTCAGTGAGACATCACTACAGATTTTTCCTCGTGCCATTTTAATTTTTTCTAATACTGAAAAACACAGTCTTACCTCTGCGCTGTTGATCTGAGGAACCACCAAAGGCATTCCAGGCGCTGTGTGAATACACCCAGCCTTGTTTTGTCCCCGCCTCCCCCCATGACGTTTTATCTCGGGAGTTTCTACAACATTGCTTGATCTTTTTTCCTACCTACGGAATGTCCCTTGTGCTCTGGTGACTCCAAACAAATTTTAGTGACTCTCAGTTTTTGTTTTGTAGCAATCAAATAAAGTTCAAGTCAACCCTCTTGTGTTTTCACCAGCTGCATCACCACCGGATGACGCTTATTTGTTCATTAGAGCCATTAAATTAAATTGTCACGTTTAGATTAACTTTTACATTGTAAAGTAACTTATTTGAGCAATGAATGTTCACGCCCAACTTTCTAAATTATTTAGCTCTTAGTCAAATTTGTACTTAAAATTTAAGGAACTTTATAATAATAAAATCCATAAATTAGAAGCTCCCAAAATTAAATGTTTCACAATAATCATGTTTTATAGTTTTGTTCAAATTCCTAGTAAAATAATACTAGAGTGAGAAATGCAAATCAATAAATTCAAAATGGGGCATCTCTTAGGGTAAAGAATGGAAACTTGTAGTTTCCCTTTTTTTTGTTTCTTTTTTTGGGGGGAACATCCACATGCTTTTATTTCCAGAGATAATCTGGGAGGCATTGATCATTCCTGTGGAAGTTTGGCAGCATGTTTGTTGTGACTGTCAGACTTCCATCAGGGTCAGAATCTTCAAGTGAAGGTGCTGTTTTAGTTATAAGTCATCACATCGATGCTACTGTTTGACTTCAATGTGTCAATATCACCTCCACCCGCCTCCCTTCTGTTTTGGGATGTTGGTGGAGACACTTTTTTTTGTTTTTTGGGGGAGGTTATGTGACATTTTACACAATATGAGTACATACATATTTTCTAATTATAATTTAAGTGTTTGTGTAAGGTTTAAGGGTAAAGTTTTACTGTCATTTTTTTAAAATTAAAGCTTATTTGATGGTTTGGCTCAGTTTTCTATCGACCACTGTTTCACGAATCATAAAATTCTTAAAAACATGATCACTATCTGAATTACTTTTTGTTAAAAAGCTCCTATTTTTATGTAAGTGGGGAGAACTGAATTATGTGACTATGGTTTGGTTAATATAGGTTTTTGGTTCTTTTTAAATCTCCTAAATTGTTTGTTGTAATTATTTTGATTTTTTTGTTTGTTTGTTTCTCCTCGTTAGGAGCTATACAACAGCAAAAAAAAGCTGAATATTGAACTTGAGAAAATTTATCAAATTTGCTCTCTAGGGGAAGTTTTCCTTTTTCCCAGACACCATAAAATAAGTTTTTGAGGGTAGCATTTTTACAGATTTTGAATCTGCACGTCGTCCCACTGTTAATTATAGATGCACTTCAATTTTAAGAGACAGAATGTGCATTTAAACTCCAGGAAATCCTATGAGATTTTAAAAGAATTTTTTTTCAAGAATGGTGCAGAAAATGAGTGTTTAGCTTCTACAAACAAGTAAGAACTGTGTCCCACACTGACCTGTTACTTCTTGTTATAGAAGCTCTTCTATCCTTCACTCGCTAGTACCTGTAATTTTGGCTCCTGTTTGAACTGGTTATCTGTATGAGAGACACCTGTCCACACCATCAAACAGTCATAGTATTTTTTTCACTGGAGTTGGAAACGCAAGAACGAGCAACCGCTTGAATGATACATGTCAATACTTCAGAGTTTAAACACTCAAGTTCATATGTCCCTCAGCAAGTTTTTACTTTATGTCCATTTGCAGGCACAGTATACCAGTTTAATGAGCGCTGAAAGTTAAACCAGTTAACCTTTGACCAAACAGGGACTCGGATTTGGTAGTGATGAATGTGTAGAGTCCTTTACAATTCATGCAAATGTCATCCTTTTGAAAATCAAGCATAAAAAGAAATTGTTTTTTGTGCCTGTCAAGAATTTTGAAACTAAATCTTTTATATGTTGGATCAGAGCTATGAAATTAAGATTGACATCATTTTGACATTTTACACCAAGTGTCTTCCAACTGTAGTATTGGGTAGCGACAGGTCTGTATGAACAATGTTTAGCGTGTAGTTTCAGACTGCAACCTCTCCACCCAGATCAAAGAGCTCTTAAAGGACACCAAGACATAATCATACACTTTAAGACTGAGATGAGGCAATCAACAAGAATGAAGCAGCTTGATGAGAAGAGATCAATTGGTGTAGTAAGTATTGAAAATGTAAGGAATACAAAATCACTGACCCTACACCTGAGGTTCCATGCAAGATCTCAGCTGGTGGGATACAAATCATCTCGAGATGGTGAGGAAATGGCTCAGAAGTACACTGGGATACTGGAAGACAGTTGTGAGTTCTGGAGGATTAGGAGAATGTCATGTGGTGAGATGAGATCAAAATGCTACTCTTTGGTACGTTTGGAACAGGAAGAATCCTAAGTTTCATAACAAGAACACTGTGAAGCACGGGGTAGAAACATCATGATTGGGGCTGTGTTTCTTCAAAGGAAACTGGATGACTGTTCCATATGAAGAAAATGATGGGGGTGGGGGGGGGGTGGGGTGGGGGCATATATGGAGCTATTTTGATCTAAAACTTCCATCAGTAAGAGTACTCAGGATGTTGGATTTTCCAACATGACGTCTCACGGTTCTGGAGTCCTCTTGCCAGTTTCTGATCCTCAATCCAGCTGAGAATCTGCAGATGCAATTGCAAGTCTGCGGTGCTCCGTAAATGTGCCAAAACATCACAGCTCTCGAGAAGATCTGCATGGAAGAATGAACCAAAATAGCGGCAACAGTGAATGCAAAGACCTATAGGAAACGACTGACTTCTGTCATTGACAACCAGGATTACGATGCATAGTAATATGGGGAATTTTTGTCATTAACCAAATACTTATTTTCTACACCATTATACAAGAGTTCTTTATAAATCATACAATGTGATTTCCCCAGATACTTTTTTACATTCTGTTTCTCGATTTCCTCTAAACAGGACAACTTGCTGAATCTGATTTATTTTGCTCCTTTGTACTTCTGCATTTCACTACAAACATAGTGGTGACAGGGCTAAACATGGTTACCAGAAAAATCAGCTCATTTGCACAATAGTAACTATTTTTTCACATCTCCTTTCATCCAGCTGCTGAGGCTGAATGAGAGCAGCATTTGTCATGCTGATGTTCTCATTTAAAAGCTGATTCTCCTGGAAAACCCAGTTTCCTAATCCTTTATCCCAGTTACTGAAAAGCCGGTTTCTTGTTCGCATGACTTTTAAGATGCTAAAGTAAAGGTGACGGTGACCTGGCTGCTTGCCAAGGACACAGACAGAAAAATGAGACAGTGGTAAACCAGTTAGAGCATTTCAGTGCACTTAAACACTCTCTCGCTCCATTAATGGTTTGCTCATTTAAAGAATTAATGAGCGGCTCACTGACTGTAACTGAACCACAAGAACAACCTATTTGACAGTCTAAGTTACAATTCTGCTTCAAAACTTTGGAGTTTTTCCCTTCTTCTTGTGGTTTGAAAGCTCTGTGGCACAAAGGCATTTTAAACTGCCGGTACGTGAACAAACGCAGATATCTATGGGTTCAGTTAGAGAATCGACAAAACCAATAATGCAAAGATCATTTGCTAAAAAGCGCAGAGCAAACAGATTTTTGAGGACAAAAAGGGTTCTACTGCCACAACATTAAAAACCCAGAAGTTTAAAAAAAACATCTTTTGTTATGACATTCTGTGTCAGGAGTTTACATTGAGATTTTACAGGTTTATTTGTTAAAGGAGTGAAGCTCAGAGTTGACAGAAGTCGTATATCATGGCACCACTACGGTACTTCTGGGTAATTTACTGCAATCTTAAATCAACACAGTAGAGACTACAGATTTGGAGTGTAGCTGGAGAAACAGTGTAGTCACATGACCTGTTGCTTTGTATAGGGTGAGTTTAAAATAATACCAAGAAAACCCGTCAGCCATTTTAGTGATATGCAATGGGTTAATAAATCCAGTCACCTTCAGTTCCACTGCATCTGACCTGTTTCAAAGTTCTTGGGAGTTACTTTTTGTTGGTGAACCAAAGCTCCGCCTTCATCCCTTAATATATCTGTTCACAACAGCTTTACATCATACGCCCCTCATACACCTGAGGCTAATCTTTATGTAAACTGTGCAGCTAGGTGTTATCTGAAGCTACGTCACAAAGAAAATAAAAGCAAACTGATCCAGCAAATGAAGTGCGATGAGACAGACTTCTTTCTCTAGACTCTGATGGACTCCAAATTAAACTCATTTCTGCTTGCTTTTTTTCTATATAAAATATCTTCTTATCCTTAATATTAAATATCTGTTCTTAATAATCATAATCTTTCAAGTTTGTCTTGACTCAGTACATGCTGAAGACTTTTTTCTGTTAATCTGAATTCCAGATAATATCCCTTTTATCTGCTTTTCCTCTTTGCTCTATTACATGACTCAGTTGAAATGTCAGAGGTCAAAGGTTAGGAGACAGGAACAATTTAAAGGAAAACAGAATTACGAAATCTGCCCATTTGCAGAACCCAACCCAGCCTTTGCCCCAGTAAACCACGCAATCAGATAAGAATGAGATCACTCTAAGTTGAACCACAAATAAAGATTTAAAAAATTACAAAACATTACACACATGGCAACAAAAGTGGTTGTTGCACCATTTAGAAAGAAGTTGTAATTTCTAAGTAAGATGAAATTAGAAAATTTAGTTTTTTGCACAACAATTAGCTGCACATTAGTTCATGGATTCGACGCTGTGTTTTGTAAAACAGCAGTTCATTAGTTGCTGGGTCTTTTCTCATCCTTCACTTTTTTATGTGTAAACAATCAGGCATCACTTCCGCAATGGTAATTTGGGGGTTTTAAGGGGCTGTAAGCTAACGGGAGAAAATGTAAACAAAGGTATGCTGGGATGTTGAAGTTGGTTCTGCGCCAACAGCCCCGCCCACAACCCAGAGGCACATTTCTGATGAGTTCCTGTTGCTCTGCAGAAAAAAAATATTTAAAAAAAGTAACAGTTTTTTTTTTTTTTTTTTTTTTTTGCTAAGAACTGCAATCATGATTAAAATGACATATACTTGTGAAGGCACCTTCCTTCTAAGGCCCAAAGCTTCACAGTCACAGACTCATTCCCCCATGCATTCACTCACTGATGGCAGCTCCGCTGCCAAACACTGGCGCCAACCTTCCATCAGAGGCAATTTGGTGTTCAGTGACTTACCCAGGGACACTTCGACACGGTTATAATCGCAGAAGACCACTGCAAACACTTTTACAATAAACAAAAACTTGGTTTGAGTGGGAATTTAAGTTACACTAATATATCACACATACAATTTTAAAATGACAATATGTAAGAGATAATACCAGACAGAATTTACATTGTCAGAAATTAACATCCTATGATTTGTGTCAGACGGTTGTTTCAGCAGAGTGCATTATTCTGCATTTTGAAGAAGGGAATTATGCTTGCTCATTAAGCATGATCACAGAAAAATTAATATTAATTCAATTTTTAATACTTTATTCTTGTTTTTTTTTTTGGTTTTAAATCACTTTATCACAAAAAGCGGGAAATTTGTGGTGCAGCACATTGTCATGGTAACATGACAACACGCCACTGAGCCAAAAAAAAAAAAATCTCCACTGATGACAAAGGAAACTGATTTATATGCTAATTTACATGACAGGTTATATAAAACATCATTTCAGAGAGAAAGCTCACTTATTATTGCTTGTTTTTTTTCCAAAACTTTGTTTCAAAAGAGTCTGCGCAGGTGTGCTTTAGCGCAGTGGATTATCACTTTTTAATCCACACCCAGCAACAAGAATCAAGTATTCAACTGGTAGAAATGAAACTAATGCATGACTAAAGTTAGATGTAAGGGCTAATGCCCTTCGACCTGTGCACTGTATGAGAAATTAACACACAACGCAGAGGCCTGAATCGGATACTTCTGCAAAGTGTGTTAATTTCTCATCACTCACACTTTGAAGGCTATTATCCCACTTATACCAGGTCAGTTACAAAAGAAATAAATATCCAATCAATATTCAGCACGTTATTCTTGTTATTTCCTCAGTTTACATTACCTTTTCATAAAAAGCAGACTATTTGATATGTGATGCGGCTCTTTGTCATGGTAACATGGCAACATGCCACAGACCCGACACAGAACTCAACTGCAGCGGCAAAATTTTGCACATTTGAAAGGAAGACCAGGACAAATGTAGATTTTTTTTAAGTTAAGCCCCTATTGAGCAGCTAGAACACAAACACAGCACACAATCACAACCAGTCTCAGAGTTTTATTTCACTGTAGACTCTGCTCTTCTGACCTGCTCAAAAAACAGAAAAAGCACTAGTGGTGAGACAGAACAATACACCATTCAGTAAGCTAAGTGGTCTGACTTAAAGAGTAGGAGAATAACTTATTAAAACAAAACAAAAAATAAACATACTAAAATAAGCCTAACATTATAGGGTTGGGAGTTGACTAATTTGTCAATATGAACTCTTTTTCCTTACAAAACAAAAGTGATATAAATGAGGATCTTCATGACAGGCTAAATAAAGCATCAGTTTATAGAGAAAGTTCCCCTCTTACTGCTTGTTTTTGTCCAGTTTGATTTAAAGAAGCCTGCACTGTGATACAGAATATTAAAGTGGTGTAACCGGAACTGGTGGTTTATCACTATTTAATCCACACCCAGCAACCAATCAGAATCAAGTATTCACCTGGAAATAGTATAAATGCTGAGAAAATACACCATAGTGATATATTCAATTTAATGAACAATTAATTTATTTATGCTTTTTTTTTTTTTAATTTATTCTGAACACAGAAGCCAACATTGCGAATCAACAATAGTGATTTTTCTTCCTTTTTCTGTCACTCTTCTAATTCCATACAGTGTTTTTTTTTTTTTCTTTCACTACAATCTCTCACGGACATGCTGGTTTCAAACTCACAGTCTGATCTAAAATTACCTGTTTTTTTCTTAGTCTGTTTGCTCTTCTTGTATGTCACTTGTACGCGTATTTCCGCGCAACCACTGGATGATGTTGGTTTGGAGCGGATTACGCGGCGCACATGCAAGTCACATCTGGGAGGGGCGTCGCTGCCGTGACAGTGTTGAGTCAGCTGGCGGTGTAAGATAGCGGCTCCTCGCTCGGTGAAGAAGGGGAGCCTTTCTTCTGCTCAGATGCGCAGCGCTCCGACGCAGCGGAGGTCGTGAGGCTGCGCGTCAATTACAGTCTGGACGCGGAGCCGCTATTAGTCGTTTCCATCTGAGAAACCAAACCTCTATTTTCAAAGGGATTTGCTGTCGTCGGCTCGCGCAGAGAATGGTGTTTCCCAGCCTCGTCTTGTCGTAGAGGACCACGGAGACATCGGAAGGCATCGGTCATGCTCGCCGGTAAGACCCTCAAAGATGTCCTTTGATCCAAACCGGATGGATAAACGTTCATCCAGGAGCGCAGCGCCTCCCGCCGCCCGTCAACAGGCGTGTTTGTGACACCGACGGAAGACACTTTGGCGTGGTTCCCGGTCATGCATTTTGCTCACGTAATAATAGACGTTTGTGACACACCTGCGGGTGCATCCGTTCATTAGCCCAACGTGGCTCGTCATGCAGCACCGCCGCGAGCCCCCAGAGGGGCTTGAACATGCTGGATGCGTGCCTGGAACAAGGCCGGGGTGCCTGTGTCGCATGCGTAACAGAGGAGCGTATTGTTTGCGTGGCACCTTAATTAAAAAAAGAAAAAAAGGCTGACCAGATTTCAGATGCGTTTGGATTCAAACGGTGGCCCTCCGTGGAGCAGGACACACGTGTGTCATGCAGCCTCTCTCTCCGGGAGCACAACTTCTCCCTGTTGCTGCATTGTTATGGAGCGCCACTGCGCCGTGTCCCGTTGGCTCCCCTGCTCCCACCCTGAAAGAGGCTGCGTGCTCCTATGCAGCCAAGGAAATCCCAATTATTACCAGATTCCGGAACATGGGGGTCGTCAGGGGGCTGACGGGGCTAATCCACGAATGCTGGTGCCTTCAGGGGGACTCACTGCACCCCCACATTTTAGTGTGTCTGGGGAAACACCTTTCAGATTTTCCTTCAGACTCCAGCCTGTCTGGAGGGATTATTAGATTGGTGACTTGCTGCTCTGATCTAAACAAAACTTTCCGTTTTTTTTTAATTCTAGTAAGAAAATCAATTTCTCACCTTATTGTGACACAACTTATTTGAAGAACAATACTTGCTTACAAACATGCACTTATAGAGGGTGTATTCAGATAGGACACATTTGGTCAGTTTCCTCAGATAACACAAATTTTCCGTCTGTATGCATCCAAGCAGACCCTAGTTTGGAACCAGAAACCGCTCTCAGACCCATCTTTCCATGTGGTCTGGGTTGGTTTTCAGTTGGTCTTTACTCCGGTCCTCTTTCAATTGTTCTCAGTCTGAATAGGCTCCATGCTCGGAGTGGAACAAGTGGACCACAATGGCCACCATATTGAGCCATTACAGAATGTGAACAGAGAACCATGGACAAACGTAAAACGATGAGACAACACAACTTATTCACATGCGGTTGGAATAATGCAAGGTCATTAAAACAACTTGGGTCATGACCAAAAGAACAAGATTCCGACTGCAAGCAGCTGAAAGGTGTTTCTTCCGGAGGGCGGCTGGGCGCTCCCTTAGAGAAAGGGTGAGAAGTTCGATCACCCGGAGAGAGCTCGGAGTAGAGCCACTTCTCCTCCACAGTGAGAGGAGCCAGTTGAGGTGGCTCGGGGATCTGGTCCGGACGCCTCGCTGGAGAGGTGTTCCGGGCGGAGGCTCCGGGGAAGACCCAGGACACGCTGGAGAGACCACTTCTCGCCTTCACGCCTCGAGGATCCCCTCCGAGGAGCTGGAGGAAGTGGCCAGGGAGAGGAAAGTCTTGGCATCTTTTTGTAGACTGCTGCCTCCATGACTCGGTCCCGGAGGAAGATGGATGACATCAGAACAACTTATAACATGATACACATTGCTTCTCGATAATGTAAATGTTTTAAACACTTCTTAGCCATTGCCTCCTCAGTAACCGTCTTGCAGCATGCCTCGGTCAAGTGTTGTAACTCATGTTGACGTTCAAAATTGTTCAGCGAAATATAAAGTTTGAATACGTGAACTATCCCATCAAGGATTTCCATCAATCTTTTTCTTTTCGCTTTGGCCCGCCCCCATAATTCCAGCCCAATGACTGAAGAGATCTTTAGTCACATGTCTTTATTTACAAACTCATGGCTCAGGATTTCGATACAGATGAAATAAGGCAAACCAACGGACTTTTCCAGTCTGAACACACTAAGAGAAATGTCACCCTCACCAACCCCGAGCCCCGTTCTGCAGCACTTGTCGGTACATTTGCACTGATTTAAAATGAAAATAAGCTCTGGGAATCGAGTCCCAGACCTTATCAAAGACACAAGGAGCCAGAAGTCACCCAGTTCTCCTCAGATCACAGAAGAGTCAGATCCGACTGTGTAGTTCATGTAGGCTGCTCCTCTTCTGCCCATGTGTAACAAAAGCCTTGGATTCTTTTAAAAAGTAACAAGAAAATGATGAACCCTTTCAACAGAAATCCTTCCAGGTGTTAAATGGCAAAGGGAAAGCATAATAATGATCCCTTCGGACAGCACATTCCTTTCTTTATTACTTCCCCCTGCCTGAGCTTTGAGGATTCCAGGTGGATAGTGATCACCAGGTTTGCTTTGTTCCGCCCATGGTAGTTGTGTCAGATGTGTAAAGGTGAGTCTCAAGGCCAAGAGGGAGAAATGGAGCCACGCGATTGGTCCGCCTGAGCTAAGCCACCCTGCAGTGTGCAGATAAGCACATTATAAAACCAGAGTTTCATGGATACCAAGTGCTCAAGAGAAGATTAAATTAACAGGAGGGGGTGGTATCTCCTGACCCCTCTCAAAGGACTCTGCACAGTTATTGGGTTGTGGTTGACTCATCTGAATCTGCTCTATCGCCGACCCTGAACATGAAGAATGAGGTCAGGAGAACCAGCATGGGGATTGTTTCTGTTTTACGCTGGGAGCCACATGGCAGTGTTCGTCCAGGATGTGTCACGGCCAGCTTGAGCTTTGCTTTACCTCCCGTGGAGCTGATGAGCTGGCCACCGGCGGGACAGGAACCCTGCAGCTGTAACTCTCGGCTGGCTACCATGTGTTGCCGTGTGTAGACCGTCAACAGCAGCAGCTGTGTCAACACCAACAGTCAACATGTGGGTGTCAACCTCACCTGTTCAGTCAAGTGGAGGTGAGACTTTAGCTGCTTCTTTATGGACAAACAGGAGACGTCAGAGTGCAGCAGCAACAGCTAAATGCTGTTCACAGCAATGTCCTCTTTATTGGACTCTCGAGTCTCATAAAAGCAGATGAACATGACTCTTAAGATCTCAGAGGAACTGTTTGTATAAAGCGATAAGCATTCAGAGAATAGAAATGAGGGGTTTGACCTGAGAGAATTATCTCCTTTGTAAATGTTTTGTTCTGACAGCTTAAGGTTGAAGAAGAGGAGGGTGCAGCTCCTCGTGAGGATGCAGGAGGGAATCTTCCATATAGGCCTGAGCCATTTGGACCTGAATATTAAGCTCCTCCTGATTTGCATTTGCGTGGAGCGCGCTGCACAGCAGCGGCTCCCTCTCAATGCACAGCTCATGTTTAATCAACACAGCCTCCTCAGTGTTGTCTGCCTCCATCCTGAGCGGCACACACGCAGAGTTCGGGGCTTCCGGACCGTCCTGATCCTTAAACCCTCTCTTGCTGATGAAATCTTATCGTTTCATTGATGCTGCTCCCGATTTATCCGCTTCTCTCATCTTCTTCCATCCTTCTTGGAAGCTCTTTTCTGGAATCTGATACTTCTGGTGGGCACACATGTGCACTCCAGATGCTCCGCATGTCAGCGCCTGAATGCAACCTCTGATCCTGTCTGGTTTGTTGTTTGTTAGACACGGTTGAGATTAGGGGATGACCTGAAGTTGGTCTGTGACTTCCCTGAACTGTGTCTTTATTATTTTTAGTTTGAACTGGAACAGTACGCAGTGATGTTCTGAAAAGCTACAACACTTGAGATTAGATACATTTGTACAATTTAGTCAAGTAATCTCTCACAAAATTGTATTTTCATGTCATTTTCACAACATACCACATAAGTTCTATTCTCCACTTCATTTGCATATAACCTTTATTCTGTTTGAAACACATTTCATTGGGGAGTTCTTTTATTCTGGGGGAGCACGGTGACTTCAGTGGATGGCAGGACATGTTTTAACCAATGCCCAGGCATTAATTAAATTGGTTCAAAATGCAATTTAAAGACCCACTCCGAGGAGAATTGTGGTCTTGGTGTCTTGAAGATGTTTTTGTGGGTTTTTTCCATAATGGAGGACACACATGAGAAAATTAGGATTGCAGCGTCAGTATTTCTTTTATGTTTGGGGATTTTCCTCTTCCTTTCAATATGTTTTTCGGCTGGTGAAAACTCAATCACACTTGCAGCAATTTCACAGATTTTGATATCAAAACAATCCGAACATTACTGCTTGTACCTGTAGGTATTCATAAACCTTATAGTTTTTGAAATATTGAGTATAATATGCCTCTTAGGAAATGAATGCAAAATTGCTCAAATTCTTCAAAGATTTTGTGCACTTTGAAACTTGATCTTCCACATGTACTTTCAGCCAGAGACATCATTCAAACTTTAAAATGTTCAACAACTTCTGGTTTTTAGGGTAATTTTGAATTTAACTTTTAATTCAGCAACATGTTAGCTGTTTTTGGCTAATTTAGACATGTTTCCAGTTTTTAGGCTAATTTGGAGGTAAGCTAATATTAATATATAATATAAGCGTATATTAATATTAATATCATTATGCTAGCTGTTTTGGCAAAATTTGAATTTATGTTCTTTAGGTGAATTTTGAGTTTACCAAATAATTTATCATTTTGGTAGCTGTTTTGGCAATATTAGACATCTTTCCAGTTTTTTGGCTAATTTATCTAATATTTTGACAAGCTATCAGCTTGAATTTCAGCATTTTCAGCTGTTAACTCTTGTATCTTCAGGAGGCACATTCATCTTACAGCATTTACACTTGCCTTATCCCACGTTATATCTCGTTCAAATTTTCGTGAATCAGGAGCAGAAGAAAAAGCTGCTGTTTTATAGAGCTTGTATGTGTGGCGTATTATTTACAATGCAAGCCACAATCTTCCAGTTCCGCTCGATTCTGATGCATCCACTTGCAAACAAATAGATTCACGTACGTCTTTGTTTTCCTCAACTGTGGGGATGTTGGGAAATGGGCCCACAACTCAAAGCCAAATTTCTAATGAAATCCTGCATCTCTGCAGAAACTACCATTACAAGATAAATTATGTGAAGCCTTTGAGAGTGCCTCAATTTTTGTATGTAAATAGGTGCATGATATATTATTTAAATCTCAATCTAAGTCCCAACAATGGAGGAAAACATTGCCTGCATAAAACACACCAATTTATATTTTCATGTTTTTATTTATCACAATTGTATGTCCAGTTTATGCTTATAACCAAATAACTCCAAAGGGTTCATATATTTCCCCCTGCAGCTTTATGTCCTTTAGAAAACAACCCATTTTGTTTGATTTTGGCTTAAAACGTCATAATTAAAAGATAACTGTGAATACTTTTACAATAGATCAAAAGATGATTGAAGTGGGACTTCAAAAAAAAAGGTTGCATATCTGTATTTATTTCTTGTGGCTGCAGAAATTCCATAAATCTGTCTTTTAAATGTTTTTGGAGCAAAAATCTTTAAAAAAATAAAGATGCAAACCTAATTTGTCTAAGATTCCTCAGCAGTTTCATCACTTATCCTAATCTGTTTACAACATGACTGTTGATGGAACAACAAGCTGACAAACACTCTAGTTCAACTTTGGTTCAGTGGCGGTGACATGGATTGATTTATCAATCACAAATCAAAGTGAAATTTCTTTGGAGGTGGTCACTTCTGCTGTGACCCTATTCTAGAAACGACCCTCACCTCTGCACCACCCTCACAAATCAATGACTGATATTTCACAACACAGCTGGTGGTGTTGTACACTAATAAAAAAGCTGTAACAATGGTTATGGGGCACCAGATGGGAAAATATTAAATCAACCCAACTGTCTTGTGAATAAATCATCCATAATGAACCAGAAGGTGGAATGAATCCATTTTAGCAAACAAATAGTTAATACAGGGTTTGTCCAAAATTACAAAACTGATTTACTTTCTTGAATGAATGCAAACATCAAAACAAAAATGTAACAAAAGACAATCTGTTCATCAAACAACTATAAGCATGCCCTACAAGACTGCATGTGGCATCTTCTGCAAATTCAATTTAGTAAAAAAGCTGCAAAAGTGCATTGTGGAGCCTTATCGCCCATGTTTACTTTGCAATTTAGTTTTTATTTGCAAGTATACCTCAAATTCATTTGAGGCATCGTAAGATGGAACGTTTCTGACTAAAACTTTGTGTAAGTTTTTGCTTTTTTATGCAAACTTGTTCCACAAATATCTTTTTTTGAACAATGATAGCAGCTGTTTTTAAGAGTAAAATTGCAGCCTAATAGCTGAGCTTATTCAGAAAGAACCAGTTTAGTCACAGCAGCTGTTCTGTAGTGGTTTTTTATTTTGTCTACAGCTTTTTAAGTCTGGCAAGGAGTACAAAAAGCTTCAAGAGTTGTAAATTTAACACAAAAAACCCACCAAACTTCAGTGACAGAGCATTGTTTACTTGTTTAAGCAAGGCGACATTGGAATTACTGCGGTGAAAATGAACATTGTGTTGCTCTTAAATGAGTCTTCCTGTCGCCAGTGAGTGAAAACACCAAACCCTCAAGCAAACGTTTACTGCTGCGGAACAGAGCCATTCTTAAGAGGCATGGCAACCTTTTGGCTGCAGCTGCTCAGTGACGACTCCGACCAAATGTCTCTGTCCATCCGTTCAGAGGTTTTGCCAGAATGGAAACAGGCACCACACCGCTCTGTTTGTTCCTTAGTGAAACCCCCTTTTGGATCATTAGATTATCTCAAAATCTGATCTTGGTAGACTGTTTGGCGTAACTGAATTTGTGTGATGAGCTTTTGTCTGCACAGCGGTTGTGAGTCTGCCACGTGTTCTTACATTTCTGTGAATGAGGAGGTCAAGCACGCTGGGCCTTTTCACACAGCAAACAGCAGTCACTGATTCAGCTCCAGCACCAGAGCCAACCCAGTTGAAGCATTTCAAATATGCCTCTGCAGACTGTGCGCCTGGTTCTCACTGGCGACTGTTGCGAGCCGCGCTTGCACACAGCTGCTTCGGTTTGACTTGATGGATAAATGTTTCCTTCTGAAAGATGTGATCCTGGCAGAAGCATCTCCTGGATTTGTGGGCCGAAAGTCACTTGATGATTAATCCATGTGGCAACGAGACAGGAGGATTCTTGTTTATGGCAGCAATTTGTGAACACCGATGAGTGGAGCTTTTGCCAGAAACACCAAGGCTATTTTTGGGTCTCTATTGAGGGATTGAGAAACTGCTGTTTATTTAACCTCCTCTTTGTGTTTGGGACTACTCTTTATATTGCAATCAGAGGAATTTTCAAAACTTGTTTTCTTATTGAATTGTTTCAGTAAAGTTGCATCCTTCATTGCTTCTCTGAACATGGAGGGTGTTAACAGCCTCATCCCACCATCCTGCCCCTGGCTCTCTTCCTCTACCTCTTTTTTTTTTTCTATGTGGTTGCAGTTGAGCTTTGAAACATAGACTACACACACAGATTAAGTTTCCCCATCTCTGTATCTGTGCATACATTATTAATACTACCTATGCAGCCTCATTTCCCTTCTCTTTGCAAATTAATTGGTTGCTAATTGGATTCAAAAGCTAATTTTAGGGTGAGACTTTCAGAACGCCTTATGTGCAATTAGTTATTTTATTTTTGTTCAGCTAATTTTCCCCAGTGTTCTATAACACAGATTAAAGGCTTTTTTAATGGGATTCTATTCCTGGTGCAACAAGCAACCTTTCATGTATAATCTGACAGACTGAATGTCAGGTTTAAGAAGAGTTTGTTCTGATATTTTATTTAAGGATTCCTCTTTAGAGGAAGGAGGTCCAGTGGCTCCCTCTGATGGTGCATTAGAACCAAGGAGTCAACTTAGCTTATCTACTAACACTGTCAAGAAATGCAACTGTCTCCATTTGTAAAACAACACATGAATAGAGTTTTTTCTCCATTTTTTCCCCATGCATATTTGTGGAGGATTAGACATCATTTAATAACAATAACAAAAATGTGAAGTAGACACATGAATTAATATTTATCAATAAATATTTTAGAAGGAAACATGAAGATCACTGTAGTTTTAAATGTTGATAATTCAAATTTTAATGACTATCCATTTAATTAAATTTATATTTTGCTTTGTTGAAATAGTCTATATTTCTTTCTCTTTTTATATGTTTCCACATACACAGCCTATTATTATGGCGGGCGGTGTCATTCTGACTTTTTTGTGGTATGCAGATCTATGGCATCAATTTGGTTGAAAGCAAATGTCGTCTAAAAAAAAAGTGCTCACTGTTAGCATGTCGATTCTGTTGGATTTCCAGAGCTCCTGGGAGATGTCTAAGAAAAGTGTGTTATACAGCTTTGGTAAATTTCTAACTATAAAGATCACCGTATTATCGCAAGTTCAGGCAACTGGTACAAGATGATTCCAATTTAAGCTTGAGAAAGCATGTTTTGTGTAAGAATGATTGAAAATATTTAGAAGTATTTCCACAGATACAGTGAATATTTATCCAAAAAATTAAGTCAAGAAGTTTATTGTCACATACGCAGCACGACAGAGCAGTAAAATTCTTACTTTTGAGTTCACAAAGCTAACTAAGAAAAAGTTGAAAAACGAAACAAAGAAGATAAAAAACAAACAAAAACACTGATTTAAAAGAGAAAAAAATACCACTAAACACCAAACACTGACATGTTAGTATAGAGAGACTATGTACTGTACAGGTAGAATACAGTATAGAATAAGCAGAAACATGTTAGATTTATATATATTTTTTCACCTTTCATAATTTACATTCTGAATTGCTCTTTGTCAATTCAATTCGGAGATGGATTTCAAACCAGATGCTGTCTCAAAGTACACACAGAAAGCAAAATAAGCATCATCAACCCCCTAAAACCGTTTGTATCATATTTGACACGCTGTTTCTGAAGCCTCTTTCTCATTAATGTGATCTGTTGATTGTCATTCTACCACTGTATGCAGTAAATGATTAAAATTATTATAATCATTATATATAAACAGTATATATGGAACTTATTAGTGGACACACATTTATTTTAGTATTAGGCTATGCATCTCATGAATGCAGGTGAGGCACTGCCTCACCTGCCACCCCCAACCCCATATTCCTGGTTAAAACATGTTTTAATAGGGAACTGAAAGCTGCCAAACTGATCCCAAACCCGCCCAAATCATGTCAACCTGCCTAAAGCAATTTTATTACGTAAAGACTGAATCAAAAACCACCAAACCTGGCAGAAAAACGTCCAATCTGGCAACACTAAATTCTCTGCTCACTAAGGGGGGATCACTTTTACACGATCAGTCTTATGCCATTTTAATGATTTAGGTGTTTTTATGACAAAATTAAGAACTAAAAGCTTATGTTAGACAGTTTTATTAAGTGCTCATCTTGGGACCCTAGGCATTTGCCTACTTGTGCCTAATAGTAAGTCTGCCCCTGATGGTATCTCATTCAGTCCAGATAATTCAGAAGGCAAGATTCTCTTAAATGTTTACAGTAACCTTGATAAGTCACCTACGGTATTAGTTTAATCTCTATATTTATCAAGTATGGAGGATTGTGGATATGAAAAATCCTTTTGTAATAGAAGTTTAGGAAGAAACCTCAAAACCAAACTTATCTTGTTGCCAGTTTAATTTAATCATATGTGGCACTGAAGTCTTCTTATCCCATCCATGTGTTTGGGGACTCCTGGTGGGGAGTTGCAGAATGTCAGGATGCTAAAACATTGTCATTTCTGACACCTGTTTTTCTCAAGGTGTCAGCTGCACAGGTGATAGCTGTCTAAACAGAAATGCGACCAAAAAAAGCGGGTTCTGTATCAAGAAACACTGCAGTCATGATGATGCACGGACTTTTGCCTTTTCATCTCGAATTGAGTTTTTTTGAAGTAAATCTCAAAGCTTGTGACGACGACTTCTGTGTGTCTTCTTCTCTAGATGTTCAAGGCTGCCAGGATGGCAAGCTGTCAGCTGACAGGATTGCAGCTCTGCAGGAGAGAAAACGGGCCCTGGAGGCTCTCCTCAGCTCCAGAGTTGGAGAGCTCAAACAAGTCTGTTTGCAGGAAGCAGTGAGTAGCTTTCACTTCACATCCGAGAAATATGTAGGTCAGTGTGCATGCAAATCTCTTTTCCCAGTTGTTCCAGTTGTATAAAAGACAGATAAGGGTAATGATTCGAATGTATTGCAGTTTAATCCCGGTGTTTTGCTTTAACTATATATTCCTGCTCTCTGTGTGTGAGAATGGCAGAGAAAAGATGCAGATTTGAACCTTTTGAAAGCTCTTTGACACACCGAGTGTAGCAAAAAAGCTTCCTGACAGCCTGTCAGTGCATGCTAATTAAGTCGCAACTGCCTGATGCTCGTCTTTAACAGCAGTTAAGCACGTATCTGCGTTTCTGCTGAATGCAGAGTGATTCACTCCATGCCTAATTTTGGATCCAGCAAAGGTCTAACTTTTCTACTGAGTTATTACCCTGAATTATTCCACATTAGCACCCATCTTCATTTCTTAGATTTTATCCCAAAAGATGAAATTAGTCGGGAACATTATAGCCGTCCAGTGTAATTGCCAGTGACTGATGATGAATGTCCCAATACAGGAGCTGACTGGGAAGCTGCCACATGCTTTCCCTCTGGAGGCGGGAGAAACACCCCCAGTGGTGCAGCGCCGAGCTGGACTTGTGCCCAGCACCAAGGTGGAGGTAGGTCAAAACCTTTCAAAATCAGCTGTGTTTACACAGCAGCTGCGCAGTTATGGTCTATATGTCTCGGCTGCAGGACGACTGTGCCCAGAGAAGGCAGATGAAGGCCATTTTCAGCGGCGCCTTGTACAGCAGACACACAGAGTCGGACAGGAATGGCCCCAACAGCAAAAGGACAGTGCATCGGGGGTGTCACACAGGTACGCTCTGACCGTAGAGTGGTTTATGGTTGTTTTCAAATGATTAATCACAATGATGTCACTGTGTTTGCTTCAGAGGACACGGTGGTGTCGGAGAGTACAAGCTCCATGTCAGACTCAACATCCCATGACAACGGTGAGTCAACCTAAAAAAAACGTTACTTTTGTTGGAGTATGAAGTCATGTGCAAGGGTGAATGTCCCATCTTTAAGTTAAAGTCACATTGGTTGTCACACACCTGGGTGAGTGATATTTTGGGCTCTGCATTTGACCCTTCACCTGGGACAACGGTACAGACACTGGAGCTGGCTCAGGAACCATTTGGTGGTTTATGCTATGGTCACAAATACAACTGCCACCATGCAAAATCGCTGGTCATATGAATGTAGATGGCGTCCGTCAGACATCAGGGGTGACACCATTACGAAATTGGGCGACAGCTGGGAGGTCATAGGCTGGAGCACCAGCAGCAGCTCTGATTGGACGATGTGTAAATGTGTCTTGATGGCTGCCGTCACCAGCTGCCCTGTATCCCGGGGGTGTAAAAAGGCAGACTATTCTACACCACTGGTCATTCGCAACTCAGTTTTTCAGCACACATAATTCTCTCAATTTACAAATCTAAATTTTTTTTGGACTACCGGTACATGTCTATCGGGAAAGAACAATGTTCTGTCGTCTTCGTGCTCTTCTCAGCATCAACTGCAATTCATCAATGTGCAACATCAATGCCATCTTCCCATTTGGACCCATGGTGGCCGGGATTGCCAGATCGACATCTGGTCATTGCCGGACCCCTGGTCCATGTCAATAATGTGTAACAATGATTGGAGGTTGGTAGTCTGAAATCGACCGATCATCAGACAATTTTGGAGATTTTGGAGACCCTCCAGTCAATGTTTCAGGATTTGAACTCATGACATTTCAGTTTTGGGGCAGACACTCTTCCACAAGGCCACTGAGTTTTTATCAGTTTTTTGTACACAACTAATAAAGACATAAACAAAAAAACAAAATAAAACTATGTTGGAATCAGAAGGAATTCTATTTTAACGTAAGTTGCAGCTAACATGCAGGTAAAAACCAACCTACAGGGACCAAGAGGTGAACTGGAAATATGCTAGCTGCTAATTAAAATAACAAATACCAACTATAACACAAATGGGTTCCAAAAGAAAACTATTTGTTCTTCTGAAAGAAATGATTCTCCTCAAATGTTCTTCTCCTGGCTCATCTTTTGTTCAGGGTCTTTAGATCAGGAGGTTTTAAAGTTATTGAAGAAATGTTTTTACTTCATAAACTAGTGGTTAAAAGTTTTAAAACAAAACATTGTCTCCAGGTTTATATTGAAAATAGTTTAGTGTGATGTCTTGTTACTACATGTCTTGAAAGATTAATACAAATAATAAAATAAAGTTACAAGAAATACATCCTAGAATTAGTTCATAAGTGAGCTCCTAACATTTGAGTCATAAGTAACCACCTTCTACAGATTTAACAGCTGAACACATTCACAGCAGAAGTGGAGTGTTCTTTAGAAAGTTAAAGTCTTCTTTAGAAGTTCACATAAATGTGTTTGGAATTTCTTTGCTTGCAGTTTTTTGTCCACTTTTTTTTAAACCAGTTTAATGGGGTTCAAGTCTGGTGTCTGTCATTCTGGCAGAGCTGATGTTTTGGGTCTTTAATATTTTTAAGATAAAACTATGACTCCACTAAGCACTGACCAGAAGCAACTGCTGCAGAATGCTTCGATAGCCGTGTTTGTTCAGAATGCGTCTCGTTCCATTTCTCTGGATCCAGCAAAACAGCCCCATACCATCACACTTCCTCCTCTATGTCTGATTGATTTCATCCACTTTTTTGACGGCATGCTAACATTCTTTGTGATAATCTGAAGATTTCACATTTTGATTAACTGGTCCATGACACCCTCTTCTTCTTCAACAGTCTCCTGTTTCCTGGCGCAGACACACCTCTGTGTCATTCTGACATCCTAACGATGAGTTTCTTGCTGAAACTTGTCCTGTCAACCCCACTCCTCTTCACTGACCTGCTTTTAAAGATCACAATTACGCCTTTCTTGAAGCTGTTACCCTGTGAGGCACCCGCGATGAATCTGTTCACTCTCAGAAACTTGCCCTCTAATTCAGTTGAGACTCTGAATCTGCCCGACTTCTTCCTGTCAGAGATTCCCTCCCAGTTCCTGAGTGCCTTTTGAGGGTGTAGGAAACTGTACTCATCATCTATCAGTTGATCTTAAACCCTTCTGTGTGTCTTAATAGTCTTGAGAAGATGTGAAGCTCTCTGACAGCTTAGCAGAAACTGGGTCATGCGAAAGAGCAATGATTGTTTGACTAAAAAAGAATAGAATCACATCTTGATAATGATCTGGTCAAAGTCTGAACCTCAGCCTGATTGAAATGGTGCAATGGGCCCTTAAATGGATAAATGCTTAATAGAAGAAAGTCATGTAGAAAACTTCAACTTCAGTGGAGCCCCTGGGTTCACGTTTAGCTGGAAAGTAAAATGTACTTACTAGAACACAGGATAATTTACACGTCATTCTAGCTACAGTCACAATCAGCCTAATTAAAGTTACTTCTGTCATTACAAATGGGCATTATCCATTTAAATGTCACAGGTTTCAGTGAACAGGCTCAAGTAAAGGTCATGTTTGTGTTTCTCCTCTCTAAAGAATCATCGCCCAGCGTGGCTGCTGACCAGCGCTCCCTGTCTCAACCGCGGCTCACTGCGGGCAGCCCCGACCAGCGAATCAGCAGGAAGCTGTCTCCAGTTGAAATCTACTACGAGATGAGGACTCGCCGCAACTCTGTGACGAGCTCTGTCAGGTACTCCGGTCATGGCGACTGCAACACACTTGGATTGATCAGGTTTTACTGAAAATGTCCTGTGTTGCTTTCTACAGCCCGACTCACTCGTTACCTAGAAGTGCTTCAAACGTCGAAGGCAGAAGCGTTCCAGCCACGCCTCTGTTGGCACGAACGGCTCCCGTCAGTGTTCACGTCAGGTAATCTGTGATGCAGAACAGCTGGGCCTCCCTGGGATTTATTTAGCATGTGGTTTTAAATATATTGCCACTCACATTTTGACTAGAAGCATATCTGTTGTAGTTCATTAGAGCTCTTTATGTCAGGTCATAATTAAGTGTACTAATTTAGCATTGCCTGTTAAAACACAAAATCCTCTCATGTATTGTTTTGTAAACTGTCTGTTTATATTTGTACACAATAACATAACTGCAGTGAAACAATCAGAGATTAAGGATTTATTTCTCAGATTTAATCCTCATTCCATCCTATGCAGGCTCTTTTTCTCTGAGCTCTTCTGGTTTTGTTCAGCCTCATTCTCATTGTTGGATCATGAACCTTAACTAAGTTAGACCTTTTGTTATTTATGCGTTCCTTTGGCTCTGTTATGACTTTTACTTTAGTGAGTAATACCTGTTACTGTGATTCTATGGAGTTCCAAAGTGTTAGAAAAGGTTTCATGACTTTTAAAAATTTTGTTTTTCCTTTGATGCAAATTAGTGACTTTTTCTCTCATGTATTCTTGAATTTCTTCAAATGTCAGCTTCACGTGATTCTTATTTTATATATTTTAACTTACTTTGTTAAAAAGCTTTCAGCTTAAATGACTTCGTACTTCCTGACAACGATCAGGTCTGAATTTGGTAAATATAAATTGATATTTCCTGATGGATCATGGATCACAGCTCAGTCAGGATTAACCAGAGGACAACCAAAAGCTCAGGCAGGTCTTCTAACCTTGATTTTAAAAGCAGGCAAATTTAGATTTTTTTTTCTCAAATGCTCACTTATTTAATATTAAACATACCGGTATTTGGTTATTAGGAAATTATAACAAACGTCAAATAAAAAGAAAAACAGAAAAATTGAAGTTTCTTTTTTTTTTTTTTACAGAAATCTTTATGTTTTTAAAGGCCCACTCTGATGAAAATTGTGTTTTTAGTGTTTTTAACATGTTGTAGCCTTTTTTTCCATGATGGAACACACGTATATAAAGTTGAGCTTAATATTGCATTTTTTAGTCTTCCTTTATTAAAATTGTGATGGATCAGGAGTGAATACGATGGAAAGAGCTTGTAGGTGAGACAAATCCTACAACGGCAAGCTAAGAGTTTCTGCTACGCTCCATTCTGATCCATCTGCTTGCAGACGACTACATCTGTGTACATAATGTTTGTTTTTATTGTCTGCGCTGCCGTCTGGCTCTGAACAGTACACCTGGATTCCTCCAATATTGCTCCACATTTTTGTTGCACTGGTCATGTTATGTTAGGGTTGTTGGGGGCTGTGTGCTAGCGGGAGAGCGCCCAGAACTCAGAGGTGAATTTCTCATGAACTTCTGCCACTCTGCAGAAACTATGTCCTAGAAAATGACACAAGTTTTGAATTTTGGCTAACAATAATCATAATTAAAAGACCACTAGGAACTCTTTTAAAAGAACTCCAAAGATGATCGGAGTGGGACTTTATAAACCATTGTTTAAGTTAATTTCATTCTCTGTTCTGGATCCAACTAAACATTTCTGCTCCTTTCTTCCACAGGTCAGATGCATCAGGCGGTAATGGCTTGAAGCAGTGGTCTGGCAGCCTGGATGTGCCATACATGATTCCACTGGCTCAGGAAGGCTCGCCGTCCGATCGCCGGAGCTGCCCGTACAGCTCTCGAGCAAGACGCAGCAACAGCTCAGAGGCTCTGCTGGACAGATCCAGCCTCCCAGACGACCCTCCGCCCAGGAACGGCATGCCGCACAGGGGCGGACCCTACAAGAGCTCAGAGACCCTGACGGACGGCAAACTTCGCCACATTCACCTGGGCAGCCCGGAGAGACACGCCGACAGCTCAGCAGATAAGGTTACGATGCGGCTGTCGGTGGGCGGCAGAGGGGCCAGCGGAGGCTACAATGAGCTTCTTATGGATTACATTTGGGGCAAACAGCAAAGGATGCAGCATCACCTGTACCAATCCACGGGCAGAATCTGGCAGGACATGTCCTCCCCTCGCTCCTCCACTGCAGCGGTGCCTTCTCACGCTAATGGATTTTCCCATTCCCAGGTGCATCTTCCCAGTGCTGTGCCTCCGTACAGTCCAATGGTCCTCAGGGGGTCAGAGGCGGAGCTACGCAGGGTCAAAGTCACTAGAACCAAATCTTGCGGACCTTTTATCCCTTTGCAACAACACGGCCAGGATGGCATCCTGTTATCAGCTTATGAGCCCCCTCTTCCTGCCACCGGGACCTCTATGTCCTCCGTCCCGAACCCTCACCCTTACCAGACCGAGCTGTCTGGGCCCTCTTTTAGTCGCAGGCATCCACAGTTTTCTCTTCAAACTCCAGAAGATTCAACAAGAAGTCTGCATAAAGCTCTGGCTCTGGAGGGACTCAGGGACTGGTACCTTAGGAATGCTCTCGGCTACCCCTCTGCCACCTCCAAGGGGCATGAAGCAGGCGTCTCCCGCCTCTCACACCCTCACCCACTTGTGCACCAGGCGCATTCCCTTCAAGGCGAACCGGCTAACCTCCAAAAGACCCAAATACCCCAGTCAGCCAGCTTCCACGGTCATCCACTGCATGGACGGTGAGTGCTTTCACATCATTCTATGACTTGCGTGAGAATAAGGTCTCAAAGAGCAACTCCATTATTTCTTTATTACTTCAAAGGATTTGAATTGTTATAGTAATTTTTTCCTGGTTTTGCTCCTTTGCCTAAAAGCATCAACATTTGGAGGACTCCACATTAAATATGTAAATAAAACTGGATTGGTCATAACAGTGAGATTCAAATGTCTCAGCATTACAATTTTCTTGGTGGTAAAACAGAAACCTCCAAAAATTAAAGCAGACACAGAAGATTGAACACTTCCTTCATGTTCTTTGATTGCTTTTGCGAGCACTTGTTTGAAACGCCTGCAGCCTCCAATGGTTTCAAAAATGCACCAGTGGCAAATTGTCAATATATTTTACTTATTAAGTTTTATTTGGAGCGCTTTGGACGGCTTTCTGTGTGGAGCGCACAGCGTGAAGTAAGTCTCAGAATCCCACGTGTGCTGTTCTGCACACAAAGACTATTCACCAATAGAATTGAAAACACACATTAGCTTTGAGAATTTATTAAAAAGACATTAAAATTGAATTGAATCCGTGTAGAATTTGATCATTCGTTTTTACAATTAGAATCAACAATGAAAAACAACAATGAACAATTTTTTAATAACCAGTTTATAAACAAACATGTAAAAATAAACAATGAATCTTTTTTTTTAATTTTTCATTTCACTGACAAAATCAAAAATGGAGTAAATGGATAAAGGCCTGTTCAGATTCAATTAGTGTATCATTTGTTTATTAATTTTTCAAATTAAAATCAACAATGAAAAAACAAAAACATTTTTTGTTTTTTATTTTAATTTGAAAATGAATGAATGAACGATACATGGATTTTGCTGTTATTCAATAAATTATTATTTCTTTGTTTTAGTTTTTTTTAAATTTATGTCTAATAGGTGTTTGATGTATTGTTGCAACAATAAGTGGGGGGCTTTGTGGCTCCATGTAAAACTATATAAGCCTCTGAAAACTACCTTCACAGACTTGTCCTGCACATGCTCTACAAAGAACCTTCTTCTCTTCTTGCCTCTGGGAGTTTTAGTATTTTTTTCTTTATAACCCACACCCATCTTCTTTTGATCTATTTTAGAATTCCCCTGTGAGTATGTATTTTATCATGATTATGCCGTTTTTAGCCTTACTCCAATAACCTATCTAGGAAATTATTTCATCAGAGCAGCAGGAGCTCATTATAAATTTGCCTCTGAGTTGTGGGCAGGACAACTGGCAACCCCGCCGCACTTCCCCTCCCCATTGAGGAGCAGAGCTTGTGGCCTGCCTAGCATGTTTTCTGTAGAATAAAATAGAAGCTTTAATGTTACTTGCTTTCATACAGTGTATTACAAGCTAAGTGAACTAGTGTTTCCTAGTACCGTGAGAGTGAGATATTTACACAATAGTATTAGAGACTAAAATTGTAGCAAAACCCCAACAAAAAGGAGAATAAAAGAGCATTAGAAGTTGCAAAAAAAAGGAGCAACCCCTCTCCCCCTAACTCTTCTAACCCCTAACTGTCTCCTGTTCTTATTTCATACATCCCCAAGAGATTGCACAATGTTATCTGCAACCAGTCAACAAATCCAAACATGAGGTCCGGTTTCAAAGGGAACCAAAGATAGACATTGGTCAAGATTAAGCAGAGTAGTAATATAACAGTTTGTGGTACGTCACAGACACGCTGTTTTTTTTTAACTGCAGTTTTCTTTGTCCGCTTTCGATTCACAACAATTTGATTAAATTGATACTCACAAATGCTATTTTGGGCTTAAATTTCTTAGTAAATGTCCTCCATCATCAGAAAAATGCCACAAGATCATGTTAAAAAAAACCCCACATTTTTCATTGGAGTGGGTCTTTGAAATCTTATTAGGAAAATTGATAGCTAATCTGGGATTTCCCATGAATATTATTGGATCATGTTGATAAGTAAAATGCAGAAATATTTTTTGATGTCAACTGAGGGTTTTTACATCAAAGTTTTTTTCAAGGAAATTCAAAGTAAGACATCTCCAGGATATAATTTAGCTTTTCTTCAAGGCTAAATCTGAATTCCTTCACCACTCACTAGTACCACTAAATAGTGCCTTCGTACGGTGGCCGAGACGGCTCACATGATTGCAAAAGCCACAACACAACGGCAAAAGCCGAAACACGAAGACAAACGCCGAAACACGACGGCAAAAGCCGAAACACGAAGACAAACGCCGAAACACGACGGCAAAAGCCGAAGCACAACGGCGAAAGCCGAAACACGACGGCAAAAGCCGAAGCACGACGGCAAAAGCCGAAGCACGGGCCGAAGCACGACGGCAAAAGCCGAAGCAAAGCCAACACAGAACGAAACGACGGCAAAAGCGAAGCCAAAAGCGAAACAGACGACGCAAGCCGACGGGCAAAGCCGAAAAGACCAAAAGAACACGAAAAGCCTTAACTCAAACGCATTGCAGTTTCAAGCTATTGGTGATTCTTGAGAGATACGTGATTTTTGGTAAGGGATAGGTGAGGGTGGACAGTTCGCCGGTGTGTGCCGGCCATTCGCTTTTATTTCTTCTTTCAAAGCCTTCACGGAGAGCTTTCGGGGGAGAAAAAAAGGAGGGCGGAGGAGGGAAAACGGGATCTGGTTTTTTGTCTGCCATTCTTTCTTTTTTACCTATTTTTTATTACTTTTAAATACCTTCCACGTTATCGTCAGTGTAAACCCTAATACTGGGGATCTATATATTGAGTTTAAACGCTTGGATACGCAAGCTGTGTGGTGGCCTAATGGGTAGCACACTTGGTTACAGTCCCAAAGGTTTGGGGTTCGAGGCTTGAGGGAGTCATTTAGTGTTATATGTTTTTTTTTCTGTAAAAAAAAAAAAAAAAGTATCATACTGGTTCTTACGTACATTTTAAGAATCAAAATAAATAAATACTTCTTGCAACATAATTCCAGGTAGTTTAGTCATTTTGTTGCATGGGGTCCATGGCGAAAAGGGAATTTTGGCGCTGCGTGCCACAACCCCACCATCCTCAACTGAAACGACGTAACTGCCTGGAATTATGTTGCAAGAAGTATTTATTTATTTTGATTCTCAAAATGTACGTAAGAACCACGTATGATACTTTTTTTTTTTTTACAGAAAAAAAATGTAGACGTACTAAATGTCACCCGCAAGCCTCGAACCCCAACCCTTTGGGACTAAAACCAAGTGTGCTACCCATTAGGCCACCACACAGCTTGCGTATCCGAGCGTTTAAACTCAATATATAGATCCCCAGTATTAGGGTTTACACTGACGATAACGTGGAAGGTATTTAAAAGTAATAAAAAATAGGTAAAAAAGAAAGAATGGCAGACAAAAAACCAGATCCCGTTTTCCCTCCTCCGCCCTCCTTTTTTTCTCCCCCGAAAGCTCTCCGTGAAGGCTTTGAAAGAAGAAATAAAAGCGGCAACACCGGCGAATGTCCACCCTCACCTATCCCTTACCAAAATCACGTATCTCTCAAGAATCACCAATAGCTTGAAACTGAATGAAAGGTTAAGAAAAAAAGTCCATTATTCACTTCCGTTCTGATTCGTTTCCGTTCTGTGTTGGCTTTTGCTGGAGTGCTTTGGCTTTTGCCGTTGTGTTTTGGCTTTTGCCGTCGTGTTTCGGCTTTTGCCGTCGTGCTTCGGCTTTTGCCGTCGTGCTTCGGCTTTTGCCGTCGTGCTTCGGCTTTTGCCGTCGTGTTTCGGCTTTCGCCGTTGTGCTTCGGCTTTTGCCGTCGTGTTTCGGCGTTTGTCTTCGTGTTTCGGCTTTTGCCGTCGTGTTTCGGCGTTCGTCTTCGTGTTTCGGCTTTTGCCGTTGTGTTGTGGCTTTTGCAATCATGTGAGCCGTCTCGGCCACCGTACCTTCGCCATTTTGTTGTGCTGTCTGAATCTACAATTCCAAAATCTAGTGGCCTTGAAATTTCCCAGATGACTTTGCGAAAATTGATGCTCACTACTAGCAAATATAAACCACAATGAATTGAGTTTGGACAACTTTTGTGAAAAAAATGTGGTTAATTGTTTTTTTTTTTAAAGAAACCATCAACATTTTCATCATCAAAACAAATAGATTCATAACTAGACATTGTAATATTTCAAATTGATTCGATTTTCTCTTTGTGAAATCAATGATGTCATTTCCGGTGTAAAAAAAAAAGTAAGAAAAGTAGTGAGCTGGGTTTTAGAATTGGTTTTAATATGCCGGGCCCTGCATAGTCCTGCACTATTTTAGGAATTATTATTTAGGAATTATGTTGGAAAATCAGACATAGGCCAAGACAACAAACTGTTTTTGCTTAGTACTTTTAAATTATTGTAGAGAAGAGTTTTTAAGTCTGTCCACAAATATTGTTTGCTAATTGTCTACTAATTTTGATGAGCTAACAGCTAAATGTTAATATTTTAAATACTGCATCTCTCTAAGCTGAGTGTTTTCTTGTAAAGTCTACATTGCTAAACTAACGTGTCTCATCAACAGGTCAGTGGAGTTTTCTCTCTATCAGGAGACTCCAGATCCACAAATGCAAACTGCAACCCCAAAGGAGCCGAGCGCCGACCCTGGCACGCTGGTCTGAAGCAGCAGAATCCACACACAAAAAAAATCCAAACCCTTCTTAACCGTGTTTTTGAGCAAAAACACAGTTTCCTCACGTAGAACTGCATCCTGGCACAAACACTCGAGCTGATACAATGTGACCTCAACTGCAAACAGACCTCAACAGAAGGAACCCAGATCACCCGGCTGACTGTTTCCTGTGATGCAGATGAATCTTTGAATCCAGTGTTTTCATGTGGATGCTGACTGAGCGACAGCATCTATTACCAGTGTGGTCATGCCTCATATATAGATACCTATATTCCAACAAAGAGCAAGATCCCTCCTAATAATACTGAAATATCTACTAAGAAATACTTTTCTACTGAATATATACAAGAAGTCTAAATAAATATTTTGTATAGACTGAAATATGAGAAACCGTTATATCAAAGAGGTAATATATTGCTCATAAGCGTGTGGTATTCCATCATTGAATGTGTTTGATATAAACTCAGTGCTCATCTCAATGTCTCGTTTTCCCTCACCGATAAAATCCAGCAGGCCACTGACTGTAGCGCAGAGATGTTCGGACAGGAGTGCCTCAGCGTTTTCATGTCGAGACCGAACTTTAACTGTTAAGTGCTAGCAGTGGGCTTCACGATGTCACTCAATTAGGGTATTTGGAATGATGTCATACTGTTATTTTAGTTGGTTTCCACGTTCAGCAGAGTGCTGAGGGATCAACGTAGCTTTCTCCATGCAGATTAAAGAGTTCCAGTGCGAGAAAACCTTAGGAATGTAGCTGTGTGGCAGCTTCACACGACTGTACAACAACAAATGGATAGGTGTGTCATGTAGAGCACTTTATGAACATCCTAAGCCTTAATTCCCTATGACATTGTCCCCACCTGACAAGAGAAGGGTTTTAGACAGGGTTTATAATGGGGCAAATTTGAAGTTTTTCTTTTTTTTCTCAGTGTCTGCTGAAGTGTTGGCTTGTAAATAGTATAGATTGTTCTGGTGAGTTTTAAACTTTTCTTTTAATGCTAACAAAGTCGTTATTCAAACTAACTACATATCTCTGTATCAACCGTTTTCACCCCAACTGAGCACCACAAGCTGATTATGTGAAGAGAACAGAACCTCTGCAGTGTTGAGTGATGGTGTGAGCAGGTCTCAGACCAGTACGTGTTATTAAAAATTACAGATTGTTTTTGTTTTAATTATTTACTTGATTTGTTTTTTTATGTTTCATCATTTTTATAATCAGTCTACGTAGCATTATGAAAAAAACAAGACAAAGAAGAAACAGAAAATCCTTGTTTTTTGTAATACCACATTTTCTAGGTCTTATTTTTTGGCATTTTTATATTCAGACTGGTTTGAATGTAATAATTTATACATGTTTTTTTTTTTTTAACATGTGTTCAGTTTGATGTGTTCATGTTTTATTTTTCTGTTTTCAGCTCAGCAGAGCTCCTCTCAGCTTGTTATAATCTGAAATCAAAGACCAAACTGCTGTGCACTTGGGGTTAGAAAGATATTTTTCATACTACGTACTCTGTAAGTTTAAAATAAAGGATATAAATTTAGCTCTAATGCAAATGTATTCAAACTATATTTATGAACTTATAACATTTTGTAGCCATCTACTGTAGCTCTTTACTGTCATTGCAGGATCTGCAGATGTACGTTTAGATGTGTGACGTGTTCTTTGATTACCTTTAAAAAAGAAAATTCAAGTGCAGCTGTTTTCTATTTTCTTTGTTTCCTTTTATTCAGGCTGTTGAGCTTCAACAGAGCTGCCATCTACTGTATGTATGCGATTGTGCATTAATTCTACTAAATAAAGTTTCATGTTGAAAAAAAGTTCATTTTGCACTTTAAATAGCAAATGATGTATTATTATTATTAATATTTGATTTCTTAAAACTAAAAATCAAACTTATGAGTTTTGGGGCTTAAAAGAAAAAACTTAAATCAATTAAAAAGGGTTTGATAATTCTCTGAGGATAATTAGAGAATCAAAAAATGTAAACGACTCATATTAATAAGTATTTTTCCACTGTCACCTCAAAAAGCATTTTTAAGCTGTATTATAATTTGTGATTTCATTTTTTAAAACACCATTTCAATTTACTCTTCTTTTTAATTGCATTTTCAAATAGTTAGAAAAGGGGGAGTTTGATTTGTTATTGTTAATTTTCAAATAATATTGAAAGAAAAAGAAAGCTCCAGCTAAATAGCTTCTATATTTGTCAAATGGATTTATTTTGTATATCAAAATGCAAATCGAAATCGAAATGCAATATGTCTGTCCTTCATTCCATTCCTACAAGCACACCCTTTCATAGTCGGCGTTCTGGATCTTGTACTTCAACCTTTGAGATGCAGTTGCGGAACGCAACCAGCAGATGTCGCCCTTGTCACTCTTGATTCCTTTCACTGACTCAGTGTGTTGATTGAAGTTCATTTGGTTCTTCAAATGTAACATTTTTTACTCATTTTAAATAATAATTAACATAATTTTTAAAAAAAATGTGAGAAAAAACAAACACGTTAGTATATCCCATCTAAAAAACAGCCAAGGACTGGGCTCTATAGTGCGACCAAGTTGGTTGCATTTGCGACTAGATTTTTCATTGGTGCGCCTAAGAAAAATTCTTGGCCTCACCAGTGCACTCAATCTTTCTGTGTAAAAAAAATAAAACACCCACCCACACATAATCTCCCAACTCCAAAAGTCTCCTACATGTGTGTGTATGCAGGTGTAACAATAGAATTATTATTATTTCATTAGAATGCACATCCTCTGAAGGTGCTTCCCCACCGGCTGCGTCAGCGCTCTACCAAGCGGACACTTTCAGAGTCTTTCAGTACTGACTGCAGGTGGAACGAATGAAAAAAGTCTGTTGAAATCCTTCAACGGCAGAGCTTTAGCTCCAGTGTTTAGGCTACATTCTTTCGTCTTTCGGGAGGTCCAGAGGATAGCAAGGAAGGGGCCGCCCACCCCCGCCGAGGAGGGGCGCACCCAAGAGAAACGGAGATCCAAGCGAGTGATGTAATCAAGGCCCGACCAGGCCCACCCACAGTTGGAGTTCCTGGAGAGGCCCAGTTCTCGAGAGCAAGGACCGGAATCCGCACCACCGAGACCTGGACACCCTCAGGCTCCGATGTGGTTTGATCCCCTGTTCTAGATCTTAAATATCGGGGATCCCACTCCCGGCGTGGAGAGGAGGTCGCCGGGCTCAGGAGACCGGCATCCAAGAGACAAGACCGCCAGGCCGAGGGTCCCCGCCCACCCGCCAGGGATGGGGTAGGGGACAGAAGGTCGAAGGTTCCACCTTCCTTGTATGATGCATGTGTGTTTGTTTGTTAGAGTGTATATTTTGAGGTGTTAGAGGTGTGTGTACTAAAGGGTGCATTTAAAATTGGTGAGCCTTGACAGGACATCTTCTGACTGCTCACATATCTACTGGTTATTTTCAAGGACATAGTTTCTGCAGAGCGACAGGAACTCATTAGAAATTCACCTCTGAGTTGTGGGCAGGACTTTTGGTGTGAAGTAACACTCACACTGATATCTAATGAAATCTTTGCTTACTCACTCTCTCGCTAGCTTACAGCCCCTCACACCCCCAAGCTAATATTAGCGTGCAACAAAGATGGTGAGCAATATCGTTTCTATCCAGCAATACAGTTTAGATCCAGATTCCAGGACAGACCAGGAAAACAAATGTTCATGGATCTATTTGTCTGCAGGTGGATGCCTCAGAGGGATGCTTAGGCTCCACCCATTTTACTTGCTGTCACAAATGTAAGCTTTTTCAAACTGCACATTTTTAATAATTTTTTATTTACCATGTAAATTCAGTAGTTTATCATTATTGTAGAATTGTCTTTTAACCAAGGGGCTTTATGTTTACCAGTTTGTAATCATTTTCAAGTCTTAATGCAGATATTGATGGCAAATAAAAGGGAAAGTAACAATGTAAAAGTATGTTAAATTCAATGAGGTCAAGAAGGTGGGTGCACCAAACTTTTGTGCTGGTGCACCTAAGAAAAATAGTTAAGCACACCGGTGCAAGCCAGACAAAAATTTAATCTAGACCGCTTAAGGATATAATTTACACAGAATTTATTTTTTTTAGTTATTAAGGCCATTTTAGAAGGAAAAAAAACAGGTTTCATTTTTCAAGTGCACATTTCAAACAGTAATTTCAAATCATACATTTAGTAACTTAATATTTACACAGTTAGCAGCTAAATATTAAATTTAAGGTTAATTATATTTTTTAATAACATAAATGTTTAGTTTATAAACTAAGTATTTCATTTCTAAATCCATGATAAAATAAATATCAAATAAACAATATATAAATAAATTAAATGATACAATATTTTTATTTTGATAAATATTTAGCTAACATTTAGGCTAAGCTTCGAAACAAAATGCTTATTTGTTAAATACATAATAAAGTCCAAATTAAATATTTGGATTACAGTTACATATTTTGCTAATTTAACTAAATATTTAAGTAGCAAGCTCAACTATTTAACTAAATAGCTGAGCTTGAGATGAGCAGACGTGGTCTACCAAAATAAAAGCTCCTTAACTGGGGTGCAAAGTTAAACTTTAGCGGCTCCCAGTGGTCATTTCAGGAATCACAGGGCTTCAGTGTAGTGGGGTGGAGGAGGTGTGGCGTCGTCCTGCTTTTATCTGTTGCCACCATAGTTAGAGTTTTCACTCGGTCTGTCGTGCTCGAGCGAAGCTGCCGCGGGTGTCGTTGTGTCATTGTGCGGCGATAATCACGGAACACGCAGTGGGGTAAGCAAAACTCGCTTTTGTTCGTAAAAACTTTCCATTTTAAACAGTGGCTTGAAATATAGGAGATATGATACATGCTGACGTTAGGTTAAGGATACAGTGGAATTAGTTTTTACGAAAAGACAAAGAAAAATGTTTAAAAGGTGTTTAAATCTCTTATTTATTGTCATTGGATTTTTTTTCTCTAAATTTATTTTTTTCCACAGTCTGTTTCTTCATTTAGCATATTTTATGTTACAAATACTTTAATTATCAAGAAAAAATGCTGACAATTGTGTTTCTTTATTATTTAATTGGTTGTACTAAAATATCAAAACAAAATGATGCCAAGTAATAGTTACATAACTTATTAAGCGGAACTATGAAATTAAATTTTACTTTCTATGATTGATATATTTTTGGTAAACATATCAAACAATTTTTGGATGAATTGAAATATATTTAAACATTTTAAAAGGTAATTTTAACTTTCAGTAATCAATATAAAAATACTTTTAGTAAAAACGTTGAAAAAAATAAACAATTAATTTATATAAAATTTATTTTAGCATAATTATTTATCTGCAAAATTTGAGTCAAACAAATATTGCTGCTTCTTAACACAATTATCAGGCATCCTCATCTCTGTAAAGGTATTTTATTAATAGTTACTTGATAATTTTTCAAACTTTTGGGGAAAATCAAGATATAAATCTTTAGGTTCAAGTTTTAAGAACTTTTTGGATTTGACAGCTTAGTGAACTTCTGGTTAATGTTTGAAACAGCAGCTCACACAAACTGCCAACTGTGTCTGCAGCGTGGCCTCTGTGAGCAGCTATTTATGTTGACATGCCATTACCTTTTCCAAAAATAAGCCCACGGATCCCTGCTCCTTTTAGAATGTCATTGCAAACAACCTGTAGCAATGGACATAAACCAACAGCGGGAGAGTCATTTCATTACTGTTGTAATCGGGGAAATACATTAAAATGAAATAAAATATTTTTAAAAAAAAAAAGTTTTTTTTTTTTTTTTTTTTTAACAATTCTTTCTTTTTCTGTTGGTGGTGTTCTGCCTCAGTGGCTCCAACACAAATATGGCGTCTTCCTACGCTGCTGTCATCGCTGGACTTCTGACAACAAATTTATCAAACCCACCCATCAACCCTCACCCCCAATACGCAGAAAAACCCAAGATTTCTAAACCCAAAAAGCTCAACTGCCCCCCAGCTTCCCAGGATCCTCCTGATCCACCTCAGACTGTGGTTTGCTTTGAAGAGCCACAGGAGAATCCTGCAGACTATGGCATCGGTAGGCACAACAAAGTAAAACTTTCAAAATAAAATAAAATAAAATGGTTAATATCTTCCTTTTCTCAATAATCTTGCAGGCGGCTATTACCCTGTTGAGATTGGGGAAGTTTTTGCCAATCGTTACCAAGTGCAGCAAAAGTTGGGATGGGGTCACTTTTCCACTGTATGGCTCTGCTGGGATGTGATGTAAGTAAATCTTTGAAGTTGTCATCACAGCATATCTGAAAAGGGAACATATAAACAGGATGGGAACTGAAGGCCATTAATTGTCTGCATGCAGGACGAAGGGTTTTGTGGCTCTGAAGGTGGTGAAGAGTGCTCCAACGTTCACAGAGACCGCACTGGACGAGATCAAACTCCTGAAATGTGTCAGTGTGGACTTAAGGCCTGTTTTCTCTGAAAAAATCTACAGAATGAAGTCATTCCACATGTGTATTCCAATCTAAAGTGTGTTCAAACTTCTAAAGTTCTAAAGTGTGATCATTTATTTTATTGGCTCACAGATATCTGGAATTTAAATTAAAAAAGTCATGATAAAAATATTTATAACATTATAAACAAACTTTTGTTTACTTTTTAACAGTTTTTAATGCCCAAAGTAACTGCAGTCATTTTTTTTTTCAAAATCAAAGGGTCAAATCAGGATCAACTTTTTAAAAGTGAGTAAAAAAACAGAATGTAAATTTGAAAAGCAAAAACAAAAATTTAAATACTGTTTAAAACTCAAAGTACACTTTGTAAAATTCAAAGAAATTTTACAAAGTGTACAATTATACTTTTTTTTCCAAAAAAACAAAATTGGAAATTAAAAAAAATATTTTAAACTTTCAAGAAATATAGAAAATTAAAAAAAATGCATATTTGAAATTTGTGTTCAATAAAATTATAAACCTAAACTGTTGCCAATTGAAAATATTGTTAATTGGCAACAACAGTTTTTTTTTCTTTTCTCTCTCACTCTTTTCTTTCAGTTCCTAATTTAAAGATTCATATTTAGACTTTTTAGTTTTGTTATTCAGCCCAATTTTACTTGGGCGTGGCACTTTGAGCCGATTTGCTACCACGACATGAGTGAAACTGACATTGAGTGAAATGGTGACGTTCCCTCCGCTGTGTCTGATATCTGCGCAGTAGTGATAATTGAACTCCTTAAGTAAATTCAAGCTCTTAACTGTGCGTATCGAAGAAAAGCTACAACAAAAGGGTTGAAAGACTCAATCTCATCACGTTAGTATTGAGACTTCAGTTTGGTATCGAAACGATCAATATTCAGATCCACCAAATCATAATTTGTAGCTGAAACATTGTAGTTAGTGTTATATTCTTTGTTTATGTCATGTTGTTCTCTGTGTGTAACCTTCAGGTGACGGACAGTGACCCCAAAGATTCAAACCGGGACAGAGTCGTGCGCCTCTTGGATGATTTCAGGATCACTGGATCGACGGGAGAGCGTTTCCTTTTCACACATGATCCACCTTTACTACAGCATGACTTTCTAAAAGCTAAACAATCAAACTCCAGAAAACGCTCAACTCTGTGTCAGGATTTCCTTAACTGCTCCCAGATGTGTGCATGGTTCTGGAAGTTCTGGGGGACCAGCTGCTGCGGTGGATCGTCAAATCAAATTACCTCGGCCTCCCTCTGCCCTGTGTCAAGAGCATCCTCAGACAGGTGTTGTTCAACTTTATGCAGATAATGCTGTCATCTATATCACACTCTGTCACTGATGCAACACATGTGTCCTCACAGGTTTTGCAGGGTTTAGACTACTTGCACACAAAATGCAAGATTATCCACACAGATATCAAGCCAGAAAACATTCTTTTAAGAGTTGATGATGATTTGATTCAGAGGCTGACAGCCAATGCCAAGTTGTGTCAGCTGCCAGTGTCTTCTTCTCACACCAGCTTAGGTTAGTAAAAAGAGAATTAAGTATTATGTCGCCATAATTGCTTATTTTCACAATTAAGAGCTATTATTCTTTTCACTTTTTGCCAGTGGAAAAAGCCTCCAGAAGAAAGCAGGTGTGTAACATAAAATCTGTTTGTCTTTTTTTGCATCAAGATGTTTATAAAAATGAGTTTTTCTGCTATTTTATCTAAGAGTTTTTTCAACTTAGTGGGGAAGCTGTCTGGGATTTTCCATGGTTTTGGAGAATGGGTAAGATAAATGTTGTGTTCTGCTTTCATGCAGACCGCTTTAGTGCTGCTTTGCCACACCTGCAGGTCAGAGCATGGCGTGCTAGATTAAACAAGGCTGCAAAATACCGGTGAGTGCTGTGGCTGTCACCCAACATATTAACAAATTATCCCATAACATCTCTGTTAGTAGATTGTGATGTAAATAATGCAGCTGGGCTGTGATCTGTGCTGCTTTAGCACAATGTTTCATCTTCAGTTGCAGGAATGGCTTTGAGTTTCATTGTATTCATGTTGGATTTATGGTGCAGTTTCTCTTATTGTCTACAGTAAAAGAACAGTGAGGACAGAATGATGTTTCTGCATTTGGACTTGTGGACAGGAGAAAAATGGCAACCAACAAATCCATAACTGAAGTTTTAAAGTGAAACTTTTTTTAGTTTCTGAGTCAAAATATTCGTATTCAAAATTAAATGCTCTTGTCCACTCCACTTTGAAATTTAGCCTTGTTTTAGTTAGAAATTCTGCATCAAATACATCTGTTAAAAAATGCTATAATCAGTGATTTGAGGTAAAACTGGCATTTCTAGTGTTTTTTCTCCTGGTACAACTCCTATGTAGGTAAGACTGGGACTACAGACATACTGTATATGCTTTTACTTTGAACGTCTATTTTCCTGTCAAAAAAGAGGTGGACTGAATGCACACAAAGGATTTCTTATTTCTAGAACATAAAGACCCACTTAGATGATTAACATGTTCTTGTGTGAGTATTTTCTCTTCAAATTCTCATGAATCCGGAACAGATAAAAATTATATCTGGAAAAGGTGCTTAATGGTACATTAACTTGTAGATGATCCATGCATGTCTCTGTTTTCCTCCTACGAGCTGGTATGTGGCTCAAAACTCTACGGGTGGATAGCCTCCAATCCTAATTTAATGTTGCTAAAAACAGCAAAATAAACAAAAAATTGAAAGATTAGATAAATACAAAAAAAGCAAAACTAAACCTTTGCTATGCTTGAATGTGTGCATGTTTGTGCATTCCTGGTTGCATTAATTGAGTGGAATTAAAGTGGAGAGCAGGTTTCCTCACACAGAAACAATTTTTTTGTATCTGGTTTTTGTCCGCCAGCTGAAGATGTTTAGGTTACCACAACTGCAGTCACTGTGTTTGTTTCTCTGTAACATACCACTCCGTCATGACTAACAGCTTGTATGTTAAACCAAGAGGTGGAGAAGTCTAAATAAGGGTTTGTTTTTTTCAGATTTATAAACACAGCTCAGAGCTGCTTTCAACTGCATGATTTGCTACGTGTTGAAGACAAACACAAGAGTATAATACATTGAAATACTTCAACTCATTTTGTTCACTGTTTACAACTGATTCCTCCCTCCAGCCCGGTAAGGTATACAGGAATTCAGACAGGCGGACGGCGGGAAAAACCAGAAAATGTCGAAGCTCGAAGACTCCGTCCGATCACACATCTTCTGCTTCTGATGCTGCATCGAGCGTGCACGGCTCCACCTGTCAGTCAAAGCTCACAGGTAACACGATGAAGACGAGGCGGCAAACTTTACTGTTTGAAGAAGGACTGGACTGTGAACCACAAAGACACAGAGACTGCTCATCAACCAGCCACTGCACAGATGCTGCAGTCTCTGACTCCAGACTGCAGGAGTTAAATCCCACTCCTCTGCCTTCACCCAACCCAGCTAAAGGTCAGTCCTCCTCTCAGTGGAGAAGCCACTTTATTTTCAGTGAAAAAAAAATGCAATTTAATCAATGCTACAGCAATGATCTTCAAGGGAAAAGGCATGTTAAAAACACTTTTTAGTAGTATTTGTTTTTGCTGCAAATTCTAAAGAAATGTTTTATTGTTATATATTTCTATCTCAGATGGTGAAAGATTCCTTAAAAATAAAGCTATTCAGTCACATACTTACTACAAAAGGGCAAGACTGATACAAAATAAGACAAATAATCCAAACAATGTATACAAAAATAAAGAAATTATAAACCCGCGAAACAAATAAACATAATTTTAAAAAAGCCAAAAGTGTGAATATGTTTTTAAGAGGTCAAATGAAATGTTTAATTTAGGGAACTAAATCTATATTGGTAAAATGACAGTAATGCAAGTGATGCTAAATAGTGTTAAAAAAAAAAGCATTATTTTTTAAACTGCTGAAAAAAATCACTAAACCGAACACTTGACATTACATGTAGGTCAGCCAGAGAAAGGATCAAGATTAACAACTTCACTGAAGTCAAAACAAATTCTTAACTTTGTTTTGGTTAAAGAAAAAAAAATGTCATTTTTGTGTCTTTGTCATTGTTGCTTAGATTAAAATGTAAAATTTGAAAAAGTGAGTTTCTGTCAAGGGAAAGTGCTCAGAATCATTTAGCTTCCAAAGAGCATAAACTTCTTTAAGGACGTTTCTTCATTTACTCTTAGGTAAAAAAATATGTTAAACTCTTAAGAAGTTCCATAAAACAAGAACTGTAAATAAATAACAAACTATCTTGAAGTTTAAGTATTTCATTTGTTTTCCTGAAACATAAAAATACAGAGATTGTAAATGCCAAAAAATTGAGAATTAATGCTAATACTCACTACTACTTGACACAATTTATTTTTTACATTTCATTTTATGAAGTTTAAAAAGTTTTTTAAACAGCAATAATGTTACATCAGTAAAATTCAATAATTTCACACCAAGAACTGAAACTCATCTTGCCTTGATGTTGGTTTGAACTTTAACCTGTTTGAAGTAAAAAAGACTTCTTAAATTATATTGACAAACTGATGATTTTACTGTCACGTTTTATTCACATACCTTTACTTTTTAAATCAATATATGAACTCTACAAGGTAAACCACCACTGACTACTGTGAATGTATGTGTTTCAGATATGGATGATCCAGAATTAGATTTACTGAAACCGGAGAATGCAGATAAAATTCTTATCAAGGTTGCTGACCTGGGCAATGCCTGCTGGGTGGTGAGTCATTTTCAAGTTCTGTTCAGTTTATCTGTGAAGCTCACGTTCACAGCTCAGGTTGCCTCAAAATGCTGCTGCAAAAGCATTAAAAAGCTCCAAAATGATATCTCCTCTTTATAAAAAAACATCAATAAATAATAAAAATCTTTCAGTTTGTTCTTAAAATCCCACATTCAGCACGTTTTCTTTGTGATGTTACACTGTTAATATTTATTCTTGTCTATTTCGAGTTTGTGCACACATATGTATTCTTGCTTACAGCCATGCAAAATACACATTCACACACTATGTTCTTGGTGTTAATATGCACACATACATTCCAACACTTTTATGTCGGTAATGCACTTTTTTTTACATATTTATTATTTTTCCACTGGAAAAGGGAGCGGGGTGAAGGAAATTATAAAGAGATTGTGATAAAACATGACAATGATGATTAAATATGAAAGAGAAAAATTGTCCAAATACAGTTTTCTATAAATAATGTGTAAAAAAAACTAGAAAATAAATCAAGATTCACTCAAAGTGCATTCCTGTAAATGTTTAACAGCAGCTCACAGAATTTCGGCGTGAAGATGTGCTCGGTTCAGGTTTTCTTCCTCGCTCGTTGCCATCTTCGATTCTGTCCTCAAGCCTGAGATGAATTCAGAAGATTATTTCAAAACAGCCTTTTAAATTTGACGTCTTTCTTGCCTGCAGCACAATCACTTCACTGAAGACATTCAAACATGTCAGTACCGCTCAGTAGAGGTCCTGATTGGTGCGCACTACGACACGCCGGCCGACATCTGGAGCACCGCCTGCATGGTGAGCCGAGTTCCTGCCTTTATCTCCATCGTAGACAAGCATGCTGTGATTTCTGATTTTCTATCTCATTCAGGCTTTTGAGCTGGCCACTGGAGACTTTCTGTTTGACCCTCAGTCGGGAGTTCGATTCTCCCGGGAGGAAGGTTTGTTTACCCCACATCATCACTTCAATCTGAATTGACATTAAATATAATAAAGCACATGACTATGTTGTCTAAGATCACATTGCTCACATCATCGAGCTGCTGGGACCTCTTCCATCCCAGTTCGTGCAGTCTGGAAGACATTCAAAACAATACTTCAACCGTAAAGGTAAAGTTTGGATTTGATGACCAGCTTTTCTTTAATTGCCCATTTCTAATCTCTAAACTGCATTTTCAACACTCCTTCAGGACAATTGCGGCACATCTCTAAGCTGAAACCGTGGAGCCTGCTGGAGATCCTGCTGGATAAATACGAGTGGAGACGAGAGGAAGCCGTTCAGTTCACCTCCTTTCTGCTGCCCATGTTGGAGCTGCTGCCACAAAAAAGAGCCACAGCTTCACAGTGTCTGAAACACCCGTGGCTGAACGCCTAGACACGCTCACACTGACTGGTGCTAAGCACGGTGGAAAAAAGAAAAAGACTTTGATCACTTTTTAACATGACTATTGTTGTTGTTTCTATGCACGCACAATACTATAACTGTGTAGAAAGATATCTAATAGTAAAATGGGGTGTAACAATTTAATTGATGAATCGATTTACTTTCCTGCAGTCCAACCAGATCGATCTGAGACAAAATGTTAATCAACTCAACCTATACCATTTTAAAGTTGTTTCAAAATGAAATAAAATGGTTGTTAATTCTGGAATACACCATTTGGATTGAGGTACGGTAGATTTATTTTCCTATAAAGTTGAGACGACCCAGTACTATCGCAACGGATGAGACACATCTTTGTTTCCTTTCACTTTTCTCCTCAGGGATGCCACAGGAAATCCTCCATCTAAGTTTCTCTTCAGCATCCTCTACTCTAACACCAGCCACCTTCATGTCTTCATTCACTGCATCCAGAAACCTCCTCTTTGGTCTTTCTCTAGACCTCTTGCCTGCAGCTCTAGACTCAGCATCCTCCTTCTAATATATTCACCGTCTCTCCTCCGAACTTGACTGAACCATCTAACTTGGCCTCTCTGACTTTATCTCCAAAACCTCTAACACAGGGGTGTCAAACATACAACCTGCAGCCTGCATCCGGCTCCCCAGATGGTTTAATCCACTTCTAGCCCCTATGAGAAAAAAAATATAAGGACGTTGAGGGAAAAAAGCAAGTTTCTAGCCAACTCCTGCAGCGAGTTTTGGTTCTTTAAAGAAATAACCACAATGAGCAATTCTGCCATTAGTGAAGTGAAGGAAAAGAAATACCAGCATAACAAGAGATCAAGAAATAAACAGCATTTCTTTGCAAGCGCGTCCCACATCTGGGTAAGACACAGTTAGGTTCTCTACCCACCAAAATGTTGTCAAAAAGATAATTATTATAATAGCTCTAATAATAATAAGTGATTAGGCTACTTGGTTGTTTGAGGCTGAAAAAAAAAAAAACAAGTGCAACTTGACCAAAGGTTGTTTTGCTATTATGTTACTGGTCTGGCCTGCTTGAGATCAGACGGGTTGAATGTGGGCCCTGAACCAAAAGGAGTTTTACAGCCCTCCTCTAACATGCTGTTCCTCTGATGGACTCTGATCCTATCCATCCTGGTCAGGAGAACCTCAGCGTCTTCATCTACCTCCAGCTCTGCTTCCTGTCTTTTCCTCACTGTCTCTAGATCGAACATCGTGGCTGTTCTCAACACAATTTTAGACCCTTTCCTTTCATTTGAGTTGAAACTCTTACACATCACACTTTTCTCCACCCATTCCAAGCACTTGCTTCTTCACTTCTTTTCTACACTCGCCATAACTCTCCACCTTCTTTATATCTTTTCCCTGTAACTTCTTTTGGGTCCCTCTCATTCACACACGAGTGACTTGTTCCCTGCTCTTCAAATCACACCATCATCTGCAAACATCATAGTCCATAGTGATTCCTGTCTAAGATGTGATGACAGAAAATGGGTGTCTAATGTGTTGAAACATTTTCAATTTTTCTTTATAATGTTCTAATAATGTTCCATTATTTTTATTTGGAAAAAGAAAAATGGGCATGAAACTAGAATGAATTCATTTTTGTTTACACCAGTGGCGGGCCGTGCATTTCACACCTAGGCCTTCAGCAGTGCTCCGTCTGAATCAATCCAACCCTCAATAACTATTTTATGGCTAGAACACTTCTACTGCAGGTGCAGCTGCGACACACTTCTGCCTTATTTCTACCGAGTGGTCCAGAGCGGACTGGATCGGGCGGACCGGACTTTATAGCCTTTATGCTACAAAATGGACCCGGCAAGCAGGTCCAACTAAAGCAAATTTTCAACCCGGTCTCATTGGAAAACGGAATGGACCCGAGAGGGCGGAGCCTCTGTCGTCGCACGATGTAACCCATTGATTTTACGACAACAGGAAGCGTCCGACCAGAGCTTTTCCCGACTCAAGATCAAAATTGAAAGCTCCTCTTTACGGCTGGATTTTTCTTTGCCGCGGTGTTACTTTCTGCTTTGATTCCCGACCGTGTTCGGGGGACGCAGGGGAGATTTTTTCCGTCCGAAGAACTGCTTGCTCTTCCTCCGGGATTCTCCTCCATATTCTGAGCTTCAGAACATGTGGAGCGTTTGAAGCCAAAGAATCAGTCTCAGATCTTAGAAGAACTTTTTATTGTTACTTTTCCTTGCACTGCCAATTGACAACAACAGTCGGCACGCTAACGTGCTGCCTTATTTTCTTTCTCTTCTCGCAGCGCACGCTGCCTCCCTCATGCACGCGCGCATGCACTCTTTCCCCGCCCTCTCCTTCACTGAGGAGCTAAAACGTACAGGTTGAAGCACGCACACTCATTTCACAACACCTGCGATCTTCTTGCAGAGAATAATAAATTCTTTCCATACAATATTTTCCTTTATTCGCGGGGGTTGAGGACCGGAGAAACGTGCGCGCGCGCAAAGACACACACACACACCAGTTCCCGTCTCTGTGTGTCCTCGACCCCCGCGGCTGCCTGACAAGAATGTCCGGTACAATCCAAACTCATCAAAAACACTTATGATCTGCTAAAAAAAACATTTATTGAAGAACATTGGAGTGTCGATCAACATGAAGAGATTTTTTTTCCTTTATAATTCAGAACAATAGACTGTTCTGCAGAGCAGCACCAGATTATAACGATCCTCCGCGGTTATCTTTTTCATTTTCACTGCGTTTCTGAGTCAGCTGTTACAGCTTCTCGTTCACTGTTTTGACACGCAGCTACGTCATCAGTCTACACCCGTATGGGCTTTCATGGTCCAATCCTCAGAAATGCTCACTCAAAATGCCAAGACTATTCAAGTCCGATCCAGTCCGCTCTGGACCGCTCGGTAGAAATAAGGCAATAGTTTGTGTTTGTTGATCCAGCGCTCTCATCATGTCCCCGAAATGAAAGTTCCTGCTTGCCCAATAAAAATGAGTCTATCATTTTTTCAAGATTTCCATATTTTTCTTCACCTTTTCGTTGTGCAGCTCCGTTTCCCTGCGCGCGTCCTCGCTCAGCTGTAGATCCACTCTGGTTTCCCCAAAAGTTTTGGAGAGCACCGTTGCTTGTAAATGTCCGGTGGTGCGCTGATGACTCGTTGCTGCCTTGGTAAGGCAAAACAAATCCAGTGTGGCTCCAAACACCATGTCGATCAGTGGCAAATAACAAGCACTCCCAGAAATACAATTTACAGCGTTCCTGGGAGCCTGTGAGCCAGGAGTACCGCTCGTAGTTAGTGGACTGAAAGTGGCGGACAAATCCTTTCCCCGGTTGTGACAGGCTTGCTAGCTTCGGAGTTGCCCGACCTTGTTCAACAATTTCCAGCTTTTCTTGAAAAGTCCGTCTTGAAAATGGTTTTGACAGCAAGTCTGCCACCAAATCAATTTCTTCTCCTCCTTCATCCATTGTGGGTTGACAAAACAGCTATTAAATCCTCTATTTGCTTGTACAGCTCGCTACAGATCCAGTTTGCTAGCTCTGGCTGGTACGCTCTCTGACTATCCAATCAACGCGTGTAAAAATGCTGACGTTTCCGTACGCCTGCTGGATGGCCTTGGTGTCGCCAACTCCAAATCTGATTGGTTGAATCAACAGTTTGCTCAACATTTATTTTATGCTACAGGGCCCGCAGAATTGATTGTGAAGGCCTCCGGGCAGATTTCTTTGACCCTAGCAACAAATAGTGCTGAAATGTGATTGGCTAAATGCTTACATATGAAAATACACGTCTGGAAGCAGCGCAACCAGGGGGTTAGCAATAAAAAGAAGCGGACAGACAATTTGGAATTATTGAATACTTATTCATGGACAAAATATCATTAATATCAGTCTGTGATTGAGATATTTTTAGGCCAGCAGAGAAGGCCTTGCAGGCCCTGACGGCCCACCACTGGTTTACACACATTTAAATAACACTTGCAAGAAATTCAAGGAATCTGGAAACTGTTCAGCAGGTATTTTACCTCTGAGTCATGGTTGAATTTTTGGCTAGAGATGATCTGGATCAATTTTAGGTCAGTAAATTGAATCGTTCAAAATGAACCAAAATTTTGTCATCTAATCATGATATGCATCGAATTGTTGAAATGAAGTTTGCTATGTTCAGTCAACTGAACAGACCAGAGTGCAGATCAGAGCAGATGCATTCTGACAGCTCCATGACAGCATGAATGATTTCTGTCTTCCCGAAGGGGAAAAAAAGGAAAGAATAGCCTACCATGCATCCATATAAAAACACATTTAAAAATAATTTCTTCTTTAGATGAAATGATATTAAAATTATGGTCTGTTTGCAGCAGCTCTCCCCCGTTTTACATCAATAAACCCGCAGAGAAAAGCTGCTCTGTTGCATTGCATTGTGTGACCGTGTCCCTGTACAGCAGACTGGTGTGTTGCACATTCCGTGCATGCTCGCATTCATGGCAGCATTGAGTAGGGGGATGGAAGGAAGAGGAGGGAGGAGTTAGTTTCATGAAAACGGAGGCTCTACGCTCCGGTTTTCCTCCGGCTGCGACAGGAGGTGAGAGGAGAAAAGGGAACCCCACCCTCCTATACAAGTAAGTCCCCTTCTGTTAGAAGCATTTATTTTAAGGAATGAATAAGGTGATTAATGGTTTTTATGCATAGGTTCTGACAATTATTTCTCTTGATTTTGGAATTTTACGCACATGCGGAAAAAGCGCGGATATTATTCAGTAAAGTTGCGCAACATTTAATATTGGGGTGCATTTTTTTTGGGAAACTTTATTTTTTTTCTCAGACTATTTTTATTTTAGTCTTTGAAATGATCTACAAGTGAATGGCCACGTGTGTGAACGCGTGAACACAAACTGTGTTTAGAAGACGGAACCATGGCTTTTGCTTTTCTCCAGCATTTCACGTGCAGAGCTCTGTGCTGCGTTCAGGGAACGCCAAAGTAAAGGTTAAAGTCTCAGCGCTCTGCCTTTGGTGACACAGCTCCTAACCCCCAGCCAGTTGCCATGCAACTAAAACTCCAAATCAAAAGGGATTACTTCAACCACCGCGGGTCTTTCACAGATACATTATTTTCTGCAGAGAGGGTCTTTTCCAGGCTGCTTTCTCACAGTGGGGGCTTATTTAGGATTCAAGCTGTGCTCTTTGCTCTTTTTATCTAGCTGAAGATAAAAAAAAGCACTCTTTTCAAGAAGTTGGCTGCTGATAATAAAGGTGTCCCCATGTTGACCTGCATGAACCAGCAGCTGGAAAATGTAGTCAGATACTGGAAACTGCATGGTTAACATCATCAGGGGAATGTATTGGCAAAAGTCTGGTGATACCATGCATATCGCGATACATATCTCACAATACAATACGTGTCACGATATGTCCCAAGACTGTCCCAGGACAAATTTCACCATTTTTTTTTAGAGTATGACTTAGAAAAAAAATACTTGAATCTGTTGCTCTGAAGGTTAGCAGAACTTTCGCTCGCTTTGTTGTCAGGAGTGGGCCAAAACATAGATATTGCGATATATCGCAATATTTAGTCCTGCCAATTAATCACGATGGGTTCTAACCAAGTACCGATCTTATATTTTCATTTGAAGAGGCTGTTGCACTGACCATTTGAGTTACATGACATGAAACTGTTGAACAGCTGGAGACACTGTGTCAGACATTTAATGGCGCCGCATGCACTTCATTCAGGAAAAAAGCACCGGCGAAATACAGGCTCGGTAGCGCGTGTGTAAAGCATGCCTACCTGTGCGCAATTATCATCCATCTGTTGTCAGCCGGTAAGAAGTGACTTTTTCTGAGCGCTAGAATGGCCGCAATCGCTTATTTCCTGTTTGATTGGTGTGCTGTAGGAACTAGGGACGCGCTTCGCAATTGTTTGTGTCGATTTCAGGTATCGGTCTGAATTTTCATGCACTTTGATCTTTAACCTGCTGGTGTACGGTGTAACTTTGGTAAATTTATGAAGTGAAGTTTTCAAATGAATGTAATTACTTGCATATCACATCACCTGACTCTTACTAAGACACACCCCTTATTGGCAATGCTTTAAAGTGGACTAGTAAAGAAGTTGTTTAATTGACTTTTTTTATTGATTGATACAACTGCTGCAGAGGGGCCCTATGTTATTGTTTGCCAGGAGCCTCCAAACTACTGTTTTAGGATGCTTCTGAAGAAGAACAGAGGTCAGAATGAGCTTCATATATATCATATATAATCTATGATGGGATACAAGGAGTGAATTTGTGGTTTGTATGATGAAATCGTGAGTGGTAGAGGAGTATACGAGTTGTTCAGGATATCTGTGAGAGCTGGAAGACAGTGATGAGATGTGCTGTTGGTGAAGCAAGAGAGTTTAAGGTGGAGGTGGACCTTTCAGCTCCTTCTTGTTTGTTGTGGTGATGAACAGATCGACAGATGAAGCAACTCCATGGCTCTAGGGCCGCTGCGTGATTTCCAGATCTCCAAGCCCTACTCATGACTGATTACCTGGTTCAGGTGTGTCCAGCCAAATAGAACATGTTGATTGGGGTATTTAGGAAAACTTGCAGGAATGCGGCCATCAAGGCCAGAAGTTGCCTATACCTGATCTAGGGTCAACAGGAGTGTAAACCAGGTGGGAAAGGATGGAGGAAGGTTTCAGGTGTCATTGAGAATGAAAGGAAAGGTGTAGACGACTGTGGTGCCATGTTGAGAAAGAGACAGAAGGAAAACCTGGAGATAGAACTGAATATGTTGAGGTTCTCTTTAGGAGTGATGATGTCTAAAATCAAGAAGGACAGCTCTGACAGCTCATCAGAGGGACAGCTCATGTTGGAAGTTTGGGATTAAGATTAAGGTGGTTCGTACATCTTCAGAGGAGAGATGGTGATAATTTTGACAAAAATGATGCTAAGGCTGGAACTGCCAGGCACAAGGCCTGATCGTGTTTGGTGTTGGATGGAGAAGGATTTTTCACTGTGACGATTATGAAGAGAGCAGCTGAAAGATAATGAAGAAGAAGATGTTGAATACCCATCTCATTAAAATGACACAAAGGAGAGACTGAATGAGAGGAGAGCTTTTTGATCTATCATGCACCATTGTTGTGTGTGGTTTATTCATCGGAGGCCTTCATTGATGTGTTGCAGGATGTTGCTGACTCTTCTTTACAGTTGCATTGGTGGAGCAGCTGTCCTGTACGCTCTGTACAGATGGATCATCCCCTTCATTGTTCAGTATCATGCCGGACTGGCGCTCATCTGGCACGACCAGATTGTGGAGGGAATGCTGGACATGCTGACCCGAAGCACTCGTCCTCAGGTTTGATGCAAATCCACAGTACAATCATATCTCAGGAGATTATTCACACGTTCATGCTACTAATAAAGGCTTCAGTTCCTCTGCAAATCTTTAGATCTTAACAGCTACTCGAGTAGGTAAAAAAGATCTATAAATCACAGGAAATGTTAAAGAAATGTTCACACTCCAGCTGTACCCGGGCATCAGAAAATATGCTGACCTGTTGCTCCTGTGTAACCCTGCACAGCTGGTAGATTCTCACATATCTCACAAAACATCATTTGTGGCCAAAACAAGTAAAAAAGCTGCAAAGATTTTGGATTTCCTGGAGTTTTGACACTTTTAGATGATCTACAACCCTGTTATGAGAGAGAAAGATGTTATCTTTTTGATTACTTTTCTGGGCAAGACTACAAACAATATTTTGCTTCTCTTGTGTTTGATGCTTGTTCATAAAATGGCAATTTACAGCCAATGCTCTGAGACTTTTTGGAGATAAATCTTTTCAACATCACATTTTTATTATTTGCTCTGTACACAGTTTAAATGATAATTCAGTCCAGTATAGAAAATATGAGTTTATTGATAGAACAGACTCATCAGAGGTACACAGTTGAAAAGCTCAATTGTGACAATTTGTACACATTTGCCAATGTGTATACATGAATCATAACTTTTTCACTTTTTTTTTTTTCAAATCAAACAACTAATAAGATATCTCATCCCCATGCTCGGTGAAACTGCATGAGAAGTGTTTTAAAACTTTGCAGGGGAAGTAAATCTCTGTATGGGATTGCATGCACAGCTTTGAGAAAAATAAATTGTTCACAAGAAGGAACATGTTCAAAGAACCCTTCTGGTCATTTCTTAAAGAGTGAAGAGAGTCGTTGACAGTTGTTGTTCAATAAAATATGTATATAAAAAGTTAAATCTGAATCCTTAAAATTGATTTCCAATGTATTTCTACTAGAAAGCAACTTTTGAGAACAAATTGTACGGTAATCATGGGGTTTTGGGGTCAAAGCAATTTTTGATTTAGTGTCAACGGTGGTTGAAACTCTTGAAACTCTAGAAGTAGAACACCTGATCGCCAAGTGGTGGGTTCAAATCCTTGTCTTAAAAGTCTCTGACACCTGACTCTACTTGGTTTTCTAATGTAAAAAAACGAGCCCCCAAATGTGTCCAAATTTAGCTGCTATTTGACTGACATTCCAACAATAAAGACAAAGAAAATGTTATTCTTCTCCAGTCTTTAGTCTTATCAAATGTCATGCATGCAGAGTGTAGTTGGATGTATCGATGGCAGCAAATGTCACATCAGCACTAATGTTTTTTGCAGCTTTCATGGTTATGTAAGTCATCCATGTTATGTTCTCTGATTCTCATCTATTTTGCCTTTTTAAACTGGTACCAACGTTACTGGTTCCTGTTCACTTTCAGCCTTTTAGAATAAGTTTAATCTGTGAAAAACCTCAAAACATTTTCCCACTTCTGCTCCCCGTCTTTCTGAAATAAGCTCAGGCTGCCGGCATGGCTGCAGGTGTTTCTGGATGTTAGTACATGCAGTTTGAACAAGTTGTTTCTTGCATTTGTGGTTTGAGCGATCGCTGAGCTCAGTGATTAGAGATTATAGAAGTATTGTGAAATCACTACAGTAATTTGCAGCTTAAAAATGAAAAATCAAGACCCTGATCTGTGAGTTATAACCCTGTGCAGCACATGATGCTGATCCAATACTTCTGACCAGTTCCTAACCAAGTTTCAGACTTAGCTCTAGTCTGTATCACACAAACACAAAGCACATTTTACATCTAAATACTAAAAGAACAGAAATGAGAAAAAATAAAGATTTTTTTTAAATAGTTTTAGATCCTTCCTAGTGTCCAGCTTTGGTGATTGGATCCAGCTCGTCCTGGATTAGCTTTTCTTTTCTGTTCGGGTCCTCTGCCTCTCTTCAGCATCCTCCCCCAGGTGGGGAGCTATGTGCTCCTTGCCTCTGCCCTGTCCTGGGTTGACTTCTGACCTGCCTGGAGTATCAAGCAAGGACTTTATGAGTGGCTTGGGTTCACCCTTGGGGTTGAATGTTCCTCTGTTTGCTTCTCTGTACATGGGCGTGTTATTGTGGGTCTGACCTGAGCTCCCCCCGCCTTTGAATTAACAAACGTTAGTGTGCAAGTTTGATGTGTTTATGCGTATGTTTGGGTGTGTAGACATGTGTTTGAAGGCTTGTGCTGTCAATAGATGTTCATGTACTCAATGTGTTTGTGCACAAAAATCCCCTCTTTACTAAAGACTTGTTAAGATTTATCAGACCAAGACAAGAAAAAATACTTCAATGTTTTTTAGCCCTGTTACTGAAGTACAATCTGAAATTTTTAATTAAAATTTTGCAGAATTTCATGGAAGTTCCATGTTTATGAGGATGACGTGGCCTGTGTATTATCTTGGTGGTTGTGGTTGGCAGTGGCGCCCCAGACGTGCCTGATCTCGTCTGATCTCAGAAATCGTGCGGGATTGAGTCTGGTTCGTTTTTGGTTGATAGATCCCCTGGGACTTCCAGGTGCTGTAAGTTACTGCAGCCACATGGGGGAGCTCTCCAGTATTTCTGTGGACCAGTCTCAAGTCCAGGTAAAAGCAGAGGGTTAGGTCAGGAGGGTCATTTACTGCAAAACCGAAATCATCTGTGAGGGTGGGAGGATTCACAAAGGCAACCCCTATCCAGAGAAAAACCTGGTCTTAGTATTTTTGTAACCCATATAGAGTTTTCAACTACAAACGACTAATAAAACAGAAAAGGAATAAATAGATTAGAATACCCTTTTTTTTAAAGAAATGATGAAATATGATCTCTGTAAAAAAAAGAATTTGATTTCCATGTTGCAAAATTTGTATTTAAAAATGTTTTAGTTTTGAAAATGTTTATATGACAGGGTTATAACAAACATGTTTAACTGATAAGAAAAAATAAAAAACTCAAACTTCAGACAATTTTTAACTAAAACTTTTTGAAGCAGACCAAAAAAGATCAAAGTTTCAACATTTAGTGTCATTTGTTTCTTTTAAAGGTTAAAAACAACCGACCAGCCTGTTTTCTAGGTTTCAAAACAGACCAAGAATGTACTTTAGCATTTGTTGATTGAATCTCCTAAAAGTAATCTTTTTCTTTTTGTCCCAATGTTGAAAATAAATATTGAATTTTTTTTCCCTTTATCAACAAAAAAAAAAAAATGTTCTTGTAAAAAGTTAAGATTTATTTATTAATGGTTCATTTCAAATAATTTATCTCTAAATATAAAAAAGTTAAGGTTCATACTATTTCCTGGAGGTAATAAAATATAATAATGATCTAAAAAAATCCACATTAACAAAAACAATATAACAAAAGCTTCAAAAACATTATTTCTGGGTGTATGGATTGATGAAAGACTAACCTTGAAAGAACACACTGAATATGTATGTAAGAAAATAACTAAGTCCATAGGATTTTTTGGTAACACTTTAGATGAGGTGCTACAAAACTCTCAGTATAATGTTGACAAAGATAGTTAACACATTTGTTAAGCTTGTAAGCAGTTTATTAATTTGGCCTTTGTAGACAATAGTCTCACTTTAGATGTTATTGAATCTTACTAAGTACTTTAATAAACCTTATTCAGCTTATTGTTCTAATAAATGTCTTACTAATAACCTATAATCACATTTATAATGTTTGTTAATGCGTTAATAAAGTTTGTTAAGAAATCTTATTATAAAGTTTTTTTTAAATACCACCTAGTAGAACAAAAAAATGTCTTTTAACTTTGTACTATCTGGTTTATCCCTAATTATTTTATAGCAACACTGTTTGTGGGAATACCTACAGAACTCACTTACACTACATCCTTCTTTTACAAAAAAAGGTCGGAATTGCAATGTATTCAAAATGGAATGAGCCCAATGCTCCATAATTCAATAATCTGAAGTTACTGAACATCAATACATTGTTCACCTGTAACTTTGCTCTTAATAATTTCAGTTCTATGTAAATAACAATTTTGCCTATAATCACCAAATCCATTAGTTTTTAACCAGACAGGCTGTAAAAAAACACAAAGGCAGCTGTGAACTATTTTCAGTTCGATTCATTGGACCCAGGTCATGTAACACATTTAGATCTGGTTAATGACTCAATTTATTTATCATTTTACAAAATTAAATGAAAAAAAAAAACAGACTCTTTATCAAATTGCTTACAGTGATACTGTTATACCTATGGATCTATAAAATGCGCAGGATAAACTTACGAAATGTTGTCTTGCTTTGCTGCTCTAGTGTCTTGTTTTGATAGTATTACATATCTTGTTTTTTATTCCTTTAAAGTCCTCTGGGGTTCTTTTACTTCCCTGCACATTAGCTTATAATTTTATGATTTGTTTTCTTTGTTTACTATGTCATTATTACCATGTATGTTTATTTTATTTGTGCTAAATAAATAAATAAAAATAAATATATAAAAAACGGAATCTTCATTTTTATTAGTAGTAAAAGAATCAAACTGAATTTAAGCAGTTTTTTTTGCATTAAAAACATTTCTTTCTTTCTAGCAAGCTATTTTCAGTTGTAACAAGTTCCCATTCAATGACTCAAAATTGATCAATTATCTACTGAAGGATTTTTTAAAACCGAATGTTGTTATGTGTGTGTATTTTTAAGCGGATCATTTGCAGCTTTTTAAAACAGTCTTGTCTTTTATCAGCGGCTTCTGGCTGCAGTACAGAAAAACGCCACTAGAGGGGACCCTCGCAGCGTGGTCAGAGCCATCGATCAGTTCTGCAGACAGAAGGAATGGGCCATGAATGTGGGGGATGAGAAAGGTACTGATTAGTTGATAGCATTTTCTCCACATGAATATGCTTTCACCTGATGAAGCTTTTTTTTTTTTGCCTGCAGGCTGCATTCTGGACTCTGTAGTGTCTGAGACAAACCCCACCACTGTGTTAGAGCTGGGGACCTACTGTGCCTACTCCACGGTGCGCATTGCCAGTCTGCTGCCACCAAACAGCAAGCTCATAACTGTTGAGTTTAATCCAGACTATGCTAAGATCGCTCGGCAAGTTATTGCATGGGCCGGCCTGCAAGATAAGGTAAAACATTAGGAAATAAGTTATGAATTTATGGAAAAAAAATGCCTACAACTGTAAACTGCAATTTTTTTTGTCAGATTAATCTAGTTGAAGGAGCGTCTGGAGACTTGATCCCCAAAATGAAGGAGATGTTTGGGGTGAACACATTTGATTTGGTTTTCTTGGATCACTGGAAAGACCGCTATCTTCCAGACACGAAGCTGATGGAGGTGAGTTGGTGCTGGATCGAACGCTTGGTTTTTTTCTGCCGTCACGCTCACCCGACTTTCTTCAACTTTTCAGAAGTGTGGCCTCCTGAGGAAAGGCAGCATCTTGCTGGCAGACAATGTCATCTGCCCTGGAACTCCAGATTACCTGGAGTACATTCGGAACAGCCCTCAGTATGAAAGCCAGTACTTCAAATCTCACCTGGAGTACACCAAAGTAGAGGACGGCTTGGAGAAATCTGTCTTCCTGGGGTGAAATAAGTTTTTCTAATAGCTTGAAGTAATAAAAAAAAGTAAAGAATTGTGAAAGAAAAACTGTTGTTACCTGTTTTTATTCCGAAAACGTGATGCGCTCAGATCGCTCGTCATCCAAGCTTATAATTGACAGATGAGCTGCTAACTGATCTGCGCTTCACATCAGGGAATCTGATCCTTTTAGCTGGTGTGTTGCAGAATTTCTGTTTTGTTGGGTGATTTTCTCCACCATTGTGTCCGTGTTGACGGGATTGTGAGAGGAGGCTGGTGTGTTGATGGTAGAGGGAGGGAAGAATCAAATTGCTGCTCCTCTAATCTCTCAAAGTGACAGAGCGGAGCCGTTCAGCATTTGCTTCAGCTGTATTAAAAAAAAAAAAAAAAAAAAAAAGAGGACGGGCCGGTCCACCTTTCTTCACAGACGCCTGCATGATAATCCCAATCTGAGGCCATTAGTGCGCTGAGAGAGCGAGCAAGGGTTCACCAGAGAGAGGCAGACCCGGGGAAGAGGGAGGGAGGGGACAGATGAGAAGGAGCCACAGAGAGGGAGAGCTTTTAAGGGATTTGGCAGTGATTTGTGGAATCTCACTGCTGTAATGTTGCACTTCTCCCTGGCTCTGCCACAAAACCCAGACAGCCGAAAGCCCTTTCTTTGCATTTTGTCTTTAGATTTTTTTTTTAATTTTATTTTTTGTATTTTTTACACGAACCGTTCATTTTATTTCCGATGCTGGACAGGGGACTATTTGGGATGACTGAAGATTTACTTTAAGAGCTTGACTTCAAATAAATGCAGACATTCAGGACAATGGTTGGAGGAGCTCCTGTGACGGGGGGGTGAAAACCAGAGCGATCCATGAAGAATGGGCAGGTAAGACTTCATAGCTTTCAAGGGATCACGTCTGCAACAGTTGTGCAGCATTTTTTTTTTTTTCAAAGATGCTGCTCAAGTTTTAACAAAAAGAAAATCAAATTATCTATTATCTATTTCCAACAGCTGGATGGAAAACTGTGGTCCTGTCTGCAGATAAAATTAACCCACTCCAGCTTCTGGAGCATGAAGTACTGTGACAGTTTACGTGATGTTTTTTGTTTTGCAAAATTAATAGTGTTTTTCCATCCCTGGCTCTCCGCTCTGCATGGTAAAAGCTTCCAGCGTTCACCCCATGTCATCCCTGCAGGATGTCTGCAAACTCTTCATTTAAAAAAAATGGAAGTTTTTTTTTCTGCACCATCAGAGTTATAAGTTAGCAAAAAAAACTTTCACATTTTATTGTAAACAATTGAAAAAAAACAAAACAATTTCTTTAGTGGATTTTGAACTTTTATTTGTGTCTTAATTTTCTGGAAGGAACAACGGTCTCTAATCTTTCTCATCATTTATTTGCACATATCTCTTGTTCTCATATTTACTTAAAGGGAAAAGAAATTATAAGTAAAAAATGTAATTTTAAGAGTTCACAGATTCTTTTCTGAATTTCAAGGCTCAGTTTGGAGTCAGCACTACTTTTACTGAGTTTAAATAAAATTTATCTTGCAGTTATTCTACTTTATTGTTTTTCTTTTAAAAATCATTATTAATTGAGCATGTTAGAAAGTATAACAATTCTTTGTGTATTGAATAAACTGGCAGAGATCTCGCGTAGTCATAAATAGTCATAAAAGCATTACATTTGGAAATACCTTGAAAACTTTTTTAAAAAGTCTCGAATTTTGATATCTGAGCCTTAAAAATTGTGTGTTTTTAATTTTTAAAAATTATTTACTTTTTAATATATTTTTTATTCATATTTGACTTTCAAAAGTACTGCGGTTTTGTTTGTTTAAGAAATTATTGTTCAAGGACTGCCTCTGTCTTTCTCAGTAGGGCTGGTAAATAGACTAAGAAATGTGCATTAATGTTCGATACTCATGGTCTTAAAAAAGTCTTGAAAAGTCTTACATTTAACTTTAAATTGTTTTTCTAGGAACCCTGACTGGTTTCCACAAAACGGTTCAGCTATGACCATACTGGTTTACCAGGTTTACCAGCAAGTTGAACTTTTGATTAATGAGATCTGAGAATTTTAATTCCATCCAACTCTTACATTCTCATGCAGTTCAATTCAGCACAGATTTAAATTGCTATTCAGGACCAAAATTGACTTAAATGCTTCACAAAAAGCAAAAAACTTCAAAAAAAGCAACATTATGCACATTTTTAACTACCCAAGTTCTTGCAAAACACACATTTTGCACAAATAAGCCCAAATAATTCCAATAAGTCAAGATTTGTCTTAAGATTATCTTAATGATATTTGTGAAAATATGAGCAACAGAAGCAGATTTTACGTAGGAGTTTTGAGCATAATTGCAGAGGAAACAGATGGTGACTGCAGAGGAAAACTTTTTACACATGGAAGAATAACAAGAAAACAGAACAAGTTAGGAAAACTACCTGCTATGATTGGTTAGAATTTGAGAGGAAGGCAAAGAGACACTAAGACAAAAACACTGGAACATCTGCAACAGGACAAAAAAAAAGAAAAAAGAAATGTCACTTTAAAGGCATGACAAGGAGAGCTAAAGGTCAACAGTAGGAAGGTGAGAAAAACGTCACACTAATAAGATGCTTGGGATCTAAACTGTATAGCAACTCAATTAATGACAATGTTTCTGAGAAGTTCATCTGAACTGATGTCAAAGATGTTTTTAGAGAGACTTTCTCAGTCAAGAAAGCTCCTTTTATCAATAGTTTCTGTAATAATAATAAAAATGATAATAAATACAAATCATTTTTCTTTACCCTTGTGCTAAGGTCCAGATGATCCCACCCTTACATTGATATGTGATCCTCCCATGACAAAGGTATACAGGATTTAAAGTCTCCAGTGAAAATAAAAAAAATCCTTGAAAAAAAAGTTCAGAATGCTCTCTTGTAGCGTCCAGATGACCCCACTTTTAATATAGACATGCCAAGGATAGAACAAGGGTTAAAAGTTTAATTTTAGAATGAGAAACTTTTCTGAACAAGAGGTGAAATGTCTTCAACTAATAACTGAGTATGGATGACCCTTAAAACCATCCTGGGAATGAGCATCTTCACAGAAAAGCACAACAGAGTCACCCAGGCTGACCTCAACAATTTGCTTTTAAAAAAAAGAAGATTTCAAGTCTGGTTTCAAAAGGTATCCTGCTAGCCGAAGGCGCAGGATTCTCTTTTACCCATTCATTCTTCCACTGAAACTGTCCTGTGTAAGGTCACGGGGATGCAGGAGCCAGCCACCTACTGTCGAAGGGAAGGCAGGGTACGTCCTGGACAGTTTGCCAGTCCATTGCAGGGCAATTTTCCTTTTAATTTGAGATGCTATTAATATGGTTTTTATAAACACTTTCTTTGGAAAACATGAGACTGTGAGGTCTTTCAGATAAAATGGAGCTCTTTTGCTTTAAGGTTTGAAATCGATTCTGCTTTGAATGCACAGCCGAGGAAGAGAAGCTAAAATTTTTAACCTTTTTTTGTCAAAAATCTCAGCATTTTGGGGTCTATACTCGAGGTAACAAATGCAAGAACTGATTTCTCTACATTGGACGGAGATCATTTCTGATTTTCAAAGTATGAAGGAGATGAAGAAAGTCAAGAAACTTGAATTACACGATCAAATAACACTAACCAGTTTGATGCTATCGCTAAAGAGTCTCCCTGAAACACTCAGGTCCAAAACCATCAACCTTTGATCTGAGTACAGCTCAGTATAATCAGAAGCAAATGCAGAGAAGCACACACAACAGCAAGCATAACGAGCCTTTAAACACATTCAAATCCAAAATGAGATTATATACACCCTAATCTCAAAAACATTTTTTAAACCATACATTTTTTTAATTGCAGCTCAATTAACTTGCTTTTTTTTTTTTTTTTTTTTAACCCAGTTTGAATCAGAATGTGGGTGGAGTCAAAAAGTCAGTCAAGTTTTCCCTCCTCCTATTTTTTGAATAAGATGGGCTGAGTAAAGTCTGGTCAATATCACTTCAAGTTCTACTCCAACTATATATTTTTTCTGTTGTAAAATTGTTCCCAGTGGTCTTTTAATTATGATTATGCCGTTATTAACCAAAATCAAAAGCCTGTGTTGTCTTTTTTTTTTTAGAGATATTCTCTGCAGCAGGAGTTTATTAGAAGTTTACCTCTGGGATGTGGGCGGGACTATTGACATGGAAGTTATCCTGCTCTAATTTCCCAACAGCCCTTTGTTTACACTGCCTCTCGCTAACTTATGGCACCTCACAAGCCCGAGCTAACATTAGCTAGCTAAAATGGAGAGCGATATTGGAACTATCCAGCTGTACAGTTTTGATCCAGATGGAAGGAGTCGAGGGAAATGAAGACGTTCATGGATCTATTTGCCTGCAATTGATGTATCAGAATTGTGGCAGAGAAGGGAGACTTTGGCAGTCACAGCTTTAATGAACCAAAAAAAAAAAAAAAACGCTACTAGAATAAGGAATACCCAAAAAAATGCAGTTTCAACTTTAAAGTATTATATACATGTCCTCTACTATGAGAGAAATGCTGCAAGAACATGTTAAAAACACATTTAGCATTGGTGTGGCTCTTCAAGTCTCTAAAGAGATTTATTTCTTTAATCACACGTTGCTTACTACAATTGCTACAACTTATGTCATGTTAAAGCAGCTTTAGATTTTTATTAGTATGAAGGAGTCTAAATTCTGGTGGTTTTGCTGATTTTACTGCAGCCTAATAGATGGAGGATGCACCAAAGCTAAGCTGTTATACATTTAGGAAATTTACAAAATACCTTTACGCTTATAATTTTGAATAACTTAGAAGTTATGTGTAAAAAAACATCTAAACTAATGTAAGTTGTAGTGCTAAAATGGATACACGTCTAAACTCCTACTCTCACTGCTACAACCACAAAAGTGTTCTGCTGCCTTTAAATATTTAAAGAGACAATGTCACAGGGATTTTGGGGAGAAAAAAACAGAAACAAAGAAAGAGCAAAGCGTTCCTTCTTTTATAGAAATATTTGGAGTTTAACATCCGGAAAATGGAATATAACTGGAAAAACAAAAGTGAATTTATGGTGCGTCTGTCTCTGCTTTTTCAGGTGTCAAAGGTAGAGGCAGCGGCCTGGAGATGTCAGAACCTCTGCTGGACAGCATCATGTCACCAGAGGCGCCTTCTCGCCCTTTATCCCTCTGGCTCGGTGTGTCGTTGATATACCAGACATGGCTTCAGCTGTTCTGGGTTCTCTCAGTGGGCATCGGTTCTGTCTCCGAAGCCCAACAGGGCACCCAGCCTCAATCCATCAAAATCGAAGGGGACATCACCCTGGGCGGGCTCTTCCCCGTGCACTCTCGAGGGCCTGTGGGGGTTCCCTGCGGTGAGATCAAGAGAGAGAAGGGGATCCACAGACTGGAGGCCATGCTGTACGCCCTGGACCAGATCAACAGTGACCCCGACCTGCTCCCCAACATCACTCTTGGGGCCAGGATCCTGGACACCTGCTCCAGAGACACCTACGCCCTGGAGCAGTCGCTCACCTTTGTCCAAGCCCTGATTCAGAAGGACAACTCCGACGTGCGCTGCTCAAACGGAGAACCTCCCATCATCCCCAAACCCGAGAGGGTGGTCGGAGTGATCGGGGCGTCAGGGAGCTCCGTATCCATCATGGTCGCCAACGTACTCCGCCTCTTTGCGGTAAGTCTTCTATAAATGACCAGGCAAAAATATTTTTGAATATCTGAAGAAAGCTCACAAAGACACAGATGATCTGAAGATAAGGCTATTGGATATTTCATTGATTTGGTGTAAACATTTCAAATTGAATCTGTTCGCTTATTTTGTTAGGTTAAGATAGCTTGTTTCCCTTAATTATTAAAGACATCTTTAAATGTTCATAATAAAATCTCATTGAGGCACTTCATCATCCTGGTGCTCATCAGGAACAATGACACACGTGTGGATTGTCATCAATGGCCTCTTCAGGCTAATCCGCGTCATGCGTGTGGTTTGTTTTGTTTTGTTTTGTTCAGTTGACTTCCCTCTGAGAAGGATTTGACATTACACTCGTGTACACCAACTACTGCTAAATCATTTCAACTCATTGACCAGGTCTGGAAACTTTTTCAAATTGGACTTGTTGCACCGTTCCTTTTGGTGAGCCTGCTGAGTTAAGAATCAAGAAGAGGCAGCTTGCAAACAAGGCAGATGTTAACTACAGAATTATGCATCACAACCTCCACTAAGCTCCTCTCAGCAGCTCGGGGACCGGGGCTGAAAATAGAGCATCAGGACGGCAGGATGACGTCGCTTCTGGGATAAGAGAAACTTATGACCTGGGGAGAGTAGATTTAGCTAAATGATGTTCTTGCTCCCGTCGTCCATATGTGCATTTCTCTTAACTGCAGATAGTCTGATGCTCACTATACGTTGAGTATTGACTCTTAGTCTGGAGACACTCAAATCGACCATTTGTTTATGTTTCATAGTTGCCAAAACTTCCATCTAAATGTGAGTTTTTCGCAAATAAATATTACACCAAATGAATCAACTCAGTCAAGAACAGTGCTGTTTCTGATACAGCCCATTGATCATCACACAGATGCTCCTGCAGGATTAATTTAGAGGATTATTTACAAATTTGTGTGCAAACATTTGCATCTCCAACAGTGGATATGGAAGTAGAGGATCTCCATTCCTTGAACTCCCAGTTCCTGGCAGGTCTGGAACCTGCCGCAAGACTTCAAGTTGATGACAGGCGAGCAATTTTCAGCTGCATGTGGCCACCAGAATTAAATATATTGTATGGCTTACAGCTGAGAACTGCTAACCTTTTTCTAGTCTCTCGATCTCTGTCTCCTCTGTGCTTAACATAATTTGCCTAAAATCCCTATAATCCTTCCAGATAATCTGTGAAATGGTTCTCGCTCCTCTCTCCTTCTCCCTTTTCCACCCCTTGTGTTTACCTTTTCCTCATCATCCTCTGGAGAGGGCTGATGTTAAGCCACACTGGGGCACTGGTATTAGCAGGTTCAGCATAGAGACATAACTGTGTCATTAAAGAAGTAGCACATTAGTAAATTAATCTCCTTGTCCTTTTTTTAGTCCAAACAAAAGCTTTTACAGAGGAAGTTTGTTCTGTGTCTCTGTTAAGGAGGTGAAGGCGCTCTGTGAGTAAGTGGTGCATCATCTTTTGACATGCCTCACTGCCTCTGCTTGTCAGTCCTTTCACCTTCTGATTTACGTATTGGCCTAATAATCAGCAGCGTTCTTTGTTTTTCGTCACCGCTGACCCTTTCGCTTCCTCAGATCCCCCAGATCAGCTACGCCTCGACTGCCCCGGAGCTGAGCGACAACAGCCGCTACGAGTTCTTCTCCAGAGTGGTCCCTCCCGACTCCTACCAGGCCCAGGCCATGGTGGACATCGTCAAAGCCATGGGCTGGAACTATGTGTCCACTCTGGCCTCGGAGGGCAACTATGGAGAGAGCGGCGTGGACGCCTTTCTGCAGATCTCCAGAGAAGCAGGTTGGACCGATGTAAATTCACTGCAACAACAATGAGGGATTACTCATCAAGCTGCACCGTTGCTGCTCATTAAAAGGCTGAAACAGGAGTGAGCAATCCTTTAATACTCAAAGATCAAAAGGGAAAATCATCATATAGGTTTAAAAGCTCCAGTGATGTGACTACAGTTCTGATTAAATGTCACTGAAACTAATACATCTGTGGCTGCCAGCACAGGTTTGCAGGTACATTTTGAACAAATGTGGTTTTCAGTCATGAAGTCTAATGAGGCGAACGGGTTAAGGGGTAAGACGCAGATTTAGTTTTACCCTTTAACACCTTTTTATCCTAAATCAAAACGCTGTTGTTGTTTCCTAGGACTTAGTTACTGCTGAGCAGCAGGAGTTCATCACCTCTGAGTTGTGGGTGGGACTCTTTCCGTACCCTAAAATCCTATCATTCCTTCATTGACACTTTATGCAACCAGTACATGGATCTAGTTGTCTGCAAGTGGATGCATCGGAATGGAGTGGAGCAGGGAGCTTGTGGCAGCTGCGTCACTGCAACACATTTTTTCCAATATCATTTTTTTGTCTGCTTTTGACTTACATCAATTTCAATAAAAAAAAGGAAAAACTCAGAAATGCAATTTTAAACTTAGAATCTCATCATATGTGTCCTTGATTATCAGAAAAAGTGACACAAAAACATGTTTAAAACACCAAAAACGCCAATTGGAGTGAGTCTTTAAAAGGTTAAGGCAGACAAAATTTGATCTGAAATCTATGTGATATTGTCAACCAGGTTTTGTTTCCTTTCTGGTGTTTGGATTTCACTTTTTAGCATACTTCTCAAACTTAAATTACTTTTAATTAGACAAAACGAATAGTATTTATTTCTAGTTATTAAACTTAAAAACAGTCAACACTTTCCTAGTCTTATGTAAAAAAAAAAAAGTAATTAACTTCTTGCTAAATCTTAATAAACTGTGTTAACCAAGTTTAATGCAAGACATTTTTAACTTTGATTTGATTGATTTGGTTTATTTTAAGCATTAATTCTAGACAATACAAGAAAAAAACAGATTACAGAAATAATGAACACATTTGATTCATTAAATATAGTTAATATTTACTAAGGTCAAGCATCTTGATTTATTGCTTGAAAAGGAGCGGGAGGAAGGGAGTTTATATTCTACCATCCCTACTGAGTTATTTCATTTCACAGTTTTGCATAGTTTTCATAATCTGCTTCTGATCAGATCAAGATTTTTTTTTCAAGTAACAAAACAAATACTTAATAATTACTGATTATCCTCAGAAGACACTCTTTCATGATTTCATAAAATAAATCACATGCGATGTGACAGACATGTAATACTTAATGATTATCATCAGAATACAGTGTCATATTTTTCTCGAAATCATCCCTGCACAATGCAGTTCAAGTTTTCATGTAACAAAATATTTCTTATTGATTATCCTCAGAATTCTTTCATCTTTTTAGTAATTATTAACGACTTTAAGTAAGTGACATGTAAAAATCATCAAGTATAATTGGAACACGTTTATCTCATTAATCCAATAATTATTGCTACACATTACAGATCAAGCAAAGACGATCAATAGCTTATTGTTGCAATTAAAACATCTCAATGTTCATTGTTGTACATTACATAGTATAATACTTATTGGTTGCTATTAAAAGGGCTTTGATCCATGTATTTGTAATTTACTCAAATGCCAGTTGATCTTTATCTCCTCTTATCTTCATATTGTGAAATTAGAGTTTTTCTGTACATTTTCTTCAGATCTTGGATATTTGAACATTGTTTGAGCCCTTTATTTAACCTGTTCCAAAGTTTAGTGCCACACACAGACACTTTACTGAGGGGATCAGTGTCTTGCTCGAGGACACTTAATTCACATTTGTGTTAAGATCGGGAACTGAACTTGTGACCTTTCAGTTGGAGGTCGACCGCTCTACCTCAGCCCCTCAGTAGGGCTGAAAGAACTAATACACCCAAACAAGAGATCCTGGAGCCAATTAAACTAATTTTAAAAACACATGTCCTGGAAATGTATCTGTCTGAAAAGAGTTTAAGGATATTTTTGGAGCTTTGGAACATTTTCTGAATGGATCCAACATTACAAAATAAAGTTGTCTCACAACCTCATGGAGACAAAGTATTTTTCAAAAAGCCATTTCATTCATGCTCGGAGTTTCAGAATTTTCATTTTCAGTTTTTAATAGAGTTTCACAGGTTTTGAAAGCAATCCTTATTTTCTGTCTAAACTAAGCTGTCAAAATATATTTTTTTGGATCTGAAAAGTCGAAACATATTTAAGAAATGCAAAATCTGGAGGAGTAAAAGGGTTTCTTCACAAATTGCTATTGGCAGAACCTCACAGTTGACCAAAAGCTTTTAGTGTGGTTACAGTCGAGCTCATGAGTTCAACTCCAAAACTGTTATAGGTGGTATACTAAAAAAAAAAAAAAAAAAAAAAAAAAAAAAAAAAAAAAATGGCACGCAAACCTGTGTCTAGTGCTGCGGCACAAACATTTGCATGCCGGTTTAAGAGCTACAACAGTGCATCTGCTAAACAATGACATGCTAGCGCGAGTCTCAGATCTCTTCATGGAACTCCACACTCTTAGTTTTGAATTTTTAATCATCACATTACACAGTCCAGGACCTTCTGATGTGCAGCAAAGCTTTTAGTCACGATACGCCACAGAATGCTTCAAATGCTGAGCAGAGACAATTAACCTTCTATTTTAGATTATTTCATAAATTATGTAGATCCTAAAAACCCCACCATGGTTCACCCACGTATTTGTAATGTTTTGGCCAAGGGGGACTGTGCATTGCCCAGTCTATAAGGATCCCCAGAGAGCCCAGACCAGGAGAGTTTGAGAAGGTCATCAAGAGACTCATGGAGACTTCCAACGCTCGCGGGGTCATCATCTTTGCCAACGAGGATGACATCAAGTGAGTGGACCTTTCCTGTGCCAGAAATATAAATAAAAATAATACTTAGACAGTGAGATGGACATCTTATGTCATTTCAGGCGGGTGTTGCAAGCTGCAAAAAAAGCCAACCTGACAGGACACTTCCTCTTTGTGGGATCTGACAGCTGGGGGGCCAAAAGCTCCCCCATAGAAAACCAGGAGGATGTAGCAGAGGGAGCTGTCACGATTCTGCCCAAAAGAGCCTCTATTGACGGTAGGAGAGTGAACTGAATCCAAGATTTGGGTCCAATTCCTTTAGAGATGCAGTTTTAAAACAGTTTAAAACATAACTGTATAAGTAGTTACAAAACACATATGTAAAAGGATTTGATTTAATTGTACTTTCTTTACTGTTTGTAAATTTTTTTTTATTGTATCTATTTCTTCTTCATAAGCTTCTGTCAATTCCTATTCTTAATTGGTTGTTTGTTTATATTGTATGTTGTGTTAACAGTACAAATGACAAACTAAACCAATAAACGAGAATATGAACACGGATGTAAGATAAAAATGGATCTTGTGATGTTTTCAATTTCAAATTCTGATTTTACTCTTTGATGTTTCTGTTTCTGTCAAACCCATAACATGAATCATGAATACTTCAGGATTCGACCAGTACTTCACTTCCAGATCATTGGAAAACAACAGGAGAAACATCTGGTTTGCTGAATTCTGGGAGGATGACTTTAAGTGTAAGCTAACGCGGCCTGGCATAAAGTATGACCTCGGCAGGAGAAAATGTACAGGTGAGCCTACTGCAGTCATTACACTGACCTTATTGTGGTTTGCAGTGTGCCTTCTAGGGGCGTAACGATAATTTGACATAGTCGATTAACCAATTTATATTTCTATCAATCTGTCTGAGGAATAAACTAATGAACCTAAACCTAAGGCTGGGCAATATAGGATTTTTTTTTTATGGCTGATGTTATCCACATGTATTTATGTGCGACCACCAGCATAGAAAGTGATGAAAATTCATAATAGCCACACGTAATACGTGCCGCCAAGATCTCATTGCTGCATTGGCCGCATGCATTCTAAGTGTGTCTAAAGCTGGATTCTTTTTCTGGATTCACGTATTTAAAATGAAACTTAAGTTAAAGTCTCATTAACTATCAAGCTCCTAAATATGTAAAATGTGTTCTCCACATTTGACCCATCCCCTGGTGGAGCCGTGAGCTGCAGAGACAGCCGACCTCAGGAACTATTTGCTTGTTTAACCATAACCGTAACCATAATCCTAACCTTAATCCCTCTCCCCTGGGTCTGTACGACTAGGAAAAAAGTTAAGCACTGGCTGCACGTTTTTCCTAAATTACGTGCGAATAGACACTTTCTTTTTTTATATTACAATATATACATTTTTTTCATATCATGTGATACCAATATATATTACATGATAAATAAAAAACCTTTTTTTTTTGCGCTAAGTGGGCATGGGTGCTAAGCGGTCCATCAAATGTGGAGCACAATATAAACCGAGTGTGAAAGCATTTGAATATTATGTTTAATTGATTATTGTATTGAATCCTTTCTGTTAGTAAGAAAACAGACTGTTTGATGTAAGGGACAAAAATCAAATAAAAACAAAATATCAGAAAAAAATCGAAATCGTGATTTTAAAACTGTGAATCGAATCGTTCCTTGACTAAATCATTACACCCTTATTTTTAATTTAGGAGATTTCAGTGAAAAAACTCTTAAATTTATTAGATTAAATTTTGAAAATTTGTAATTTCGTAAATTTCCAAAAACAAAACGCGTAAATTTACAAGATCACAAGAAGACATTTTTTGAGAGAAAACTCGTAATAGTACCTTTTTTATTTATTTTTTTGGTGGCCCTAATACTTCCTTGTGCTTTTTACACATTTGCAAGCCTAAATTTTTTGGGGCAGATTTATTTTGTGATATGAGGAAACTTGATTGTTGTGCGAACATGCAGTTACAGTAGTGAATCAATTCAGTTGCAGGTGAGATTCTACATGACCTTATTTGGAACCCCTACCCAGCAGGCAACACACATGTGATGGCAGAAAAAAATGATCAAGTCATTATTTTTTGAAGACAAATGACCGTACCGTGTGGTATAATGTTGTAATAATGCACTGTTATTTTGATGTGGAAAAACAATGATGGGCTGAACTTAATGAAGCTCAAATTTAAACAGATTTACCATGAATTCATGCTTATACACATATTTAATTTAATTTGCTTATTTAACAAGAAATACAAGACAGCTGGAAAACTTCAGCTGTTCAGTACCAGATATTTATCTCTGAGTCACTCTGGTTTAATTTTTGACTAAAGATATTCTGGGTCGCTTTTAGGTCAGTGAACTGGATCCTTCAAAATGAATCAATATCGACTTTGAATCAGATCTGCAACCACTAATTTATGATATAAATTTCTAAAACAAATCGCTTCACCCCTGGCGCCTTCTAATCATGTCCATGTATGATTTTTTTGTGCCAGGCGAGGAAAGAATCAGTCGGGATTCTCAGTATGAACAGGAAGGAAAAGTGCAGTTTGTGATCGACGCGGTGTACGCCATGGCCCACGCCTTGCACAACATGCACCTGGACCTCTGTCCCAGCTCTACAGGCGTCTGCGAAAAGATGGACCCCGTGGAAGGGCGCATGCTCCTCCAGTACATTCGCTCTGTAAACTTTAACGGTGAGGTTCAACTGCCCTTTAGTCTTTATTCATTTTTCTTTTCATCTCAGCTTTGCCCAAAGAGATTAAAAAAAAAAGATGCTGAGATTTTTGTCACTGCATATGTCTGGTGGAAAAAAGGGAAGTGCAGGCAGTTTAAAGATGTAAGCTTTGAGATGTTTTTTGCTAATGTACCAAGCGGTGGAAAACAGCACATTTCTTCAAAGCACGACCCCTCCCTCAGGCTGCCCCCTTGCCTTTCTCCAAATACAACACTCCAGCTTTTCATCCCCGTCCTGCATAAAAAAGTCACCGTTCGGAAAAAGAAAAAGAAAGTGTTCTATGAAAGCATCCTCTTTACCGCTCTCCTCTTGCTGGGCCTTGTATGGAAGACTGTTTTTTGATAGAGTGCCTGCGGGGTCCTGAGAGGAACATTCAATCATGTTAGTGCTATAGAGCAGAGTGCACTGAAAGACCTGAGCCTTCACTAAAGAGCATCCTGCACTCAGCTTTCACATGACTGCACAAGTCTGAAGTAAGCAATACAGGCTGCATTCAACAGCGTGTGGGTGTTCTCTGAGAGCTCAGGCGGCTTGAATTCCTCGTTTCCTCTGTCTCGATTTTCATTCGTTAGCCGCTTGTTAAGAATTTCTCTCCATTGAACAGGCAGCGCAGGAACTGGAGTGATGTTTAACGAGAACGGAGATGCTCCTGGTCGCTATGACATCTTCCAGTACCAAATGTCCAATATCAGCAACCCTGGATACAAAGCCATCGGCCAGTGGACAAACCATCTTCGACTCAACGTAAATATTCTCTTGATGAGGCCTTGAGAAATGTTTTCCTTCCTGCTTAATTAGATAAAAGATGAAAACCTGATTATAGTGACAGAAATCTCTAAAAGGAAATACTTCTTGGTTTCTTTTTCTTCTAAGAGGTTGTCAAACACACAAATCAAGACTGTATTACAAAACAAGGAAGCCTTAAAAGAAGAAAAAAGCATGAATCTTAAGAAAAAAGTTACTAGAAAGTAGTAAAAATTTCTAATAAGAAATTTCATAATAAGATGAAACAAAGATTTCCAAACAAATATTTATAAAGGTAGGAAAGGCACTGAGTGAGGCTTTGAACAGTACTCAAGTGTCCTGTGGGTGATTGGCAAATGAGAGTCAGCTGAGCAGCATCCAGGAACTGTGAGATGGGGCTGCTGGGAGACGAAGTGCAGTCAGTACTCTGGAAATGGCTCCCGCCGGTGACCAGAGGCGGAGACAGGGTGCTGACTCCTGACAATTTGATTACAGTGACAAAAAAAGAAACGAGTGTAATAGGAAGAAATTGCTCACAAAACGTGAAAGAAATGAGATTAAGATCTTAGTGCAAGATGATAAATCTTAATAAATCCTCATAAAATCTAAAACTAGTTTGTAATCTTGGAATGTAAATCCGCATTTTTGTTTCCAAAATGACAATGAATGCAACTTGTCAACATTTATTTAACCTTAGAATGAAATCCTCAAAACTGAACCAAAAATTACAATGCTATTCGAGTTTATTTGAGTCTCAAAGTCTCAAGTATTACCTTTGTCAAAAGAATGGAGCAAAATTACTCAATATAATATTTAATTTCCTTATTTCTAGATATCTTAATGAGATTAAAAAAAATCTGGACTGTGTTGAGACAAGCTTGGAGAGTTGTAGAACAAATAAAAATTAAAATAACATCTTGGGGTGCGGGAATCAAAGAAGGCGGAGTCAGCTGTGGGCTGCAAACTGGCCCTGGAGGAGCAGGTGGAGATTAAGATGCTAAAAAAAATCAACAGGAATATGTACAATCTGTCACATCTGCTCCACAAAACACTGAAAGGCATGAAGTCCACCTTCAGCAACAGACTCAATCAATCCCGCATCAAAGGAGAGATACAAAAAAATCTCTCTTGCTGTCAGCAAGAGAGATTTTAATTCAGTAATACTGGTTCCATTTTTATTTATTTGTATTATGTATACTGTAAACTTGAAATACATTACTATTTTTAAAGTACATTTTTTTCATTGATAAAGTGATTTTCTTTTTTAAATTATCATTTTTATTTTACAGACAGTAAAACAAACTAACAGAAAAAGAAAGACAAAACAGTGAAAATTGTGTATGTATAAAAGAAAAAAATTATAATGCTAATAATAATAATATAACAATGTGATTGTTTATATAGAATGTTGTTGAGCTACTGCAACAATACAATTTCCTTCAACGGATAAAGTACTTCTATTCTATTCTATTCTATTCTATTCTATTCTATTCTCAACTTAAAATCAGGTAAAGTATCACGAATGTCTAAAAACAAGTTTTAAAATCTTTGCAAATATCAGTTTGCAGTGTCAGATTGTGGCTGTACTTGGCTCCCACTACAGTTTTTTCATTTAAATCCAGTTTACAGTTACACATTTCTCACCAATATTAACTTAATTTTTTTTGTATTTGTGAGCTACAAACACTAACTAAAATACTTCAAATTGTTTATTTAGCCTTTGTGTTAGTGGAATAGTGGTGCTTTGGTTTAACTTGTTAATGCGTTCCTTTTAAATCAAGACTTTATGGTTCTGGTTCTCTTTTTTTATTGTATATTATAGTATATAATAAAGAGACGCATTCATCACTTTTTATACATCCTTTTTCCTGTTGTGTAGTGCAGCCTTTTGTGTGAATTCTGTTCAGCATATATTCAGGTTAATAGGGGGGATATGTTACTCTCTGGGTTGCGGTTGCCAGGTTGGGAACTAAAAGATGTAACAAACTAGGAGATCACAAAGCGGAAAAAAGCTTAAGTATTTTTGTTGGTCTCTCTAACTCATAAATACTAAAATGAGTTCCAGACAAGTTCAACACTATTTTGAGAGAACATCTGCCGTTTTTTTTTTTTTTTTTTAACCTTCTGAAATCTACAGCTTCACTTGAGTAAGTCCTGAGGAAACAGACTCCAGTTATGGCTTGTCCTTGCAGCCCATTAGTGTAAGTCATTCAAGACTTACACTGATGATGATGTTTGCATATCTGGACCATCTCCAGGTGGAAGAAATGCAGTGGTCAGGAGGTGAGCGCAGGATCCCAGAGTCGGTGTGCAGCTTCCCGTGTGAGCCCGGAGAGAGGAAGAAGATGGTGAAGGGGGTCCCCTGCTGCTGGCACTGTGAGCTCTGTGATGGCTACCAGTACCAACTGGATGAGTTCACGTGTGACATGTGCCCGTTTGACATGAGACCCCTGAAGAACCGCACAGGATGCAGGCCGACCCCCATCATCAAGCTGGAGTGGAGTTCTCCATGGGCCATCATCCCCGTCTTCTTAGCCATCCTGGGCATCCTCGCTACAAGTGGGGTCATCGCTACCTTTGTTCGCTTCAACGACACCCCCATCGTTCGGGCCTCCGGGAGAGAGCTCAGCTATGTGCTGCTGACGGGCATCTTCCTCATCTACCTCATCACCTTCCTCATGATAGCAGAGCCCTGCGTAGTGGTGTGCGCCTTCCGCAGGCTGTTGTTGGGGCTCGGCATGTGCATCAGCTATGCTGCCATGCTCACCAAGACCAACCGCATCTACCGCATCTTTGAACAGGGCAAGAAGTCAGTCACTCCGCCCAAGTTCATCAGCCCCACCTCTCAGCTGATCATCACCTTCATACTCATCTCAGTTCAGGTAATGTCCTGCGTCACCTTCATCAGCACTTCCAAAGTGGCCTAAAGCTGCTTTCTCTGCAGGTCCTGGGGGTGTTCGTCTGGTTCGGTGTGGTGCCTCCTCACACCATCATCGACTACGAGGAGCTGAAACCTCCAAACCCAGAGTTTGCCCGCGGAATCCTCAAGTGCGACATGTCCGACCTGTCCCTCATACTGTGTCTGAGCTACAGCATCGTGCTGATGATCACCTGCACTGTATATGCTATAAAGAGCAGAGGAGTTCCTGAGACCTTTAATGAGGCCAAGCCCATCGGCTTCACCATGTACACCACCTGCATCATCTGGCTGGCCTTCGTGCCCATCTTTTTTGGAACGTCACAGTCCACAGAGAAGGTGAGGAGTCCGATGATCCTGAAGGCTGCTCTACTTTCTACTTCAACTTAGATAAACTTGAAAGCAAAAAAAATGTTTTTCATTCCTATAAATTACTTAAGGCATCAAAGGAGTTGAAGACCCACTCCGATTATATTTTGATCTATTTTCAAAGCATTCCCAGTGATCTTTTACTTAGGATGCCATTTTTGGAAAAAATAATTTAAAAAATGAGTAGTTTTCTGGCACATAGTTTCTGGAAATTTAGAAATTTGCCTCAAAGTTGTTGGCGGGACTGTTGGTGCAGAGTAATCTCACTATCTCCCATCACCTATCTGTTTTCAAACTCTCCTGCTAGCTTTCAGCACTATACACCCCCAACCTAGCATCACCACTGCAGCAAAAATAGAGAGCAGCAATATCAGAGCTATCCTGCTGTACAGTTTTGATCCAGATGCCAGTTCAGACGAGGAAGACACAGACGTTCATGGATCTATTTGTCTGCAAGTGGATTTATCAGAATAAAGGAGCTTGTAAGTAACTAGCATGTCACACTTACAAGCTTTTTCCAACAACTTTTTTCTCATCTGCCTTTGATTCACAATGATTTAAATAAAGAAATTCTCAGGAATTCAGTTTCGATCTTGATTGTCTTATATGTCATCCATCATTAGAAAAAATGCCACAAGAACAAGTTAAAAGAAAATAATTTTAATTGGAGTGGGTCTTAAAAAAAATGCCAACAATTAAGCCACACCTGCCATAGTTAAAAACCCACTCTGGTGACGATGGTGTTCTTGATTTGTTTAGCATGCTTTTGGGGCATTTTTCTGGTGAAGAAAATTAATCTTAAAAAGTTGTATTTCTTTATTGAAACTTTTGTGAATCAAGATCAGATGAAAAAATACCATTTGAAATAGAGCATATTTGTGACTTAGAAAAGGTGGGCCACAAGCTACTGCTTTGGATCCCTCAGCTACAGGGGAGGAGAATGAAGAGCTGGATGCTCCGCCCACAACTCAGAGGCAAATGTCTAATGAGCTCCTGCTGCTCTGCAGTAACTAGGTCCCAGAAAACAACTGTTTTTTTTTTTTTTGACTCAAAACAGCATATCAAAATTAACATACCACTAGGAACTCTATAAAAAGATGACTGGAGTGGTACTTTAAGACCACATGTCACATGATCAAGATTGAGTCCACAGAGATAGAAGGGAGAACAATGGGAGGTCCTCAAATTAAATTGATAATATTAATTATGGTAGAAATGTAAACGAGTCTTCTAAAAGAGTCTGGTTTACACATCAGATAAAACAACATACAGCATTAGCAGTTGATTTTCCTCATGGTAACATGTAGCATGACGGCAAAATCCAACAATTCAGGATTACGTAAATGCAGATTTGCTCCTTTCATAAAGCAGTCAAACTATTTTGACACTTTTTGTTAAATGCCTTAACTTATAGATTTTTTAAATTAAACTTGATGTTTTTTATTTCAAATAATTTGATCTTTTTTCATTACAGTGGAATGTATTTTTTAAAATTTGATTTTTTTCCCCCCAATTTTGTAGGTTCATCATTAGGCTGTCTTTTGCATTTAGACTTTAGCCCTTTATTATAAAAGGATTTTTTTTTTTTTTAATTGTGAGCATTCATGCCATTCTTTGGTAAAACAAATTTTCCCACTTTCTAGTTTTTGTCAATAAACAATAAACACTAAATATGAAATTACAAAAAATATTAAAAAAGAACCTGAGGAAAAATAAAATTATAAAAAAGAGTGAAACTGTGCAACTTAAAAAAAAGTTACACATCCGTATTTTACTTAGAAAATCTCGTAAACATACATTTTAAGCTTTTTAAAAAAAATAATTATAACTCAATTGTTTTGCATATTTTTATAAATTAATTTAATCTGTTTAAATAATAGTTTCTGCAAGTTTGTTTATAATGAAGTAACTCCTACATTGGAAACCAAACAAACTCTAAATGAAGAATTAAAAAAGACAGAAAAATATGCATTTCAGCTTATTAATTTAATATAGAGACAGGTCAAAGATGCCTATTTTATGCAGCCAAGCAAACCACTCATTTATTAATGTACAATAAACACCACTGTGTTATTTCCTCTTTAATGTCTAGTTTTTTTCTGCTCCAGAGTCCATTAAATAGTAAAATAAATCAAATGATAAAAGCCACAGTAAGCTACGTGAATAGAGAGTGAGGAAAAGAAATCCCACAGACGTGAAAAGTGGGTTTGCTGCCTGTCAAATCACATTTTGCTCCTGCAGTCCTGGGAGCACATCCTGCCTCACTGTACTCAGAGTTTCTCCTGGCTTGTGGGCCGTTTCTGCCGTCACAAAGTACGGAGCTGCGAGGGCAGTGTATGAAAAATACAGATAAGCTTTGACTAATACAGAGCTGCTTTATGATTCAGTCGGGCTGAAACAATTAAAGCCTGAGGTGCTTTTAAAGTCTTTTTTAACCTTCTGGAATGGAAATGGAGGAGGAGAGAAAGGAGGTCGGATGAGCTCACGGGCAAAAGGAAGCCCTCAAAGACCAATTATGGTTATCCCATTTCATTAATGATCACTCAGAGAAATTGCTATATATAAGCAGTGACTTTAGTGTGACTTGTATAAGTGTTGTTACATCCCAGTGGTGTGCAGGAGGAGGAGCTCTACCTGTGGGGTGCATCATGTGTCTACACTCCCAAATCACCTGCTTTTGCAGACCCATCCTTCGTGATGCCAACATATTCCAGCAGCATGTTCTGCAGCCGAGGGATGTTAGTAACTTATTTATAACTTCAATGTCTTATTTATAGCACGTGCAGCCTCATGTAGTTTCTGATAATTGTTGCACTGAGAGAAAAGCCAGTGAAGAGCGAGGTGGTGGAATTCCATAAATAGTCTCTCCTCGGACTGTCAGAGAATGAATCATTCATCAGGTCTGTGACTTTTTTGGATGGAGAGCTTTCTAACCCCACTCTGTTCTGGTGCAGATGTTCATCCAGACCACCACCCTGACGGTGTCCATGAGCTTGAGCGCCACCGTGTCCCTGGGCATGCTTTACATCCCCAAGGTGTATGTGATCATCTTCCACCCAGAACAGAACGTCCAGAAGAGGAAGCGCAGCTTCAAGGCGGTGGTCACGGCGGCCACCGTGTCCACGCGCCTCTCCCAGAAGTCCAACGACAAACAGAACGGAGAGTCCAAGATGGAGCCAGACAGGTCCCAGTGATCCATCAGGACATGAATCCAACTCTCTGTATTTACCTGATGAGTTTATCGACTTTTAAACGGACTAAAACATCAGCCAAGACGCTGATGGATGAGCTTTTTCTTCACTCTACAGAATGCACACATGAAGCTGACTGAGGAGCCAAACGGGCTGGAACTGAACAGCCTCGGTGCTGAGGAAAAAAATTCTGTTCACCAGCATAAAAACCCACTGCATGGATTCTGTGTTTTATGTAACCACGAATGTGTTCAAGTATTGTTTCTACGGGGTGTTGTGACTTGCACAGGAAAGTAGCTGCTCTTCAAACACAAAGTTCAACAGGAGGCAATAGCAAACCCCAGTCACTTGTCACTAATGTGGAAAACAATGTTTGGCATTTCCCCTTATTGTATGTTGAAGTGAGGACCGAGGGTCAGTTTGTACGGCGACACGCCAAACATCAGGCTGCTTTTGTGTTCATGCATGGGAACTTTTTTTTATTTTGTGCCATTCTTGTTTTGGAAATATTAAAAGACACTGAGAACCTAGAAAAAGAAACGGCCTCAAACTGCTAGCTTATTACCAGCTTTGTGTTTTACTTGATCATTTCACACAACTCAGGTTTCACCAATTTGTTTGATTTTTTTCCTCCTGTCAAATGAGTCTTTACTGCCCTCTAGAGGACAGCACGGCTTAGTGAGGTCTTTGTAAACTGGACACAAACCTTGATAATGATAAAAGAAAAGAAATATTTTATTATTTGACTGGCTAATAACTGGTGGAACAATACAAGAGAAAAAGTACAAACTTCAGCAGCATTCCTTGACAATGGATGACATAATTTAAAGACAACGCAAAAGAATTTTGCACGTAGGTTTTACTTTAACAAAGATCTAACTGATTCTCGTCGGGTCGGTTTCTGTATCTCAAAAATTCATTTCAACACATAAAACATAAAGATGGTCATCTAATTTGCCGACGTCACTGGAAAGCCAGCATTTATCAAAGGCGAGTTTCTTTGAAATTAAAGGGCCAAGTGGGAAAGGTGCTGAGCGGCAGCGCTATGAACCAAAGCCACAGTCGTGCATCTTTGCAACGGTGAGGATTTACTCCAGGAAGCTGTCCAGAGTCAGGCAGGGGGTAATCTTCGGGGCCGGCCGGCTCACTTTTTTCCTCTTGGCTTTAATCAGAGGTCGAATCTCCGATAAAGGAGACTGGAGGGAGGGAACAGGTTAAGGAATTAGGAACTTTTGTTTTTTTGCTAATGCATTTTAAATGACCAAATTTCCCACATAGTAAACAGTTCATTAAAAAAGACTTTACACTTAATCAGTAACCATGGAAATCTTTTAAAAATCAGTTTCTTGTCAATTTTATTCCTTATAAACTTAGAATCAATTGTTGACCAAAACACTTAAACGTTCCTTTGTGCATGAAAAAGATCCCACTTGGTTAAAGTATCGGCTGAAGAATTTGAGTTATCAACACATTCACTTTTCTAAACTTGACCTGAAAGTGGTTTAATAAAACTAGAACCATGTTTTGATATTTTACTTCTGTCTTATGTTTATCAGTCTTTATTTAAAAGAAGTACTTTAAGAAAATATTTTAGCAAAAAAAATTAAAACAAGTGTGCTGAAGAGGTGGCATATCTTTAAAATGGTTTTCATATATATATATATATATATATATATATATATTTTTTTTTTTACAGGAAATGTCTCTTTGAGGCTTCTGAAATAAATGAATCTTCCTTTAGGACGCAGGATTAGTGCCACACACAATGAGATGATCTGTTGCATTTCAGCACAATAAACAGTAAAAATCTGAAACACTTTTGCAAAAATTAGTTATTTTGACCTAAATTATTTCCAAAAGCGAAACTCAAGTCTTCACTCTGTGTTCTGAGAAGTGGGCGTGGTCTATTGATTTTTTTATGTTTGGAACTAAATTAAGAATTTCAAACTTTTACTTTAAAAACATTTTTTAAAAAGTTGACCCCTTTTCTAAATAGATGCTTTCTAAACAAATAGTAAATGTAGTATATTTGTATGTAAATTTATTTATATTTAGAAATCATGTTTTATATTGTACTAAATGAAATGTTTTCTTTGGTAAAAGATAAACACACATTTTCAGGTTTATTTTATCGATTTTTAACATTTATTTTTGGTTACTTATAAATTTATTGGTTGAAACAGCTGGTTGGCTTGTTAAAAAAGATTTCACTGCAACGTAAATTATTTATTATTTTTTTTGTTAGGTTTCAGAGCTTTAGAATGTGTTGAAAACAAACATTTTTACAGCACGAGCCCTTTTTAAACCATTTGACTGCAATAAAAAACTAAATCATTCAACAAAAAAGAAACTGGAAACACTGAGAAGTGTTCAAGCTAAAGTTGGATTCTGATTCAAGCTTTCCGAGTTGTCAGTTTAGGAGAGATTTAAGGAGAAATATATTCATCCCACTGAAATGTGTAAAACTTGAGAACTGCTTCACTAAAAGAGCTTAAAGACTCCACTTCCTTCAGAGAATAAAACAAATCAAACTGTCTCCTTTTCTCTTTACTAACGCTGTGAATCAGAAGAAAACTCCAGTGTTGTGAACTTTTCAGTGCAGCAATGTTGTTTTATTTGATCATTTATTTGATCATTAAAAAGCATTGCTGCCAATGCACAACAGTTAGCTACAAAGCTATTTTTAATCTGCGATTTTTAAACTGAAGCAGGAATTGTTCTGTCAAGTTGGTTGTATGTGTGTGTTTTTGCAGTGCTGCATCATCAAATTGATGCTGTTTTTTAATTCACCATACTGATTGAAGATTTTTTTTATCTATTAATTGCTGCCGAGCTTGCATGGAATCACAACCTGTTTTTTTTTCAGCATCCTGAGCTCTCTCAGCCCTTAGAAAGAAGGGTAAAATTTAAAATAGTCAACAGCTTGAACGCAAGCAAGTGAAAGTAAACATTAAAAGTTCCGCACAAAAGTACAGAGGGCTTGGATCATTCAAGGGTCAAATATGGGACAGAAGTAAAGAATGTACAGAGGAAAGGATACAAGCTGGAAGAACTTGGTTCTGCCTCCAAGTCCATCATAACCCGTTCTGACCTGAAACAAACAAAAACATTTTTTTTCCCCAACAAACAACATAGAAAAACAAATTTCACCCTAGAGAACCCACAAATTTGACCTAATTTTCAACTCTTTTAAAAGCATTTTTTTGTTATATTAATTTTTTTTAATTATTGTTTTAGTCTTTTTCTTTTTATCATTTCGGCTGAAATAAATGGTGAGAGCTAAAATGAACAAACAAATAAACTAATTTTGAAAGCCAAGAAGAAAACTGTTTCTTGGGTTCTGCATGGTAAAGAACTTGGTTATTTTGTACGTACTGCTCCTGGTTTATGATGAGGGTCCAACATGCTACCAAAACTCTTCTTCCGGAAAAGCATGGAGTTCCTTAAGAAAGGACCCATGGCTGGATCTTCATCCTGAGGCTGAAGAATACTCACATATCAGTGCACAATCTACAAGAATGCACCAAAAAATGAATCTTTAACAGATGAGGATGAATCACCTTGTTCTTTGATGAAGATTTATCGTAGGGTTTGGCAAAAGAAGTCCTGTGACAAAAAAATAAAATAAAATTATCAAAACACGGTAGGTTCCTGAATCAGAAAAGGTGAAGCAGCTTCATTCAAAGGAACTCACAAAGGTGGGTCAAGGGTCATCTTCTTTGCTGTGACCTGCGTCGACCTCTTGACCACATGCTCTGGAGTGCTGATGTCATAGGTGATGTTGAGATCAACGTCATCTCCGTCTGGTGGCTGGTGGAAGTGAGGCTCCTTCAGATTCACTGGAGCTGGACTGAAGGAGCAGGACCAGAGCATGCTCATGTCATTTTTTTTTTTTTTTTTTTTTTTTTAAGCAAAGCTGAGGGAAGACGCACCTTTCAAAAACCAGCCTGCTGAGGGTTTCATTTGTCCTGGTCGGGGTGCTCAGAGTCTTCTGCAGAAAATCCACTTTTTTCTTCAGACTCTGCAAAGAAGGAGAAATCAGAAATCAAAGCTTCTAAAGGAATGCTGGGAAAATCTGTTGATTTTTCCTCACAGAAATCTCTCTGTCAGCATTTGCCAGATCTGCCTGCAGAGATTTGACATCCTCCTTGGTCTGATTTAACTCCAGGGAAGTTTTCTGCAACTAAAATGGAATAAAAACACATTGTCAGAACAAAAGATCCCCCAGGTCTCATTATTATTTTCTAAGAAATGTAACCCGACCTTGTTGTTAGAAGAGAACACTTCTCTCTTCAGCTTCTCACACGTCTCATTTGAAGACTTTAGGCTCCCCTTAAGATTGTCATACTCCCTGTAATCGAAAAAAAAAAAAAAAAAGGTAATTTTAAATATTGTACAAATATTTCTCTCTTTATTTATGTTTTAAAAATAGGAAATATTGACCCATATTTCTAAACATGTTATTTCTGTAACCAGATTACTCTTTATGGAAATTCCTCAAGTTTTACTTTTTTTTTTCCCCAAAGGCACTATAATACAAACTATAAAAACATGACTTTCCGAATTTAAAAGCATATTGGAGCAAAGACAAAATTATTGACAAAAAAAATGAAATAAACTGTTGCAATCTCAGTCAGTTTATCGTACTTTTTCAAAGAGATGCAGTAAATGGAGAGCTGCTCCACTGCTGATGAGCTGACACCCATGTCTGTGATCATGGACTCCACTTCTGCTCTCTGGCCCTGCAGCAACACATCCAAACTGGAAACAAACAACACAGGGAATAAATAACATTGCTACAATTCTGCAAAAAAAAAAAAAAAATTAAATAAGAGTAAGATATATGATGAAGATTATGAATATAACTTATCATCTGGAAATATGTAGCAACTTTCATTAAGATCAATGATAATTGCAAACAAAGTATCAGGAGCAAGAAACATTTTATTTAAACCAATTCATGCACAAACTAAATTTGATGTGGGGGACAAAAAGTTCTGATCGGGACCTCCCTAGTAAATCTTTTTTTTTTAAAACAATTTAATAGGATGCCATATTTTTATCTTCCTCATAATCCCCCACATTTTTAAGCAGTTTAACATGAGTGCTGTTCAGACCTCTCAAAGGTTTTTAGCTTTGTCCTCAGTCTCCGGACCTCCTCCTTTGCAGCCTGAACTTCGTCTTGCTGCATTTCCATATAAGTCATCTGTTTCTGTAAGAGACCAACACATTTAAAAATCCAATCACTGTTCAGACCTGAGATAACACGGCTGAGATGAATGCTTACTTTGAGAGCTGAACACAGCATGTCCTTATCCCGGATCTCTTTCCGCATATTGTCCAGGTCTCTCCTCTGCCTGTCCATCGTTTCTTTTAAGCTGTCCATCGACTTCTGTTTGTCCCGCCAGTCTTGCTCTACAAAGTCAATCAAAAAGATGACAAAGCAGCCCCCTCCTATGGCGTTCTCATTTCAGCGTAACCTTGTTTATTATTACCTTTGGAGCTTAGAAGGGCTCTCACTCGACCAAGTTCATTCTGTAAGGAGAAAAAAACACATTATTTTAGATAGAAACAATAAAAAGGAGTTAATTTTCATATGACTTGATGAGAACTTCAGACAGACTGCAGTCATACTGCAATGATACCTCCAGGCTCTCGGGGTCTGCTGTGCTCCTCTCCTCTGCATCGATGTTAAAGAACAGCTTGCAGATGATGTGTCTGGAGTTGACCTAAACATGTAAATCAAGACAATTGACATGCATTTTTTTCGGATTGGAAAACAATCAATGATGTACGGGGCTTGTAAATGTACCTGCTTCCTGCACTGTGGACAGGTTTTTGTGGGCGCTGTCTGGAACCACTTAAGAACACTGAAAGGGGGACAGCAGGGACAGATTCAAAACCAGAAACTTAACAAAAGATGACACACGACAAACGGTAATGAAGTTACCATTCATAGTGGAAAGTGTGTCCGCAGTGAATGGCGGCGACATCTCTGGAGTGATCGAATAAATCCGAGCAAATTGTGCAAGATGCTCGTATAGGCATCCTACTGTCAACAGGTTCACCCTGACTTTAAGTTCTAATAAAGTTCTGCATTCGGGGAAACAAAGCTTTAAACAGAGCATTACATTCCTATTCAACAACGTGTGATCACGAGGTTCTGTCTTTTAATCATTCTAATTTGTAAAACTGGTCAGACAAACTAGGCTAAAAGCTATGCCAACAAGCTAGCTGTTAGCCTTATCAAGAGCCATCAAACTCACCGACCGGACATTTAAAAATTACTGTACAACTCTGTTTACGTCAGTCTAACACTACCAATCCTATCTGTCACACTTCATTTAAACTGAACCAAAATATAAACAGTATAGTTCGGATAACTAATACAAACAAAATAGCAACTTCATCGAATGTCTGTTTCCCCGCTGGACATTCAAACAAGCCACGCCTCCATGTGGTGCGTTCAGGGACACCTGTATACTCAGAAAATCCTGTTATAACTTGGTGCAGTCGACGTAGCTTGTCATGTTAAACATATTTTTATATAACATGAAACTTGAATACCAATTTAAAAGAATATATTCCTTCCGTATAAACCCTGCCTTAATTTCAACACATAACACATTACTTCCCGACTTCACACTTCAAGGCTGTTTTAACGGACAGGACTTGAACTAAAACCACAATGCACTTCGGTTCTTTGACTTTGCCACAATTATGCACCACAGTATGGGCTTTTTTGGTATCTTTAATAAGTATTTACTTAATTGACAACAATTTATTTAAGATATGCAAGTCCTAACAATGCAGACCTGAACTGTAATAACATGTGCTTCGCGGTAAACTTCATATCCCACAATTCCTACTTCCGCAATGTTGTTCTGAACGGTGCAAACCGGAGGAAGTGCTTGTTTGTTCTAGTTAGCTTCAGCAAAAGTCACAAGGGAGCTGCGGAATACACGTATCAAGATCGGACAGCAGTAGAAATGAAAGGTATGAAGGTGGAAAAAGTTTGATCAGAGAAAATCTAATTTAAACGAAGATGATTAATTTAAACACCAGCCAGCAGGCTACCGCTCACTGTCTTGCTAAAGTTAGCAAGAATGTGATTAAAATTTTGCTTTAGCTAATAGTATGGCTTTACACTCATATATTTACAAAGGGATGTGACTTTTTTTTTAATATAAAAAAATAAAATAATTTAAATGTGTACATGTTTTTGCCATTAGTTAAAAAAAAAATCCCTCTGCAGTTACTGCACAAATAGATGGGTGTCAGTGCGCACGCGCATGTCTCATCAAAGCAATCTCGCAAAACTGCTGACCTTTGGTCACACATCTCAGCGTGTTTGTCCTGCCAGGAGCGTGGCCCCGCCTTACATAGCCGTGATGGATGGGGAAACCCAAGGAGCAGCTGCTGCTTGGGAGAATGGTACACTGGCTCCTGTGGATCGCCTCCAGTCAGACAGGGCGGACAGTCCCACACCAGGGCTGGTGGAGGGAACTGAACCAGGTAAGCTGGCAGGTATCTGTGATGAGCCAGAACCTGATTTTTGTAGCTTGATCCCCAGTGGACTGTCTCTGTGACATGAGACAATCTTGTGATGTGAAAATCTGAATACATGTGGATGACTCTGCAACACTTGGGAAGTAATCAATGGGCTAGATCATCAAGGGTGGGTAAACTTTTTGACTTGTGGGACTAAAAGGTTCTAAAATTTGATAGAAGGGCTGGACCAGGAGAATATGCATGCAGTGTTTTGATAGTTCACCTCATAAGAGAAAGAAATAATTTGTAATCTGGAAAAAAAAATCATGCTTTGATTTGGATTGAAAATTAATTTTAAAACTAAATTTTGGAATCTTATTTTAAAATTGTGTCTTTTTTCCAAATTTTATTTCCAATTTCAGCAATGGGTTGATATTTCTCAGATCAATGAAAACTTGGAGAAAAGCTATGTTCATGTGGTGTTGGAATGGCTTGAAGAATGCCTGTCGGACTTGAAAAACACAAATAAACATCCGAAAAACCAAAAAATCTTCCAAAATCACATGAATTCACCTAAACAAAAGTCAGTTTCTTCTTTCACCAGGATTGCAGGGGAAAAGAAATAATAAATAAATAAATCATTAATTAGGATTATCAATATAATTTATTCAAGTTTTGCAGGTCAAATAAAGTGGATTAAAATGGCCCCCAGGCTGTAGTTTGTGCATCCCTGGGCTAGATAAATTAATAAAAAAAAATAAACAAAACCTTTTAAGTGTAAATACTTAAAGTACCACACCAATGAAAATTGTGACCAACAAGCAACTCATTTTAATTAAATGAGATTATGTGGTATATGATGGGTCAAAGTCTCTGAGTTTTAATGGTTCAAGGATGAACACTAATGAGTTATTTTGGTAAATGTTGCTTTGGTCATCATCCAGTAACAACTTTGTTTGCAGGTGCTGGTCAGAGAAGTGCCATGTTCGTTCACGCGCAGTCCTTTGAGGATCTGAGCACTGAGGTTGAAGACCGGGCAGCTCAACTGGACAAAACTGAAGGAGAGTTCAATTCGCTGGTCGGAGACAAACCTGCAGAACAACCACGTAATGACTTCTCATCGGAGAACAAGACCAAGGAAGAAGACATCTCCAGTGAGGCGTGGCGCAGCCATAAAAAGCACATTTTTGTGTTAAGTGAAGCTGGAAAGCCCATTTACACTCGCTATGGTACCGAGGAGGCCCTGTCCAGCACCATGGGGGTAATGATGGCCCTGGTGTCCTTTGTGGAAGCTGAGAAGAACATAATCCGCTCTATCCATGCAGGTCTGCATTTACTTTGATTGTGATTTGTCTGAGGACTTAAAAGTGGGTTTTCCAATCTGTGTTCCTCATGTTTGTTACAGATGGCTGTAAGGTGGTTTTTCTCACAAAGAGTCCTCTGGTGCTGGTGGGGGTCTCTAAGACCTGTCAGTCGGACAAAGAGATGCTGCGGGAGCTGCAATATATCTATTACCAGATTGTCAGCCTGCTCACCCTCACCCAGCTCAATCACATTTTTCAGAACAAGCAGAACTATGACTTGCGCCGCCTGCTAGCCGGCTCCGAGTACCTCACAGACAACCTGCTGTTCCGTCTAGAGCGAGACCCCAGCTTGCTGCTCAGTGCCGTGACCTGTCTGCCTCTGGCCAGCTCCGCTAGAGATGTCGTCTCGTCGGGTCTGCAGGCGGCCAAAGCCAAAAACCTGGTGTTTTCTATCCTGCTGGCCGGTGACCGTCTGGTCACTCTAGTGAGGAAGAAGGACCAGTTCCTGCACCACATAGACTTGCACCTGGTCTTTAACCTGGTTGGGTCCTCTTCGTCGTTTCGTGAGGGCGAGGGCTGGACCCCCATCTGCCTTCCCAAATTCAACACTGCTGGCTTTTTTCACGCTCACATTTCTTACCTGCAGCCTGGGTCTGAGCTCTGCCTCATCCTGGTCTCCACCGAGAGAGAGGATTTTTTTAACATGTCTGAGTGTAAGCAGCGGTTTATGGAGAGGCTGAGTAAGCGCAGCGCATTCCAGGCCCTGAAGGAGGCGCTGAAATGTCCCAGCTACTCCGTGGCTCAGGTTGGCATCCCAGAACTCCGGCACTTCCTGTATAAATCGAAGAGTTCTGGGCTCTACACCAGGTAAGGGTCTCTGGCAGAGTCACAGGCTGTGCCTGAATTAACTCACCACTCCCCAGTTAGTGCACTATAGAGGGTGTTTGTCATTTTTTTCTGGAAGTCTCAATGTACAATTTCAAAATCAAGTGCCCTGGAAATTTCCCAGAGTTCTAAGGCAAAAAAAAAAACAAAAAAACTGGATTGATACTCACTAGATATACATAGAAATATAGACAACAATGTATTTGATTGTATGTACATTTATTTTTGTAAATGATCACATTTTTTATCATTTGAACACAGTTGCTTTTACTTAGTAAAATGCACACATTTATTATGCTTTTACTTAAACAAATGAATGTTGTATTTAGTGGATAAAAAAGGAAAAGTAATCAGTATCTGTCTAAATAGTGTTAAGATCTGGGGAATTGAATCGTCCTGCACTATATTATTATTTTGGGGGAAATTGGAATCCGCTATGAAGTCAAATTTTCTGCTAAACTTTAAGATTCTTATTTATTTTTTTATATATAAATCTTATAATCCCACTGCTTCTGCTGACTGTATGCATTTTCTCAAATTAGATTTTCTGAAGGTGAAATTATCAATTTTCTTTCATTCCAACCACTTGTTCTATGAAGAAACATCTTTTCTGAGATTGTTTTTTTTTTTAACCATTTCAAAACTGAACAAAAGTTTTAGTGAATGACAAAATCAAAATACATTTGTCTGCAATGTTTAAATTAACCTTTAATAAAAAAATATAAGTATTTGCTGATGAATAAGAAACTTAAGGTTGAACACAAAATAAGGTAAATCTTGGATTATATTTTTTTGTAATCACTAAAGTATTTTAATTCTGCATCCAGTAACTAAACCCTGGTTTATAAACGCATTAAAAAACAATCAAGCATGTTGGATATCCATTGCACCTGTATAAGCCTAAATTTATTAGAGAACACAGAAGTTCAAACAAAAGTAACAGCAGAATATGTGTTGTAACATTGACAAAGACTGAACTTATTATTTTTCAGGCGTGTAACCCTCTCGGCTCTGTTGCTAATACCACAAATGTGTGATACTCACAATAGTGGTTAGAAAAATTTTGGACACACCCAAAATGTCTGCTATGTGTTCCAATTTTATTTATCTAAAAAACTTTTGTTTTCCACATTTAGATTTCTAAAATCAAACTGGACAGTTCATATTCCAAGAAACCAAACTGATGTAAAAATATACTTGTGGAGACTTTCAATCATCCAGGATTATGGCATAGTACAAAAAGTTTAAAAAAAAAAAAAAGTCGTCTGGACTTATATTTATCCTAGAGGTTTTCTCAATTCAGATTTGAGCTTGACTTGTAGTTTTTTTTGCCGAACAACCTTTCTTAGGTTATACTGAAATGACGTGTTAATTTTCCTTTCTGGACGTCTTTTTCCTTCAGTCCAGAATTCCCTTCAGTGTACCAGACTGACGAGGAACAGGAGAGACTGATGAGACTGTACCAGGACCTTCACAGTGCTTTGCACCATCCCACCAGACCTCTTCGCACTTTCTACCGCTGTGGTGAAACTGAAAACATGCTGGCTCAGGTAAGCCCTGGAAGAATTTGGGATTAGAAGAAGTTTTTCTATAGCCTTTTTTTTTTCTTTTTAAAGATAAATTGAAACAATTGCTCTAATGTAAAGCTTGTTGTGGATTCGTAATTGTTTATGTTGGATTTTATTATCCTTAAATGCATCTTGGAGTGATGTTTTGAGCTGTGGAGCAATAATTCTATGAGGGTTATCAGATCTTTCTGGGTTTGTTCTTGCAGGTGACCAGCGGCTTTGAGCTCTACCTCTGCTTCAGTCCGTTGGCCACCAAGGCCATGGCAGTCGCTGCCGTCAACAAGCTGCTGAAGTGGATCAGGAAAGAGGAAGATCGCCTTTTCATCCTGAGTCCCCTCACATACTGAGACCAAGAGCTTTATGCAGAAATCCCAGCAGCCCCTGCTCTAGTAACCACACAAACTTACCGAGCTTCGCATCCCTTTATTCCTGCTAATTAACCCTAATCTCTGAGGGGAACTGAAGCAGCATTTTAGCCGGATACATTTTTATAACTTTTAATTTCTGTCATCCCTGGAGGAGCTCCACAAAAACATGTGGCGTTTGCATGCTGTTCAAGTTCTTAATAAAAACAGCCATTTCTTTTAATTTAAATCCTATGAACTGAACTCTTAGATATTTAAATTCATAAGAAGATGCACATTGACTCAGCAGTGGAATGTAGTTCTTTTGTTTTGACCTGCTGGCATCAGCCACATTCCTGCTGCCTTATTATTCTCTTATGATTCAAAGAAACTTTGTCACTTTATATCTATTCTCTCCAAAAGGGCACTCCATTAAGCAGACTTGAATATATTTGTATTATTTTTGTCATAGATTAATTCAAATGTAACTCTTCTAATTTCAGAGTCAATTGCATTTCCAAAATAATGTTTTTCTGTGTTTTGTCAGTTCACTGTGCTTCCTACGGATTCTACTCGGTCTTTCAGGAATTCAGTGTTGCTACATCTGCCTTCACATTTCATGCCTTAACTAACAGGTATCAAGCTGATATGAAGATTTATGGCAGCTACACTGCAGCATAATTAAATATAAATAAAAAAATGATCAAATTGTTGTTGTGCAATCACTGAGTGAAGTAATTCTTTTGGCTAAGAGAGCACAGCAAGAAAAGCTGTCCTCACAAACTTATGCTTCTTTGTTTTTTTCTTTCTTGGTGCAAATGAAAATTTTTGGCCAAATATGGAAGACTTGAAAAATATATTTTGCTGCAAAGTACAAGCAAATGCGTCTTATAACAAAAAAAAAAAAAACCTTTAAGTTAAAACAAAAAGTTTAAGACAAAAAAGTTAATTCCTGCATTTTTTTTTAACATTGGAATTGAAAAATCTAATTAACTTTTGTTGGAAGTAAAGACATAGAATCTTGCAAGACTTCATGTATCATAGCTCCATGCTCTCATTTTGTTGTCATTTAGCCTTTTTTTTTCAACATTGGAAAGACAAATCGTGAAAATTGTTAGACTTTTCCTGTCTAGAATATTTCAATTTTGCCACAAACTTGCAAGAAAAAAGTTTTTTTTTCTAATAAACTAAATAGTAATAGTAAAACATTTAATGTTTCTATGTCTAAATTGTTGTAGACGTTTGTCCAATAATCACGTATTTCTAACAGAGGGGGACTTATCATTTGGCAAATGTGGGTAATTGGGGTCTCGCTAAATACCTAACAAAAATGTCTAAAATAATTTCCATGCATGTGATTATCCAACTGTGTCATGAAAAAAAATCCCAAAATCAATGAAATGACATAAAACTGCTCAAGTGTTCCAATTCCCTTCTACAGCAATAGAGTATTCTATCAACAGCAAGCTTGCAAGCTGAGAGACTTTTCAAAAAGATCAAAACAAGCATTAAGGTGATAAAAGAAAAAGGTAAAGAGAAAGCAAGACATTTGTTGCATCACTTCCTAAAGTGCAGAAAGACAAAACAGAAAAAAGAGCAACTGAATTATGAGAAAACAGTTAGCAAAGATAAAATTATGGAAAAAAAAAATCAAAATTGTGCAAGAACAACATTAAATTTAAAATTTTACGTAAATAAAGTTGTAAAAATATGAGAAAAAAGTGAAAGTTTTTTGAGAACGAAGTTGTGAATTTCAGAGAAAAAAAAATCATTCATTTAAGAGATAAAGGCACTATTTTCAAAAATAAAATGTCCCGTTTAGCTTTTAAAGGTTTCAATAGAAAATTGAACATGACCAGTTTAACTTATCTTGTAGGCAATTCAGAAAAATGAAAAAAGGGATGATCATTACACCACTCAAGAACCTTGGTGGATCTGCTTCACCTCTTAGATAAAGTACAACTGTATTTCTAATAAATTAAAACTTTATTTTGAAAAAAATTGCATGTAAACTTACCACTTTTTTCTCATAATTTTTTTACTTCATTCTTTATAGTCCATATTTATTTTTCATGGTGGCTTTAAAATTCAAGTGTACAAAAAAGGACAGAAAAAAAAGGGAGATGGGGGGGGGGGGGTCTGTCAAACTGAGAATTTTTTATTTATTCATTTTTGATGTACACCACTCCAGTAACCTTTTATTTTCCATCATTTTAAGTTATTTTGTTTCTTTTGCTTTCTCTTGGAAAATCTGACTAAAACCATTAATTTAATTAATAATTCATAATTGTTGCAGAGGTCCATAATGTTATTGTTTGGCTGGGGCCCCCAATTTGCTGAGTCCGCCACTGCTTGGGAAGAGTTAATTGACTCCAAAGGACTTTGGGTAAAAATTACTGCCAATTTCTAACTAGTTGTGCATTTTGTCAAGTCATTGACATACTAGCCTTTTGGCTTGAGTAAATCATTACTAATTTGACAAATTAGCCCCTGGAATCACAAAGGCATCTCTGTGACCCTTTTGGGAAAATGTTTCCATTGAAATACATGAAAAATCCTCATTGACACAATAAAAGAAAAAACATAAATACATTTTAAAAAGTTAGTTTAAAATCTATATTGTTCATCTATGTTTTCTTAATTTGCAGATTTTTATAATTGTAATGTTTGTGCTCATATTTCATCATCTACGTTAGCTTCATTTTATAAAAAGAAATGGCATCTTTGCTCCTCCATATAAAGTCAATCTGTCGGCAAGGGGAGGAGCTAATAGCAGAGACTCAAGCCTACAGCTCAGACTCGTCTCTCTGCAGAAACTCCCAGACTTCAACATGCACACTCCAGATCATTTCATGTGAGGAAGAGAAGAATCACAACTGGCTGGAAGTTGTTGATTTCCTGAAAATATCATCCAGGTAAGTTAAAACTGAAAGATCTGTGGATTTTTGTAATGCAAGTCTTATTTTTCAACCTGTAAACTCTATCAAGTCGTTTCACTTTGATTAGACAACTGTCACTGAGCTGTATGAGAGGTGGTGTTTTGTAACAAAAACTGGCATCGATTTTGCAGTTCAGGTTTCATGAAGTCAGACTACACAAGATTAGACCAATTAAACTTCATGTGTAAAAACAAAACAGTTACGTTTCATCAGAATGAAATAGGACAAACTGCTTTGATTGTTTCAATCTATCCCAGATTATTTAAATAATTGTGATGCAAAAATTCAAAATCCACTCTGCATCCTGAATCAGATTGTCTGCAGGGTCTCATCATTCTGTTGGTCAGCTGCATGTCTCTATGAATCCCAGAGGAAATCTCTGCCATTAACAATTTAATCTTTTTCTTTGTACAGACAAGCACCATAGGACCTATTTTTGTTAGTTTATAGTCTTCTTCGATCACACAGTGTGTTGCTGCAATGTGTATTATGGCCTTCAAGTGGAACAATGACTGGAAACAAATGTTCAACCTTTATTAACCATTTGGATCAAGTCGATTAGTGCTTTTAATATGTGCACCCATGTCCTCAGAGTTCAACCTGGGGCTTAGGTGATGCGGAACATGTTAAAATGTAACACAGTATACGAGACATCCTATGAATTATTAATGTAAACATCTTTGATTTTGAACTTCTCCTTTTTTAATTTTACTTTTACAGCACAATAAACTACACTGTTCTCAAAATACCCAAATCAAAAATCATTTGAAACGAAAACATTATGTGATGCAAGCTAAAAAAAAAAAAAAAACATAGCTCTGTTTCACCTGGAAAGTCTAAAAAGGTACATGATGTCTTATAACCATCAGTCCATGCACATCTTTCCCCTCTAAAAGGCACGTAGTGTCTGTGACAGGAATGCAAAGTAGAGAGGCCGGGGCTCTTGAATACAGCCTTACTGTAATGTGTCTGGTTAATGATCCATCCAGCAGTGCCTGCTAAGCTGAAGGCTCAAACAGGGTTATGGTGCAGGTGTTGGCCAAGATGAGCAATGGAAACACTAACCTAAATTTGGTAAATTTAGGTTAAGCAACAGTCATTAACATTGGTTCTAATGAGTCATTCAGAAATTTCTAAATTTTAAACCAACCACAGTTCTGTATGGTTTCTGTTTGTTGGTGGTGGTCACACCCATAGACATAGAAAGATAGACGCCGCATCACGTGATCCTGAGTGAACCAGCGGAGCCGCCATATTCCTGGGGTCAGCCTAAGCTAGGCTACATTCACAACCACATAGACTGAACCACTGAACGGAGAATCGCAACCGATTGCAACCATGCATTTTGCTTGTGCAGCCTTCGGATGCAATAATCGGCGCTCGATTCAGAGCCGATCACGTGGAATTACATTTCACAAGTAAGTTTTAACATTGTTTTTGTTTTTTACAAGTTTTTCAAGCCACCTGAACGTGTAATCGTAAACGACGTTATGTGGCTAACAGCAACTCCCTCGTGTATTATTTTACTATATTGTTAATATTTTTTCCTCTTATATAATTTCCGAGGTTTCCCAGTGAGGTGGAATTACGGAGGAGATGGGAAGTTGCGATGAGAAGACAGGATTTTGTTGTCACCGAGTTCTCCAGGCTCTGCAGTGAGCAGTTTAAACCGGATGATTTTGACCGGACTCTGTTTTTCATAAAGTACGGCTGCACCACATGGCAAAAATGACTACTCTGGAGTTTCAGAGTGCCAGCACACGCAAGAAACTGTCTAAACAAGTTCTTTTTCAGGGGTTTTAGTTGTGGCATTTTGTGCACAACTAAGTATATAAGTATGTATGTTCTTATAGTTTTGAAGTTTCTTGTTTACTAAAACAAAATGTATTTCGTTATTTTTATTCTGTAACGTAGCAGATGTTGAAATGTTTATTGTGCATATATGCCATAGTGAGGATAAAGTCTATTATGTGTTTGATTTTCTTTGTTAAGGCTGAACAAATTTCCCCCTAACATTTGAAACACATTATTTTTACTGAGATGCCATTACATGTTTTTTTTCTGTGTTTTTTGGTAGGTTTGATGAGTTAAAATTGTTTTTCAACCCCTCTCAGATGGAGAAAATTCAAATAAATAAATAAATAAAATAAACTATCAAACTTGTTTTGCATATTAAATCAATTCTTTCTTCATTAAAATACCATAATCATATGATATATTATGTTTAAAAGCATAAAACATGTTTTTTTTTAACTCTCAGAAACATTCCTCATTAGAAACAATGGCACTGCAGGGGCACTTTGACCTCGTCAAGATGGCGGCGCGTTGAGACGTCAGCTCCAATAGGGGGCGACAAGCGATGCGGCGTCTATCTTTCTATGTCTATGGTCACACCCACATAACTGAGATTATCAATCACATTTTAAGATAGGACTTTCATTTCTTAGTAGGAAGACAAAACCTTCCTGACGAATTGAGGAAAAAGTAAATTTCCTCACTTGCTAAATCAGAAATGGGTAACAATTAAGCATTTTTTTGATAGTTTGAGCTCAGTTTCATTTCAAACCTGTCAGACTTGTTGACACAAGACATCAGTAGAACAGAAGTTGTCTGACAAAGTGGAGCCTGGTGTTAGAGCTCTGAAAGAAATAAACCTTGTTGAAGTTTAATAACATTTAAAAACAGAAACAAATAATAACAATGCTTTATTAGTCTGATTACAAAAGCATTTTTGGCTTTGCCAAAAAGCCAAATAAAAAAAACTTGATTGAAAACTGAGCGAAGCAAAGTAGCGGCTTTGCAGAGTCAAGACCTGGATAACTTGGTTTACCTTCTCCATTTTAAAATCCAGAAAGACATGATAAACAAATAAATAAGTCAGGTTTGCAGTCTCACGGTTTACCAAAAAGTATGAATAAAAAACCAGTTGGTACTAGTTATATTTGGGAACTAATATTTTTGGAATTGACCCATCGCTTGGGGGAGTGGTGAGCTGCAGACGTTGCTGCTCTTGGTGGTTAAAGCCCCCCAATCCAATCTCTTACTGCTGAGTGTCAGACAGAAATGCATTGGGTCCCATTTTTAAAGTCTTTGGTATGACTTGACCATGGATTTGAGCCCACAACCTTCTTGTTTCCGGTCAGACACTCTACCACTAGGCCACTGAGTATTAATTTGTTTGTGTTGTAGTTTGTCCTGTCCAGCAGCTGAGCAAACAGATAAGAGCTGAGGGCTTTTTATGTCGGACAGCTACAACTGTGACAATAGGGGTCATGAAACTTAGAACACATTGGGTATATATTTGAATAAACCCCTTTTGTATTTGAGACTAAACTGTAAATAAATTACATCTGTATGTGTTTCATTATTGTAGGCCATTAAGATAAACATTAATAAATCAAATTGTTATCATACCAAATGTTATCCCACATACTGGCAGTTGTATTACAATAGAGCCTTTAACCATTTTGAAATTTAGATGAATGTAATGCATAGTCAATCTTTAGACGTTTTTCTCTAGGAGCTGAACAGTGAACAGCTTTTTGCAAAAACCTGAAACAGATATTTTATTTTCAATTCTTTGTCAAATTCAATGTTTTTAAAGGTATACTTAAGTATGATAACAAATTAGATTTATTGTACTCTCATTTTTTAGTCATTCCAGTATCAGGAAAGGATGCGTCTGCTGCAACACCACAGCTGGAGGTAACCCAAGCCGTCTGTGCTGTCGTTCGTTAGTGGAGATGGTCCACTGGACTGCACAATGGGAGTCATTCATCTGGCTCCAAACTTTGCTGACTTTAGCCCTTTCAAGCTGCCCTTCACTGGCCCCCAGTCCTGTGAACTTCTCAGTTGTCTACACCATGCCCTTCTTTCAGGCCAAGGGTCCCATCCAGAACATCGTCAACAACTCGTTTTACCAGGAGGTCTATGTGGCGTCACAGAATGTGATCGAATCTATCAACCGGAGCTTGGAGAAAGTCTGGGAGCTCCGAACTGGACCAGCTGGAAGCCCAGAGTGTCAAATATGTGAATTATGTGACATTGAAAAGGATTACAATTTTGTTGAGAACACTAACAGCCAAGTGCTGCTACTGGATACGTTCTTTATGTACTTATATTCTTGTGGAAGTTCTCAGTTTGGTGTGTGCTATTTCCATCAGCTCAACTCTAATGGAGAGCCACCTTCTCGTACAAAGTGTTTGTATCGAAAGGACTCAAACTCTGCTGCTAACTGTCCTGATTGTGTGGCCAGCCCTTTTGGGACCAAAGTCTCCATGGTTGAAGAAGGCCACACCGTTTACTTCTTCGTTGCAGCTTCAGTCAACGACAGTGTGACCCAGCGTTATGGGAGGAAATCCATTTCTGTACGCAGGCCACTGGCCACAGAGGATGGTTTCTATAGTGATGTACGAGGACTAACTGTTCTTCCCAGCCTGCGTAGGTCTTACCACATTGAGTATGTCTATAGCTTCTTCACCCAGGAGTTTGTCTACTTCCTCTCAGTCCAGAGAGAAAGTCCGGTTCAAGACTTGTCCCCTTTTCAGACTCGTTTGGGACGGCTCCCTCGGAGTGAGTGGGAGATGAAGAGGTATCGAGAGTTGATCCTGGAATGTCGCTTTGAGCCGAAGCGCAGGCGGAGGAACATACCTGGAGAACCCTATAAGGATATCGTCTACAATGTGGTCCAAGCGGCCTATTTTGGGAAAGCAGGCAGGGAGTTGGCAGAGGAGTTAGGGGCAGAGGAAGATGAAGACATCCTCTACGGCGTGTTTGCTGTCACAGATGACAACGGGGTCACAGAGGATGACTCCGCTTTGTGTGCCTTTCCCATGGACAACGTCAATAAAGCAATTTCGGATGGCGTGGATGATTGCTGTGAGTCTGGACCAGAGCAGCTCTCCAGAGGACTTTGCCATTTCCAGGTTTGTGAGAGCTGTCCTCACGAGGTGAGTCCATCACTTCAGCAGATCTCTATCAGACAAATCCAGGCAGGTTGGGGTTTTCAATGTTTGATTTATGGAGAAATCGTCGAGAGGGGATGACATGTAGAATCAAATCTGAACTCAACTCACAATTACTTTACAGTTCACATAAAAAAAAAAAATCAAAGGTCGTTTCGATGCATCTTTGTTCTCTGAGGTGTTTTACAGTAATACCATTTGAGTGGTAGCACCAGTTGGGGCTGCACGGGGGCACAGTGGTTAGTGGAGTTTGCATGTTCTCCCCATGCATGCGTGGGTTCTCACCGGGTACTCCAACTTCCTCCCACCGTCCAAAAACATGCTTCATAGGTTAGATAGATAGATAGATAGATAGGCTTTATTCCGGACTCGTAGTCCAATAGATGAACAGGATCATAATCAATAAATTAGTACATGTACAGTGCCAAGACAACACACCAAATATAAGATGATAATAAATAAATAAATAACTAGAAAATACAATAGTAAAAAACCCCCACAGAATATAAAACAAACTTAAGAATACACTTCTTAAAAACACACTAGCTATAAAACCAGTAAAAAAATTAATTAAAAAGGAAAGATAAAAAGACAGCTCCTCCAGTGTTTCCAGATACTGGAACTAAAGCGGATGGCACTAAACCTGATGTTATGTATGGACAAAATAAGAGAGTTTTGAGTGGAATCCAGCCTATAAATGAACTTAAATATGAGGTTGCGCAGTAGAGCATGTAAGGTGTTAATTCTGTTAAAAACAAACAGCTCACTTGCACTCGTCCATCTAGGCTTTCTTAAAACTACTCTTAAAGCATCATTATATGGTTACCTACTGGTTAGTCTAAATTGCCCCTAGGTATGAACTAGAGAGCGAACACTTGTGCAAATGTGTCCCTGCAACAGACTGGCAAACCCATCAGCAGCCAGGTTAGGCTCCAGCACCCCCACAACCCCGAAAGGGACAAAGCGGCTAAGGAAAATGAATGATGAATACCATTTGAGTTTAGATGATTTCAGGCGGGCACGGTGCCTTTTCTTAGATATTGTGCAAAAATTCCAAAAGGATAAACAAAGTCATGGTACCGAGTTTAAGTTGTGGTCAGATGAAACCAGATTGCATTGAATCTTTGACAGAAATTCATAACATTTGGTGGTAGCATGGCATCTAGATGTGATGATTCAGGGCAAAGGATCGTATTTTAGAGTATCAGATTTGTGTTCTTTCTTCAATTTGACGGTCTTTGAAAGTGAATAGTGGAAGTCTGTCTGACTCACCTTCTGAAGTGTTTTAAATGCAATGTGTGTGTTTAATTAAACAAGATGACATTCACTGTTTTACTAAATACAACACACACACAAAAATGTTTCTACAGCATTAGCGATCAACTACAGCCTTTAAACCAGTGTTTTGAGAGGCTCAATAAAAAAAGTTTGTTTTGATACCCTGCATTCACATAGAAAAAGAAACGCTAAAACATATCAGAATTTCTGAGCCAGAACCATGGGTGGGTTAAATTAAAAAGTTATGTGAATCCTTTCTATGGGCACTTACATGCTTTTCTTTAAAATAAAAAAGAACACAGTGCTAGTATTGTTCATTCATCATTAGAAGACAGTTTTGAATCTCTCTCAGTATTTTTTTTGTGAAATTTGCAAGCTTTGCCAATTCATATTTTCCCGAGGCTCTCTGGCATCATTTCACAGACCAAAATCATGTTTCATAAGTTTATCGGTGACTCTGCCCTACCTTTGCCTGTGAAAGCATAAATGGCCTCTAGAAATCAATGTGACTGATCAAGGAAACAGTGTAGATTGTGGATTGATGTGTGAAAATTGTTTCATTTAAAATACGTTATTAAAAGAGAGAAATACAGATGTTTGTTAATTACTTTTTTTTCAACATAGAAAGGATTAGTAATAAGGACTATTGTCGATAAATCCTTTAGTAACAGTTAAGCTGTAACTATAATAATGTTTTTTTCTGCAAACAGCTAAAATTAGGTTATCCTGAAAATATTCAAGCTCTAATTAGTTATTTAAAAAGTTGCTTAGCTTTTTGTGTTAATGCAGAATTATTTTCTGTTAGATTCCTTACCAAAACTACTAAAAAATGTCGTTCTATGTCAGTTTAAAATGTTTAAGTGTTACAAGATGTGTGAAACACTAGGTAGCTTTGGACTTTTTCAAGAAATGAAGCTAAAAAGCCAGAGTAAGAAGAAACATGGCAATTGGTCTTGGATTCTCAGCAAACTTTTACCATTTGTTGTCTTTTTATTCTGCTTTGTATTTCCAATAGTAAACCGTTGCATCTCATTGGATAACAAGCTTTTTTTTTTTTTTTGCTTATGAGATCCAAAAAGGATTCAGTCATGCAAAGTAATGATTCAGGTATTACATTTTTTTTATTGAAATAAAGAAAACCTCCAACAAAACATTTGATCTGAAATCTATCCATTCAGTTCTCTGATTTATGTGGATCTGAATCTCAACAGGTAAATCCCTCTCAGCATTCTTTTATTGTTTTGCAAAACATAAAGATGCCCTTTTAATGAAGCCCGTTGGAAAACAAAATCTTTTAATTTTTAAATTAATTTTCTATTTAAAAAAAAACAAAAAACTTTGAAATGCTTACACAATTACACAAAAAAATAAATAAATGAGAAGTATCAGAAATAAATTGTAAATGTTTAAAACACTCTAGCTCCAATCAGAAAGGACCCTGCCAGCATTCAAACCAGGGCCCTCTCCCTGTGTAACCCCAGTTTTCAGCGTTGTGTTAGAGAAATATTTTCATCTTATTGCAAGTAAGGAGTTTGTTGTCAGGAGTGTGGTTGCTGTGCTGTTTGCCTGTTCATGATGTGTGCTGTTGATATGTTCAGCTGTGGTTTGTATGAATTCCTTAATCCTTGTGCTCACCAAAAGACACTTTAATAATAATTAATAATAAAGTGATGAAAGATGTACTCCCACTTGCCTTACACTCCATATTTAGGGATTCCAAATAGTTAATAATTGAGGCAGACTTCCAAAATAATTAATTCTAGAATAATAAATGGGAAAGCAAACATTTTTTATCAAGGGGCTGTGATGCACGGTGCAGCAGAATGGAACTGTTTTTTACAGAGCTCCGTATATATTTTCCCATTAGCCATTGTAAAACTTTGAGCTCTAAAGACTTTAACCATAACTTTTGCCTTTGCTTTCATTTGGTTTATATTTTCCCAATGTTCCTTTGAAGAAAATGTGTTCCATTGTATTATGGTGCAATTTCTTACTAGCTGGTTATCTGCAGTTTTTGAGACAACCATCAATGCATGGACTGTAATTATTCAGGATTTCCTGATAAGCGCATCTTCCTCAATATCCTGATTACAACATATGCAAAGGTCTCTGTAATTATATGCAATGGCTTTAGGGATTCCCCAGGGATTTGAATCATGTCACACAGTCTCTCATTATCTTCTGTTTGTTAAAACAGGTGGTGACAATGCAATCTTCAGCTTCTTTCATCAAAAATAAAAAACTTATGAAACACAAGATTTTTCAACACTCCATTAATTGTGAGCTGGTTCTTTCAAAGAACCAGATAATAATAAAAACTGTTCAGTACTGATCAAGGGTCTGACTGCTAAAACGTAGGGATGTAAGAATTAATGGATGAACTGATTTCAATTCCTTTGATCCAACCAGATCAATCTGTCTGAGGCAGAAATGAATCAAATCAACCTAAATAATTTATACTTGATTGTATTGCAAGAAATACAAGGAATCTGGAAAACTTCACCTGTTCACCTGTTCAGTACCAGGTATCTGTTTGTGAGTCACACTGGCTGAACTTTTGGCTAAAGATTTTGTGGATTGATTTTAGTTCAGTGACTAGAATAGTTCAAAATAAACCAATGTTGAATATGAATCACATCGGCCCCCACAAATTCTGATATTAATCGAATGGTTGTTAAAATCAATTGTTACACCCCTACTGAAAAGGTCGTTAAAGTTGGATATTATTGAAGCTTAATTTGACCCTCAAAATACAGAAAAGCATATGTGATGAATAGCTGGGTTAGAATGCACTACCAGGGCCAAATATGTAATGTAGTTCTGGTGCTTCTTGGGAAACTGAACTCAGAGAATGACTGTAAACCCTTGTTAGCTTGATGTGCAGCAGATTCGTGTTAGATCTGATGTTTTGTCATTCCATCGAAACTGGTCTTGGAACAATAAACACACCTTTAAGCCTCAAATCTCTATTCCTTCAACTTCTTAGTTAACTTCTTGTTAACATTTTGACCATGCATTTCTGGAGTTTCCAAAACATTTATGATTCAATAATTCTTTTCTACTGAGAGCACTATTAGCTCACTGTCTGAAATCAGTCACTAAAGTGGGTAATATATCTTCCACAGTTCTTAATTTAGAAATTAGTGAGATCATATCATAAAACTCAACCTCAGAATCTTATGTACTTTACTTGGTTAAGAAAAATTGTAAAAAAAAAAAAACAGATTGAGGAGCAGCTTCATTCGTGAGTTTCTGCCGGTAACCCATGAATCCAATCTTTGGTCTTTTAGCAGGTACATATACATTAGATTATTGCCTTAATGCCAGGAATACAAGGAATACTTACAACAAGCAATGCTAAAGCATTCAAATAAGAATGAAATATTTATTATTATGGTGTCTATTTCTGATATTCAATTTTTTGCAATCTCCATATTAATTTTTTTGGTCAAAAGTGTTTAACGCTTTCACAGCTTTTATTTTTCCTTTATCCTTGCAGGGTTTTCAGTTAGAATAGTACTCATTTTTGAGAAAAAAAAAGAAGTTGAAATTATGTATATCTTAAAATAATTATCTTTACCAGGCACTGCATATAGATTCTGAAGGTTGACTACTTCAAATATATTATGTTTTCATTTTGCATGACACCTTAACTCAATTGATTATTCTTAGACAAAAAAAAAGTGAAAAAATATATTTACACTTCTGTGTTGGAACTGCAGACACACTCCAGTTCTTGTCTTTTTTTCTAATAAAACAGACAATTTCCTCTTCTCTAAACTTTTTGATTTTTTTTTCTTTTTTGTTGAAACAGACTGCTTTAAGGTGAATTCTAGTACATATCTTGAACATATTTTACTTAAAAGGAAGTTTTCGATTGTTTTTCATATTTTAAACAGACAAAAAATTGGGAAGATCCGGAATTATTTTTACAGTCCTGAAGACATATTAGTTTCTAGAAAACTGCTTTAAAAAAACCACCTTGAGTTGTTTTCTGATCTATGTCTTGGCTACTCTTCTATCAGTGAGGGGTCAGACCGTCATCTTTCATAGCCTCTTAATGCATACAGTATCATATTATCATAACAGATCTGGTGTGTCAGGACTCTGAGTCATGTCTTGCCTGACAACTTAAGAGCAACACAGCTGAGGTCTCTTTCATCTGTAAATTTATTGGGTTTTTTCTATGGTAATGCTAAAATATGTCTTCACTTGGACATTTCACCTGCTGAATGTGCACAGATACTTAAACTTCTGTGGCATCCTCACGTATAACTTCATTTGTAAAATGTTGCCATGGCAATAGCAAATATGAACAGTCATAAATCTCCATCATGCTTTATTTAAAAACAATTTGTTTATAAAAGTATTACAGACCCACTCTAATGAAAATTCTGCCCCCCCCCACACAACTCAAAGGCATTTTTTTATGAGCTGTTGCTGCTCTACAGAACCTATGTCCCTGAAAATGACACCAATTTTTATTATTGACAAAAATAAGCAAAGGCATAATTTAAATTCCATGGGGAATGGTTTTAGAATAGATCAAAAGATGATAGTAGTGGGTCTTTGGTTAAAAGTTCTGATAAAAATACAACACAACAGTGCTGAAGTCCCATTCTAACTGAAAATCTAGTGTTAGGTGCACAGCAACCATGGAGCTTTTTTACATGTGCATAGTTGAAGGACATGAACAAACAATTCTGACTGTAAACCTAACTCCACACAAACCTTTAAAGACCCACTCCAATGAAAATGATGTTTTTGGTATTTTTAACATGTTCTCCAGCATTTTTTTCATGACGGAGAACATATATAAAGGAATTTCTGAGGTTTTCTTTATTCAAATTGTGATGACTCAAGAGCAGATGAAATCTTGCCATTTGAAACAGTCCTCAGTTCTGACGCAGCAATTGAAAAGTTTCCTCGCTCCTCTCCATTCCGATGCATCCACCTGCTAACAAATAGATCCATTAACATCTTAATTTTCCTTGTAGGAGTTGGAATGTGGCTCAAACTGTGCAGAGCTCCGATATTGCTCACTGCTTTTCTTGCTCCGCTAGGGCTCTGAGATTCAATTCAATTCAATTTTATTTATGTTGCCCAAAATCACAAAGAATTTTGCCTCATTGGGCTTCATGCAGGTAATTTTACAGTTGCAAAAAATAGTCATGAAACATGAAAGAAAGATCACTAAAGACTAAACAGACTAAATAAACTGGATATCCCTGCTCTTAGACCCTCCCTCTCGGTAAGGAAAAACTCCTAAAAAACCTGAATCAGGAAAAACGAAGAAACCTTAGGGATTCCCACATGAGGGAGAGATCCCATCCCAGGACAAACAGGCGATACCAGAACTGGTAAGGGAAAGTTAGCTTCTAAAACTAAGTATTTGAATAGAGTTCATTCAGATAGAGCTGCAGATAGAGCTGAGGGACGAGTGGTGATGAAGTCCTCAGTCAGACGAAGCAGAAGTGCAGTCCACGACCAGGAGCAGGAGCGTGGGGGATCCACCTGGATCTGAAATCTCTCCCGCTCCCCAGAGGGGAGAGAGAGAGAAGAACAACATGTGAATCGCACTGCACCAACAAAAGCAAGGAGAACTAAGTACAATAAAGAATAAAGAGTAGAAAAGAGGAGATGAAATGAGAATAGAGGACAGAACCCCAGAACTGATGTGGAGAACAACTATGATAGAAAATCTAGCAGAACGCCTGTCCAAAGAGGAATGTTTTAAGGCTATATCAGGAGAGAGTGTAAACAAAGGGATGATGGGATATCAGCTGATAGGCACTTTCGCGCCAACAGTCCTGCCCACAAATCACAAGAAAATTTCTGATGAACTCCTGCCAAAAATGCAGAAAATATGTCTTAAAAAATTACACAGATTTTTTTTAGTTTAGCAAAAAATGGCACAAACAGAATAAAAAGACTGAGAACGATTTTACACTGGATATAAATATAGCTGGACTGGGACTTTAAGGGGCTAAATAAGTGTGTGAGGGCTTCTTGAAGTTTTGCATTTTGCCCAAAACCCCTAAAAGAGTTAGATGTTAAGATAATATACAGTATGTTGGAGGATTTTATTGAAAACCAGTAATAAAGTTTAGGTGATGGTACAGATATTTCTTACAGCTTGCATTTCTATTTCTTTCTGAAGAGCATGGAGAACAATGCCACATGCAGAGACCATCCCACCATGGTGTCCAAGCCCTACTACAGAGTGGACCTCTTCAACAGAAAGTTGACAAATGTCCTACTTACTTCCCTCCTGGTCACTACCATAGACAGCAAGACCGTTGCTCACATCGGCACTTCGACTGGACGTCTGCTGCAGGTATGCATGTTCATCTGTAAGAACTCTTCTGGTTAACGTTGTTGACACGACATCCGGCTTTGCAGCTTGTCCTGACGAGATCCAGCCCTGTCCTTTTTGCCAATTATTCTTTGGTGGAGAATCAGAGGGTTTCATCCATTGCTGCTGTGTACTCATCTGAGTATCTACTTTTTGTGGTTGGAGACAAGGTACCGGCCTGCTCTCTTTATAGTCTGTTTTCATTCAGAGCATCTCTTTGTGTTTGTTTTCTAAACTGAAAATAACCCTTCTGATTGAGTCACTTTTATAATAAATAATGTTTGCTGCTCAGATGATCCAAGTGCCTCAGAGAGGGCCCGGCTGCCAACACTTCATGACCTGTGCTATGTGTCTGACGGCCCCAAAGTTCATGGGCTGTGGATGGTGCTCCGGGGAGTGTTCATGGAGGAGCGAGTGTCAAAGTAGATGGAGGAACGATTCCTGTCCACCAGTGATTACAGGGGTTAGCTCAATAACATCTTTTTGCAAAACTCATAGAAATTATGAGTGTACATCCAGACACTACTTTATGTTATTTTTATTGATGTAGTTCTCTCCACGCACTGCCGCCCCTGACGGTCAAACAGAGCTGACCGTATGTGGGAGGGAATTCCAGTCGCCCTTAAAACCTGCCATCACCTCCAGAACCCACCAGATCCGACTGGGACAAACGGCCTGCACCGTGAACTCTCTAAAAAGCAACAACACACAGTGAGTCCCACTGCAGGCTCTCCTCCATCAAATGACATCATATTTTAGATTTGTGAAAATGTCACTTGGAATAAAAACTAAATGTGTGAAGTTTTTCCAGTTGTTAGTTCACCAAGCTATTTAAAGACCAACTCTGATCAAATTTGAGCTATTTTAAAAGCAGTCCCAGCTCTTTTTCCAACTGCTTGTTTTTATTGGCTCCTGATTCACGATTTGAATAAATTAATATTCAGAAGTGATATTTTGTGCCTAAAGTTCTTTATATAATTAAAAAAAATGTCTCAAGAACATGTTAAAAACACCAAAACACAATTTTAATCGAAGTTTAACTTAAATACTTATGTAAACATTTTGCACGGATCAGCTTTATAGGGACACTTTTCAGCTTTCATTCTCTTCATCTGACAACTTTTTGTCATCAGAGTATGTTTCTCTACTGAGTTATCATTTTGAATTCAGACTTTATTTAAAAAGGATCAAACCTGTCAGCTTTATTGTCTACACATGTCTCTGCAGATATAAAAAAAACCCAAAAAACTTTTAGCATTTTTGCAAAAAACGGACAATCCAGAAATATATATATTTTTTTGTGGTTTCTTTTGCTGCTTTTCAGCTTAGTGTGTAAAATCCGCTCCGGAAACACCAACTTATCCAAACCAGTCAATATCACAGTGGAAGTGCATGAGGACAGGGTGGAGAGCCGTTACATTATTGATGGGAAGGCAGAAATGCCAGGGTTTACATTTGTGGTAAGGATTTTGATTTTAAAGGATTTATGTTTATTATTATTATTTTTTTAAGCCTTAAAACTGTTTCACTTTAGATTCCCAACATCACAAACATTAAGCCCAACTATGGGCCTCGCATTGGTGGAACCCTTATCACAGTGACTGGACCTCACCTGGATGCTGGAAAGACCAGAAGGGTCACTCTCAATGATGTCCCATGCCCTATACAAAGGTTAACAAATGTACTTCTTCATGCTTTCATTTCACTCACATCCAAACTTGTTCATACTTGCTTGAATTCCTCCACTCTTGAAGATAAAAACTGACTCAGTTGCTGGAAATGCTTACTGTACGCTGCATCCATAAAAGTGAAAAGCCTCGGGGTATTCCTGTTTGTCAAACCATGAGTTTCCCTTTCTTTCTCTGCAGGGTGACTGAGTCAAAAGGGAATATTTCATCTATCATCTGTTTGTCTCAGGCCATCTCAGAGGTGCGGGACGTCCCTCTGAGAGTTTTCATTGACAAGTCTCGCGTTCACACAACCAAAGTGTTTTATTACAAAGAAAACCCAAACATTACAGCCGTGCGGCCTGATTGCAGCTTCAACAGGTAGGAGACCTGGGGCTTTGGCCAGTTTCTTTGTAAAATGTACTTTAATATTTGAGCACAGAGTAATGTAACGCTTGGTGTATTCATCTGGATATAACAACATTTACAGGATCATCTGTGCATATTTTCATAACCTAACTTACATACCGCAGACTCAAAGGCATGTTGCTGCAGAAGTTGAATGTAGTTCATACCTCCAACTGTTCGCAAGAAATCTGATTTCACCTTAGGGATTAAAATATTTTTGAAAGGATTGTGAGTTAAAATGAGGCCTTGAGAAAACTATAACCCAAATGAAATGTGGCTAAATGCTGTTTTTTTTTTAGGAGAAATTGTTTATCTCAAACTTGAGTATTTTTTTCCACGGCTGGCAGCGGTTCAGACAAGGATCGGATTATTTATGCAATTTTTCTTTCTTACTGTGCCTTTGAGCAAAAAAGGTTCTCTTGCAAAATATTTTTAAAAAATCACCAAAATTTGCACATAACTAGGATCCAATATATGAATTTTGGGCATGGTGAATGACAACCCCCAAAATTGAGAACCTCACAGCAGGCAAAACCGGTCAAAAAAATGATTGGGGTCAGAATCTCTTATGAGGCTCAAAAAAATGTTTAAAATCCACCAAAAACCAAAATTCATTCATCCAAAGGAAGTTTAAAAATTATTATGGGATGGCCACAGGAGCTACGGTTTGGCGGCCGAGTAAAACTTGGCGATTTGACATTTGACAAAACTTTTGTTTGAGCAATCTTCACAAAATTTAACACACATGCCGCCAGGTTAAGTCTACAACCACAACCAAAATGTTGTTCACCTTTGACCGAAGAAGAAGGCTTCCATCTAGAATTAAAAAAAATAAATCTTTAGTACCTTCTCCAAAATTAATCTCCCTCTCGAGGATTTGAATCTATTGCCTCTTTACTTCTCAAGCATCCTTGGGAAGCTACTTGGGAACAATTGTTGGTTTTAAAGTTTGTAAATTTTGAACAGCGCTAGCTCACAAAAATTTTACCAGAGCCAAACAAAAATGGTGCACATTAAGAATGTGGGCGTGCGTGATTCAGAAAAAAACACTGTTGCTAATGAAATTCAAACATTTACCTTTGCCAACTCTTCTAAAAATTGTATAGAGGTGTTTGTCACCTCCAAGTGACCAAAAAATAAAAAGGTTACTATGGAGATAAAACCAGCAGAAAAGCTTCCTTTTAAAAAGCCATTTAGGGTTTAGGTAGGTAGCCATATAAAGTTTGGAAAGAAACTTCCGGGACTTTAATATTTCTGCTTCAGCCATCCAGGAGAACAGCTGTGGCTGCGATGCTACCAGACGAAACAATTTGAGCTTGGTTTTCGGGTGGTTTTAGGAGGAAAATGCAATTCTGCAAATATTTATCTGCTTTTGTGTGTGATGCAAACCTAAAATGCTAACAGAAATTCATTTTGCAAACATGAAGTATAAATAAAAACTGTTGAGAATGTGGGGATCCAGCAACAAACTTTTAATTTTTTGTTTCTATTGCAAACAGAGGCTCAAAAATTGTGATTGAAGGGCAAAACCTTGATTCTGTTTATCGCACCGTCATTCGCTTTAAACCCAGTGAAAGCCACTTGAAGCCGGTTACAGCGGTAAAGCACACACCATACAATTACAATCAATCAACGATTGGATTCTCCTAACAATGCAATTCTGTTACAGGAGTGCATAGGCAAGTCCAAGAGCAAAAGAATGGAATGCATTACTCCTGTGTTCCAAAGAGACGAGACGGAAAAGGGGGAACTTTCCTTTGATATGGATGGAGCGGTGGGCCTTTGGAAAAAAGAGTTTTCCTATCACCCCTCCGGCGAGCCCATACCCTTTGAAACAGATGAGCACGTGCTGAGTTTGTACCCAGGGTTTGATGAAGTCTCACTTCATGTAAGTCCATCTTTCATGTTAAAAGATTAGTAAAGTAATACATGTACATATTTAGAATACAAATAACAATAGTTACATTGTAAAATTGGATTCAGAATGCTTTTATTTTGAAAAAAATTGAGAGATCACATTCTGATTAATGGTGTATATATATATATATTATATATATATATATATATATATTATATATATATATATATATATATATATATACACAGTGGCTTTATGGTAAGTCTTAAACAAGAGAATCAAGAATAATATATATATATTAAAATCACTTTCTCTTTTATTTGCTATAATAGTAAAAAAATGTTAAAATGTTAAAACTCTCCTTCTCAGCTGATTCCAACCTCTGTTTACCCAGCATAAAAAGCTGAATCTGGTGAGCTCCTGTATGACCATCATCATGGCGGTAGCTGATGTGGATTGCAATGCTAAAGTCCTGGACAATGAGATCACCTGCAGGATTCCCAAAAACATGTCCATCCCCAGCGAGGGGCTGCCAGTGAAGGTGGGTAATAAATGATTACTTATTCAAATGATTGTCGTGTGACCATTGGTCAGCGTGAGCCATTCCTATACTCTTATGATTTGGCCGATTCACATTTTCCTTTGCAGTCAGGTTTTTAGCTCCCATTGCTTTATTAACTTTATGACAACATTAGGATGTTTAGCTTTAACTTTTTGAAGGTTCATGTTAATCATTTAATACAGAAAATAGGTTGAAAAGGTTTCGTTAGTGTCCTTAAAATAACACAAACTGTGCTAAACTCCAGATATCGATCAACGGTGAGGTTTACGACGTCGGCGTTGTGGTGAGGGTCAGCAACCACTACATGGTGGGAATCGTTCTGGGGATCCTGGTGGCTCTGGTGGCTGGAGCTGTGCTGGCTTTTGTCGTCATGAAACATTTGAGAAAGAAGAAGAAAGGTGAGTGACCCACCTACCCTCAACTCCGTGTTGTGGACTTTGAATGTGAGTGTTCAACAACTCCTGCCCTGGAATTTTGAAAGAAGTTTTTCAACTGAAACATCTCAGGTTTTGCATCGGAAGTACATGTGCTCGTCCTCTCTTTTGGGTTGATGATTAGCGAAAGTTGTGAAATGTTTTTCAGCCTCCATGGTGGAGGCACGTTTGGCCATTGGTTCCATCCGCTCGGGTGCAAACCCTATGGACCTGTCACCTGTGGGAGACTACAGAAGAAGTGACTGCATAACTAAGCACACATTATTGTCTACATCTTCATGCTGCATATAGGTCATTTAACCTGTGTTTTTCTTCTTTTAATCAGTAATCTCCCTTAGTCCTCCCACCCCTCTGGTGGGTTCAGTGGCTTTCCAAAGTCTATCGTACTCCGCGAGTGGCATAGATCCGGTCCTCACTCCCCTCATGCCAACAGAGAAGATCTCCATCTCCAGCTTTAGACCTGAGCTGCTGGAGGAGGTCAAAGATGTTCTCATCCCCGCCGAGACGCTTGTTGTGCAGCATCACCGGATAATAGGGAAGGGTAAGAAAATCCACAAATTCACTAAATAAAAACCTCAATTGCATTTTAACAAAGCTTTTTTTTTAATTTCCGCTTTGATTAATGCTTTCCTTGCAGGCCATTTTGGAACAGTCTATCATGGCTACCTGTCAGACTCCTCCAGCAGGGAAATCCACTGTGCTGTTAAGTCATTGAATAGTTAAGTCTGCTTTTTGGGTTTATTTTGTTTTAAGAAAACATGACAAAGTTTTTCATTTGGGAAAAAAATTCCAAACTGGGTTTGAGAAGCACAGACTCCATGGTTTTACTAAATCTTTTGTAACTTTAATGTCCCACTAGGAATAACAGATGTTGAAGAGGTGGAGCAGTTCCTAAAAGAAGGCATCATAATGAAGGGTTTCCACCACACCAATGTGCTGTCTCTGCTGGGCATCCTCCTCCCACAGGAAGGGCTCCCCCTAGTGGTTTTGCCATACATGAAACATGGGGACCTGCGCCACTTTATACGCTGCGAGAAGAGGGTGCGGCAGCAGCATCCACACACTTCTGATTTAAGGACCACTTGTCAAATAAAACTGACGTGTTTTTTTGTTTGTTTTAGAATCCAACTGTGAAGGACCTCATTGGCTTTGGACTGCAGGTTGCTAAAGGGATGGAGTACTTGGCTCAGAAAAAGTTTGTGCACAGAGATCTTGCAGCGCGTAATTGCATGTGAGTCACCAAAAAGCAAGAGAATCTGATCCTATTTTAGATCTTATTTTTTGTTAAACCCAAACTCAACCTCCTGCTCTGAAGACAGAAGAAAAAAAAACACTTTGGAAGTTTGTTGAAATCACACACAAGTATGGAACTTGTACGCCACACTTTACAAGAGCAGAACACTGAACTTTTGCCTTTTAGACTTGATTTCCATTCAAATAGAAATACAGTTCCATTAGGAACGCGAAATCAAAAGTAGGGAGTAAATGAGATGAGAGACAAGGCTTCAGAAAACAGTTGTGCTGCGAGCGCAAAAAATATTTTTTTGAAAGCAAAAAAAATTTAGAAAGCAAATATTTCATTTTTTAATTTGGAAATTGTGCAATTTTATTCTTAAAACTTTACATCTTGTTTACAATTTAGGAAATTTTGATCTCAAAACTCTGACTTTTTTTTTTTTGTAACATGGAGGCACATAAATTACTTTATATTCCATCACCAGAAACATGATTTACAATTCAGCTTAAATTAAAGAACAGAATCTAGAAAAATTCACAAACACAAGCCAGGTGGCTTAAAACTTTTTATTATATTAGTTTAATATTGTGATATTTGGTTTAAGGAGGAACACTTCCTGAGAACAGAAAACATTTTGGAAAAAAAAGATTTCTCTATTATTAATGGAACTCCACTAAATTGATGAACTTTAGTGCTTTTGCTGTCAAAAACATGTATTTGAAATTTTATATTAATTAATTATTTTCAATCCACAAATAAGACACAAAAATGCTATTGATGCATTTCCTTAAATCTTTTACCATCATCTTAACTTATTTTAAGTATTTTATTAGAAAACAGTTTTAGTTAGAGATAATTCTTCTTCTTTTCCTTTTGGCTTTTCCCTTCAGAGGTCGCGACAGCGAATCGGCTTCCTCCATCTAAGCCTGTCTTCTGCATCCTCTGCTCTAACTCTAGCTGGCTTCATGTCTTCATTAACTCCGTCCATAAACCTCCTCTTTGGTCTTCCTCTAGACATCTTGCCTGCAGTTCCAGAATCAGCATCCTTCTACCAATATATTCGCTGTTTCTCCTCTGGAATCTCCCTCTCTGCAATCACCTCAATGGTCACAGAAGAAGCAGTATCTAGAAGATTGCAGACTTGATCTACAAATGTTTGCAGAAAACATTCACACTGTGAATTCTGTTGTCATCATCTCAGTTCTTCTGTCCGCAGGCTGGATGAATCCTACACTGTGAAGGTAGCAGATTTTGGGATGGCCAGAGATGTTTTTGATAAAGAATACTACAGTATTCAAGACCACAGGAAGGCTAAATTACCTGTTAAATGGATGGCCATTGAGAGTCTGCAGACACAGAAGTTCACCTCTAAATCAGATGTGGTGAGTGTGTCCAGTTCAGGTATGCTGGGCTGCATGGATTTAATGAAGTGAATGTGTTCAGTGCATCTTTGTTGTTGCAGTGGTCTTTTGGAGTGCTGATGTGGGAGATGCTGACCAGAGGAGCCAGCCCATACCCAGATGTGGATCCATATGATATAACACATTATCTAATGAAGGGCAGGAGGCTTCCTCAGCCGCAGTACTGCCCTGACCCATTGTAAGTAGAAAACTCACAACTGTGAAACTCATAGAGTAATAAAGAAAATGACACAAATTGACATTTATTCTGACATGCTGTTTCGATGGTCTTTCAGCAGAACGAACTGTCCACTTCTTGCTCTTCAAGCGTGGTTATGCAGTGTCTTTTCAGAGTTAATGTTTATCCCTGCAGCAGTTACTCAATGACTTAAACATGAGTAGGAAGTACATCAAACATTTGTTAAAAATGGGTTTGACCAGTGTTGAACACTTGTTTGTTTTGTGATGTGCAGCAGGGAGCTAAACCACAGTGACACTGACAGAACCTGAGAATAATTCTGTTTATTAAATTAGAGTCGGATAAATACCAAAAAAATAAAGAAAGAAACATCGATAATAACCCAGCATTTAATGATGAGAGGCTGAGGAGTAAAGATTACTTACATTTCAGCGTAAACATGTGTGCATCAGTGCGCACCCACATGAAGAAATGCGTTTCTTCTCCCTCACAGCAAAGGGACACACAGTCATAGATCACTATGGGACCCTAATATTGTTAATAATGGCCTGATGTTATCTTGTGCTTATTCATAACTTGTATAATTTTGAAAAGCAAATTATTGAAAATTATTAAGGTTTAAGTTGAATTCTTCTAGAATGATATTCCTGCCTTTTGTTGTTCAGAATATTGTTTAAAAGTTGTGTTTTTAAAGTTTTAAAACTTTGGTTTTAGTGTGTTCAATAACTGTTTATCCTGTTTGGCCTGCAACCTAAGGTGTATTTTGGATTTTGGCCCCCTGCGTAATTAAGTTTGACACCCCTGGCCTATGGATACCTCTTAAAAAACAGTTTTGGACACCACTGCTGCTCCAGATACCCCTACAGTTGGAGAGGTAGGGAGAAGCTGTAAGGATATGGCAAGAATTCGGCCAAAGTTGGTCTTTGGTTTCCATCAAAGTTGTGCTCATTGAGCTGCTTCTAACTTGAGTTTGGAGGCAACAACTTTGAAAAAAAAAAGACATAAACCAGCAATAGGGATACAACAATATTCGATATAGAACCGAACCGTTTGGTACGCGTTCCATGGTTCGGAACAGCATTTTTCACGGTACACATTTTTTAAAATTCAGTACTACTGTGAGCTGCATTTAGTGTGTGTCTGTGTATTCATGTCTACATCTCTGAACCTGTCTGCTTCAGGGCCACTCTCACTCTAACTTCACCCTTCCCCAGGGAGGCGGAGCCAAAATGCTAAAAAATATAGCATTTTAGCTAGCGTTTGTCATTTAATGAAAACAGTTGACCCACAATATACTGAACCAGCACATCCACATTTCACAGAAAAATCTCTATATACCTGCTCTTTATGATCAAGTGCTCAAATTGAAGACGACGTGGTAAAAACACACAACTTTAGTACATTACTGCAAGCTGTCAGGATTTAAGAGCACAGCTTGTTGGAGTTTACTATATTCATGTTTACAAGTATTGAGGACTGAGGCACTTTTACATTTGATTAAATTGTTTAACAAGTTGTGATGTTTACAAGAGTTCTATTTAAGTGTGATTCTGCAATAAGTGCCAAAATCTGTGCACTTGAAAAAAATCTGATTTCTTTGTTATGTTGTTTCGGTTTGCAAAAGAACTCATAATCTGAGGAATAATAGGATTTCAGCTTTTTTTTTTTTTTGTTCAATATGTACCGAACTGTGAGCAAACTGTATCGTAACATAAATAACTTGGAAAAACAAGGCAAATAAGTATTGCATAGTTTTTGCCCAAGTTCATGGATACATATGGGATAAAATAAAACTTGAGTTTATAATAAAGGAATCTTTATTTATGTAGCCTTTTAATACTTACACAAAGTGATCTGCTTGAAAATAAATATTATAAAACAAACAGAAAAAATAAAAATAGCGCTCCACCTTTCCCCAGATTCACACAACCTCAACAGAAAGCAGAGATATTATTAAGAAAAGGTTCAGGACTCATCTTTTTAACTTGGCTTTTATCTAATTTCATTATTTGTACTTAATTTGTAACTTATTTCATTATATTTTATGACTTTGCTGGATTATTAATTACTCCTTTTAATATTCCTTATTTTATTTTTTTATATTTTCTTCAACTGAAAACCATTAGATCTTCACAACATTGTCAAAATGGAGATTCAAAGGTGCGACATCCCCATATTTAAATATACTTATAGGCAAATCAGGCACCTTTCCAGCTTTGTTAGACTGATATCTGTCTGGGCGGTGAATTAGTGGAAAACATTTATGAGTGAATTTCCAACATGTGTTTAAAAGCTTGTATTGGGTTTCAGCTTTCTTGCATGTGTCCCATTTACTGCTGGTGTAATTTTTTCATTTACTTTCAAAAGAAAAATGTATTTCTTCGAGGCCCTGAAGCTAAAAACAGCACAACCCATCACACTTCCATCACCACGCTTGACTGTTGACATAAAGAGTTCTGTCAAATATGCAGCTTTCATTTTTCAATAGGTTTAACAAGACTCTCACCTTCCAACAAAAATATGTTTTATTGGACCAAGGAATATTTGCCTAAAAAAAGTATTTAGTAAAGTACTGTTGTTTTTGTCAATAGGAGGATAAGTTCTTGTTTTAGCAATTTCAAATTCTCACATGAATCCAGCCTCGGCTGTGAACACTTTTTAATATGCATCACTGTAACAATCTCCAGAAAAACCCTACTCCTCTGTATAAACAAACAAAAATGTATGGAATCTTACAAGGAAGATAGGTATTAAATATCTTATTAAAGTCCCACTTCGATCCTTTTTTAAAATATCTTTTAAAAGCATTCCCAGTGGTCTTTTAATTGTTTTTTTTTTTCAAATGACACATAGGACATAGTTTCTGCAGAGCAACAGTAGATTATTGGAAATCCCCTCTTTAAATTGCCCTGCAACCCCAGAGCCCCCATTCCCTCCTCGCTGCTGAGAGCTCTCTATTTAATCAAAACAGGAAGCTTGTAGTCAACCCCCCTTTGTTTACCACATCACAAAAAGCCTGTTTTTCAAATGGCTTGTTTTTTGTCTGCTTTCAATTCACAATGATTTGAATAAGAAATATTCAAAGACCTCATTTTGAGCTTAATTTTTTAAAATAAAAGTCCTCAATAACAGAAAATTGCCTCAATAACTCATTTATAACACCAAAAACATTGGAAAGAGTCTTTAAGGCGCTAGTTCTTGTAAATTAAAAACATGACAATGGCTTACTAATTTTCCCACTGGGGTTTAAAAAAAGAAATCTAGAAGGGAGGAACAACCACTGGAGCTTATAAAACACTTTTTATTAGTTGTTTATTGTGAAATAAGAGCAATGTCAATATTTCTCCATCTGTCTTGTGTAGGTATAAAATTATGCTGCAGTGCTGGGACCCTGACGCAGAGCTCAGGCCGAGTTTTTCCACTCTGGTGTTGGCCGTCTCGACCATTCTTTCAGGCCTGGAGGGAGAGCACTACATCAGCCTGAATGTCACCTATGTGAACCTGGACCAGCCGCGCCCGTACCCCGCCCTCACCGAGTCTGCAGACGAGTACGACTCTTCAGAAGACTCGGGAGGCTCCGTCTCTTCCTGATGCGCCCCTCCCAGTCTCTACACTTTAAACTAACTTTGGTACATTTGAAGCATGTATGAACTATTCCATGCTGCAAACATATCTTTCACCCCTTAAGATATTGAGTGGATTGCCTGCTGAGCGCGTGTTTGTGTTGGAGGAAGGGATTTAGCAGAAGCACAAGGGAAAGAATGCAAAAAATGTTATTTTATTGACTATTTAAAAATAATTGTTCTGACCTCTGGACCAAGAGCAGCCTCAAACCACTTTAAAGCATTTTAAAATAAGAAAAAAAAAATTCTGCTTGGATGATTGTCAGCAAAGTGTGCAGGAGAGGCCACTGAAAGTCTTAAATACAAACACTTCTCCATGTTGGGAGAGATTTTCTGATCTTTGCATTTCAACAACAGAACAAAGACCAAACCCAGTTATGTTGTATGTAGAATCACACTGGACCTGTCCCAGCTACTTCAGATCAGAGGCAGGGGATAAAACTGGTCAGTTTCCCAGTTCATCGCAGGACCACACTCACATTTACTCCTGAGGGGAAAATTAGAGTCATCAATCAAAATATGGAACATGCTTTTGGATTGTGGGAGGACGCTGTACTGCTCGGAGAACATGCAAACTGGACACAGGAAGGACTGCAGAGATTTGAACAGAGCCTTCTCACTGTGAACTGACAGTGCTAACCACTTCTCCACAGACCCAGTTGAGTCAGTCTTTAGATTCAGATTTGTGTGGTAGATTTATTTACAGTTGCCTAGATTTTTACTTTGAAATGTCTAGATTTCTGTTACAGACAGGTGTTGCTTGACCATTACATACGTTTGTGGTTATAAATTATGAATCAGTGAAGACTTATTTCTGTCTGGATCTACAGTTTGTGCTTTTGATCTAATTTAAAGAGTTCATATTTGGAGAACCTCAGTTTGACAACTTGAGAAAAAATAAAAAATAAAATTGGAATATGAAAAAAGATCTAAGCAAAATGTATGTATGAAGTGAAATGAGATGTTAAAGAAGTAACATCTAATGTTGTTGTATACACTCATGCCAGCATTAAAATTTGTGTTGGTAAAGAAGAATCTTATTTTTCTTAAAAAAACAATTTTAAAATTTTTTCAAATGGTTTCCATCATTTAGCAGTTATAGGACATTTATTTTGCCCCTTTCAATTTATGTTTTTTTACTCTCTTTAACAACACAATGACCATTAAGCAATACAGAATCACTTTTGAAAGGAGCAGGAAACCAGTTGTAAGTTTGAATGCAACTTAATTCCACTAAACCTGAACAGATGTGAGGTCATGGACATCACTCCTCTATGTAGAGTCCGTATAGACGCCTAATAAACACAAAATAATGCTGCATTTTGCTGCAGCTGCATTATTGCTGCTAGATAAAAGTGTCTTTTGTATATAAATAAAACTTCTGCAATTCTTCACAGTAAAAATAACATTTGTTTGGCAGCTTTACAATCATGGTAAAATAATTGAAAGACAGATTATGTCATTTCAAACCCTTTAATAACCATGTAACATTTTATTACAAACAAATAAAACTGGTTGTTAAACATGCATTTGTTTAACAGATTTGGCCCTTATGTTTGCTTTGATTACATTTTTGAGAAACTACACTTTTCTTTCCTTTGCAGCACTGAGCTCATTCTTGTTGTTTAGCCAACTTCCCACTAGAGGTCAGTGTTCTATTGCAGGTTCCACCGATCCCTGCGTTGATCTTCCACCGCAGCTGACATCCAGCAGGTATCAATATTAGGTTCTTTGTTATCACAGCAGCAAATGACTAATATTTGTTTCTGACGTGCCTTCAAAAAGTTGAACACAATTATAAACATTCAAGTTTTAGCAGATGTTTCCTACATGTTCCATAACAAAACAATTAAAATATTTAGCAAAGACTTAAAAAAATAACCTTTGGTGAGCCCAAATAATGTGAAATGTCCAAATGATGGCAGTCTTTCTTACAAAACATAATGGTGTGCACAATAAACCCTCTTTTCCATCAGCTTTGAACTTAAAAGTGCATCAAAAGAACTTCAAATTATGATGAACATGTTGTAATTCTTGAATGAAAATCTTCTTCTAGGTTTTAAAGCAGATAGGCCCTAATTATCAAATTTACTCTGTCTTTCTTTGTGTGTCTGCACATAATAAGAGAAATCCAGACAGCCCAATTCCCTCTTTTCCTTCTCCTCCTCCTACTTCTCTCGGTCTCTCACTACTTGCTGTGGTTTCTAACAAGAACCTGAAAAGCGAGCAGCTTCTCTGAACCATGTGATCGCCTCAAGCCTGATGTCCTACTATAAGTTCTTAATGAATATTCTCACAGATGAAACAGATCCACACTATATTTGCAAGGGAGTTCAATATTTTAAAGTCTCTCAGACAAATGGTTCTACTTTTCTGCACTTTGTTTTCATTTTAATACTTTATAGCTTAGCATAGCATAGCATAAACTTTGTTTGCAGTGAACAAAAAAAAGACCATTGAAATCATGATTAGACTGTGAATAGATCATTTTTTTTGAAGAGCTGAGTTTGCATTTTTGTCACACCCAGATGTGATAAGTGTCAGACTTTTTATGAGGAGAAAAAAAAGAATAAGAGTAAAATGTGCAAATATACTTTTGTTTCTTTTTAAATAAAACTGGGATAGGAAAATGTAGTTAAAAACAAATAAATGTAACTGGCTGGAGAATTATAGACTATCATTATAAGCAACTTAGACAATCTGGTCTCATTGGAATAAATACATTCAATTTTAATAAACTGAATTGTTTGGAAAAATTTGCATGACAATGTTTCCTTTATTTAATGTTTATTTTGTGTTGGGCCTTAAGGCAACATTGGTTGTGAGTTTGTACTTTTTTAACAAACTGAATATTAATAGTCAAACATAATGGTGGTAATGCAATTGTAGCCTTTAGAAATGTATGTGATTCATCCTTCACATTAAGGACAAAGGAGAAAACCTGGCCTATACGAAAGGGGACAAACAAATAAATGGATGTCCATCTTTTGTACAAAATAAAAAAACACACACAGATGTCCATTAACATTCGTTCAACAAGGATGCCCTTGAATAATCATAGATATCTCTTTCCATGTTTTACAATATCCAATAAAGATACAATTTCATCCCAAATGGAGTGTCTGAGGTCTCTGGGGGAACATAATATATATAACAAAATGGCAAAAATCACAGTAACTCAGTGCAAGAACCTATTAAGGTAAATTAAATCTTCTTCTAATACTGGATTTTCTATTTTTTCTAAATTATTTGTAAATCTGTAAATGATGTCAAATTGGACCAAATAGACTTTATTGATCTCTCAGTGGACAGGGTCCTGTCTGAAACCAGAATGGAAGAATAAATTACATATATAGGATCTAATCATTTTAAAATATATCAACAATAGACTTGAAACTCCATTCAAGCTTCCTCTCCTCCATGACACAGGCAAAACAATACAAATGAAATAGAAAAAAAGGGAGTTTTCTGGTGATTTACATATATTTTTAAGTTTCTGTAATATTGCTCTCATATGAGCAATAAATCCCTCTCACCTCCAAATTTCCACAGAGCACTGAGTTGACACACATGAGTAGAACATATAATCCCATCCAGAGACAGAGATGGAACTTAATTGAGCTTTTTTCCCCACAACAGCACTTAAAACAGAGAACCCTGGGTAATGGAGAAATTATTCTTTTTTTTTAAGATCAAAGTTATTATTTTTAAAGTGTTTTTCCAAAGTGAATTCAATATCTGTGACATGATTTAATTCTTTACGGCTCACGGTTTTAAGGATCTAACCTTGAAGGTTTTTGGACCGCCCCTTTTTTGCTTCCCTGTCTTTGTGGGGGTCACAGTGACACTCACCTTCTGTGAATGTCACTGCAATAATCGATTGTGCCTGTTCTGAACACACTGCCCAACTTCCCCTGATTTGGTGGCAGCCACCTCAGCCAATTTGGTTTTGTTTGGACTTTTTTTTCTCCACAAACTGTCTTCAGCCTTTGGATTATCAGTCCTCCATTTCTGACACCTGCAGTAGTTATGGAAGCTTCCCAGCTCCTTTCTGAGTCCATCTTCTCTGTTATTTGGAGCAAAATAAGAGAATTCTCCACAGAGAAAGTAAGTTGCAGGCAAAAATGTCTATTACTCAATGCGGTTTGGAAAACAAAGACACACAGCGGTCGAATTACCAGCAATGAAACACCATTAGGCATGGAAAAAACGTCCAGGATACTTAAATTAAGTTTTGTGCAGATGAATTTTGAGCTCATTTCTGGAGTTTCCTTTCACCCCTCACTCCTTCTTTCAGTCTACTGCAGTAAGCTGAACCACGCCTTCTACAAACTAAACCTCCATCAATATTCTTCTCCAGACAGTTTTGTTTCCTCGGAGGACGCCCAGCTGAGCTTCAAGCTGCGCAACATTCTGAAAGATTCCATGAGCTGCAAACACTTTGCTGTTGACTGCCTCCCCATTATCTCCACAAACTTCCCGTGCTACCTTATGTTTTATTGTGTCATTAACATAACAATGTGACTCACAGAGAATGGCCTTTACCGGGACAATAGTCAGGTACGTGTGACAGGAGGCAGAGCTCCCTCATAATAGGCTTTTGTGAAAGAATTGTGTTCCATCCGTGAGCCAAACGAGTAATAAAGAGTTTTTTTCCTGGATGCTAATTTGTCCCTTTCGGGCTGTACAGCGTGATAACATGGTTGGACAGTATAAAGAAGGCCTGGTTTTGTATAATAACTGTAGTTAAGTAAACAATGAGTAAAGTTTGTATATTAGAACTTTATTTACTCTAGAATTTTCTGAGATTGTCTATTCTGGAGATAACTAATGAATTATGACAAAGGCCTCATCTGCACATAGTAAGTGATCAGTGAAATCAGAGTACACATTTAGGTTTTTATTTTCTTTTCTCACACCCACTTAAAGGGGCCATTCCATGAAAAAACAACTTTTTGCGTTTTTAAGTGTAATATACGGTTCATTCCTCACTATAAAGTTCCCCAAAGTGGTATTTGATCCGCTCATGCATTTCTGAGTATTCCTATAAAAACCTGCGCTCTCAACACCCACGAAAACAAACGGGTCTATACGATCTGACGTCACAGAGTGAGACAGCCCCCTTCAGGAAGACTCTGCTGTGCCAGCACCATCTCCAGTCTAACTCAATTTCTCCACTGAGCTAGTGGCGATCAGCAAAAACTTTCATTTTAGATGCACAATATCGTATATCTTCCAATTGTGTCCTGTCTTCAATAAATTCCAGCTATAGCACATGTTCGTCACTGTACTTTAGAAGTCATGCAAACGTCGAGTTTGTTTGTGTTGTTAACCAGTGTAGCCATGGCCGGGGCTGCTAATCGCAGATACTGTATATAGTATACGCACCCATCTTTGAAAATATTTGGATACTGTTTATTTTCATGGGAGCAATGAAGAAAGGCTCTAGGATGATGTCAGGAAATGGATCGTAGTTACACGCAGCGGCAGGTGGAGCCACAGGAATTGAGTCGTTTTGCTTCCGGGTAGGAAAAAACACTAAAAATACCTAATATTTCTTAAATTATCTTTTTTTTAGTGTTCCAAAGGTAATATATGATCATATATATGAATATAGTTTACTCTGAAAGGCTTAAGAAAGTCATGGTATGGTCCCTTTAAAGTCCCACTCCAATCATTTTTCCATCTATTGTAAACACAATCTCAGTGGTCTTTTATTTATGATTTTAATAATTTTTGGCCAAAATAAAAAAAAAAAAAAATGTTCAATTTTCTAAGACAGTTTCTGCAGAGAGACAGTAGTTTATTAGAAAATCACATCTGAGTTGTGAGCGGGACCGTCAGTGTGCAGTAAGCCTGTGCTTATTTCCCATTATCCACTTGTTTACACTCTTTGCTGCTAGCCTCTCACAACCCCAGGCTGAAATTAGTGGTGCAACAAAAGTGGTGAGCAATACTGGAGTTTTCCAACCATGCAGTTTTGATCCAGGTGTCAGCTCAAATAAGAAAAAACGAAGACAAACATGGATCTATTTGTCTGCAAGTGGATGCATTGGAATGGAGCAGAGCAAGGAGCTTGTTGTCCAGAGTCTAGTGTACTAATGCACTTCATCTCCCAGCAACCCAGGCTGGATGCCACTCACCTGACTCTCATTTGACAATCACCCAGATGACCCATAAGCACTGCAAAGACCCTGACCCTGCTTTGACTCTTACCCAGTTTGCCTGCCGCCTCCCTTGGTCTACGCCGTCCTGTTTTACCCAACGTCTAATCATGGTTGTGTTTGACCCCTGCCAGCCTGACCCTGATTTAGCTTTATTAACTATCTGGGTTTTGACACCTGTCATACTTTAAGCGTCTGGACTTCTTCACCACACCACATTTACTTCATTTGCCATTCTGCTAAAGATTTTGTTACATTTTTGCGAGTCTTGTTTCTTTAATTTTGCACTGTTGTCAGTGTTTTTCCATTCTCCTGATACATTGTATTACTTCCCTTCTGTTCTTCAGCTCAACCTGAAATAAACTGCGACCAAATCTTTCAGGGTGACTGGGGTGTTTGGTCCTCAGCTCCAGTGAGCTTTCACACTTTCAGAAAAAGAGACTATCACATGCTAATGAATCTTGGAGGGAATCAGAGCTGTCTGTGTGATTTAAGCCTGAATCCCACCAAGTATCTATGTCACAGTGGCACAAAGCTGATGCATGAAAATGTAGATTATGCAATTTTTCTACAGCCTTTTTTTCATAGCCTCATCTGCCTGTGAGATATTGTTTTACCTGTTTGGAAATAATTGAAGAACAAGCAAAAATACATTGTTTGACTTTATTTTTTTTTATCATTTTGTAATCTGTGAGTGAAATTGCTGCACTTCCATTACAAATATGCGCAAAAACTTGATCAAAATTCTAAAAATGTCAAAAAAACACACTTTTGCATTCACAGTTTCCATTAAATAATAATTATGCAAAAGAAAAAAAAACACTCATGCAAGAAAGAACTCAAAAACAAGCAACGAATGTGAACAAATTTCTGCCAGAGCACTATAGCGCTCATCAACATCTATTAAAGGAGACGCTGCACGCTGGTGTATAGCGAGCCTTTTTATCATTAAACAATGTCCTTTAAAACAGACTGTTATGATCCTGACCAGTAAAAGTACAACTAGTTAAACCTTTAACACCGGAACTCCACTGTTTATGTTCTTTGATTTACTGTAACTTTTTAACTGTTAAAAAGTTACATTGTGTTAAAGATTTTGTGCTTAAGCTTCCCTGATGAGTAGTGACAGCCAAAAATGTGAACTAGTTAACTCTACTAATGTTAATTTAGAAACACAAAGGCTCGCCTTATCAGATTTTATTAAAGCCACGAAGCGATGAGCTTCGTTGGACCGGCTACAGATGAAGAGATTTGTGGAAATCATGGTTGGTGATTTTACAGAGGAGCTGTGGATCCAACAAATCCGCATGACACGCTCAACTTTTGATGAGCTGTGTGATGCTGTGGGACCTCTTGTGGTGCACCGTTGTTGGTATGATAAAAAAAAAAGTGTTTCCATTGCAGTTTTGCAAAATATGTCATATTCGATATGCATAAAAAATCACCTCCTTTTATCGATGAAATCAAATTTTCTCCAAATTGTTATGTGTCCGTTAAGCAAATTTATTCTCGTAAATCCAATTTCATGGTCAATGAAAATGCAGCTAATGTGTCTAATTCTAATTTCAGGTAATAGTTTCAATTCACAAACTGTATTTTTAAAATGTACGTATTTAGTTTTAGTCATTGTTTGAGCCCTATCCTAAAGAAAAAGCTTTTTTGAAAAATATTTACATTATTTTGGCACGATATGACATGGTGGGAGTCTCTTAAAAAAGTTCAAAAAAGGTCCAGGAATCTCTGCAGGGTTTCCTTGTCTATCTTCCTGAATCCATCGTTGTTTCCCACTCAGTCCCTCCTCCTTTCAAGAGCAGCAAGGGCAGCTTTGACATCAAAGTGGGCTGCAGTGCCTCATTTCCTCTTTTTAGATCTTGCCGCTGGACTAGCTGGAGAAGGAGGCGAAATATTGAGCGTTTCCTAAGTGGTAAAAGCCAGGGACGTCCAAGGTTCTGTGTGGATGAGGTGTAAGCTTCTGTTGAGAAAACAAAGCTGCAAGTCTACTACGCAAATCGATAACAGTATTAAACAGGTTGTAGAAATTCATCCTAATGTGTGACAAATCTGTCTATGTTCCGCAAACATTGAAAACATACTATATAACAGAAATGGTACAGTATGGGGTGCCGTTTGTAAATCAGAAATGTCAAATTTTTACATCAATGTTTTCAGATATTTAGCGTGTTTTAGGAGTAAAAAAAACAGGTTTTGTTTTTCAAATGCAAATTCTCACCCTTTAAATTAATATATTTATAAATGTTACATTTAATAATTAAATATTTAGTTAAACAACTAAATATTTAATTTTAACCTGAATATTTAGCCTACAAACAAAATATTTAAGTTTTGCAATTAAATATTTCGTTTGCTCATTAAATATTTAAATCTAACCTAAATATCTATTTTTTCAAACTAAATATATAAGTTTTGCAGCTAAATATAGTTAGAATTTATATATTTAAATTTGAGCTAAATATATAGTTAGGATTTAAATATTTAGATTTCAGTTAAATGTATAGTTAAGATTTAAATATTTAGATTTCAGTTAAATATATAGTTAAGATTTATATATTTAGATTTGAGTTAAATATATAGTTAGGATTTAAATATTTAGATTTGAGTTAAATATATAGTACAAATTTATATATTTAGATTTGAGTTAAATATATGGTTAGGATTTAAATATTTAGATTTGAGTTAAATATATAGTTAAGATTTATATATTTAGATTTGAGTTAAATATATAGTTCAGATTTATATATTTAGATTTGAGTTAAATATATAGTTAAGATTTAAATATTTAGATTTGAATTAAATATATAGTTCAGATTTATATACTTAGATTTGAGTTAAATTTATAGTTAGGATTTAAATATTTATATTTGAGTTAAATATATAGTTTAGATTTATATATTTAGATTTGAGTTAAATGTATTGTAAGTATCTAAGGGTAGGATCCGAACGCCTGTTCTCCTAACCGTGACCTTGACCCGGCACCGATGCGGGTCGGGTCCCAAATCCTGCTGACTGTCCGGTTCCGTGATTGTTCCGTGCATCCTAGACGTTGCTATTTTACGATTTTTTGAGTCCGAAAAGTCCAGAAAAACAGACAAACTACTGTGACGGTGTAGTACCGTCAGCTGAGAGCTGCACTCAGAAACACGCACACACGCGCGCGCACTCACACACCCGCAGCCGAACACGCGCTCCATTCATCCTCGGTACTTACGTTCCTCTCTGTCCCTCTCCCTCTGCAGGTCTCCCTGGGTGCACACAGGGTAGCCGACTCCTAATCCATAGCATACATTCACATATAACCGATCATGCAGTCACCTGTAGCTCTTTTGTTTACAGGAAGTCAGCGTCCAATCCTGCCAATCACGTGACTGTACCTACCTGAACATGTCCAAAATAAATGCATGTAAATATATAAATCATCTAAATATATAAATCTGAACTCTATTTAAATATATAAATCTGAACTATATATTTAACTCAAATCTAAATATTTAAATCCTAACTATATATTTAACTGAAATCTAGATATTTAAATCCTAACTATATATTTAACTCAAATCTAAATATATAAATTCGTACTATATATTTAACTCAAAGCTAAATATTTAAATCCTAACTATATATTTAACTCAAATCTAAATATTTAAATCCTAACTATATATTTAACTTAAATCTAAATATTTAAATCCTAACTATATATTTCTCAAATCTAAATATTTAAATCTTAACTATATATATTCAGCTCAAATCTAAATATTTAAATCCTAACTGTATATTTAACTCAAATCTAAATATTTAAATTCTAACTATATATTTAGCTGCAAAACTTATATATTTAGTTTGAAAAAAAAAATATTTAGGTTAGATTATATATTTAATGAAAACTAAATTTATCTTAATTGCAAAACTTATAATATTTAGTTTGTTAGGCTAAAATATTTTAGCTTAAAATTAAAATTATATTTAGTTGTGTTAACTAAATATTTAGTTATTAAATGTAACATTTATAAATATATTAATTTAAAGGGTGATAAATGCATTTGAAAAACAAAACCTGTTTTTTTTCTCTAAAACACGCTAAATATCTGAAAACATTGATATAAAAATTTGACATCTCTGATTTAAAAACGGCACCCCATAGTACAGTCCAGGCATTAACCCTTTTTGTGAGGATTAATCTTTTTTTTGCAACAGTTGATACGAATGTTTCCAACAATTTACATAACATTAAAAATACAGTTTGTTAAGGCAGAGGGTTGGGTCAGGAAGGGCATCTGTTGTGTGACTGAAGCCAAATCCCACGTGCGACTCACTGTGGTGACCCCTGAAGGGAAAAGCTGAAAGGAAAAACAAATATTACAAATCCAGTTTCTGAGCTTTTCTGTGATTTCTATCAGGGTGATGTCTGACAGCTCCACCTGCATCTATTTGATTTTGTGAAGTAAGCTTGACAGTTTGAGCTTCAGTGTTATTTCTCACATCCATTTGAACTTCAGGGACTGCTGCAAAAGTGAATTATTCAGAGCGCTGGGATGAAGTTGTGGTCACAGGTGGAGCTGGAAAATCCCAAGTTTTTGCATGCAGTATTTAATGCATGTTGTCAGCAGAGTAATATTGCCACACTTCCTCAGGCTTCTGCTTCTCCCTTTAGAGTCCTATGGGTGGCATTAAAGATTATTGGTCCAGTACATCTATGTCCATGTGTGTTACCTGTTGTGGAATGTACCATTTTTTGTGTGTAAACAGGATGTGGCCAGTTTTCTGCTGCAGAGTTTTCCTTGCTTTCATTGATTGCCTGGATGAGATTGGATAAAATGTCCCTCTTCATCATTAGTGGGACGATGATGAGGAGCTGAAGTGATGTGTCAAACCCAGTTGTTTTTGGAAAAACTTTAGAAGTCCTCTACAGTAAATTAGCTCCCAAGACCACCTAACAGCAGGCCACTTGAAATGAGCATCAGAACAGAAAGTGTTCAGTGAAAGGTCCAGAAATGTCTGTTGTGTTGCCATGGAGTAGCGGGCCACTTTCACTGTGTGCTGCTCACGGATGACTGTGTATTTCTTTGCTTGTTTTTCGTTTAGTTTAAGCGTCTTCTACACAAATATCAACTAAACTTTTTCACCCCCATACTAGATTTTCAATTTCCTTTAACCTCTTGATATAAGGGAAGCACTTTATCTCCTCATTGTTCCATGTTTGTTTATTACCGTTAATGTCAAGCTGCCATAGTTGATATTAAAGAAATAAAGGTTGATGATTTTTGTAGTCGATTCTGATTGAAAACAGGAAACAAACCAATATGGTATTCAGACTGATAAAGTCAGTTGGTCCAGACCGGGTCCACTTAATTTGAGTCCTGAACCTTGCATTTGGTCTGTATTCAAACTGCTGTCAAGCAGACTTTTCTGTTCCAACCAAAGCTTGTGAACAAAACCACGTGACTATAAATCTCCTCAGTCACATGTCAGGGATAAAGCAACAAAAGAAAGAATAATGGAAGTCCTACACACCTTGGAATCCTTGCCAGAACCGTTCATTTATCCAAACTTTTTATTTTGTTGATCAATTTTGAACATCTGTATGAACGTCAGGTTCAACACTTTTTGTTGCTACTTTGGTATGACAGAGGCATGCTGCAAGGTGGTTACTGTGAAGACTAAAACGAAGATTTCCTGATAAGTATTTATGACATGTAGATCATCAGGAAAACAGTGAGAGAACCAATGTGTATGATGTTAAGTTGTTTTAATGAGCCCGCATTCATCCGACCAAATTCAATGAGTTGCTGTGTCTCATCATTGCTCCACTAGTCTGTTGACATCCAGAAAAACCTGGCCACGGTGGTTGCTTTGGTCCAGTTGTTCCACTCCAAACATGGATCGTTTTCAGACTGAGGAAACTCAAAGTGAACTGAAGCTCAGTCTGATTGGATCCCAAATGAGACCACCTCAGCTTGGGTGTATTTAAACTGAAAATGCGTTCCAGATTATCGGGGAAAACAAACTCTGGTTCACTTTAAGAAAACCAAATGTGTCCAGTCTGAGTACACCCCAAGACCACCTTTTCAGGTAGGGATTAGTCCACTTGTCAGGCACTGACAGATTTGAGTGTATTTACACTTCCATACTTGGTTTTGACAACTTGAAAGCCTTCCATGGTCTATAACATAACCGAGTGAGGCAGGTGAGACTACAACCATAATCCAAATCCAAATCCCTTACCACTCTGAGGGTGTCGCATCACCCCTAGTCTCTTCCAAGGTGTACAGTTCATGCATGTGCCTTAATCTCGGAAGTCATTTAAGTCTGTTTCATTAAGTTTGTAAATCTCTTATCTTACCTCAGTGACCTCCCAGTAAAGATGAGATTTCAATGAATTATGCATGGATTTGGTCATCTGTTCCATAGGAGTTCAGCATATGTTAATATCTTTGATAATGTATGCAACGTTCATCTGAGCTAGCTCTGCAATATGTTCTCCTGTCTAGATACATACTGTGACAGGAACAGTAAAAAGTCCAATCACAAACATCCACAACCTACTGTATATGGTTTAAAGTTAAAGAACAACTTAAATCTTATTACTTTATAAGTCCATCTTTGGGTCCTCTGGTATTCAGTATTTAATTGCATCTTAATAAACATCAGATCAATTATTTTTTTTATACTGTGATGGTAACAAATTGATTGTTGGTTTGCCAGAAAACATTGCTTAGAGGACATCAACCACCCAAATCTCTAGCCACCAACCTGCCTGTTGGTCCAACTGTGCTCACTCACCATAATCAATAACCGTCAGTGAGTGTTATCTCCAGAGACAGCAGCCTGACTGAATTTTTATACAGGTGTGTTATGGCAACATCATGCTGACACTCTCACATCAGCATCCATTTTTCATCATGGTATGTAGACTTAGTGCTGCTTGTCAAGTGCCTCAGCCTCCCGTCAGAGTGTGGGTTTTGTGGGCAGGGATAAGAGCTCTCACTGCTGCTGTGTGGAAATAGATGTTCTGGCACAACTGCCTACCTATGTTGGACCATCTGTGGAGTGGCAGCACTGGTTGACTATTATGTAAGGGATTCACACACCAAATGTCTTCTCTTTCCCAAATTAGGCAAATAAGAACCTGTTTACTTTTCTATCTGGCACTGATTATATTTGTTTTTTTTAAGCATCATACTCCAAAAGACATCAAACAGTTATGACTTATATGGCAAGGATTTTGTGAATTTAGTTTTAAAATGCCTGTAGCAAAGATAACTACATGTTTAAACTCATCACCTTATCCAACTTTCCTTACCTCCAAATCATTCTTGGCAAAATCTTTTTTTTAGGATTACTCCTGTAATCTATTCCATCCACTCCATGATAGACATCATAACTTCAACTCCCAATCTATAAACCCTATAAGATCCGAAACTGCAGCTTGTACCACATACAGGCATGTTAATCAAGCATTATCTTCTCCTTCCCACTTCTATTAAGATGAGGCTCCAAATGTTCAGTTGGAGTGTTTGCAGCGACTCTTAGGTGCTCAAGACTCAAGACTCTTGGAGCAAAATCAGGAGCAGTTGCTGCGAAAAAAAAAAGGAATCCAAGAAAAAAGCCGCAGGAAGAAGCATGAGTGAGAAGTGGCTGGCTAGAAACCAGAGCATGATACAGACAACAGATGACTGGGATGGATTAGTATACTGCGGTGTTGGGGAGTATGTGTGTCATGAAAAATTAAACTGATTTTTTCACTGCATAAAGCAGGTGGTTCTAGCCATGCTCACATTTAATCTGAAAACTTTTATATTATTTCCAGGAAGGTGCCTTGGTGGTGTTTCCAATAGCCGTCATGATGTTTTTCAGAATCCTCAGTAAAGGGAGTGGCCTTTATTCAATGATACCAGAAGGTTGATGATATGAATACGCAAAATTCAGCACAAAAAATTTAAAAAACATAACTCGGCATAAATAACAAATGAAATTATACTGTGAGATTTTGTTAAACAATATATAAAAAAAAATGTTTTGTAGAACAAATGGCAGTTTTGTTTATTTTTTTTTATATTTCAACTGTTATTCATTGCAGTACGCTGGTGACTGGAGATGAAGAAAAATGCTAAAGAAAAAAGGCTAAAAAAGGCTAAAAAAGGCTAAAGAATCATTGGACAGAAAATCAGTCCCGTTTAAAAACTATATGTGTTTTGAAAATGAAATTATGACTATTTTATTTTATACATTTTACATGGCTTTTGTATTTTGATCTCCTATTCATTCTATAAATCAATATGCAGAGATTTAGCTTGGCATCAGCAGAATGAACATTTTCTTATTTTTCAACTTCCATCCATGCATCCATCTGCCCATCCATATAATATGTTGAATTCCTCATGGGGTCACTGGGTTGCTGGAACCAACCCTGCTACTGATGGGCAAACATGCATACACCCTGACCTGGTGGCCAGTCTGTTCCAGGGACACACACTGACACTGTCATGTAAACCTAGGGGCATTTTAGACTCACCAATTAACCTTAGAATCATGCGTTTGGACTGTGGGAGGGAGCCAGATCGCTGGGAGAGAATTCACATGTGCACAAGGATAACATGCAAACTCCACACAGACAGGTCCTAACCAGGATTTGAACCAGGGCATTCTCGCCGTGAGGCGAGAGGGCTAACCACCGTCCCACCCATTATTCATCTTGTAAAATTACATTCAAAGTGACTCAGACAATATTGCTATAAGGCTAATATTCTGCTGTCATCATTTTTTTTATGTTGTGCAAAATGACTGTAACAAAGGAATGAATGGGAAACAGTGCCCAGGTTTGCAAGCAGAGCAGGTTGCAAAAAATAAAATATAAAAAATGCAGATTGAGATGTATCGTCATTATACTCTGTTTGTTCACCTTTGGGCTTATTCCTTCAGGGGTTCGACCCAGTGATGCAGCTTTCACGAATTTGCATAGGTGGTTTAAGCAGAGGTTTTCGTGATTTTTTTTTTTTTTTTGCTAGATTCCCTTCCTAACACACCCTATAATTTCTCCACACTGGGGACTAGCACAGCGAAACCTATAGTAGGTTTGGGATCCCTACCGCAAAGAATCTTGCCCAGTGACCCACACTGCAACAAAACCCTGCACTTAACCAATAGAGCTATCCAGCTGGTATCTTCACAACTCACAAGATACTAATCATTTAACCGCCAGTGGTATTTTATGCTGTTTAAGATGTGTTTCAACCTATTCAACACCTTCTCTCGAAAAAAAGTCTATACCATTCCAAAAACCATCGCAGTTCCATTTCGGCCACAGCATTAGAATTCTCTTGCATGTAAGACTTCATCCATAGCTTCACCAGCAGCCCTGACCTACAGTCATGATTCAGCTTCCTCTCTTTATGCCAGCGGCGCCGACTTGCTGAGGGTATAATGAACCATGAAGACCCAAAAGCTCTAGCTAAATCTGGGGGAATGTGTAGTGAACTGGATGGACGAACCAGAACAACACTCAAGAGATAAAAGGAAAATAGTCTTTAATGTCACTGAATCAGAGGAAACATGGAATGAAGGATTCTCTTTGGTGAGCGTCTTGATTCTGAGGTGGTCGTGAGTGTGAGAGTTTCCAAACACAAGCAAAAGTTCACAGTCCAGAAGAAGATGTAAATGAAGATAAAGACCAGTTGAGAGGAAAACTACCTCAAAATGGAACAGAAATTATCCTCCCGCAGAACCAGACTCAGTAAAAGTGACCATTTCCTGTGACTGGCTGAGATCTAAAACAACAAAACAACACACAATCTGGAAAATTGTTAAAGACAACATAGCGGAGATGACAAATGTTGCAATGACAAGACAGGAAGCAGACGAGCACAGAATCATCAGAATATGTGTCACAAAACAGCTCATACATTAACAGATAGACGTCTAAAAAGATAAGCTCATAGCAGCAAAACTAAAGGCGTGCCACCAGGGAGGAGAGAAGAGGGGGCTGCAGAGTTTTTCTCACACACTGCAGTAAAGACCTTTTGTATAAGATACACATCCATACATGTATTCATCTTCAGAACCGGCTGAACCCCTTTTAGAGTCACTGGGCTACTGCTGGGTGAAAGTGGGGTTCACCCTGTCAAGGTCGCCAGGCTGCTCCTGGGCATTGGACACACATACAACCTTCAAATATGTAGTTCTTTGCTAAAAATGTGTTTATGTTTTATGTCTTCTAAAAAAACAAGGCTGAGTTCCTTATTTACTTACCAATGTGTTATTGTTTATGGAATCAAACTTATTCAAGTGGAGCATCCACTGTCGTCAATGTCTTAGGTTGTGAAGGTGAAATATTTTGGAGAAGTTTTTCAGTTTCTATTCTGCACACTGGTCCATCGAGGGACTTGTGCTTCAGTGTTACCTCGGCTGTACCCTTAATCAAGGACTCTGAAGTGTTTCCCAAGCATCAATTTTCCAGAATAATTTTCTCTGTTCATGAGAGGCTCTCAGATCAGCCCATATAACAAAGAGGCTACTCAAAAACAACAAGGGATGAGTGCAATCTTTAGCCCACACAAAATATAAAACAAGAGGATGATGGTGGTGGTGTGATCAGAATCGCTTTGATAAAGATGCTAATGGAACTATACATTAAATATATACTGTATATGTGCCTGAACTTGTGAACGCTAATCAGAGGTGCGGGACCAGTGGTTATGCAGGTATGAGCATGAACATGGTGGTTTGTTAATGTCAGGATCCCTGAATTGTTTCTCAGTTGCCTGATGATGCTTCATGAACTGTTTTCCAAATACACTTACCGTCGCAACTTCTTATAAGTGACATAATAAATGGTAAATGGTTTGTACTTATGTAACACATTTTTACCTTATTATCAGGCCCAAGGACCTTAACAATCAGGGTCGGGTAATCGTGCAAAGGTAGACCTCTGATTATGAGACTGCATGCATGATTTCCCATCCTGCCCACTCATGTGTTGAAGTGTCCTTGGGCTAGACACTGAACCCCACATTGCTCCAGATGGTAATAGCTTGGTGCCATTACAAGGCAGCAGAGCCACCATCAGTAAATGAATGTGTGCGTGCATGGATGTATTGGAACGTGACTGGAAAGTAGTTTGGGCCTTTTAAGAATTGGCGACTCTGTTGCCTTACAAGATTGCCAACTTGTAACCACCTGGAGCAGTGTTGGGTTCACAAACATAGTTTTGGTTTCATCTTTCAAAAATCTAGCTTTAGTGCACCTTTTAGTTATGGTAAATGGCATATACTTGTATAGCGCTTTCTACCCTCCTTCGAGGGCCCCGCAGACCCATTCACACACACGCCAACCTCCCACCAGAGGATATTTAGGGTTCAGTGTCTTGCCCAAGGACACTTCGTCACATGGGCGGGCAGGGAACCGAACTCACAATCTTCCGATCATGAGACGACTGCCCTACCACTGCACCACGGCCTCCTAGTTAGCTGATTGTTTTTTTTTTCTTCATCTATTTCAACAGGTGGCACCTGAAAGCACAAGCTGTGGTTGAGTAGACATCCAGGCATGTTGAGTGTCAATAAACAGTTTTGTCTCTTTCTTCCCAAACAGAGATCTACCGCATGGAGTAAGAGTCAGTTTATGCAAAAATGTTCCAGGTAGGACCTCAGCAAATAATCTGTTATCTGTAGCACCTGAGCCAGAATCCTCCACACAAAAATAACCTCAGAACCTTTCAAAGTAATAGCAGAATAATAATCAGGCTCCAAAACCAAAGTGAGATTTTATGCAGGGAGACTGAATACGAGACAAGAGAATGCTGAAAAGACCTACCTGGCAAAGCCTGAGTCTGAAGTAGATCATTAAACACTGGGCAAAGCAGGTGAAGGCAGTGAAGCTTGGATCAGGCCTGAGGCAGGAAAACAGATGTACAAAATAAATCTGAGGGACACCTTCCCTTCCTGTAACTCAAGCAGACGCGGGTCGATACCTGTACTTCATCTGTAATAGTAACAAATCAGCTGCTGACGGGGGGAGTTGTGAGCATATTCAGTCTGCAACTCCCCTCAAAGCTGGACTTACAAGATTAAGCTCTTAAAACAGTGATCTTAAGCTTTTGGAAAAAATAGGTCAGATCGTCTGTGTGACTGTGGTTAAAACAGAAGTCTTACTAAAATTTAGCTATGACCTAGGATCAGGATAAAAAACAATGTTCTGATCTTTTTCATGGAACTACAGATACGCTAGAGGAGTCTGTTGGCTGTCTCCTTGGCAGTAAAAGGCGAAATCAAAGAAAGTAAAAGTTATATTTTAGAAAAATGATCAGCTTTTGTATCACTGATATACCCTCAGGTACAAGCAAACAGGTGAAAAAAAATAAAAATATGGACACAAGTACACTTAGGAACAAGTAGAATTCTGAAATGATTGAAAATAGTCTCAAAAATAAAGAAATTACTATGTAAATTAAAGTATTTAACCCAAGGTTGAAAAATATATTTCAGAGTACGAGTTTTTGTTTTGTTTTGTTTGCATAGTGTGGCTGGGGGTGCGACTCATATGTATTTAAAAAAAAAAAAGGTTAAGAGGTTTACTAATTTCCCACTTACAACCAGTAGAGGACACTGTACTGTAGGTGTTTGTATCAGTGCTACTGACAGCAACGCAGAAGAACAAAAATGCTTACCTCGGCATACATTTTCAAACGCTACACATAAGTTTGAAATGGATTTAGTGTAATCAGATACATTCTCCTAGCAGTTTTGGACCCAGCAAAATCACAAATAAAGTATTCGAGCAAGGGTAACAAAGTATATTTAAGAATATGAGTAATGTTTTTTTCTTCGGAGAGTTTGCACAGGCTGAAGGTGCGACTCGTATTTGATTTTATTTTAAAAATAGGGTCTCAAGTTTATTATTTTACCACTAACAACCGATGGAGTAAACTGTAGGTGTTTGTATCAGTATTTGCTACTGATAGCATAGCAGAAGGAGAGAAATGCTGTCCTCGGCGCAATTGTTCAATGCAACACAAAAATTTAAAATAGATTTATTGATTCAAAGTGATATAAAGAGCTTCGTTGACTTGTTAGCATGTCATTTACGCTATGGTTATCTGAATGATTCTTCATATGTAATGCTAATATACTAGACACTTATTCAATTTGTCCCATGAAGCTAAAAACGGTTACTGTGAAGTAGTGCTGGGCAATATGACGATATATCTTGTGCGGGCGATAGAGAGGGGTCTATCGTGGCATTTCTCCTCTACTGTTTATATCGTTGCTAAGCGAATTTGATCAATTATTACGCCAGATATGTCATTAATCAGACCCTCCTGGATTTCGTGCGATTTGTTGCGCAACATACAACTTTTTATTTTCGCTGTAACATTACCACTCTAACGGGACAACAGTCATGGATGACGAAGCAGCTTCGTGACTGTTTCCCTTCTGATGACTTGCAGAGAGTCGTGCTCTCTTTTATTATATCTGAGTCCTGAGTCTTTTTCTTTTCAAGACACGCGTGAACGGTCGCGTGAACGGTCACCCGTGGTAGTGGTGCGCCGCGCGTGACCGGAGTGAAGGTGTGCTGCGTGCAAACGTGCACGCGGAGGAGTGAAGGTGTGCTGCGTGCAAACGTCACGGCAGCGTGAAAGTGAGCTGAGAGTGAGCGCGCACGTGGCGGGCTGAAGGTGTCCTGAGCGGATGCATGCACGCGGCGCGGTGGGGTGCAGGTACGGGGCAGTCTGTCATATTGCGCGACACAGAGACACTCTGAAAATGTTGAACCTTTCCACTTTCTGTGGAGAACATGGAAATCTGAGGATTAATCTGATTAGACTGTTTTTTTTAATGTATTATTTTTCATTGGAAAATGTAATTTTACTCTAAAGTATGTTTATATCAACACACAAATATTTGTGTTATAATGAGCAGCGAGGACCAAAAGTTCATTTTGTGTTTCACAGTTCTGTTCAAGTCAAGCGACAGCATAACAACATTGTATATAGTGAGGATGAAGTATGTTTCTAGTGCATGTGTCACAATGAAAAGAGTTGAAATGTGAGGTTGAGAATGTGAAGTTTATTTCATAATTAAGATTTTTAGGTAATTTTAAAAACAAGATTATATTAAAAACATTGCAACTTTTGTCCTAACTTTTCACAAAAGCTGCCGTAACATCAGGCATTTTTTTCAGAAAATAGCTGAAAATATACATTATTGTAGTATATTGTGATATGAAATATTTTATATTGTGATATAGATTTTTTTCCATATCGTCCAGCACTACTGTGAAGTGTGGATCTATTCCCTCTATTGCTGTTATTTCATTGGTATGATTTGCTTTCAAGATATAGGAGATCATCATGTGTGTAGAACAGAAACAAGTGGCTACAAAATAATCTGGGTGTTTTATTTCCCAACTATTCCAAAGAATGGGAATAGCATTAATTTTGTTTTTATTTGGTTGTGTATCAAAAATAAAATGCCAGATGAAACAAATAAGAAGCCTCCCCAACAGCGGTGTTAATAAAACACAATAAAGACCACTGATCATTAACATATTCACAGTATTATGCTAACACACCTTGTTACAACACCAAGACTCACAGAAAAATGATTGGCAAATAACCGGCTCCGACTCGCGCGCCCTCACCCACGAGCAACTCTGACAACATCATCTCACCTCTGTGCGGAACCCGCGTTATAAAAGAACACGTTATGGACAAACAAACTAAAATGTAACAATCCCGAACGTATGTATATGGAAAAGTAAAAAAAAACAGATGCCGTGCTGCAGCCCTTTGGGCTTGCAGAACTCTACGCTAGCCTTGCTGATGTAGCAGGATGGATTCCTGCAGGTGTGGCTGAGTGGCTAATTACAGGCGGTGGCCTCTAGAGGCGCTATAAAAGATTAAGCAGCCCACAGGCTGTCATGGGCAACTTCTGGCCTCTTGGACCGCCCACTTCCTGGTTGTGCACTTCCGGGTTTGCCTCACAGGTAAGGTGGCGGTGGCAGGCTGCCGTGGTGAGCTGTCAGCAGGCTTTACAGTGTTTCCTTCTTGTAGCTCCGGAAAACAAATTAAGCACCTGGATCCGACCAAGTCGCTGCGCTTTACACGCTGTCTTTTCTTGTTCTGGTGACAAACAGTTTGGTGACTCAGCAGTGCTGAAAGCCTTGCATCTTCCGGTAAGCTGTCTTTTATTTATTGCAATGTCTTCCATTGCCAGGGACTTTCTGGTGCTCCCAGTGACCTTGGAACGGCTGCTGTTTTTAAATATATTTAACTTCGGGACAACTTCGCTGCTCGCTCGTGCCGTGTATGACAAGGGTTCTGCGGGGGCTAGCCAATACGTCCGCCGGAGGTGTCCAACGGACCCCTCGGGACACGCCCGGGCTCAGTCCCCCACCGGAACAGAACCGAGGAACCAGAGTGGTTTTTACTTCTGGACTTTTAACCATTTTAGCCTTGCTTTTAATGCAGTGCTTTGTGTACATTTGGAGGAGCACTGTTTTTTATTGTTGATTCGAAGTGGAGCTGTTGTAGCCAACCAGCTAAGCTCCACTTCTGACTGAAAGTTTTATTTCTTTTATTATTTTGTATGTCTGAATTTTAATTCTGTTTTCCCCTTCCCTCAGTGCTGAGGACCCAGTCTCTTGCCCCGGTGGAGGCTTTCCCCCGTTGGAGTGTCGTGTTTGGTGAAGGGATTCACTTGTGAGTGCACTTGTCACGTGAGTGGGGTGATTATATTTTATTTCTTTGCTTTGGGGGCCTCCACCGTACGCAGCCAAAACGGGCCTCAGCTAACTGACTTTTTTCCCCTATTTTAGTTGTGTGATTGTTTTATTTGACTTTTAATTGTGCTTTTAGAATCTTTTGTAATAAAAATTTTATTTTTTAACTCTGAGCCACGCCTCTTGCCCTTTTGTGTGCAATCCACCCATCGAACGGTCCCCGTTCCCCTTACCACTCATACCACAATTGGCGTTGTTGGCAGGATTGCACACTGGGACGCAGAGGCGTGTGTTTTTTTTATTTATTTATTTATTTTTTTAATTCTTTTAAAACAGAAATTGCTCGTGCATGTTGTGGAGACACAGGCCTAACAAGTGAAGTTGTTTTAATTGTCCCTTTATTTATTTTTTGTATATATTTTTTTAAAAAAAACAGCAGCTGTTTCCACTTGGAAGTGAGGAAGGTGACTCTGGCAAGGTAACTTGGTACCCTAGTAAGCCAGGAGAGTGTTAATTTTTTTTCATTTCCCTTTCCTCCTAAGCTTAGTCATGGAAGGCCAACTGAAAGAGTTGAAAGACCTCGTGTCAAAGCTGCAAGTTGAAAATGAGAGGCTGCGGCTGCAATCAGCTGCAGTTCCCGGCCCGAGTGATGAACCTACCACTTTGGCTGGGCCTTCAACCAATCCCCCAGTAGTGGAAAGACTTTTGTATGTTCCTCGAGACAGAAAATGTCCCATGTTTAGAGGACGTACTGGGATTGGGCTTGCAGAATGGCTTGAGGAGGTGCAGGCTTGCATGAGGGCTCGCCATTTAGGCCTGGCTGAACAGGCATTTTTCCTGTTTGATCACCTGGAAGGAGAGGCACGTGACGAAATTAAATATCGCCCTAGTTGTGAACGTGAAGACCCAGCGAGGGTCATTGCAGTGCTGCAAGAATTATACGGCTGCACTGACTCATATGTTGCATTGCAGGAGGCCTTTTTCTCCCGTCGGCAGCTAGAAGGCGAGACGCTGCTGGAGTTCTCCCTGGCTTTAATGGCCCTAATGGCATCAGTTAAGGGAGCTGCACCGAACGGTGTACCAAATTCAGAGAGTCTGCTGCGCGACCAGTTTGTGGAGCATGTGTTTGACGGTACCCTACGCAGAGAGCTGAAACAGTTTGTGCGCCGGCAGCCCACCGCTACATTGCTGGAGGTAAGGAGTGAGGCAATCAGGTGGGAGCGGGAAGGTCTGCCAGGAGGGGTGCGTAGTCGTAGTTACTCCATACCTTCAGTTCCAGGATTCCAGTGTGGTGTCGGGGGTAGATCCCAAGCAGTCCCCCAGGCATCAGAACTAACTGAGATAAAGGAGATGTTAAGGCTCCAGCAAGAACAGATCCTGCAGATGTCTCGCGACCTCTCGCGGCTGCAGAACCCCAACCCGACTAGCCGTCCCACCCGTCGTGGCCCTATTATCTGTAGACGCTGCCAACAGCCTGGCCATTTCGCCCAGGATTGTGATGGGGTCCGGGTAGCGCCGTCACCCGGCCCGGTCCCGCCTACTCCACGGCATCGCCAGAATGACAACCCAGCGCGGTCGGAAAACTAGTGCCCGCCGAGCTGCAGAGCCACAGCTTGGAGGGGGCAGTTTCTGGCTCCAGGGGGGACATGGATGGGCTTTTGGCGTCCTGTCCCCATTTGGATGTGGTAATGGGAGGTTGTTCAGTCCCATGTTTAGTGGATACTGGGTCCATGGTATCCACTATCACAGAAAGCTTTTTTAAAGAACATTTTGAGCCCTTGGGACAAGAGCAACTCCGGTCTTGCCATTGGCTGCAATTGAGGGCTGCTAACGGGTTAGCCATCCCATATGTCGGCTATTTGGAGTTGGAGGTCGGACTTTGTGGAAAGTTCTTGCCACACTGTGGGGTTCTGGTCGTTAAGGATCCCCCTGGAGGAGGACCCCTGCTGGTACCTGGTGTTCTGGGGATGAACATTATCCGCCGCTGCTACCAAGAGCTTTTTGCACAACATGGGGATGCTCTTTTTGGACAACCTGAGGTGTCCACTGCCCCAAGTGTGATTGTGGGTGGCCTGCAGCAGTGCCACAAAGCTGAAGTGCAGGAGACTCCTAGTGTTTTTAAAGTGAGGACTCGTGGTCGAAAGGCTTGTTGGATTCCTGGTGGTGTTTTAGCTGTTGTTGCCACAACCTGTTCAGAGCAGTGCTCAGGTTCTGCAGTATTGTTTGAGCCATGTAACTCGGAACTCCCTGCAGGCCTCTTAGCACCCCCATCGTTGGTTCGAGTAGATCGGGGTACTGCTTACATTCCCTTAATCAACGTTGGGTCCACTACGGTGAGGCTCCACCCACGTACCCCGGTGGGCACTCTGGCTCCAGCCGGAATTGTGAGTCTACCGAATTAGGTGACTGAGGTACCATCGGGGGCAGCTCTGGTGGCTGCTCAGGCAGCATCTGCTGTACCTCAGACCCAGCTCGATCCTATAGACCTCTCGCCACTTTCCACCGAAGAACAGATGAAAGTCCGGGCCCTCCTTGAAAAATATTCAAACGTCTTTTCAGTACATGACGGTGACTTGGGCTGCACAAGCTTAATCACTCATGAGATCCCCCTGGTTGATGATGCTCCAGTCCGGCAGCGCTACAGGCGCATTCCTCCGTCTGACTATGAGGCGGCCAAGGAGCATATTAACAACTTGCTTCAAGCCCAGGTGATTCGTGAGAGCAGCAGCCCCTTTGCATCCCCAATTGTGCTGATCCGAAAGAAAGACGGTAGTCTCCGCCTTTGCGTAGACTATAGACAGTTGAATAGCAGGACTAGGAAGGACGCTTTTCCACTTCCTCGTATCGAGGAATCTCTGGATTCCCTGTCAGGGGCTCGCTGGTTTTCCACGCTGGATTTGGCTAGTGGTTACCATCAGGTTGCAGTGGCGGAAGCAGACCGCCCCAAGACTGCTTTCTGCACACCATTCGGTCTTTTTGAATGGAATCGCATGCCCTTTGGTCTTTGCAACGCCCCCAGCACCTTTCAGCGGCTGATGCAGCGTATGTTTGGTGAGCAACAAGGCCAGTCTTTGCTGTTGTACCTGGATGACATCGTTGTCTTTTCCTCCACAGTCGACCAGCATTTGGAGCGACTAGAGCTGGTGCTCCAGAAGCTGCAGCAGGAGGGGCTGAAGGTGAAGCTCACCAAATGTGCTTTTTTTCAGCGGCAGGTGCGGTACTTGGGGCATGTGATTTCCGACCAAGGAGTCTCAACAGACCCTGGTAAAGTAGAGGCAGTGGCTAACTGGCAGCCCCCCACCACGGTGTTCCAGCTGCGGTCATTTATTGGCTTTGCCAGCTATTACCGGCGTTTCGTGGAGGGCTTTGCTAAGCTGGCTGCACCCCTGCACCGGTTGGTGGCAGAGCTGGAGGGTACCAAGGTGCGAAAAAGGTCAGAACGTGGTGTGAAGAACCACTGGACTGAGGAGTGCCAGCACAGCTTTGAGGTGTTAAAGGCTAAGCTGACTACGGCACCTGTCTTAGCATACGCTGACTTTTCTCGCCCTTTCATTTTAGAGGTCGATGCCAGCAATGGGGGCCTCGGAGCGGTCCTTTCACAGGAGCACGAGGGAACAGTGCGTCCCATAGCCTACGCTAGTCGAGGCTTGCGGCCCACTGAGAGAAACCCTATCAACTACAGCTCCATGAGGTTGGAGTTCTTGGCACTCAAATGGGCAGTGGCTGAGAAATTCAGGGAGTACCTGTTGGGGCAGAAATGTGTTGTCTACACAGACAATAACCCTCTCAGCTATCTGTCCACAGCAAAGCTTGGTGCCATGGAACAACGGTGGGCAGCCCAACTGGCAGCTTTTGACCTTGAGATAAGGTACCGCTCTGGGCGTAGTAACCGAAATGCAGATGCTTTGTCGCGGCAGGAGTGTCTGGACACACAGGCCTGGAGGGACAGGCTTCCAGGTAGCCCCTTGCCCCTGTCGCTGCGGCAAACATCCCAGGCAGAGGTTGTTGGAGCCACCCAAGCTTTTATGGCTGTTCTGCCCCATCACAGCTCTGCTGACATCTCTTCGCTCCAGAGAGCAGACCCTGTTCTTAAGGAACTCCTGCCTTTCTGGGAGCGACAGACTCGTCCAAATCCCGAGGAGCGTAAGCGGCTGTCTCCACCTACGCTCGCACTGCTTCGACAGTGGAACCGGCTGGTCGAACAAGGTGGGATCCTGTATAGGAGAGTCTTCCGGGATGATGGGGGAGAGGCAGTGCTGCAGATCTTGCTTCCTGTTTCACTGAAGGAGGACGTGTTGACAGCTGTCCATCATTAGCACGGCCATCAGGGTGTAGACAGGACCCTTGATCTGCTGCGTCAACGCTGCTACTGGCCTGGTATGTCCTCCCAGGTGGCGGACTGGTGCAGTCGGTGGGAGCGGTGCCAGGTGGCCAAGGTCACCCGTCCTCCAGCCCGCGCCCCCATGGGGCATGTGCTGGCTTCCCGTCCAAACGAGCTTGTGGCCATGGACTTCTCTGTGCTTGAACCCACTGCTAGTGGCATTGAGAACATTCTGGTCATGACTGATGTATTTAGCAAGTACACCATGGCTGTCGCCACTCGTGACCAGCGTGCGACAACAGTGGCCCAGGTTCTGGTCACAGAATGGTTCTCCAAATTTGGCGTCCCAGCTCGGATTCATTCTGATCAGGGCCGGAGCTTTGAAAGCGCCCTCATTCACCAGCTCTGTGACCTCTACGGAGTGGAGAAATCTCGTACCACACCTTACCATCCAGCAGGTAACGGGCAGTGTGAGCGGTTTAATAGAACCCTGCACGATTTGCTCCGGACCCTACCAGCCTCCCGGAAGCGAGATTGGAGCACGTGCCTGCCACAGCTCCTGTATTCCTACAACACGACCCCCCACCAGTCAACGGGTGAGTCGCCCTTCTTCTTAATGTTTGGACAGGAGCCGAGGCTTCAAGTGGACTTCCTGTTGGGTCGCGTCCAGGAGCCAACAGGGGGCACCGTGCACGAGTGGATTCGTGAACATTAAGCCCGGCTACAACTGGCTTTTGAGGGTGCCAGGGAGAGACTTCGAGTGGCTGCTGATCGCAGGAAGCGAGACCATGATGAAGGGGTGAGAGATCCTCCTCTAACGGAAGGGCAGCTGGTGTTGGTACGAGACCTCGGGTTCCGTGGGCGACAGAAAATTAGGGATTTATGGGATCACAGAGTGCATAAAGTTCTAAAGGCACCTGGCGAGGGGGGCTCTGTGTACACCATTGCCCCACAGGATGATCCCTGTAAATCTCGACAAGTCCATCGGTCCCTACTCAAGACCGTGACTCGGAGGGATCAAGGCGAGGTGACGGTAGTTCAGCCTCCATGCCCGTCTCCCACGAGGTCCCCCCAATCGCGAGAGGACCTGCCAGAGGATGGGGACTGGTTTGTAATGCAGGAGGAGCGTGCACATGAGGCCGAGCAGGAAATAAGATCTGACTTGCGGGTTGAGCCAGTCTCCCCTGAGGCTGCGGTACCTTCAACCTCTAGGGTCTCCTTACCAGTTGACCCAAGTACGAGCAGCATACCAGCGCGCCGGACGTCGCGGGCCACTGCTGGATATCATTCAAATGTTCACCGACTCCCGAGGGCAGCAGGTGAAGGGCTGAGCTGCTCATCAGTAGGTGTGGTCCCCACAGTCGTGTTTAGGCCTTGGATGTAGTCAGCCCTGCGTGACATCGTCGGGGCGACGATGCATTTTGCGGGGGTGGATGTAGCAGGATGGATTCCTGCAGGTGTGGCTGAGTGGCTAATTACAGGCGGTGGCCTCTAGAGGCGCTATAAAAGATTAAGCAGCCCACAGGCTGTCATGGGCAACTTCTGGCCTCTTGGACCGCCCACTTCCTGGTTGTGCACTTCCGGGTTTGCCTCACAGGTAAGGTGGCGGTGGCAGGCTGCCGTGGTGAGCTGTCAGCAGGCTTTACAGTGTTTCCTTCTTGTAGCTCCGGAAAACAAATTAAGCACCTGGATCCGACCAAGTCGCTGCGCTTTACACGCTGTCTTTTCTTGTTCTGGTGACAAACAGTTTGGTGACTCAGCAGTGCTGAAAGCCTTGCATCTTCCGGTAAGCTGTCTTTTATTTATTGCAATGTCTTCCATTGCCAGGGACTTTCTGGTGCTCCCAGTGACCTTGGAACGGCTGCTGTTTTTTAATATATTTAACTTCGGGACAACTTCGCTGCTCGCTCGTGCCGCTGATGACAAGGGTTCTCGGGGGCTATAGCCAATACGTCCGCCGGAGGTGTCCAACGACCCCTCGGGACACGCCGCGGCTCAGTCCCCCACCGGAACAGAACCCGAGGAACCAGAGGTTTTTACTTCTGGACTTTTAACCATTTTAGCCTTGCTTTTAATGCAGTGCTTTGTGTACATTTGGAGGAGCACTGTTTTTTTATTGTTGATTCGAAGTGGAGCTGTTGTAGCCAACCAGCTAAGCTCCACTTCTGACTGAAAGTTTTATTTCTTTTATTATTTTGTATGTCTGAATTTTAATTCTGTTTTCCCCTTCCCTCAGTGCTGAGGACCCAGTCTCTTGCCCCGGTGGAGGCTTTCCCCCGTTGGAGTGTCGTGTTTGGTGAAGGGATTCACTTGTGAGTGCACTTGTCACGTGAGTGGGGTGATTATATTTTATTTCTTTGCTTTGGGGGCCTCCACCGTACGCAGCCAAAACGGGCCTCAGCTAACTGACTTTTTTCCCCTATTTTAGTTGTGTGATTGTTTTATTTGACTTTTAATTGTGCTTTTAGAATCTTTTGTAATAAAAATTTTATTTTTTAACTCTGAGCCACGCCTCTTGCCCTTTTGTGTGCAATCCACCCATCGAACGGTCCCCGTTCCCCTTACCACTCATACCACACTAGCAAGAGGTCTTTCAATCAACGGCGCAGCTTACTTTGATTTTCCGCCACAATTTTGTGAAACACTTTTCTTTACTGAAGCACACGAGCCGAGCCAGGACCGCCAGGCTGCCATATTGTTACATCCTCTCGCCCCGTTGACGACGTATGGCTTTGTTGAACTTGCCACAGGTCTTAACAAAAAAAACAAACCAGCGCCAGGCTCATTGGCCCGTCCCGGCGATTACTTATTTTAACGAGTCTTGAAATAACACTCACTGGCCCGTAGAACCTATTTAAACGAGTGTCGCTCACTTGACCTGGTTACACATGATTTTTTTTCTTTTTTGCTATGCCTTTTTTTAGTGTCTGCGACTTTTACTCTGGAGTGACTTAAAGTCTGGAGAATAAGATAGGTTTGAAGCTATGTACCATTATTTAAGGACCTGAGAAAGACAAATAAAACATTCTTCTCAGGGAAGGAAAAACCTTTGTTAGCCTGAGGAACGAATTCTTAACATAAACATTCAGGCTAGAGCCTAAATGACTATAGAATTCATTCTATACCAAAGCCACGTGGTGCAAAGCAAAATCATTCTGGTGGCTGAATAGATTTATACAAGTTCTTGATGTTTTATTGTGATCTTAAGGGACACATTTTTGTCATTTATCTAGTTTTTACTTTACTTTTCACTTCTTTATCTTTTATTTAGCTCATAGTGATTGTTGCATGTTAACATTACAGTTACATGATAAGCAAGGTCCACAAGGAGGTTAAAGTGAGAAACTAAAAATAAATAATTAAAGAAATTGCATTATTTAGTTTAAAGTGAAAATAAATATACACTTATTTTATTTTTAAGTGTATTTATTTATTTATTGGCATTCATTAAATAAAACTAATTCATAAATCAAATTATAATTAAATGCAGAATAAATGTATTCAATATGCAATATTTTATGAAATAATCATTTTATTACATTTAGCATAATTCAGGAACAGTACATTTATTTAATTTTCTGGCTATGTGAGTGGGCGGAGCTTATGCTTGGTCTTTTTCTATACTGTAGAGCCTCATTATAAGGACAACAAATAAGCTATATATAACAATGAACACCCCTGCTTGTTTTCTTCCCTTGTTTAACAATAAAAAATGTAACTATTCCCACAAACTGACGACAACAGTGTTGTGAGCACACTTTGGTGTTTTGCTGTTTTTCTTGACAATTTCATCATCCAAAACAGTTCATGCAGCCTTTCCAGGAGACATGCGATTTCCCTGCAGTTCACTATGTCAATGCACCCCTAATACAGAGCACATGCTGATCCTTATCTATTATTTACAACATTTCTCCCTCTAAGCAAAGCAGTCAAAATGATTTTGACCCGCTTTAATAAAAAAATAAAAAATCCAACATACGGACTGCATGGCTGCATCCGACCAGAACTGGAACTGTTTGTACTCTATTTCTAACCAGTTCTGCAGCAGGGTGCAAGTAAAAGCCTGAGTTATCTCTATTGAACCGAATTCTGGCATTCCTTCTGGCATCCTACATGTTCTCATTGTGATAGCTGCGGTTACCTTGGCAACAGGCTCACCACAATAAGAGCATCTTAGAAACAAACAAACCGTGCTGTGCAGTGGAGGCTGGGGCTGTGTGATACATTTATATAATCAAGGACATATACTGTACAGCCACTCAGCCTATGATCTTGAGCATCACCATGGCAACACCTTTACTTTTTCTACAATATAAACCCTATTGCTCGTATCTTTAACCATCTTGCTCAGAATCAGGTGAGTCTCATGGTCAGATGTTGCAGCCCTTACCATCAGCACTTCAGGGCAGGCATGGGGCAATCGGATACATATCCATACAGATGTTCCACCACATAACAGCTGCTGGCTTTCGCTGTTAACAAAATACTTAAGAGGTGAGATTCTGAAGCCATTATCACAGCTGAAAAGTGACACTCGTTTGAACATTCTGGTTTGCTTTCATATCCCATTTGCTTCTGCTTTCATTCTTGGTGGCATTTTTTACGCTCTTTTGAGTGAAGCAGCCTTTGTGCTCTTCCCTGTCAGCTGTGACAGGCCAGGAGGCTGCTCTACTTTATATATAAACGTCAGCTCCAGCAACCTAGACATGTGCTGCATGGCTGCTTCGTTAGGGCCCATCACACTGTGACAGCTGCACAGATGCTAGCATGTGTGCCCTGTTAACAAGAGAAGGGGCTAACTCTGGACCAACTGCTTTTCACTGTGAACGCCTGGAACAACAGTCCCTCCTCTGCAGTTAACAGAGTTCACCTGAGCCCCATTATCTTTGCAAATCATATAAACCCACATCAGTTTAAAAGTCAAACTTTTGCATTGACCGGTCCAACTGGAACAGTGTGATGGATTGATCCTTTTCTCCATGTGAAAAAACCCCAAATGTTTTTAGTTCTTATCACAGCATTGACACTAAAGTCACATGACAAGTTGATGAAACAGCAGCTGTGGAGCATTTATGTGCAAAAACATATGAGCTAAAGTTTAAAGTTTTGAGAAAGTGCAGAGGAACAGTTTGCAGAAGTAAGTGTCACATAACACATGCGTGTTAGTTTACCAATCGTGGAGCTGATCACCTCATTGAAGCAGCTGATTCATTTTTACCATCTGTTTAAGGCTCCAAAGCATCTTGCAAAAGCTAAATACATGTAAACCGTTTAGCAAATGCAAATACAACTTAACTTTATAGAATAAAACCTTCGCTTACTCATTAACATAGAGCAATCAGATGGAATCACTTGACAAAAATGCATGAATTTCAGGAATTTTCAGCCGTTTTCTCCTTCATTTCTGTTCTCTTTGTCAATGTCGTGGCAGCTGCTCATTATGAAAATTTCTGTATTTAGCTCATTAAAACTTTTTGCCAGACGGTTAATTTGAGCTCATTTTATTGACTTCATGCAGCAGAGATGCAAAACCATAAAACTAAATGATCACTTGGTCTTTTTAATTTACAATTTCAAAAAAAGTTTTTGGACGGCATTTAATTAGACTTTTGCTTTTGCAGCAAAATCCAATGAATTTCTGGCACAGCCTTCTTAGAATATGTTTGGCTCTTCAGTTTCATCAAGCATCTAAAGTCCGTGAGAGCACATCTCCTTGAAGGAAAAAAAGAGGGAGAATTGAGTACTAATAATATTTATAGTAAGTACATCGTAATTATAGTACGTTATAAATAAGGCTGTTTTACCAGACTGCACAACGGGCAACAGACGTACTCTGGAAATAGAAATTGACTTGGACTGCATGTCTTTGACTTGGACTGATTTAGCTTTTATAAATAGTTTTCATAAATCTCCAACTGAGTGTAGGAAACATTGGAACCAGAACAGAAACTGCAGCTCTCTGTGGTGAAAATCCAAAAACAGTTTACAGTTTCTGAGGCAAAAGGAAAATGTTAACTCTCCAAATCTATGTGCTTTACTGAAAAAAAGGAAATTTTGAGCCTAAGAAAAAGATACTGTTTATCAGCTTTGTGAGAAAATTTTAAATAAACTACCATTAATGGAACATAACATAGTATTAAAGTCCCGCTCTGATCATGGTCAGTCTGATCAGTGGTCTTTTACTTGAGATCATGCTGTTTTTCGTCTAAATTAAATAAACAGACACCCGAATTTGTGCCAGATACCTGCTGATATACGAAAAATGAAGGATCTATTTTTCTGCAAGTTGATGCATCAGAACGGAGCGGAGCTGGGAGCCTGTGGCCCACTATTTTCTACATCACCCATAAGCTCCTTTTCAAACTGCATTTTTTTTTTATCTGCTCTTGATTTACAATGACTTGAATAAAGAAATACTCAGAAATGTTTTTATAAATTCTTTGTGTCCTCCATCATAGAAAAACACCCATAAAAACATGTTAAAACACCCATCATTTTCATTTGTAGTAGACGTTTCAAAACCATGAAAGCTACTGGGATCTAGAGGGAGCCAATAAACGAGCACATAGAACTACTTTCTGTCATCATTACACTGTTTCCCAGTTAAAAAAAAAAAAAAAATCAGAGGCCTTACATGAACAAACTCCTGCATATATTGCTGACCTTTTAACCCCCTACTCTTGAGCCACTGGTGTCTTCAAACCAAACAATTTATCGATTTTCAAAAAACTCTCTATAAAGCCAGTGGAGACTTCATCTTTCAAGCGGTCACTCGTGGTTTCTGGAACATTTTCTTTCATTGTTATTCTGTTGAGGGTGATAAAAGTAAGGTCAAGACAACATTATTAAGAAGAACTTTTAGTTTATCTCATTTTGTCTTTTATTGTATTATACTTTGTTTTTATTGTTTTTTTTGTTGTTTAATTTTGTGATATGCGTATGATGAATCATTTTTAATTTTATGTTTTTCTTGTTCATGTTGTGATTTTTATCTGAGAAAGGTGCTATAGAAATGAACATTTCTTTACCTAATAGCTGATCTAAAAGTTCATAAATAAGTTCTCCTCGTGGGTTTAGCATTAGTACACACTTGTATAATGTAGTCACCATAATCACAAAAAAGAACTATAAAGGAGCGAGATATTACTAACGCTTCAGTTTCATATGACATATGAAATGTGTTCTGTTTTGTACGTAAATTAGCTTTTTTTTAACATTTTTTTCCCTCAAGTCACTCAGAAGCACACTTCGTTTTTTTTTTTTTTCCCGCCCACTCTTGATGATTGACAGCAAGTTTATTGTGAGAGAGAAAAGGTGAGAGTCTGTGAATGAAGGTATCACCGGACCTGGAACGTTGAGTCCAAAGATCTGGTGGAGGACGTGCATGACACAGTAACCAGAAGAATACAGCTGGAGAGGCTGTCTGTCCTGCTGAGCTGTTAAATGAGCGACATTCATCAGAGCAGAGACTGTGAAAACATCAGCAGCAGCTTGAATGTCACCTGAATAAGATTAGAGAGAAGGCATTTGTAATAGTCACGATGAGCACATTTGCTCTAAGGTGTTTCTTTTATTTATTTACTGTCAGAAATGTGAAATCCTTCATTTTATGTTGTCCTGTCTAGTTTTATTGTATTCTCAGGACATTATATTGTCACCTGACGTTCTTTCAGTTAAGACAATTTTTGCATTGATCTGAATGGAACGATTGGAAAAAAAAGACATATTCAGAAAAGCAATTTTAAGATACATTTTCTCTTTATATGTCCTCCATCATCAGAAAAATGCTGCAAGAATGTGTTCAAAACAACAAAAACACAATTTTAATTGGAGTGGGTTTTTTAAGGTTAAGCTTCAGATACTCAGTGTCAGGTCAGCTGTTTTAACATTCTTTTGTTCTCTTTTGTTCCAGGGGTTTCCTGCTTTTGCTTTTGTCCTGCTAAAGCTTTGTTGTTTTCAAGTGAACACGTTAATGAAGTTCCTGCCCTGAGACTCCTTTCTTGCATTTTGGACTTTCTAAATAAACTTTTCCTGACATTTCCTTTGAAGCGCTGCTGTGTGGTAAAGGTATATCTGAGCTCTGTCTGCACTCTCTTGCTTCCTCGTACTAATTTGTACATGACACCGTTACAGAAACAAAAGAGGTGCAACTCAAATTACTCGCCGTATGAAGCGAGAGATGGAAAAATGTGGCTTCTCCATGAATTCATTGATGATTGAACACGTTGAACTCAGCAGTCAGAGTTGGTTCCAAGTAGTGAGTGAAGGTCAGGAGAGTTGACAGGTGTGCAGACCTGTCAGCCTGTCGACCTTCAGATGACCATCAGCTTGTTGTGAGCAAGAACAAACATTTGAAAGGCTACATGAAGGAGACTGAAGTCAACAACTCTGTATAACAAAATCTAACCATCATCAGAAAGGTGGGGCATCAGCGACTGAGGCTGATCACAGCTTTCTGTAATTGAGACATAAAAACAAAAAATAGAAGAAAAACTCTATCTAAGTAATCGACACCATCCTCCAGCCGAAGATATTTATGCACAACTTAATGTTATCAGGTAAACAACGTTTTGCTAAAAAATAAAAAAGAATTCTAAAGACCCCACTCCAGTCATCTTTGTCATCTATTTTCTTGGAGTGTCAAATTTTTGGGTTAATCGCAATTCAATAATTACAGTTATTTATTTATTCTTTTCATCACATTAATCTCTTGCTTCTCTAAAGTCTGCTATTGTCTCATGATGCACACCTGGAAGGGCATTATTCCACTCATACCATTATCATTCACAGAAAACAAAATAAAAATATATATATATTTTTTTTACTTGTACTTTCAACGCATTCACACTCCCTAACACTTCGTTTTTCAACGTGCTGGCTTTTCATTTTCTGACGTGCTGGCTGTTCCCATCATATCATGGGTCCCCAACCCTCGGGACGCAGTACCGGACGCGGTACCGGGTTATGATACTGGGACTGTCTGGTTCGCTTTACGTGGGTTGGGTAGCCCAGATTAACGTCCGTTCCCCGGTACCAAGCTGCCCTTCAGACCGGTGGGTGACCCCTGATTTGATGGAATCAGCCAGCACATCAAGAAAAGACAAGTTGGGGACACCCAAAACGTAAAATGGGGGGGGGGGCAGAGCCATACATTTGATCTTTTACTGTGCCACAATATTACTAATTAAGATTTTGAATTTTAACAACAATTTTTAGGTTGAAAATATTTGTGATTAAAATAGATTAATTTGGTTGATTAATTACAAGTAACAATTAATTAGTTGTAAAGAAAAAGTGTTGCACAACAGCACAACTATCTTCTTTCAAGCGATCTATTTGTGATTTATTATGTGAAGTTATTCCATGTATTATAACCTGATTGCTTGAAATACACCATTTCATTCATTCATTCATTCATTCATTCATTCATTCATTCATTCATTCAAAGTGCTCCCAGTGGTCTTTTAATTAAGGATATGTGGTTTTTAAAAAAAAAAAAAACCTCTCATTTTTAAGTACATAGTTTCTGTAAAGTTGCAGTAGGTCATTATAAATTTTATATAAATTTCATATAAACTTTTGGCACAAAGCAACCCCACCCCCTCTTCCAATCACCCATACCTGAGCTATCTTACAGCCTCTCACATGCCAATCCAACAAAAATGGTAAGCAATACTGGATTCGCTCTTTTGTTTGATCTGGAATTATTTTAATAATATAAAAAATAGTCAGAAATACAATTTTTGCTTGTTTTTTTTATATACATATATTTCCTCCATTGTGAAAAAATGCCAGAAAAATGATTAAAAACACTGTTTTCATCCAAGTGTGTCTCTAAGAGTCAAAGACATAAAACATTAAATGGTTTCTATAGATTAATCACAGAGCAGTCCTTGTATTAAACACAAGAAAATGAAATCTTGAGTATAAAAAAAGAATATTTTATGAGAAACAGCACATTTCTCTACTCGTGTGTCTTCCGCTCTGCTGAGGACCTTCAGGGTCTTCTGAAACGCCCCTGCAAGAATGTGGACAAATCACAGAGGCCTGAGTCTATCAGGGGAAGCCCCAGCTATTTTCACTACACATCTTCAGTTGGCAGGGATTTGTTTTGCTGTCCTCCCCCACAGTTTGCTCTAAGTTGTAATTATTATACAAGTTGCCAACCCAGGGATTGATGAGCTTTACCTTTTCATTAGTTTTGCAGACGAGTACCAATTTTAAGGGCAGACTCGTGACCACAGAGGCCTCTCAGACACAGACGCAAAGAAGGAGCACTTTGTTTTTCAGTTAGGTTGCAGCTGCTTGGCTTCATGAGGTCAGAAGACTTTGTTAAGTTAGACAATATCTAATTGCAGCTACTTTTCTTTTTTTTAGGTAAATTATTGCTCAAGGCCGCTTTGAGGGGGAACATGCATAAAAAGTGACCTTTTGCTGGTCATCATCTTTATCCTTCATTTGACCCTGCTTCTTTTCATCCATCACGGTCTTGTATTATAACTGTCATTATTGAATGACGCTCTTTATGGTTCATTTGAAAGTTACAAACAACGTTCTCCTCTGAGGGGCATTTCAAAATATTGTCAGGGAGCCAACTTCAAGCCAAGCTTTTCTAAACCACGTTTAACATCTTTAGTTATGTTTGTCTTGTATGTTGATTAATTTTACCTTTTGTCTTTGTTTTGATTTCTCTCTTTTTGTACCTTGTCTTTTTTAGAAGAGCAGCAAAATAAAATATTTTGCCTCATTGTTGGCATGCAATGAAATTGTTTCCCCCATTGTAACCTATTAAATTTGAATTTTGTGAATTTTGTTCAGTGAGTGGTTGAAATTGCACTGGACCTGTAATCAGCATTCAGAAGCTGGTCCAATGCCAGATCTGGCCACAGTCCAGCTGTATCTAAAAAGGGGATCCAAAATGAAACTTCTGCTAGATGGAGATGATAATTACTTTGCTGTGTCAGAATGATGAAGGCCGCACAAGAGAATTATCTTCATCTCATTGGATTTGTCAGACAGCACATTGTCATCATATCAGGATGCATGGCATTGAACAAAAAGTTAAGTCTTTTACCATTTTAACATCAGAATCAAGTGGTTAAAGTTTGTGGTTTTGTCTGAATTCCCTCCCTACTCTAACTGAACTGGAAGACCTGTGTGCAAGAAGGTCTGCAGCAGACTCTATTCTATTAGAACTAAGGTTCTTCAACGTGTGCATCAAGATGCTGGAATTTTTTTAACCAGTCTGTCGTGGCCAGCACTCTTTTTTTCTCTGCAAAATGGATACTGTTGGAGCAGAGATGGAAAGGAGGACTTTGAATAAAAGTCGGATCCATCATGGATGATCCCGAGCACCCTCTCCATCCTGTATTTGACGGACAGCAGAGCGCCTTTCTCATGAGGTTAAAGCAGCTTTGCTGTCACACTAACTGCAATACAGGAGATCATTCCTGCCTCACTATATAACTCATCATCCTTGAGCTGCATTTGATGTTTGTTTTTGTGAACGTTGTTTGGATCAGACTCTTTTTCTTTCCTTGATTTTCATTGTTTACACCTTTTGTTGTGTTTGTTAATTGAGCCTGTGCACTGATGCTGCAACAATCACATTTCCCAGGCTGGGATCAATCTTTATCTTATTTGTATCTAACTAATAAACCAACTGTTAGTGCTAGATTTTAAAAAGCAATTCCAACACCATGTTTGTTTGTTTTTTTCTAAATGGCAAATATGGCATCACGGATATCCCAAAACCTGAATAAAATGAACATTTTACAAAGACTGTTAATGAATCCACTGTTTTTGAAGGTGAAAGTTTGGAGGATTTATGAAAAATACATTTTTTCACATGAAAAATATTTCTGACACAATCCATTATGGTTTATAACCTAAGCAGTGATGCACACTTGTTTCTTTCCTGAGACTTTTGGAAATTTCTAGGGGACTGGATTTAGATTTGGACATCTCTACTAAATGGTGAATGCACAACATAGTGCACTAAGTAGTGAAAGAACAACCTATAAAAAGCTTGAATAAAACATGATGGTTGATGGCTGCATAGTGCATGTTAGATTGTAACAGTTCTATGTTCAGTAAATGGAGCATTCATTTGAAGCCTAAAGAAAACTAACTTTTTTTGTTTTTCTGAATCAATTTTTTACCTTTTTTTATTCCTTTTGGAAGGTTTCTTTATTATTTTTTAAGTGCCCGTCTATTAATAATTTATTGATTCAGTAATTTTCTTTCTCTGCTTCTTCTCACAACTGTGACAATTAATTGTGTTGTCATGACAGCTTGGGTTTACTTGTAAGAGGGAAGGAAGAAGAGAAAGAAAATTCCCACTATTTTCTCGCAGCAGATGTTCACGTGTGACTTTTGGCAGCGTGAAGGCAGTCTGTTTTCCGAGTCAATGAAGAGCCTCTAGTCTTGGAAGAAAAAAAAACACAAACTTACAGACAATCTGCCTACAAGCAGACATCAACTACATCTCACCACCTACTAGCTTCTTGTAATGCAGACACTGTGTGGGGTGCTGCAAGCAGTGCTGGAGCTCGAGAGGCTTAATTCAAGTCTCATCTCCCTGCTGCGTGGATTGTTCCAGGCTCTGTTCATCTGAGCTTGCTGCTTCACCCACCACCTTCTTGTTGGACTTAATTTGTTTTCCTCGGTGATGCATCGACTTACAGCTAAGGAACTGACACTAAGTTGCAGTTTTTAAGTGTTTAAAGACAATTATTTTCACATTTTTTACAGAAATTAACAGAAGAAGGGACTGGTTTTGCAACAAAATAAAGAAAAAGTAGTGTAAACTTACAATACTGGGATGTTTTTTTTTTGCATATATATGAAAAGAATCAAACCAACAATCAAAGATTATTAATATACACAATAAACAATAATAACTTCATTTATAAGTCAAAATATTTTCTGCATAATGGTATGGCACCTTAGATTAACAATGAGGGATTAAAATACATTTTTTTAATATATTTAGGTGTAATCTGATGATTTAATTATCCTTACTTAATACCCTTATTTTGCACATTTTCTGAAAGCAGCAGTAGATGTAAGCGAGCATTTTCATCTGGACATTTTCCACCATGTAGGAGGGTTTTGCACCCAGAGTAGGAAGACTTACTTCTGCTGCTGACGCACATTGGAGCTCTCCAAGGTCCTGAAGAGCAGTGGGGAGCAGGGGTTCTTTCTGTCAAAAATAACTCCTGTCAGTGTTTATGCCCCAAGTCCTCAACATCTGCGGGTCCACCACAGGCACACGTGAACATTTACACCTGAACACAACGTTATATGTGGCTGACACCCCTCAAACACTTTGATATTTACACAATTTAGCTGCATGATTAAAAACAACGTATGAAGAGGGGAAATTAACCCATAAAAAATGAGACAGGTTAGTCTTACATTTGAAGCTTAAGGAGGAATTAATGCAGTTTCGAACTAAATAGAACAAGTTTAATTCATTGTGAGGGTTAAATTATCATTAAAAGTAATAAAGATAATAAAAAGATTTAAAAAATATTATAAAGATATAAATTTAGCTTGAAGAACCTTTAAAACACCAAAGGACACTGTTTGCAAAAACAAACAGCTTGGAAAAAATGTAAATAGAATATTCACAAATGAATAATAATTAAACAGGATAGGTTGTCTTGAACACATTTTTTGAGGTTTCAGTTAAAAACAAGAATGAAATGTCAGAGGTAAGTATGTTCCAATGTTGAGGGGCAGAGTGACTGAAACCTCTGCTACTCAAACACCGGAGGCAGACAAAGGACGGAGAGAGCTGAACAAAAGACGAGGATCAAGGAGAACGAGTGGAGATAGTGATAAGGTGGAGGGCAGGAGAAAGGTGATGGATGAATGTGAAAGCCTAGACAAGGTGTGTGAAGGTCCTTCAGAAAAGTCAGGATGTGGTAAGAAGCTTAACTTTTAATACAGGCATCAGAGTTCTGGACCTTCTGTAGGTTATGGAGGATTATTTTGGGGGAAACTCCAGAGAAGAAAGATACATTACAGAAGCAGAACAGGAAGCAAGAGCTGGACAAAAATGGTGGACAATTCAAAGGTGGAAATATGCTGATCGAGGAATATGGAACTGACAAGATAGAATGCTGCCAGGGATGACACTGAGGCTAAATGAGGGCAGTGGAAGAGTGGACATTGACAGAGAAACCTTCATCTTGAGGCTGTTGGAATTTTGTGCTTACCAGGAGAGTTTACTGTAGTTTAGTTTGAAGATTTTTAGATGAACCAGGATGGAATTTCAAGTAAGAAGCTGTTGAGGGAAGAGGGTGGAAGAGAGGAAAAGGAGTTCTGTGGAAAGTCAAAAGTGGGTGTCATCACCAAAATAGATGTTCAAATTCTAGAGGAAAGTTTCCAAGCAGGAAGCAATGGCAGATGAAGAGACGATCTTCAAAACAGAACCCTGAGGTACACCTGCAGTAATTGAGGATCGCTAGAATGTAAAGGTTTTAAGATGAATAAACAGAAAATGATTAGAGAAGTCTGAAACCACTTTTGGAGGATGTGGGTGAGACTGATAGAAGACAACAGACGAGGATAATGGTGTTAAATGCAGCTCTGAGGTGGACAAGGATAAGAAAAGAATAATCAAGAGTCTGCTGCTTTGAAATGGCCATTGGGGATTTTTCAGACCAGTTTCAGTGCTGTGGTGAGGACAAAAACCATACTATATCTTATAAAATTTAGGCTGTTTTTTATTAGTCTTTTGGAGAGAGTTTTTTAGAGAGAAAAAGTCAGTTAGAAATGAAATGAGGTTATTGGAATCAGAGGGATTTGAACTAGGATTTTTCAATATTGGAGTTCTTGTTTTGAAGAGGGTGGGTATAAGTCCAGTGGTGAGTGAGGCATGAATGATGGATGATATTAAGGAGAGGAGCTGTAGAAGGCAGGATTTGACCAGTGAGGAGGGGGAGGGGAGGTCAAGCTGTTATGTAGAAAGGTTGGATTTATGGAGGATGTTTCACATTTTTGCTGATTTTGGAAGCTGAAATCATGAGATGTTGGGTGGTTAAAGAGGTTCTGAAGGGCAAAGGTATTGATAATTTCAATGCTTTTTTTGACTGAAAATCCAATAATTTTTACTTGATAGATCAGAAGGAAGTTAGATGGTTAAATGTATTATTTAGAAGTGAATACAATGTGTTTTTGTTGCCTTTTTTAGAATTGATGTGACCACAATAAAAAACTACATTTAGTTTGTACGACAGAATCCTTATTTTACATTTCTTTATAACTAATAAAACGAGTTTTCCCAAGTAGACGTTCAAGTTTCAGGAATTGAGTTTTCACACAGCCAAGTTCAGAGGTAAATCAAGGGGCGGAAGGGAAACACAGAACAGAGCCGGCTCTCAAAAATGGAACTTTAACCAAGTTTATGAAGGGCAGATCATTAGGGGAGATAAAGAGTCCAGGAAAGAAATATTACCAATGTGAGAGATGAAGGTCTCATTATTGATCCCCCTAATATTTTGAAATGAAATACATGGGAGTTTGAATCCAGACTGAGCAAGAGAAACATTAAAAGAGATGAAAACTTGGTTGGAAATATGACGATCGCCAGCTGAACAGTTTGAGGGGGTGACACCAGAGCAATAATCAAGTCCAGCGAGTGTCCTTAAACATAAGTGGGAAAGTCAATGCATTTCTGAGGTCCAAGACTGCTGAGACAGATAACAAAGTTGATGGTCAAAGTTAAACTGGGGTTGTGAATGTACAGTATGTGGAATCCCATTTATGATAATGAAGACAAATAAATTAACAGAGCAGTTAAATAATTTAAAAAATCCTTGTGAGGTTTTAAATCGTTGCAGCCCCTGAAAATAGAGAAATCAAATTACTAGACAGCCTGAGCAGAGGTACGACTTTACAAACATCGCGTTGGATTAGCAATAGCTCTCCTTCATGACAACAATGAGATTTGTAAACAAACCCATGTGAAGTTCTGCTTACTTTCACCCGGGAAGATTTGCAAGGTCAGATTTTGCTGATTCAAATTTCTCATCAGGCATCACTAGCTGAACACAGATCAGTCAATTATGCAACTATTGCTCTCATTAAAGTCAATAACATCACATCAGTAGTTAATAATTTATCAATTTCTTTTAAGGTGGCCAAAAAATGTTTAATGTGTTCACTCCCACTCCATTCTACAGTTGGTTCTAAAAAAAATTAGTTAAAAGAAAATACAAAACTTTAGTGCCATTGCAACATAATGTATTTGTTTGCTACATTTCTAGTGGTCTTCCAGTGATGAGCATCATTTCTGGATCTAATGGATTTCTCTGGGGTCATGGGAGGAGAATGTAAACTTTTACATCAATGCAATTCTTTACGTTTCTTCTTTACAGATTTCTTCTGCAAAAATAAAAGCCATATTAAATAAAATATTTTTTATTTATGTATTTATTTTTGCTAAAAATCTTGCTTTTCCATTTGTGCAACAAACACTTAAATACCAAACATCCTTGAATGGTTTTGTCTCCGGAAAGCAATTTCTCCTTGTTGGAAAACAAACTGCCGTTTGTTAAGGTTTGACACTTGAAAACCCTCATCCATATCAGAAATGTTTATGCTTACCTCAACACTGCTATTTGCTTCTTAGAATATACCAGAAGGTGCTCTTCATAGTTTACTTCAGCATCTATTTCAGCTGAATCATTGCTTAATTGAAACCATGTTGTTTGCAGAGGCGTCACAGCATGAACAACTCTCGTCTCTTTTGATGCTGTTAAAGGTGGACATTAAGGTGCCTGTTGCCACGCTCCCACGTGCGTCTTTGGTTGCCTCTTAAATCCTGATTATCTACAAACTGTGCTTGTGTGCATTTGCTGAACACTGACATGTTTACCACAGTGCTGTCATGGTCTATTTCCTAACTGTGTAATTGTTGAGTCAGATGTATAAACTGTTTTTCACAAAGTCTTTTATTTCCAACACCAGCGGCGGAGCAGTTGAACTGTCTTAAGGATAAGTAGGTTTTTTTGTTAGTAGAGGGCACAAAACAAAACGGCGTCATTAGGGTCAGGATATAAACAAAGCAGTGCCGTATACTTCATGGACCTTAATATAGACTCTGGCGGAGAGCCAGGAGTCAGAGAGCCGAGTGAGTTGATGTTTTATCATGCTGGTGCCTGTGTGGTTTGTGACAAAAATAGATGGAAAACAACAGAGAGCAACAGAAGGAGAAATGCACCGGATGCTGGATGTTTAGTGAAACCTTTGCCAGAAAGACTTTTTTTCTTCAATAAAACGGAAATCAGGTATGGAACACACATTGAAGACTTCAGGTAATGGGACATTCTGATAAATGTTTGCATTTGCTTACATTACTATCTGGGCATCTAAGCTTTGTACCAATTCTATAAAGTAATCTGCATTTAAATGAGCTGCATTTTCAGAATTTAGGAAGATGACCTGCAAAAATACATCTGGATTAAACTTAAAAGTCTTTTTGCTCTTAAGAATAGGAATCCTACAACAACAGGACCGTGATGAATGAGGACACAGAGGATATTTAAAGCAGTTTTCATCATCTTTGCATTTGTTTCTTTTGGTAAGTTCCTTTTTTTGGGCACTGTTGTTGTAAATGTATGTTGCAGAGGGACTGAAATGATCACTAAGAGCAGCAGAAAAACAATTCAAACCAAGCAGGAGTGACATTTTTGGTGTTCTCCACTCAACTGAAAGAGCTCTGCTGAACTAGCCCAAGAGAACCTCTAGACTCACCAAAACTGGAATTCCTCAACTAAAAATGGGAGTCCCCCCATATCGCTAGAATAAAGCTCTATTTTAACTGGTGGCCCTAACAGTTGTGCTTTTTGTCATTTTAAGCTTTCATCTTGGCAGAAACCGCCTTGCAGCATGCCTCTGCTGTAGTGCTGTAAATGACGTTGAAGCCGATATTCAAAATTGCAAAGCCCATCATTTCCAAATCTAGTTGCTTTGCCCTGTCCTTTGTAATTCCAAGCCAATGACTGACGAGTTTGTTAGTCACATGATTTTGTTTACAACCTTTGGTTCAAAACAGGAAAGGCAACATGACGGCAGTCTGAACATAGACCAAATGGACGAATCAGGACTTGTCTTGGACCAAATCAAGTCGAGTCAGTCTGGATTAACGGACTACACCATTAGATTAGAGTTACTGCCAGAGTAAGTTTAGCAAGTTTTCCAGCCGATGATGTCAGGTACCATCGTGTCTGCAGTCACGTCTCTCTCAACTATCTTGGTCTAAAAACAAACACATGTCAACAAAAATGCCAAAATAACATACTTTTTAGCACTTAAAGAATGTCTAAGTGTAAAACGTACTTAAAGAAAAAAAACATGCTTTTTAGTCCCTCTATCTTTAGTTCTGCAATGCAGCCTTTGAGTTTGTTGTTTTTTCCTTTTATAGTTTTGCTATTTTTAACCCTTAAAAGGATAAATGAAAAATTAATAACGTTGACTATTTTTGACATACTTTGATTTAAAAAAAGGAATAAAAAGAAAAAACAAAATAATTCTTCTGTGTTGCATTTAACATTTAGTAAAAAACTAAATATGATTACAGATAGACCCCACTGACATTAGTAAATATGCAGCTACCATCTGTTTAAGTAAACTAGCTAATTACCACTTTACATGTCAAAACAACAGAGCAAGAGTTGCTAAAAGGACCGGTACAGTTTTTCCTCACAGATCTGCTTCAGGAGATAATTACTTTCAATTATGCAGCTACAAGGTAAAATGAGAGCATTGGTGTGTTGTGGCAACTCTGACATGTAGTCAGTATAACACTTCAAAAAAAAAAAAAAAAATCCAAGAATTGTAAAATGCTGCTTTGTTCCGTTTGAAAAAAGAAAATGTAATCTATACCAATGTGTTCATCTGAAATGTTGCTGCATTGTTTTGCTGAACATTTCATCTTTTTTCTCTTGGCAGACTTGCATGCTTCTTATTTTTCCTGCCGATTTTTACCATCTGCGAGATTCTGCCTTTAAGGATCTCTGTGTTGAGCAAGAAGAAAGGCCTGCAGTGAGACATTTTAGCTGGAGGGAGTTTCAAGTCCTACTATTTCCTGACAAGCATCATGCCTTGGAAACTTGATGCTCAGCAGATGAGACCAAATCTCTCCTAAACTTCATGGATTTCAATCAGATTTGTAATAAAGTCGGACTTATGCTGACGGTGTATTCACAAAGCAATATGGGAAAGTTCTGTCTGTGCTGATGTGGTGGTCACCAACTGTGTGCCAAGAACATAAAATCATTGCTGGACGGTTCTTTATGCCTCACCTCTTTTCTTTGCTGTGAGGATTAAGAACCTAATAAAAGTTTATTGACAGACTGGCTGCATTTCACCTCGGCATGTCTGAATCTTATTGGAAGACCAGCTTTTACAGTTTATCAGACGAATACTGGCAAGATGAGTGATATGCACTCCTCTAGAAATTCAATTTGAACCCTTCTAAGGAATACAATAACGGATTCTTGCCTCTTTCTTTCTCACGGTCTCGACTTGTCTTCAAGAAAGGATTGGCCGTGAAGTTATCTGATTTGACCTCTGGGGGATTTGTTTGGGAAACTGGATTAAGGCTTTTATTTGATACTTTATCTTTACTGCAATTTGTTCTTGCATTCATTTCACTCAAGGCCATTTTGAAGTTGCTTGAGCATAAAAAATGCATTGCCTGACAGTGTCAGTGCTTGTCTTTGCATCCAGCAAGCATAACTTAAAATGTGTTTTAAGTGTGAGCTTGTTTCTGAATTTGCAGCAGCTTTCTAGAGAGACACATTTGGGATGTTTTAGATTTAGATGGTGGTAGAGTAGCAACACTCTGCATATAGAAATCATTTATGGAGGATGTGTAAAATCATCACTTTCTCTTCACAAAAATGCAACAAATCAGTCATACCAGACATGTGATCGTTGCACACTGGGATGGTGTTATGGAGCGTGGGAGTTCTTACATCATTAGAATGGGACTGACATAGTGCTGATCCAGTCCTCATCAGCGACATGACACGCACTTCCTTCCTTTAGAATATTTATGGCTTTTCCAGGCAAAATTTCCTAATTTCTCTTTCAGCAGCCTCAGCATTGACAGCTAAAGTAAGAGTAGGACGGGCGCAGCACTCCACCGTCGGTGCGAGCATCAAAGGTAAGCTGTGAAGCAGGATAAAGAGCTTAAGGGCTTTTCTCTATGCAGGCGCTTGTGTTAATTGCAAAATAATTTTCAACAAATATCTGCCACAAACATTTAGAAAAATTCCATGGAGAATAAATCACCCCCCCAGTCTCCCTTGTAGGCTTTAGACTGGAAATCTATTCAAGAAAATCAGCCTCACTTGAAACAATGTTCTGCACAGTAATAAACAAAGTTTCACTGAGTGAAGTTAAATCCACTTACTTGAAGCCATTAAATAAACAACATACTATAATTCAGTTTCTACTTTACCTCTGAGTGTTTGGAGTTATCTGTTTTTTACAACCTCACAACCTCTCATACACACAAAGTCGGTAATAATGAGAGGAAAGGTGGATGTAAATAAAACAAACAAAGGGACTATTAGGAGCATTTTCCTAAAAAATACATCAATGAAATCTTAAATTGTGGTAGAACAAGTACACTGAGAGCTCAGATATGTGTTCCGGGAAAACAACACTTTTTTTTTTTTATTTTGCATAAAAACTGCAAAATCTCAATTCAAAGAACACTGGGAACAATTTTACAATAGACGAAAAGATGATTGATGTCTTTAATGTAAACAAACTACGGTTCCACTTTACAAGTTTCATTAACACATTAACAAACATTAATAACATGTTATATGTTATTAGTAAGACATTTATTAGCATAATAAGCTGGATAAGGTTTATTAACATACTTAATAAGATTCATTAACATCTAAAGTGAGACTATTGTCTACAAAGGCCAAATTAATAAACCGCTACAAGCTTAACAAATGTGTTAACTATCTTTGTCAATATTATACTGAGTGTTTTGCAGCACGTCATCGAAAGTGTAACCCAAACTACTACCTGCAGCATATTGGATCTCTCATTTTGAGATACTTCTTGTTCTTTTCCTTTGGGTGTTTCCCTTCAGGGTCGCCACAGCGAATCAGCTTCCTCCATCTAAGTCTCTCTTCAGCATCCTCTACTCTAACACCAGCCACCTTCATGTCTTCATTCACTGCATCCAGAAACCTCCTCTTTGGTCTTCCTCAAGACCTCTTGCCTGGCAGCTCTAGACTCAGCATCCTTCTACCAATATCTTCACTGTCTCTCCTCTGAACATGTCCAAACCATCTCAGTCTGGCCTCTCTGACTTTATCTCCAAAACCTCTAACATGTGCTGTCCCTCTGATGGATTCATTCCTGATCCTATTCACCCTGGTCACTCCCAAAGAGAACCTCAGCATCTTCATCTCTGCTACCTCCAGCTCTGCTTCCTCCCCATTACTCTGTACTGTTGACCCTAAATGCTTAAACTCCTCCCCCTTCTTCATCTCTTCTCTCTGTAACATCACTCTTCCAGTTGGGTTCCTCTCATTCACACACATGTACTCTGTCTTACTGCGGCTAACCTTCATTCCTCTCCTTTCCAGGGCAAACCTCCACCTCTCTAGCTCCTCCTCCACCTGTTCTCTGCTCTCACTACAAATCACAATATCATCTGCAGACATCATAGTCCATGGTGATTCCTGTCTAACCGCATCAGTCAGTCTGTCCATCACCATTGCAAACAGGAAGGGGCTCAGAGCTGATCCCTGATGTAATCCCACCTCCACCTTGAACTCCTCTGTCACCCCGACAGCACACCTCACCACTGTCTTACAGCCCTCATACATGTCCTGCACTGCTCCAACATACTTCTCTGTCACTCCAGACTTCCTCATACAATCCCATAGTTCCTCTCTGAGCACTCTGTCATAAGCTTTCTCCAGATCTACAGAGACACAGTGGAGCTCTCTCTGATCTTCTCTGTACTTCTCTATCAACATCCTCAAAGCAAATATTCCATCTGTAGTGCTCTTTCTTGGCATGAAACCATACTGCTGTTCACAAATGTTCACTTCTGCTCTTAGTCTAGCTTCAACTACTCTTCCCCCTACCTTCATTGTATGGCTCATCAGCTTTATTCCTCTGTAGTTACCACAACTCTGCACATCTACCTTATTCTTAAAAATGGCCACCATCACACTTCTCCTCCATTCCTCAGGCATCTTCTCACCACCTAAGATCCTGTTGATCAACCCGGTCAGAAACTCCACGTCCATCTCTCCTAGACACTTCCATGCCTCCACAGGTATATCATCAGGACCAAGAGCCTTTCCACTCTTCATCCTCTTCAAAGCCCCTCTCACTTCACCTTTACTAATCTTTGTTACTTCCTGCTCCACAACAGTCACCTCTTCTATTCTTTGTTCTCTCTCATTCTCTTCATTCATCAACTCTTCAAAGTATTCTTTCCATCTTTCCATGACACCACTGACTCCTGTCAACACATTACCAACTCTATCCTTGATCACCCTAACCTGCTGCATGTCCTTCCCATCTCGGTCTCTCTGTCTTGCTAATCTGTACAGGTCAGTCTCTCCCTCTTTACAACCCAACCTAGCATACAAGTCATCATAAGCCCCTTGTTTGTCCTTTGACACCTCTACTTTCACCTTACGCTGCATCTCCCTGTACTCCTGTCTACTCTCTTCAGTGTCCCACTTCTTCTTAGCTAGCTTCTTACTCCGTATACACTCCAGAACCTCCTCATTCATCACCAAGTCTTCTTATCAACTTTTTTTCCTAATGACACACCAAGTACACTCCAACCTGTCTCCCTGATCACCTTAGCTGTAGTTATCCAATCATCTGGTAGTACCTCCTGACTACCTAGAGCCAATTTCAACTGTTTCTTGAAAGTCACGCAACAAACTTCTCTTTTCAGCTTCCCCATTTTGTCCCTTTCTCTGCCTTTGCCCTCTCTTTCTTCATCTTCTTCATCACCAGAGTCATCCTACACACCATAGGTATAAAAGAACATAAATAAATAATCTCAATTCTGTCAAGCCTTGAGTGTGTTGAACTGAAAATAAGAAATATCTCTGCCAGTTTATCCATTAAATTGTGTGGGTTTCACAAAATACACAGTTTTTACTTAACAGACAATACCATGAAACCAAGATTAAAAAACAAAATGAATATTTTGCACAAATGTGAGAAGTTTTCCTTTCGGCTGCAGCTCTTTTTGTTAGGACCCTTATCAATGCCAAAATAACATGTATTCCAAGTAGTCAATACTAAAAGTGAGGCAGTGCACTTGAAGTGACATTTTTTTAAATGATCTATAAATTCATCCATCTGTCTTCTTTACTTACTATATCCGTTTTAGGGTCACAGATTTGCTGGAACCTGTTTGGGTACTGTTGGGCAAATGCAGGTAGACCCGGACTGGTCGTCAGTGTGTTACAGGGCACACAATCACTCCAACACACAAACTAACACCTAAGTATTACACTCTAAATCATGTAAACTTCAAATTTTCCAATTTGGTCTGCGGAAGTATTCAGCATTTTACTATACTTACACTTACTATGCTTTTACCTGAGTATATTTCATAAAATGGCCTTCAAGTGTTCTACTTTTTGCTAAGGGAAGGAAAAAAGAGAAGACAGAAATGTATACACTAAGTTACAATCAAAGGTAAGTTTTTATGCAGTGCAGCATGTAACTGTAAAGTGATTGAAAGTCTACAGTTTTGACATAGCGGGTACAACTTTAGGCTCACAACTAGTTTAAGTTAACATCCTTGACCCCTCCATTCTGTCCAGTTGTCAACCTTGCTGTTCCCGGCATCCCTCAAGACTACAGTCACATACCACAAAATGCCCATCACGGTAAGTTTTTTTTTGGCAAATTCGGCAGGTGGTATTTGTAATTTGGGAGGAGGCCATCTAAAGCTCTGGATTGGACTATGTGTAAATGTTTCTGGACTGTCCAAATCATGTGCCATTGGCCCCCAGCCACCAGGTACCCCAGGGGTATTTAAAAAGTGGGGGCTGTTCTGCCCACCTCATGAGCACCTGACCGCCATCATCTACATTCAGCACCATGCCCAAGTGGGGCAACACAATGGCATCACACTTAAGGTTCTGCCGATGCCTCCCCACCGCGCGGTGACAGTTGTATTTGTGACCGTAGCATAACTCTCTCTCAAGAAATCTGCTGATCGTTGATGGGAATGCTTTTGAATCATGATGGTGCAGATGAAACAATAATTCTCCTGCTGTCCTCATGGGCATGTTGAGATGATTTGCTGCTACTGCTATTGCAGCAACTCGTCCTCAGTGGGGTCAAACTACTCTCACTGGTTCTGGTGGAAGTTTTTTTTTACTGTTAATGCAGAATCATTTGCCTCCACTGTCACCCCCATTAAGAAAAGAACAATATGAAAAAATAAAATTGCTTGCATTTTATTGGGTTTTTGACCTATATGCAAAAAAAAAAAATACATCTGACTGTAAAACGCTCCACGATTTCTTGTCGTCATTTGATGCTGGATTGACTAAACTAGAAAAATGTCTGAAGGTTCAAAGGAGTAATATGGAGCCAAACTATAATCAGATTGGGTGAAGAGGCAGCTGGATGTTTGCAAGAATCCACTGCATTTTCAAGTGACATTTACAGGCTGTTTTCACCCACATTATCCTCCCACCTCCCCACCCACCCACTGCCACTGCCACTGGCTGTTGCACACACACAAACACAGCAGTTTTCCCTCCTCCTTTGTTGATAGCACTGTTCTGTCTTTTCTTTCTACTAACATTCATAGAGTAAAAGGCAATGACAGTTTAAAAAAAAAAAAGGTCACAAAGTTCAGACTGCTTTACCAAAAGAGAACCTGATGATTCAGAGTTCCTGCAAACATCATACTACCTTTTCTACAGTGGAAAAAAAATGTATCTGTAGATGGGAAAGTGTAGCTTAGAACAATAAAATGAGTTTATAAAAATAACTTTGGTAAATTCATCAATCTGATTAATCCACTAGAATGAATGACGAAATGTTTCAAGAAAGAAGACCAAGATTATGGTCACATATCCCAAAATACATCTTTTCCACTGCAGAAAAGGTAGTATGATGTTTGCTGTGTCACATGCTCTCCCCAGCCACTTCCTCCAGCTCCTCTGGCGGCTTCCACCAAGTGGGACAGGCTCAAAACATCTCCCAAGGAAGGCTTCCAGGATGGATCCGGACCAGACGCCTGAGCCCCTCAACTGGCTCCTCTTGATATGGAGGAGCAGCTGCTCAACTCTGAGCTCTCTTATAGACTGAGCTTCTCACCCTATCTCCAAGGAAGCACCCAGCTTCCTACGGAGAAAGCTCGTTCTTTCGGCCACAACCAGTGCTCATGACCATAGGTAAGTACTGGAAAGAAGATTGACCGGTAAATTGGAAACTGTTGCTCAGGTCTCTTTTCACCACAACAGACCAGTACAGTGACCACATAATGCCTGTCAATCTCACACTTCAAGTTTCTATCATTAGTGAACAAGATCCCAGTATACTTAAACTCCTCGAACTGGAACAGCAGCACTCCACCCACCCGGAGAGGAAAAGCTACCTCTCCTGGTCTTATAAAACATTTGTGTAAGTCACAGGGTCAAGCTTTCATGTTTTTTTGTGGCATAACGGTTAGAATGTTCTGGAAGATAATGTGAGTTGGGATAAGTGTGTGGAACTGCAAGACATTTGAGGATAAGAAAATGGGTCTGGTGTTATTTTTATTAACCTGCAAAAACAATTGTCCTCAAACCTGAGTTCTTGCAGGAGTGTTGGTGGTGGTCATACTGAAGCATTCTCTCTACTGTCACCCACCAGCTGTGACATCTCCTCCCTCTCCTGAGAACTGGGACCAGGACTATCTGGGAATCTTGCTTGGCTTCAATTTGAAGTTATGCAGCAAGATAAAGTGCAGTTGGTGACCTCCATTACAGCTATTAAGCAATATAAGAAAAAACTCACAACAAAATTTAAGACTGCATTTAATCTTCATGCTGTTAGCATATCTAAATGGTTGTTAAAAAGCCATGATCGTCCTGGTCAATAATTTTACCAGATTGTTTTACTGCTGTCCTGCTAAGCAGGATTTTCTAAGCAAATCCTGACAGATTTCAAGGAGTATGTCTGTCGACAGCACACAAACATGTGCAAGGTTGTCTTAGGAATCAATGCACTCCACACTTTTTCAGTGCAATGAAGAATGCCAAAAAACACAAGATTTGCTTCTGCAACCCTTTATTATTTTGTTTGTTGGCCTTATAAAAAACTGGAATATGGCTCTTTCCTTTTTCAACTAAGTACAATTTTTGCTGAATTATCATGAATCTCACAAAAAGGGGATTACTCAGACCTGTGAATTTCTTGTGTCACTTCATCAAATTAAAGGCAGGTAAAAATATATGTATTTTTCTCCACTGTGAGCCCAATCTGTCTCTGTGAAAAACAATGTTTTTGCAACTTACAGTCAAAATACAGGGACATTAAAATAGGAAAAATATTTTTTTCCTGCAAGACATGAAATAGCATTTGGCTGTGAAGTACACACTTATGTTTTGAGCTTGTTAGTAGACTCAAGTGCCTCATTTACTGGTTTTGCTGCAGCGAGGGTCAGAATTAGAGCTGACGCAGCAAAGCCATGTGTCTCATATATGCTAAAGAGGAGCTGAAACCACACAACGCTGAGATGTTCTGACGTTCATTGTCAAAACAAAGCGAGTTAAACCGGATACATTTAAAAGCAAACTATTGCTTTGTTCCCTACCAGTTTTTAATCAATCCAGGCAGAAAAGCGGATAAAAAGGTTGTACTGCTACAATGAATATGTGGCATCCAAACAAGTCATACCTAAAATGTCACCTTTCTTTAATCTTTCTTTTGATTTGCCAATCCAAGAGGGTGAAGAGGGTATTCAACCATTGAACAATGGGCATTTAAAGATAAAGTATTGAATCTGATGATAATTAACACCCTTTTCTTTCATCATCCTATCATTAAATTCCAGCAATAATGATTCCCATATAAAATAGTTTGATCAGTAGCTTCCAGAACGTTGCCACCAGTTCACTCAAGTTTAATGATGAGCTTCAAACAAGAGATAGAAATATTCTTTTTTGACTGATCTCAGCTTGACAGCAAGTAGGAGATTGACCTTTTAATAAAGCAGCTTGATAAAGAGTCTTCAGATTATGCTAAATATGAGAGAATTTCAAAAGCATTGGACAGACATAGTTAAGCTTTTTATTGCTGGGAAAGTGTCAGTTCAGTGAGAGGAGATTCTTCTAATAAATGACTATAACCCAGGGGAAAGGTTGGACATACATAATATGGTTTGGAAAGAATAGAGGGAAAACAGATGGAAATGAGGGAGTGAAAGAAGAGTTAACAGAAATCCGTCAGTCTGAATGATGGGAAAAGAACGACTATTGACCTTTCTACAGAGGATGAATCCGAGCATCTTTAGTTTCAGTGCATGAGTGGAGTGTGCATCATTTGGGTAGTAAACATTACCTGGTGAGAGGTCAGGTTGCAACTGCTGCAGTGGACTATGTTTGTTAGCATCTTTTTAAAAGCAACACAGAGGGTTAAACTTACCGAGATAATTAAGAAATCTGATAAATAAAGATGATGTAATGTTGCAGAAAAGTCAGGAGAATTTAATTAATGCTTTCTATTTCAGGCCTCCAAAATGACAAAGAATATAAATGGAAGGATCTGTTTTTTCAGATTCCAACATTTAAAACTGCATGTTGGACAAACGTCTTCAGTGTTCTTGACTCTGAGTTCCCCAAACTCCAACTCCTTGCAGCGCTCTTACAAATTCCAGGCCCTTCGTCTGCAGCAGTCTGAGCCTACAGCAGCATAAAGTCACTCAGGGTTTGGGGCCAGGTTGGTGTGGATATCGATGTACAGGAGGCTCATAATCTGCAGTGGAGGAAATATTTGATAATGTAATTACACTCATTGGAGACTAGAGTGTAGAATGGGACTCCATATGGAGTTTCCATAAGATGAGTCGAATTATTTACATTTTTTTACTTTGATTTAAATGTTGAATTACTTGGTTAAGTTAAGCACACGATTAATATGCTGCGCAACAGCATCTAGTTGTTGTCATGAAAGAAAATGCCACGTTTGACTTATTTTTTATTCATTCATTTTTTTCTTAGCCGCTTTATCCCTTTTGAGGTCGAAGGGGTGCTGGAGACTAACCCGGGTACTGATGGGCAAAGGCAGGGTTCAACCTGGAAAGGTCACCAGTCTGTCGCAGGGCCTCAATCACACACACATTCACACCTAAGGAGTAATCAGTGAAGCATGGTTTTGGACAGTGGGAGGAAGCTGGAGTCCCTGGTGAAATGGACAGAGAGAACATGCAAACTCCACACAGAAAGGTCCTCAGTTGGTGTTTCTGATCCCCCAGCCGGGATTAAAACTGGGCCCTTCCTGTTGTGAAGCAAGAGCGCTAACCACGGCACCGCCATGTTTTAATTCTAGTAAATCCAGTAAACCTCTCGGAAGGTTGATATTTGAGAAAGGGTGTATTTTTTTTTTTTAAAAACTTGTTTATGCTACTGTCAAAATGAAAACGTTGAAGTTTTATTTAAAGGAAAACACTTACTATTTAATTATAGTAAATATTTAAAATCTACATTTTATGGCTTAATGGCTGCATAGGTATATATCAAGTTTTTCTTTCTTCATAACAGGTTAAGCTGGACTTGGAGTTTTGATCTGTAAGAAACTGGGATCAAGTTAGTCTTTTGGTATTAAGGGATTCAGATCCCTCAGAAACATGTTTAAATTTAAATCAAAAAGTTCCAGTTAAATGTGGCACATTACCTGTGTGATTTTGATTTTTTTTTAATTTTGTCTAGCAAAATGGCACTCTGGGTAAGAGTCCACAAAGCTCTAATATCGGACAACCGAAGGAATTAATCCTTTTTCTTTGCAAAAATTTGGACCCCAAGAGGATGCATGTGATGCATGTTTCTCTAAATCCCTGCTGGCCTGAGGTTCTGCTTGTGAGTTTTGATAATATATACACATAAATACATATATTCATGTCAATATCAATTGTGAACACAAGGAATGTTATTTTTCTTCTATTGAAATCTAAGATCACGTTGAAAGAAAAACAGAGACCATGTTGTGCAACTAGATTGAATGAATAAAAATGCTTGATTATCAAAGCAGTCAGAGGCGTCTTCACTGCCTTTACATTGATCCACTTCCTGTTACCAAGATATTTCAGCGTTGTTTGCTACAGTATTGGTTGAATGTCAAACAATACAAAAGCAGCAAAGATTTCAGATGGAAACATTGACATACTTGCAATTCAGCAGCAAACAATGTGTGATGTGAAGGAAAAATGTACAGATTTACTGACTTTAAAGGAATCATTCTTTTAATAAGGAGAAAAAGTTTCCTAGAAAAAGTTCCAACATTTGTGCAACCAAGCTGCAAAATAAGAAATACTAGGAAAAAATATTAGGAAAAAATAAAGTTTTAATATGTAAAAATATGAATGATGATTTTCTACTCAGGCTATTAACTAAGCTTTACCTTAACCAAATGAGCCGACTGGTAGCATAAATAAATTGACCTAATAAGAAGATGCACTTTGGGGAAATATACAGCTGCTGATCAAACCCCCTGACAGACATGGGGAAACATTCAACATAGAGACTAAACACAAGGACTTGATCTTGCAGGGTAAAGAAAATAATTACAAAAATAAAATTAATATAAATGTATGACAACCTAACAGAGCTAAAGCAAAGAAACATTTATGTCAGTCCACTGTTTCTGACCCAGAAACCTTGGTTAGGTGGTGTCCGCCCAAACTGGTCTCAGCTCAAGAAGGAGAACCTCAGCCACACCCACGCCCTCAAAGCACTGACAACTTAAAAAAAGTGAAATTAATTAACGATTAACAAACCAATTAAAATGGCACTCCTTGGGTGTTTTTATGTTCTTGTAGAGTTTTTCTCATAATAGAGGGCCTCTTTAAAAAAAATTAAGCCTCAAATAGCATTTCTGAACATTTTTTTTATTAAAATCGTGAATGAAGAGGAGATGAAAAAACTTGCAGCAGGTGCTACAAGCTCCCGCCTTCGCTCCATTCCGATGCATCAACTTCCAGGCAAATAGATCCATGTACGTTTTGTTTTCCTCATCCAAGCCGATATCTTGCTAAAACTGTACGACTGGATAGCTCCAATATTAATCACCATTTTTTTGCATTTCCTGATTTCTGTGTTCAAAATTACACTTTTTTTTTTAATTTTGGCTAATAACGGCATATATCATAACTAAAAGATCACAGAGAATGCTTTTACAATTGATTGATTAGTTGTTTGGTTTATTTCACGCATTAATTATAGACAATACAAGGAAAAATCACAAATTTATCAATCTCAGAGAAATAATGAAATGCTTTGGTTAAAAAAGGAGATCAAAAAATGATCAGAGTGGGACAAAAAGTAACTAAACAAAAAAGTTTGCGCTAAAAATAAATACAAATTAATACATTTGAACTCAAAGTGTGTTATTTGAGATTTAAATGGAGCTGAACTTATAAACCTGGTAACCCACTGAGGCAAATACTGTATGTTTCAAGCCATAAAATCGAAAGTTGTTTTTAATAAATGGAAGTAAATTGAGGCATCAAAAGGTTTAAACAGAAAAAAAAATTGAGGTCTGCAGTTTGACTTAACAGGATTTTACATTGCATTCTACCGTCGGTGTGGTAGTGTATACTAACATCACAATACCATCTTTTCTAGTAACCTTTATGCAGCATACATGGTTCTTGTTTATTGACTAAAGGAGATGAATTATTAAAGGCATGGCCTAGTATTATTATGGCTCTTCTTTTATTAAGCAGCACACACTTGAACAGTTGAGTGTTTGTATTTATTGTTGTAACGCCAAAGATCTTCTGGTGTTTTTTAGTGCTGGAATACATCCAAGTAAGGGAGCTATTCAACATTCAAATGTCCTCTTGTCTGTTTTTTTATGGCAGGTACTGAATATCAGCACCTGCCAAGAATTCCGTCTATTTCTGTTTCTGCTGAAACAACACAGAGCGCTCTATTTGTGAAAAGCTTTATAGGCTTAGTTTGGTTGTATGAATGAATGCACACATCCACCACAAAGACCCACTGGTTCACTTCTGTTCAATGACACAATGAAAAAATAGAAATACAAAAACGAATCCAATATTAGTTTGTTTTTGCATCATTAAATGTGAATAATTTAAATGCACTTCACACATTAAAAGCTATTGTGTGCTCTTGTCAAACCTTTTTTCCATTTCTTTCAGTAGTTTGTGGATGGCTCTCTCACTCCAACTCTTATTTTCCAGTAATGTCAAATTCTGTGACGATTTTCTTAAAGTTGCAGTTTCATATCTGACCTCCAATGGCTCTCCTTCTGGATCGGTGGTGGTCCACAACCTACTTTTACTATTGTTGTCATTTAATGACATTCCTAGGTTGGTTGAATCTCACACTGACCAAGATTGTTATAGTATTATAGTATCCACTGTAATAACACTAAACCCTTTTTTTTTTTAGTTATAACTTCATCAAGCAGATTAAGCATCCTTTGGGTTCCTGTGGCCACTGAGGGAAGACCTGGCTCTCCCAAAAGTCCTGTCTCATTAGTATGTAAAAACTAGTGCTGTCAATCGATTAAATGAATAATGAATCAGATTAATCACACTTATAGGTTTTGATTAATTGTGATTATTCACAATGTTTTAAAGGTAATTTGTGCTCTTTTTTCTAATCAAAAACAGGCCAGAGAAAAAAATACTTTATTTTTATTTTTAAATGTATAAAGTGTTAACTCAGATATCCCAAAAGTGTATTTTTTGGGCACAAAACACATCAACAGTAAGATAAGCAGAACTCTAAAGACTGTTATGTCTGCAGTATTACTCCAAGGAAATAAAGACGTTGATATACTGTCATAAGAAACAAGCATTGTGTTTCTGCACTTTAAATGAGCTTATTCCATGGTTCTGGTTAACACTCTATTCTGATTGGCTGCTGGGTGAGGATGCACACCTAAAGAAAGAAGTTCTGGTCATTTGGTCCAAAACAGGGGTCACCAGGGTGCCCCCAAGGACCACACAAGGTGTTCACAGGTCAGCAGGAAAAGTAAGTGATCATCTGAAAATGTAGTAATTATTCAGATTAATTTAGCGCTAAATTTTGATATTTTTTTCCTGGGTTGTTGTCATTTTTCACAAATATGGTGAGAAATCAGTGTCTTTACATAGAGGAGTATCATTATTCATTATTAATGTATAACTAACTATAACTAAGCCAGTTTGTTATTTTAAACTGGTTTCGCTGGTTCGTATGACCCATAAATTAACCCTCAGTTTCAAAAAGGTTGGTGACCTCTGGTCCAAATGTTCTGCAAAGTTCCTTAAAGCAGCTTTTTCATCTGGACCAGAACTAATAGTATGAGGTGAACTTTCTCTCTGAACTGACGCTTTATTAAAGCTGTTATAACGAACATCATTTACGCATTGATTTCCTTTGCCGCTGCAGTCAACGTCGGTGCCGGTGTTGCTCCTACCCGTGATTTTCTCCTATACTACACTTACTGCGCATGCACATATTGAAAATATGTTATCTTTTTCAGTCTTAGCAGACCGCCCCTAAGTCTGTATAACCCGTCCATCTTGTGACCAGGCTATGCTGCCTCGCTGCTTCGTGATTAATTTCCATTAATAATGTTAGGTTGTTGTTTTTTTTAATTAATCACATGTGTTAACGGGTTAACATTGACAGCCCTAATAAAAAGTAAAAATCACATTGTTTTCACATCTTTTTCTTTATACCTCACACACAACATTATGATTTCTATCATCAGTTCAGCTTGTTTATTTCTTACTCTGGCAAATTAGCGCTCACTGACAAATCTCTGAAAAACAATAAAGCCTCAGAGACCAGAGTGTCATTGAGGGCTGGTGTTTCACGCTCACACTTACAGCCATATGCACAGAGTAACAGAAAAACCTGCTGATGGATTAAACTGCACATATTTCAGATTTTAAAAAAAACTTTGGTTCCATCCACTAATTAATGTACACAATCTTTTTTTTAAATAGCTAAATGAAAAGTTTTGGCCTCTTTTATCTTTTGCACAGCAACCAGACAGGGGAAAAAAAATAAGTTTTTAACCCACACAAAACTTTTTGAGGCTTCATAAGCTATTTGTTGTTTGTAAGTTTAATTCCTATTTTGTTATTTGTGAATGGAAGAACCAAAAAAACAAGTACGCAGATTTAAAAAAAATACAGGCTAAATTTTTAATTTATTTTATCTCCCAGAGAATGTGCCACTACATTGTGCTTTAAGTAAACCCAGCAGAAAAACCACGGAGTTCACAAATACATTATGTGGAAGTTTTTATGAGCGAATGGCTGATAGTTTTGAAGGCCAAAATCGTAACTGCACTGTGTCAGCAGCACCCTCCAGTTTCTGAACAAAATGTCAGAGCACATCTTTTTTTCTGTATCATGCATTTGCAATAAATAAATTTAGTATTCCTTTTAATCCAAATAGAGCTGCTCTGCCTGAGCAGTGCTCTGCAGACCATTTTTGCAGCCATTGCTCCAAACTGGCTCCAAGAAAAAATGAGGATGTATGTATAGGATTTTACCCTGATAATATTGCTTTATTGATCCCAGTGAACACTGCTGTAATGATCTGCTGCCTGCAAAAATGTATGCCCAGAACTCAGCTCAGCCATAAGGGAATAGTATTGTATAGCGAGAGCGTAGCTTTCTTGCAGTTCTTCTTACATTTGTTGGAATAAAGCATAAAAAAATAATTTGATGAACTAAAATGTTTCTTTCCTGTTATTTTTAGGTTAGGACAATTGCTCAAAATTTTTTTTTATCACAGATTCATGAAAAGAACATCATACCTGAAACACTTTACAGAAACGCTGAAACATTTTCTTCTACAGCAGGATAATAAGCCAGCTATTACTTTAGATATCTGCAGCTTTGATGCAAAAGTCAGAGATTAACTTTTCAGATGAACTCTTCAGAGGTGGCAACACACCGCAGAGCACTCCCCCCATGATTTCTCACATAAGCTTCCTCTTGAGAAGGCTTGTTTTGCCAAATCTGTTCCGTAGGAAATTGCTGCCAAAAAAGCCCATTCATTCATGGACGGCTACCAAAAGCATGGGGAAGTAGCGATTACATCAGTTTTCTGGCAAGTTCCTGCTTCACAGAGCAACAACATTTGTTACTCGACAGGCATTTAAAGAGCTTGTTGTGGGGCTAAATCTAGTCTCTAAAATCATCTTTTTCCTCCATCATCTCCTCAATATGTTCAGAAACACAGAAAAATAACCTCTTCAATCGCCAGTTGCTATAGCAACTCCAGCTTCAGCTCAGTGATGCTACAAGGCCACAGATCCTGTTATGTTATGAGACTTTTTCTTAGAACTAGTGCAGTTTGTTTGAGACCAAAAGCACTTGCTGGGTTTACAAAGAGAAGACACGAGAAGGAATGGAAGAACTGAAAAAAAAGGTAAAAAGTCAGCAGCATTTCAGCTTCACTGAGGAGAAGATTCAGGATTCAATTAGTTTTCAACAAAAGTAGAAGTACACAAAAAGCACAAAAAGCTTCAATATATAAGATTGTTAAAAATGCTGTTGAAATCTTTCAGATGTTATTTGTAAAGTAATAACTATAAAAATGATCAACAGATTACGGTAAAGGCTTTTTGGTGTAACTTACACACTGAACATGCAAAGAGCAACAATGAAGACTTCCTATGAATGAGGGAATAAAAAGAAACCTCCAGCAAATTCATTCTCTTCCCTTACAGCTTCTCCTTACCCCTACATTTACCCCTCCAAGCTGAGAAAAAAGGAAAAATAGTGTTTTCCAATTTGGACGTTACAACCGTTTGGTGATGTCTTCAATAGTAGGTCATCTACGTGAGCGTATAACTGTCAGCACTTGGAAAAGACATTACAACATTTGTTCTGTAACTTCAAATGGTCATGGAAAAAAACGAAAAGTCAATACTTACATTTAAATGTAAACTTCTGTGCTTCAGAACACACACACGTGAAGAAATGTGTCTCTTCTCTGCTCCACAAGCGCAATGTTGATCATCCTACCGGCAGAGAAATAGCTAGCCCTAAATGGCTCCTCCTTCAAAGAAAAAAAAATCAAACACTGTCAGAGGTCACTTCAGCTTCAAATGCTTCTACAATCAGAGCAATAGGGAGAAGCCAGAGGGGAAGGGAAGCAATTTGAATTATGAAGGATGGCCATCTGCCATGAGCGGTTGGGGCCTGGGAAGAACAGGAAGAGACAGACAAACTAAAACACTTGAACTATTTAGCTTATCTTAAGTGGTCCCCCTTTGACGCCTGATTGACAGATTCTCCCGAAACTGGCTTTCAATGGAAGGGGTGTGGACTTGGAACAAGCTCACTCATGATTGGCAACAGTAGTTCCTCGAAATAAGTGACACACTCAGACCAATCACTGCCTTTGGGATTCAAAATGGCAGCAGACGTTCAGGAAGCCACAGTGACAGAGTCAGGACGCACTCAGCCATGTCCTCCTCCTCCAACCACCAGAAGGACCCCTCTCCTGAGTGCTAACCATCTTCAGCACCTTCCTCACTTCAACTCCCATCAGCCACCGCTCCACACACTGCTGATCCTCATCGTCCTCATCAGAACCTCCAGCATTTATACTCACTCCGCCTTAGCTTCATTGAGCAGTCTTGATTGTGGTTTTCTGTCAGTCTGAGCAGTTTTTTCTTGTTTGATTCTCTGTGTTTTTGACCCCCGGCTGTTTACTCGTTCCTCTGCCTCGCCTCTGTGGTTTTGACCATTGCCTGCCTTTTGCCCTTGTTCTGTTCAGTTAAACTGTTGTCACATGGATCCTCTTAACCTCTTCGTCCCAGACGGCTTTGGCCTGATTTTGCAAGTGCAGAGGTCAGGCATTTTCTATGAGTGACGTCAACATCTTCTGTCCAGTGAAATAATTTATGTGTCTATGATCCTAACCAACCTCCTGCAGTCTACCCCTTTAGCCGCATGGAAAAAGGTGTTGCTCAGGGTTATCCCTTACTAAATGAATATTTTTGAAAAAGAAGATTTAAAAGTGGAAATAATGCCTGTCTGCAAATCTGATAAAGAAAGTTGTTGGTTCCACTAAAAAAATGATTTTGAAATTCTATAAAAGGACAAATGAGCTTGCAGACTGACTGCAGTGCTCTGTTGGAAAAATGTGGACCCATGAATTTCTTTAAATTCCCTCTACAACAATTTTTTAACATTTTCTTAAAATGTTCCCAGTGGGGGATTTAATTAGGACTGTGAAGTTTTTAACAAAAATTCCACATCCTAAATGTCTTAAAAAGCCATTTTCCCTATTGATCTGAAGCCTTCGTTTCCAAAGATTCCTCTGTGTGGGCGTGGCTTATGGTGCTGAGCTGCGTAACCCTGCCCCTTATCCCTCCAGACATGCTAGCGAGACACACACTTTGAAAAGCCCGTGGAAAAATAAAAATAAAATAAAACATGATCATTCAGGCTGCATTGTCACTATCTAGGACTCAAAACTGATTTCATGCTAGAAAATGTTGAATTCGCTTGAACAAGAAATGAAATGAAATGGAATGCCATAATACAGAGAGGATCTAATCACGCATCGCTCTCTAAATACGTGCAGCCAGTGCTGACGTTTTTAGATGCAGACTAAGGGTTACGTTTAGGAGAACGGTTCCAATGTCCGGTTATACCACATGTGTCAAAGTCAAGGCCCGGGGGCCAGATCCGGCCCTCCAGGTAATTATATCCGGCCCTCCAGATCATTTTATTTTATTGTTATTAATGGCCCAATGTTATCTTGCGCTTATTTCTAACTTGTATAGTTTTGACAAAATATATTTTTATGGAGAGTAAAATATTGAAAGTTATTTAAGGTTTAAGTTGAATTATATTCCTGCCTTTTTATTATTCATGGTTATGTTAAAAAGTTACATTTTGAAGTTTTAAAATTGGCATTCTGCCACCTTTTTGGACTATTTGGCATTTACTAAGATTTTTTGGCTGTTTTGGTGTTTAGCTAAAAATTCAGCTACACGCGAGCTGTTCTGGTTAATTTAGGCATTTTTTGTTTTAGTTTTTTGTCCATTTTGGTGTTTAGCTAATATTTTCTATATTTTCTGGGTAATTAGGGCTTGTTTAAATGTTTTTTTAGGATGTTTTGAAATTAGGCTAATATTTACACGCTAGCTGTTTTGGCTAATTTAGGCTATTTTTCTGTTTTTTAAAAGCTATTTTGAAGTTTTGCTATTTTTTAAGCTACATGCTAGCTGCTTTGGCTAAACTATGTTTTGTTTTGTTTTTGTTTTTTGTTTTTTAGGCTAATTTGGCATTTAGCTAATATTTTAGCTGGCTATCAGCTTCAGTGTTTTTAGCTATCAATTTCAACATCTTCAGCTATAAGCACTAACATTTTCAGCGGCCAAATTCAGCTTACGCATTCACACTAGAATTACCGCAGGCAATGCTATATATCTAGTTTATAATTATATTAAAAAGTTACGGTTTTAAAGTTTTAAAAATTTAGTTTTAATATTCAATAAATGTTTATTCTGCTCGGCCCACGACCTAAGGTGTGTTTTGGATTCTGGCCCCTTGTGCAATTGAGTTTGACACCCCTGGGTTATACCATCCGGTGGATCCAAAGCGGAGCTGCAAAAAAAATCTGCTTTTAACGGGTTGCAAATGAAGAGAAGATGAAATTGGTAAAAAGAACAACAAAAGAAAAAGATCAGTTCTACCAACTTTCACCGAAACTATGGCTTCAGCATTTTACATCAACCATAGTATTATTAGAGATCTACACAGGTCAGAATTTGAAGTAACAATTACAAGAAATCAATTGCCTCATTCTGAGACAGAATGTTTTAAAAATATCTCAAAGCAGTTATTTAAATTTGATTTATTGTTATTAAAATGATTTCAAAGTTTTTCACAGTAGGATTAATGTGACGGTGATTATGTTGATATTCAGAGGTGGCAATAGATCTTGAGGAGTGAGAGGATGCCTGAGGAATGGAAAAGAAGAGTTCTAGTGTTCAGCTTTAAGAACAAAGAAAAGGTGCAGAGATGTAGAAACTTGATGAAGTTATGGAAAGAGGAGTGGAAGTGAGACAAGATCAGATGTTAACATTTGTGAGCAACAACATTTCAAGAAAGAAAAAAAAAAGATGCCATGTTTGCTTTAAGGATAATTCTAGAAAAGTACAAACAAACAATTGTAGAAAGTGTTAAGCGAGAACAGCAAATCAGCCAAAACTCTAGAACTAAAAAAGCAGTGATACAGCACGCCTTATTGTGAACACATTTTATAAAACAAGTCCTTCTCGCCATGTTTTTCCCTCAGTGAGGTTGCTTTGCAGATATTTTTTTTCCATTTTTACTTTGTGCAGCTATAGGGTTTGTTGTAGCTTTGATTTCATCACAACAGAAATGTAGGGCACTGTACAGTATCTGTCACATTGAGAGAAAACCATCTGCTCACCAAGTACACTCGGTGTTTCTCCCTCTGTGAGCATTAGGCCTTGTTAGTCTCTGATTTTTTTGTACACCATGTCTTTCTCCTCATGCTTGACTTGTAATAAGTGTGGACAGAAACGCCCTTGAGGTTTTTTTTTTTTTTTTACAAGGATGCTTTAGAGTGCAATTTCCTTTTTAACAGCCACATGCTTAAGCTGGCTGTTTAAAGAGCTGTTTTACACAATTCAATTGTGGAAACATTAAAAATACATCCGCTTGCTGTTTGACTGCAACACATTTCTGCATTTCTACAGTTACATGTAAAAGTACTTATTAGGTCAAATATACATGCATAATAGAATCAGCCTTACCCTGCTTCCTGCCTATCTTATGATTCTAAGACTGTTATACAATGGGAGAGGAATTTTGCATTTGTATCTAGGGAGAAATGAAAAATGTGTTATATTGATTTTTTTTATTGTTTGTTTTATTTTAGTCATTAATAATATTTAAAAAAGGAAAAACGTGTCATACATGGTTTAGCTTACCCTCAAAAAGTAGTTGAGACTGACCGTCTGACTGGACAGGGTTGACGCCATCAAACTTCTCTGTGTCCTGTATTTGTCCAATTATTTTTTTGTATTTGTTTTTTTTTCCCTGAAAATGCATTTAAGTCACTGACAATACATCACGAAAATTATAAAATGATCAGTAATGTTCCATCATGTTTTTTGTTTTTTGTTATAATTTAGAATATTGTTCTGCTATTCTGGAGCTACAGCGATCCAAACAATATGATACAGGCTAACACACCCATTAGTTACATGTTAAAACCTTTTTAAGATTTGACAAAAGTGCATTTAATAACTCAAGAATTTTTAAAATCAGGTATTGAAAAGAAATTGCAGAACTTGTTATTTGTCCCTCTTTCAGAGAAAACTGTTCTGAGAAGGGTTTAAGATGAGTTTAAAACATGTTCAAGACCTCCAGGAAGACTAAGACCAATAAGACAAACAGAACATAATCTGAGTTACATGAAAGCAAAAATGTTGATGTTAAGAAACTGATAACAAACAAACAAATATATATATATTTACACACAGTCCAATTTATTTGAATTAGTAAGGTCTTGCTGGGAGTAAGAGTATAACCTTTATTTAACTAGATTAAAAAACGGATCTCTTTTTCTGGCCAAGAGGTCGGCAGCACGTCTCATAAATATGGTTACAGTGTAAAACAAATAAACAAAGGTATGAATTTAGGGATTTACAATATAAAATTTTAAATTTAGGGACAATATGGTGACAGTGATTTTTTTAGATAACATATTAAGTAACAAAGTAAACAGTTGTTTGGAGAGTGCAAAGCTTATATGCAGCTTGACATTTATGAAGTACAATGACAGTAAGGTACAGTCTTCTTTACAGTGACTGTTAGAAACATGAGAAGTTTTGTAGGGATTCTTTTTCTTTGTTACACAAAAATGATTTGAATAAACCCAATGATGCAAGATTAGACCATTTCAATTCAGTTTGGATGGAGTTCCATGCAGAGGAGCTTAAACACTAAAAGTTTGTTTCCTGAATTCAGTTCGGACACGGAGAACATGCAGGAGAAAAACTTCGCTTGAGCGTAATATATACTGACTGGGGATTTTTTTGGAGAAAGGAACTGAGATATGAGGGGACCACACCAAGTAGCACCTTTTAGACTAGGGTCATCCAATGCGTATACCTTCACATGCTCAAGAGGTCCATTCTGCTCTGGCATACAGTTAACAGTGATGGGTGAGACGACTACAGCCAGCTACAAACCTCAGTGATACACAGTATTGAGGGGTTGAAGACATGCAGATGAAGCATTCATGTAAAGAACATCTCCATAATCAATCAGAGGCAGAAACGTGGCTGCTACCAGAAACTTTCATGCTTAGAGAGAGAAACAGGAGTTATTTCTATAACAAAACCCAAGCTTCATTTTTAGTTTGTGTAGTGAGGAGGCAACATGCATTTTAAACGAAAGCTCAGAATCAAGTATGAAACCAAGGAACTTGTAGTTGTTTACTAATTCTACTGATTTGTTCAATTCAGTTTTAAGTACATGAGTGATCTCCTGCAGCTCGCGTTTGTGTGAAAAGACCATCAACTTAGATTTTTCTGCGTTTAAAAACATTTTTAGTGATGTAAGGCGAGCCTGAAAAGTGTCAAAAGCAGTTTGAACTCAAAAGCTTACGCTATTGTTTGTGAGCAGCAATAAATGATGGTGTTGTCAGCAAAAAGGTGATATGGTGACACAAGTTGTTTATTTAAATAGAGAACAGAATGAGACCTAGGACTCAACCCTGCGGTACACCTTTCTGAGTCTCATGAGCAAAAGAAGTAGAATCAGATATTTGAACAGACTGTGATCTGTTTGTCAAGATAGTCAGTAAACCAGGCAACAGCTTGATCAGAAACACCAATATTACTCATTTTTGAGTGGGGTAGAACTGTGCAATTTAGTGTGTTAACAAAAAGTTATGTGTTTGAGTCCTTATTTTGTCTCCAAATGGTTCGATCTGGCAGGCAAGACAAAACAGATCTGTCTTTGTGTTCCTGCTTTGAATTGATTGTAAGGATTTAGCAGAATTATTTGGCACCCTCACACTAAATGTCTTGTTTCCGATACAGTTCGGTATTTTGAAAGTTTCAGTTTTAAAAAGGTGTTTGGTTTCAACAACCTGTAACAGACAAGAGAGGGATCAGTTCATAAATCAGATTTTACTTGCACAATGAGAACAGACAGAGAACGTTCAAACAGTCTCCACTCCGCTACGAAATTCTTGGTCCGGGCTTTTGGTTTTTATAACTTTCGGGGCGGTCCTTAGTTACATTTATGTTTACGGCTCTAAGGATGTGGGGAGAAAAACAGCCGAAAAACTGGTTCTACTATCATTAATGTCACAGTTCAATACAATAGGTTGGTGCAAGACTCTTGAAGTCTCTGCATTATGTCAGCCTCCACACAGCCTTCAGCTTAGGATGGCTCCAACCGTCCTGATACGAGCTGAGCACGACCTCAAGCCAGAAGATGAAGAAGAAAGGTTAATATAACTCAAAGCAAATATTTGATAGATGTATGAACAAACCTGTCAAATGAACACATATTAAGCCAGACAATGAAAGGATTAAAATCAATTTTCCATTGGTTTCTGGCGTCTTGAAGTTGATTTATAGCAACTGGACATCAGTTCTTTCTTGAAATATTTGCCACTTGTAGCTTCATCGGTCTGAGTGGTGGTGAAAAGTGGTTCAGCTCCACATTTCTACCCTCAAGACGAGACACCCCCATTTCTGCATCATTCCAATTGATGGATTAAAGATCCATCAATTGGAATGAAAGCAGTAGCAGTTAGCAGCTGCTATTTAGTCATCTGTCTGCAAAACGAAGAGCTTAACATTAAAAAGAAACAAAACTCTGTCTTTTTCTGTTGAAATGCCTTTAGAGGTTGTTGTTTAGAGACACTAGCTGTCAGTTTAAAGCGTTTTCAAAAGAGTTATTGATCCCGGAAGTCTGAATCTGTGATCGGCTAGCTAGCTTTATTGAATTGTTTACATCAGTCTTCTGCTTGAACTGTTGCCGTTTTTCTGCTGCGTTTTCCGGGAATAACATTTTGTGATCTGTTCATGACATGCAGACTTCTAGTGGAGGATTTATCCGGAATAATAAGCTTGAAATATAAAGCGCTGATCATAAGAATAAATGAAATATCCGATTCTGATCGGACCACGGACCCCGATTTCGATCGAGTCTTCAACCACGTGATCGGGCCCGATTTCTGATCATGTGATCAGATCGGGACATCCCTAGTCCTAACCATAGACGTAACAATGGTCAATTGACAAAGCAAGAAGTTGCCGTCACCCATAGAAAATGCTTTCCCTCGTGAAAGCAGGTGAAAGTCGTCACCGTTGCTTCCTTGTACGGCCGCCGCATTTTTAAAACCCGTCGACAGTATTTGGTCCGAGTCGGTCTGAGTCACGTATTTAGAGGAAATACTGTCACCAATCATGAGTGAACTTGTTTGAAGTCCACTGAAAGCGGGCTCGGGGGGAGCTGTCAATCAAATGTTGAAGGTGGAGCCAGAAGGCGCCGCATTCTTTTACTGAGGCATCTGATTGGTCAGTTTATGACTTGAATACCTTGTGCTAAAAAAAAAAAAAACTATCTTTATAAAATGTTAGGATTAGAAAGAAGATGTTGAGAAGAATGTAGAATGATATTCTGACATAAATAACTGAGTAATAACTGTCTTCTCAATAGATCTCTATGCGATTCTGATGTCGTGGAACCAGCAGGTACTTCCTATTTGAAACACGAGGAGCGGGGTTGAAATGTCCAGTGAATATACAGTCAATGGTTCTGATATTTTGTTTCTTCTGTGTTGGTCCATTCTCTTGTGTTGTAGCTGTTTAGTTCTCCAGCTTCATTCTTCACTCCACAGGACAAACTGTGATGGTTCTTTTTTCTTCTGGTGTAGGGTTTTTAGGGCGAACCAGCTTCTGTCTTAGTGTGTTTGATTTCAAATGGGCTTGTGTTTGGAAAAAAATCTCTAAAGTTTTTACTTTCTGTTGGTCCAATTTAGTTTGGTCGTATTCAGCATAATGAAGAAAATGGTTTAAAATAAAAATGAGGATGTAAATGAGGAGACTAGGTGCTGGATTAATGTCATCCTAAAGAAGTGGGAAGAGGTTTCAGTGTAAATCTAGGTAAAGAGGACAATGTGAAAAAAAAGGAAATTAAAAACACAGTGGAAAAAGAGTATTCTATATTTTGTGGCTTATAAGTTTTATTTCTCAGGTTCCTAAAACCGCATTTTCCTGCTCACCGTTTAAAATCGTGTTAAAATGAGCGCTTTTGAGCAGTTTTGACATGCGTAATATGACTTTCGTTGATCTGCACCCCCCACCCCCATTTGCCCACTCGTTGCGGGGCAGCCACAACGATGTCCAGTCGCTACTCCAGCCTGCGAGCGCGTAACCATTCGCTAGTTTTCATTCTCCCAAAAAAACTTTTAAGTAGGAGTGAAAGAGTAGGACTTTCTGGATTCTCCGTTTGCACGCGACGTCGCGTGATAGAACTTTCGCTGACTCCGCTTTGGGTGGAAGACGCCGAGCGCTTTCGGTTATTGAAAAAAAATAATAAAAAAATCATTTTGTAATGGTTTTGATGAAAATGCTGACTTGGAGACAGTTCTGGGATAATATTGTTTAAATATAACAAATCACTTTTTTCGTGTAGAAAAATCACTAAAAATGAGCTTTCTTTCAACTAAACTCCAAAAGTTGACCACTGCAGTGTCGATGCGGGATGAACAAACGCTTGTCCCCCTTTCCACTTCGGATATCCAGAGTTTGTTGCAGCTCCCGCTCCTCTCTGCATCCTCTCCGTGCGGCAGATGCTGATGCTGCAGCTGGTGAGGATGCTGCTGTCACAACACTGAGCAATATTCAGTCAAACAGCGCAGTAATGTGAAAACCCCCATTATGTCAAAAGCTTGTGATGCTCTCTGGCACTGCGTGTGCTTGGATTGCTTTGGCACGCGTGTGAGCCGGGATAAACTTTAAGGCAGTTTTCATGTGAACTTTAACTGTTTGAACTGCTCAAAGTACTTCACTTTTAAATGTTATATTTCGTTTATTGCACAAATAAAAAATGAATGTTAAGATGTTTTTCTTTAGGATGAGCTCGGTCTAATCAAGCCTGCCATCAGACCCCAGCTGGCCTTATTCAGCCTCAGTGTTTGCACACAATTAGATCTCTGGGGAAACAATTTCCCCTTTTACGCGTGAGCTCCTGGCATGCAACGATGTGAAAACCTGTAATACTGCATCACCGCATTAATGTAAAACTATTTTCCTTAAACAAAAAAACATTCTCAACTGCCTCTTGTCTTTGAAATATATTTTTTCCTGAACTCATTACATTGTCTTCATACAAGTGAGAGCTATTAATGTGCAAAGGAAACATGACAAACTGCTCGTACTTCAGCATGTGTGCACTTACTGCTGGTGTGAGGATTGAGAGTTGAGCGCGTGCAGAGCAACAATATTGGAGCATAAATCTTTGTTCCCTGTAGTAGAAATGGCCAGAGAGGAGATCTACAATTATTAAGTGAACTCTGCTCTGTGGAACAGAAATTCACATCGGCTAAACTTTTATTCATCAAACTGAGACTCATTCCTTCAAAATGAGATATATAAAAAAAAGAGATGCCAACATTTGCAAAAGAAAGTTGAGAATAAAGAGGAAGACACTCAAGCAGGAGAGCTTAATGAGTGTGAGCATGTATATGTGTGCCGGGGGGGTGTTAATAGGAAAAGGGCGTCTCTCTTTCTGAGGACAGTGGTGTCTGCAGTCTCCAGCATGGAAGGATGCACGCTCCTCCACTGCAGAGGCTCATTTTTGCTGCACATAAAAGAATATTTGCACTTTTGAGGACACTTCCAACAGCTTGCAAAAGAATTCTGAGTGATGAAAACACGGCGTGGCATCTCAAATGTCGCCTGCAAATCTCAACCTGCGTGTGCTCTAATTCACAGCGAAGTGTTTGTTTGAAAAGCTCTGTATGAGAGGAAATTTACAACCATTCTTTGGGCAGCCAAGCAAAGATAAGTGACCCCCTCCAGGAATTCGAGAACTGCAGAAAATCACATGGGATTTGTGGTTTTTTTTTTTTTTTTTTTTTGTTTTTTTTCTTAGCATGTGTTATGCCCTCCTTTTTTTACATGGTACAGTGGATCAAAATCTTGCAGTGGGAAGACAGTGAGTGGAAGGGATACTTGAGCAAAAGAAATCCTGCAGAGATACCTGTGGCAGCCGTCAAACCTCCGTGCAAAGCATCATCTGACTGTAAGCTGCTAATCTCAACATGAAAGGGAGGATGCTCAGACGTGTGGCAGATACGAAGGAGTGTTGAAAGGAAATTCAGAAAATATTCAAATCAGAGGCCGCTTCTAAGCATTCCTATGAAAATCTAAGCGATGTTGCTGTCTCACTTCAAGCAACTCTGTTAGTCCTGCTCATATAGCAGACAGGGATCATCTTAAAGTACAGGTATTTATTAATATTAATAATATTGCAATATTTTTGATTCTGTAAAAAAAGAAAAGTAAAAGGTGTTTTTCCCTGAATTTTGATTAGGGCGAAAAGGGAGTAAAAAGAATATAAAAAGACTCAACATGCTTACATTATAAAACAAACTTCTCCAAATGACGCTTCAGGTGAAACAAAGAAGCCAGAATGAGTTTTTTCTCGCTGTCAAAGCCGTGATTGTCTGTGACCACGCCCAACTACATTCAATGCTGATTACACTTTGTAGAGATGAGGCCCATTAACTTTAACTCTAATGATAGCCTAAAGGGTTCACCTAAAAAAAGACTGAGAAAAATACAGTACTGCATAAAAACAGCAGCACTCTGTGTTCACTCAGATGTAAACTTTGGTTCCAAAACTTTTTTACTTCTTTAGATGTAGCATCATTTGAGAAAAAAAAGTTCCATAAAAATGCCTGTCCAGTTATTTATTTTTTAAATATACCAAAATATAGAATTCCCAGAGTTCAACCTCCTCACATTCTGTATCACTGAAAAGCCCCAAATGTCCTCTAGAGACTAAAATGAGTCAATGCAGTGGTTGGTAGATATTTAGGTTTAGAAGTGTCCTCCACAGAGGATACATTGCTGGTAGTCAGGAGGATGAGTGACTTTCAATAAACCTGATAATTTTGTTGTATTGTGATCAGAATTACATTCCAAACAAGGATTATGACTGCCAGGAGAGAATGGAGCTCATTGTAAAATAACCTTAACAGGTGAGTACAAATAATTGCCCGGCCTGATGATTTCACTTTTTGCCCTTTTCCAATAAAACTGTTGTTGTAGAAGCCTACCTTTCCAATACCCTGCATATCGAAACCACTGACTGCATGTGAGAACTGGACCAAGTGAGTGTGACGTCATTCATAGAAAAAGACTTGCTTCCAGTTCCAAATGAAATCAATCCAGTTGAAACAGATGTTCCTGTGTTGGAACCAGGCAATGTCAGTAAAATCCAGTAAAATCTAATTCAAGTTCATTTTTACTTATACAGCACTTTTCCTGCTTCCAAGATTCTCAAAGTGCTTTCTTCAAAAGTAAGACAAAAAGCAATGATAACAATAAAAACACACAAAAAAACCCTCCACCACACATACACATATCCTAGTGCAATCAGATCATTATCAAATTAATTATTGGTGAAAATGTATACAATCAAATTAAAACTTGTGGGCATGTAAAAAACTACATAAAAGCTACACTAAAAAGGTGAGTTTTAAGCTTTTTCTTAAAAACTCCACTATGAATGAAGTCCCTCAATTCCTCAGTCAGGCTGTTTCACAGGCGAGGTCCATAGAGCTGAAATGTGGCCTCGCCGTGCGTTTTAGTTCTTAGTAAGCACTGATTGACTCAAGTCAGTCTGATTCAACGTTTCTATGGTAACCACTATCTCCAATCAGTAGTGGGGTTATTGAAATTCAATATCACTACCACTAGAAACAGAGCTTGGGAGAATCTATCAATCAAATGCTTCAAATGTTCAATGTGAGACCACTTACTTATATTGAGGCCTCTGATTGGTCAGCTTATAACTTATCATTAAGGATGTAGGGCTAGTAAAAACATGTTTAATAAAACGTGGCGGAGCAAGAATGGTTATTTGAACAATTTTACAATTATTGGACAATAGCAGACTCAAAACAAACTTTTGTTCAGCTTTTCCACACCCTGTTGTTTATCTGTACACTGCACAGTCATTCATAGGAGTGGGATGATTCCTTTAAACAATTCGACTCATATCACAACTCATTATAAATCTTGGTTCATTTGGAATGATCCGATTCACTGACCTAAAACCAATCCAGGACATCTTTAGCCAACTGTCGTCAGCCATCTTTAGATCTTAGTAAAATAAATCATTCTAAAGATGAATCAATTTATGTTACATCACTAGTTATCAAGCGTCAGGGCAGTGCATTATTTGTAGTGTATCTATGAACTTGACGATGTGCAAGTACAGAGGGACTCATCCAGATGACCTTTTTTCATCCTTTCTGGGCTTTTTGAAGCTGTTTTGTGTTCTGTTGGTGGTGCCCCGCGGGCCGGGTGGGGGTCTGGAGCGGAGGCCTTTTCATCTGAGGATGATCATTTTGTCATCTTTGCAGAGAACACTGTCTCCTTGCTGACTCTGTTGGACAGCAGTATCCTATTGTGTCAACACAGAGAGTTTAACATGGGTGGATGGAACAGCAGTGGAGTTTTGATGACGTCTCGCTGTTCAAAGAACGATAAAGAAGGCTCAGTTCTGTAGCGTGCAGCATCAAAGAGTCTGAAAACAGGCAAGTTAAAGAGGAATACTTAATGCAAATGAATTAATATTTCACCTCACCATTGATTCATGCTGGACATTCCCATCAGAATGCCAGATGCTTATGCAAAATCCTGCACAGCCCTATTCTGGTCCAAGCTTTTTGTTTAAAATCTACCCAAACTTGTGTGATGACTAATTTGTCCTGTAGCTACTTTATTTACCAGGATGGAAGTTATAATGCTTTATTTTACGTTATGTAAAATAGCATAACATAAAATGAGTGACATAGTATAATAATTCCACTAATAAAAGCGGAAACAAAAAAAACATGCCAGTAGAGCAGAGCTGTGAATACGTTTTAAGGCATTGTTTCTTTACGAGTCACATAATAATATTCATGTTATTCTTTTTTTTTTTGTGTTTTCACTACACCAAATGTTGCATCATGTTCATATCACCCATTTTAAATCACAGATTTTAACACTGCTTTTAAGAACGACAGATGAAGTTTCAAACCACACACTCATAGCAGGTTGACTCACTTTCATGGAGTTGATAATGCATGTACCATTTCCATTCTCTGTCAAAACACTTGTGTTTCTCTGAGAGGCAGCCGGCTGCAGGCACGCATGGCGGATGTCATGGCGGATTGATGTAAGCTGAACATTTTTTTCTTTGTTTATATAATTACTGGCAAAATCTTAACTCTCTTTTGTCCGCAATCTTAATTTCAATTTCGTAAATATTGTAGCACTAAACTGCTAATCCGTGAAGGGCTGGTTTACAATTCCAAGTGATTTGTCATCGCTCGTGTGCGATGGTCGCACGGCCATCAGAGCTGAATGGGATCGAGTCGTGACGTCTCCGGTCACTGGAATGTTACGCTCGGAGTGCAATCGCATGCACATCGTGTCAGTTTATCGTATCAGCGATTAGAATGCCAGACTATGGAGGAAACTGTCCAAATTTCTTTCCAAATTTCAAACACAGAAAGGGGGACAGAGCAGACAACTAGCCAGAAAATAGTGCAAGTTACTGGAAAAACATGTCTTATTTGTCATGTCTGGCAGAACTAACAAATGCAATTTGCTCATTTTTAGAATGGAATTAATTTCTTTTGCCTTAGTATTTCCTGTTCCTGTATAGTGGACGAACACATCTCAACTCCCCTTTTCTTTTTTTTTAATGTACCGGTATTTATATATATATATATATATATATATATATATATATATATATATATATATATATATATATATATATATATATAAATCATAAAAATACAACTTTCAAACATTTCAGTTTTTAGTTTGTAGACTTCCGACTTCTGCATATTGACAACTTCTGGTTGGACGTTCATCTATGTGCCATATTCGTACTGATTAAGTTCTCACTTTGTGAAATCAGCACAACATCATATTCGCCACAAAAAAAAAAAGTTGCGAGCATGATGTCCAAATTGCTTTTTATCCAGAGCACTAGATAGTCCTGCACTTTATAGATGTTTTAGTAGTTAGGGATTAGGGTGGGAATTCGAACATAGTCCGACTGTGTAACCCTTGTGCCATAAGGGTGGGGTCATCTGGACCCCATAAGAGAGCACAAGGGTTAGATAAAACATAGCATCACTTGGACCTGCAGCGGGTGCTGTCCATGGTGCTGACACGATGTGGTTTCTGCCTAATGCTCTCAATGTCAAAGTGAAGAAATTCAATGAAGTTCGGGGTTTATGCGTTCTTTCCTGGTTTATTTATACTTCTGTGGTTTTAGCGTGGTTCATTCATGATACATCTGTAAAAATTTCATGTAGAAGATCATAACCTTTCTCAGTATTTCCATGTAATATGTGCAAAATGTAAGTAGTGGCTGTGTGACACAGCCTTTTTGTAAGATCTTGAACCCCATTACAGAGATGGTGAAAAGTAAATGACGTATACTTGGATAGGGTTTTCCTAGCTTCATATAAGGCCCAGAAACACAGTCCCATTCACTCATACGCACACACTGATGGTGGCTCCACCAGCAGCAATGTGGGGATCAGTGTTTCACCCAAGGACACTTTGATAAATAGGGAGACAAGACAGGACAGAACCTGGGATCTCGAACGGTTGAAAAAAAGGAAAAATCTGTATGACATGCCTGCATCTCACCTACTTCTCTCTCTCTTACCCTTTTGTGTTGTGTTAGTGTTAAAACAGCCTGTTGCTTGCAGCATACACACTTTGGATTTATCAGCGATCTATGATGGGCGTATTCATGGGGCCCATTTTGGCACACAGATGGCCCATATCCACCCATAATGGCAGATGACTGAGGCTTCACATTTGACTAAAACTGTAAAAAATAAACTATGCAAATCTCTTTTTGAAATTTTCTCTATACAGTCTATGCAGATTTACTGAATTGTCACAAAGCTGCCTCAAATTGAAAGCAATTTGAGCTGATATTTGACGTTCTCACACCTTATATAAAGATACAAGATTGCACGAAAATATGGAAATTTATGTCCATTTTTACATGGAATCACACTGAATATTTTAGCTTCTAGAATGTCAGATTCTTATTTCTGTCTATCTTAGTCATAATTCTGTTTCAAAGACACAAACCCTCACAGTGAATTTGTGTGTCCTGCTCTTTCTGACTCACATAACCAATCTGAGAACTGTTCAAGAGGATTTTAAGATGCATGGCTTTATTTGTCATGTCAACATTGTAAACACCATTGTCCAATGACACAAGAGGAATATTCTGATTGTTAAAACTTATCTAAAACATTTGGAAACTGTTTAAAAACTCCTTCTCTTTCTGAGAGAAAAAGAGAAAAAGTTGCTAAGTATATTTCAGAGAAAAACTCAGTTTTAACAAAGACAAAGAAGAACTTGGGCTTTTTGTATCCGTAAAGGTTATTTCAGGGTTGTGTGAAACTGAAGATAAAAAGAGGCAACTTTTCTCCAACTTCAGATGAGAATTTGTCCGATATGAACTCAGCAGGATTTCATTTATTTTTTGTTCTTGAGGAGGCTGTACACTAAAAATATAATAGAATACAACTCTTAAAAACAGAGAGAAAGACAGAAAACCTTTGAGGAATTATACACAACCTCTTTTAATATAGAATAGATGCCAGCTTGAATCTGTGGAACAATCTGATTTGTGTGGTAAAAATGGAACAATGTTGCTGTTGATAGTCTCACAAAAGTTATAGTTTTATGAACAGAAACTGTCCTAAATGCAAGTTTATGTATAAAGAAGGGGTCCCCAAACTACGGCCGTCACAAACACTATCAGAGATACATGATGGGTTTTTTTAGTTTTGTTTTCCAATCTAGCCAATTGAGACCCACATAGAACGCACATTTTTATTCCACCCTTCTGCAGTCTGAACTGTGATGGGAGAAGAGAGACTATTTATTGGTTAAAATTTTTAATTGTTTCATTATTATTTTTTCCTATGAAGATTACAGAAATAAATTATTTAGAATCTGCAGCTTTCTGGAAAACCATAAATGGATACGTTTAGACACACCCTGAGGTTGTTACGCTTTTTCTGTTAGTCTAAAAACTGACCCGGCCCCACATCAGAGAAGAAAACAGTTATGTGGCTCTCACAAGAGAAAGCTTGGGGACCTCTGTTGTAAAGGAGATGAAACTGCATGTGTTTAAGCCTTTCATGCCAAATGTGTCACCAGTGACACAAAATAACACACGCTCTTCAAGAAATTTTTATTATGCCAACAGATTTTGATGTGGAGAATACATTGACTCCAAATGAAAACTGGACTGAGTGAGAGTGACATCATCAATAGACGTGAAACAATGTCAACTCAGTTGGTATTTTTTGCAATTTGGATGTTTTGAATTAGAAATTGTCAGTAAGCAGTGATTAGTCCAAGTTTGTCTGAGTCAGCATTTCTATGGACACCAATCTAGCCAATCAGGTGTGAGCTTGCTACCACATGAAAGTGGGCTGTCAAATGCCTCAAATGTTCAACATGTACAACATGCTTTTATTGAAGCATCTGCTTGGTCAGCTTGTAATTTGAATAATTCTCACTCCAGAAAAAAACATAATAACAAAGTTAACATTGGCAAGAACACAATAAAAAGGTAGCAGAGAAGGGTTATTCTGACTGAATAATATCTGTTTATTTTGGGATGGAAGTCTATGGGATTTTGGCTTCTTGGAACCAGCAGGCACTTCCTGTTTGGAACGCCATGGGGTGAAGCTTTTCAGTCCAGCTCTCATATTCAGTCAATGGGAGAAAAACAGTTTTGCACCTTTGCACATCACAATGGTGCTTCAGTTGTAGTTGTTGGTTTTAGTCGTGTTCTGTTTTACTGCTTTGCTAAATCACACAAGGTTTAGGTTGCCAATTATCCACAGCTGTCTTGAATTGTGTTAGTGATCCTCAGTGTATTTAAGTGTCTGGTTTTCAGGTCTTCATTGTCAGGCCATCTGCTTTGTCACCTTTTGGTTTCTCTATGGGTTTTGGCATGCTTAATTAGTTTAAATGTTGAAGTTTCTACCACCAATCTTGGTGTTCTGCATTATGGATCCTAAACCACCAGTTTCTGACAGTACAGTGTTGCAGGTCAGTGCAAAGCTGCTCTTTTCTGCTTCAGAATATGTTAGAAATTAAGTTAGTTGTGTAAATGGTTGAAATTTTTAGCTAGAGCTAGTTCTAAATTAGACCTTTGTTGTCTCAAGTTAAGCTCAGTATCATCACCTTACTGATAATACTAAGAAAAAAACTTTATTTGAATGAACAACACATTAAATTGGTTTGACGTTTTCATAAGCCTTAGGCATACATCCTGACTAAAGTTATAATAACTTATGATTTATTTATTTATTTTGACAATCATTCCAGCCATTTTTATCCATGTATATTTAAAGTCTTAATTATAACTTATTTCATTTATAACCTTTTTGAAAGAGACTCAAACTGATAACATCTTTGTTTAGGAATAAACCCAATTCCAGAATATTATTTTCTAGATTTTTAAATTATGGACTGGTGGGTTAGTTATTGGGTCAGTCTGACAGCTTAAACCAAGTCAGGATGGGTTTTGACACCAGGAAACAGCTGCAGGCTGTGTGCAACAATCATAAAGTTGTGGTCTCTACAAGTAAATAATGAGCCAAAAACTCACTTTTATATAAACCTGTCAACAGGCAGTGTGGGCTGCAGACTTCAGTTCAAATTCTATGCAGGTTGACATCTCCACATTAGTGTTCATAGCTGTGTAAACAGAAATGATTGGTGATTTACAAAAAAAAAAAATCATTAAATTGTGTATTTAACACATTTTCCAATTCCTCTGGTTGCCACCACAATCCTCTTTTGGTCTACTGTAAAAGTGTTCCTAGTGGTCTTTTAATTATGATTGTTCCATTTTTACACAAAATCATGAAAAACCTGAAAAACTAAGACACACATGGATCTAGACGTCTACAAACAGATGAATGGAGCCTGTAGCTTGCCGTAGTAGCTTCTACGTAACACTTACAAGGCTTTTCCAACTGAATTCTTGTGTCTGCTCCTGATTCACAGTGAGTTAAAAAAAATACTCTTTATATATGTCCTCCATCGTAAGAACCAAAAACACCAACACAATTTTCATCAGAGTGGTCTTTAGAACCCTCAGGATTAAGTGTAGACTGCGTTACTAATATTTTCCCTTACAGCATATTCCTTCTCAAAATGAGAACCAGATTTATGCAAAGAAAATTTGTCTTACTAACGAGCGGAAGCATTTCTTCAAGAAGATGCAAGAACTGAATGAATTCCACGTCATCCTTAATTTTACAACAAATTAATGACAGGAGAAACAAGAGCAATTATGCATGAACTTGTTGGCAAACAAATTAAAAAAAAAATAATAATATTCATTATTTTTGATTTAACTGTTTGCACCACAAAACATAAACTCTCCTCCAGAGCAATGATGTGCTTTTCTGTATCGAGCAGGAGCGTTACTGTACTATGATGTCACACTGACTTTGTAACCATGGCAACTAACAACAGGAGCAGCAAATGGTCAGATTAACTGGTGAAGTGTGAAGAGGATGCATTTCACATTTACATAAAACCACACAACACACACATCCTACACGTACGTGGTCCAAAAACCATTTCCCCCTGGACCTTTTCTGCACTTCCTCAGGTTTTGTAGTTGCAGAGACACTTTTTATTCGATATTTAGATTTGAGCGGGCGCATCTGAAGAAATGGGGGGCTTTATGCAAAAACAAAACAAAAAAAAAAATCACATCGGAGCTCAAAGCAGTTTGCAGATGATGCTACTCACAGGACTCAGGAACAGAGCTCAGTGGAGGTGGATGCCTCCATTAGCGGCAAGATTTCACACCTTAGTCATTCATCTCACCACCTCCCACCGCAGTGACCCCCTGTCACATGCTCTGAGTCACCTGGCTCCTTCCCACCCATCACTCCTGCCTGCTTGTTCTCTCTCAATGTGCTAAGTGAGATCCTCTCTCACGCTCTCTCCTCACCAAAGCTGATTAACTGTATTACAGCCTAGACAAGACAAGAGAGTAAAGTATATTTAGGTACCGACCGCTACTATTGACTAGAGAAAGCCCTCAGAGATCGGCTTTCTTCCGAATATGTAGGAGGAGTAGAGGCACAAGTCCAGCTTTGTGGTGGAGGGAAGGTTTTTGTAGAGAAGTGAGCGCGCTCCTCCAGCCGCATTAACTTATACAAGAAAGGCCAAGCATGCTTTGGAGGAACAATCCCACGAGCTTTCAGTGTTACAGCTCCAATTTTCCACCAACATGATTTTAGCTTTTCTGCAGCACAGACTTGAATGAATCAGTCATCTCAGACAGACTTTGTTATGCCTGTGCATGCGCTATTCTGCTGAGTACATAATAAGACGTGACTGGGCCTGGTTCAGTGGGTCAAATCCTGATGGAAATATTTAGCATTCGTGCCAGAAAACTCTACTTCACTTCTGAGTGATGGCTCATTTGATGGGCTCAGACATAAAGACTCATTTCACAGATCTTTGCCTTGTTTGGACTTAATGTAAAGCTTTCAAACACCACATTTTGCAAGATGTTTCATAAAAAGAGTAACATTTTTATTATTTTATAAGATTAGAGGAGCTTCACTAAGACTTATTGCACATAAGATGGAGTAAAATGTAAAGACCCACTCTGATGAAAATCCCGTTTTTGGTGTTTTGAACATGTTCTTGTGGCAATTTTCCAATGATGGACGACATATATTTGAAAAAAACTTGTATGATGTAAAAGCCGCCACAGCAGGGGTGTCAAACTCACACAGGGAGCCAAAATCCACCTTAGGACGCAGGCCAAACATTTATTGAAAACACTCAAACAAAACTTTTTTAAAACTTAAAAACGTAACTTGGTAACATAACTATGAATAAGGAAAATTATAATAGTAAAGATAATAAAGAAATAACAAAAAATAAAAATAATAAAGAAAATAAAGAAATATTAATCCAGAATAGATCAACCTTAAATAACTTTCAATATTTTACCCCCCATAAAAATATGTTTTGTCAAAATTATACGATTTAGAAATCAATAACATTGGGCGATTTATAACAATAAAAAAAAAAAGGATTTGGAGGGCTGGATATAATTACCCAGAGGGCCGGATCTGGCCCGCGGGCCTTGACTTTGACACATATGCACTATGGCAAGTAACAAGGTCCCTGTTCTACTCCATTCTGATGCATCTACTTGTAGAAGACTACATTCTTGTATTTTTTTATTTTACTCGTCTAAGCTGGTGTCTCGCTCAAAACTTTACAGCTGGCTGACTCCATATTGCTCACCATTTTTGTTGCATCGATAATGTTATCTTGGGGTTGTGAGAGGCTATAAACTAGCTGGAGAGTGTATAAATGAAGGGATCATGGGAAATAAGGGCAGGCTCACTCTGTGCCAACTCAGAGTTGAATTCATAATAAACTCCTGCCTCTCAGCAGAAACTATGTCATAGAAAATGACCGTTTTTTTTTTTTTTTAATTGCCTAAAAATTGCATAACCTTTAACACCTTGAAAATGGATCTAAAGATAAGCAGGAATGCCTCTTGAAATGAGGATATATTAAGGAGGAACAGAATTCTTCAGGAACAATTGAAAATCTATTTTAGATGATCAGATATGCTTTAAGCACACGTTGTTTTCTGTGACACGAGCTTTAAGGCAATTTCAGCCCATACTCAGTAACTGCTTAGTCTGTATCTGCACAGATGATGGCCAATATCGCCCTCACAGAATAGGTCAAAGGTTGGGTACATGCGGAGGTCAGAGTGTAGCAGCTGAAGTTAGGGAGAAGCAGAAGTCAGAGATGAAGGACAAGAGGGACTGTCCACAAAAGAAACATTCTAAGTAAACATGTTGGAGTTTAAAAAAGGACAAATATGATTACATAATTAATGTCAGCTTTTATTACCATGACTGGTTCCGTTTCTGCGCTTAACTCAGTGGGAGTTCAAGCTTGAGAGCATGTTGATTTATTGTTATAATTTGTGCTCTGCTGTTGTGTTGGCATGCCAGTGGACTGCAGATGAAAAACATCCGGTCCTGTGAGATGAATGTGTTTATGTATGGTCCCTAAAAGAGAGAGAAAATAAAGTTGAATGAAGAATCTTGTTCTGGAAAAGTTTTTAGATCATCTTGAATGATTTTTGCATTTGAAGACACCTGCTGTGTAAAAATGGAAGGGAATTGATAATAATCTTGGTCAAAAACAGAACAGAAGGAGCTCTAACATATAAGGGAATTTCTCCTCAATTGTACCAATATACAGGAGATGATTTAGACACATTGGCTGCACGGTGGTGTGGGCCCAACTGAACCCTCAGAGTAAGAAGGCCTTGGTCTAAAATCTAGCTGAGCCTTTTCTGTGTGGAGCCTGTAATATCTCTTTGTTTGTGAATTCGAGGACTCCAACTTCCTCTCACACGATTCAAAGGTCGATTGATGACTCTTAATTGTCCTTTCGGTGTAACTATCAGGTATCTGTTACTGGTGAAACAGTATTAAAAAAAACAAACAAATATTGTTACTTTGGACCTTTGTTGAAACATGTCTGAATTGCTTATCTGCCTTTACAGCTTCTCCCTATTCCTACATTTATCTCTCCAAATGGAGAGATATGGAAGAATTAGTGCCTTCAAATTCAGTCGTTACTTACCCTTTATGACATCATCAATATTTCTGTGAGAGGAACCTCACTGCATGCGATCACATCTGGCCTCTGTGATCTGGCCTCTCCGGCGCTTCTGAATCCATTTTGTTGGGTTGAAATTTCTGCTGGGTCCCAGAGCTGAGTTGCAGCACTTTTTGTGAAGTTGGAGCTATTAATGACCTAAATCAGAATAAATGGCAGGTTATCGTGTGAACCTACGTGAGTTCGGACTTTCGTGAGGTCGGCAGCAGAGCCTGTGGCTGCAGCCATCCTGTAGCCAATAGGACTTCTTGCCGTGTAATGATTGCTGTGGGAGCCCGGGGTTATGCTTCAGAGCACACCCACATGAAGAAATGTTTCTCCTTTGTGCCACATCATCTTACCAGCAGAGAGATGGTCAGTTCTAAATTTCTGCTGCACCTCCTTAAAAACACACTTTCAAAGACTTCTACAGCTTCAAATGCTCCTACCTGTGATTGCAGACAAGATGGCGGCTTAAAATCATTAGCCAGAAATTGAAATTGCTAAACATCATTAGCAGGAAGCGGAAATTCCACAAGATTTTAATGTGAATACATGTTTTAGTGTTCAGGATTAAAAAAGGTGTTCAGATTTGTAAAACTGTTATGACTTTTGCATTGGAGCTTTAGTTTCAGACCAGTATTTACAATTGACCGCAGTTAAACTTCAACCCTTTACGTAATCCTTTACAGAATCAGGTTATTCTGTCGTGGAGAAGAGGGACTTTGTGACGGTACTTAACACTTGATAAAAATAATATCTTGCACATCGGTGAAAAGCCGTTTTGAAGGGTTGCTAACCCACGCCAAACCGCTTTTCTTTGCAGATCAGCTAATTCACGTTGATCAGGAAAGAAGTTACAGTGAGTCAAAGAGTGTTTCAGGTTTTGACAGAAACAGGCTCAAAGCTTAAAATGAAAAAAACCCGTAACTGTTAGGGTCGCTGGTGGTATCAGTCTTTTTTTACCAAAAACAAGAGTACTTTCAACCAAATTTTGCAGTGCACAGGGATGTGTGATGTTCTGGTTCTAGACTTCCTTCCAGCTAATGATTTTCAGCCACCAGCCAGGTCCCCCTCCTCCAATAGGAGCAAAGGGAGGAGTCAGAGGAGTAGGAAAGCAATTCAGGTTTGGCTTTAGTAGGACTCTTAGTATCAGGGGGGTTGGATGTTTATTCCCAAAGTGCTTCCCAGAGGACCCTGAAAGGAGCATAATCAAACACTTCCTTTATATTTACACCATATAAGCATTGGATTGGCATTTATTTATCTATTTATTTTACACTATACAGCTGCCAAGGACTTCTTCTGCTTGATGGGATCCCTTACCTCCTGTGACCACACTTGAGTTCTTGAATTGCTGCCTTAACATGAATCCAAGACCTAACAAGCATAAAACAGAAGTTACTGATACATATTACCTCTTCACAGCAAAGTAATCTACTTTACAGAAGTTTTAAGAAGGTTTTCAAGCTTCAATCATTTCAGGATTTTCCAGATGTCAGAGCAAGCTCCGAAGCTTTGCTGAACAAACGATGAGCCTGTTTCATCTGTGACTATGGAATTATGTCATTATTGGAGCAAAGAACTAAAAGTCACCAGCAAATTTGGCAGATGGCTCATTTTTGAACTTTAGTTTAGTCAGAACCCCATTAAGCTTCTGCCAAGTCTCTGGTGTTTTTGTCTTTAAAAGCTTAAAAGTGCAATCTAGTTTTTTATCCTGTTTAACCAGGACTTTATTTGCAAAATGAAGGTTAATTCACCATTTTTTTTTGTTTTATTTAAGAAAACAATGTCTCAAATCTTCAAAAACATGTGCCTTTGTTCTGTATTTCTAGGCTTTCTTCCAGCAAACATTAAATAGATACTTTGTTAAGCAGTCAGACAGCAACAGCTCTGCTGCAGACTAAGATACTAACTCATGTCTCTTCCAAGAGCCTTGTAACACATTTCAAATGTGTAGCACCGCCATGAACTCTCCAATATGCTTCCTCAGCTTTAATTTGCCCTCTAAGATAACTAAATGACAGCGTACATGGACGTGTTTTAGAGCTTAGAGCTAACGGTACAACAGGGAGGCTAAATCAGTTCCTCCTCACTGATGCATTGTGGGGATTTGACAGAATACAACAGGATGAAATAAGGATTCATAGCAGTTGCTCTGTGAGCACATTCACTGCATTCACAGTAAATCAAGGAGCTCCATTTATGCCAGGTAAACATAAACTTCCTGGAGATATAAATACATTTCCCCTATGTATTTCCCCACAGTGTGCCTCTTAATAAAGCCTCTCAACATGAAGATAAAAGTTTTAGGAAGATCACTTTCATGGCGCAATCCAGTAAAGTAGCTCAATATTTCTAAGAACATAAAAAAAGAATCCTAAAAACGCTCTTGATCAACAGGAAACACAATTCTGGGTCAGAATTCAATGTAAATCTTATCAAAAATATGTGTTGTCATCACAACTACACCAATTTCAAGTATTCAAAATAAGAACTGGGTCTCAGAAGACAAATCCAGAAGTTATCCAGAAATCACACAAAAGCAAAACGCATACAGTTAAAGCTCATGTCTACAGTTTATTTCAGTAATTAATCAACATGTTATCCAGACCATTCACTGTAATGGATCTATTTACATGGACCCTCATTTAGAGGTAAGACTGCCTGCCTGTGCAGCGGTCATTCTAACCCTCTGGCAGAGATGGGACACAAGTTACACTTAAATCTTACATCCAAAAACTTAAGACTTGACCTGAGATTTTACCTTAAAGATTTAAAATGTAGTTTGGGATTTTTTTTTTTTTTTTAATATTTTGAAAAAAATATTATTATCATTATTATTTTTTTAACCAGAACAACGAATGTATAAAATGTCTCTTTGCAAAGCATTAGCATTGAAAATGCTGCAAGTAACATATGCTCCCACAAAGTGTTTCATTATCTAACATAAAAAATATTTATTTTAACTACAAGTTTCAAGTTTAATAAAACTTGAACTGAAACGAAAGCCAGATACTTGAGCCTTGATGGGGATTAGAATTTTTGACTTGAATTTAACTGCAAGAACTTCAGACTTTAATTGCATTTGCTTATATTAGTAACTAAAAGCAGGGACTTTACCACCTCTGTTGTTGATACCTTTCTGCCAGCTGACCGACTGTTGTTGTTGAAGTACTTCAGTGCCAGGGTTTGGTGAAACATATTTGAGGAATTCTAAAGAGGAAATAGAAACTCGATCAGCTTCTCCATCTGCTGGACTCTGTGATGACACTAACCCAACGCTGCTCATTAGATTCTTAACTTCTGAAGTAAAATACATAAAATAAACCAGACTGGTACAGGAACACTGAAGCAATATTACTGTAAGATCACTATGTTTACATGGGTATGGAATAATGCCTGATGAGGTGTGCCTGTAGCGTCCAATCCAAAGCAGAAGATGGGTGTGTTCATTTCTGATAATAGACACTTGGAACAGTGCTATCCCATGGTCACTAAATATTCAAACAATTTTAATACAATATTCTTGTTATTTTTCAGTTCAACAAAAGTCGACTATTATAGAGGTGTTGTCATGGTAACGACTGAGCCGGCACCAATCTTGACTGCAACGGCAAAGGAAAGCGATATACACGCTAATTGTCATGATAGGTTATGTTATCAGCTCAGAGAGAGAGTTCACGTCTCACTCCAGGCGCACACTCCAGCCGGTCCGGACGCTGGAGTCTTTACGTAACTTGAAAAGTGCGAGAGGCGCTCACACTGTATCCAGTCTGGTCCAGCGTCTCTGGCGCTCCATAGCCGTTTCGTTGGCTTTAAATGTTTTGCTGGAGCACCTTTTTGTGAAGTTGGAGCAATTAACAACCTAAACTGGAAATCATGCTAGCAAGTGTAAAATGCATCTGGTACATTTTTCAAAATGAAACCTTTTTTCCGCTGTACTCGCTGTTTTCAACATGTTGCACATTACGTCATTGGGACAACCATCCTCGGTCTCTCCTACTTGTTACACAATACATGCAACACAATCAAATATGTACATTTAAGCCAATATAACACAAAAGCATTTCTGTTGTAGAAGTTCCATGCTTACCCATAGTATGAAGACGACTCAGAAAAAGAAGTGTTGGGAAAATAATCCAAGTTATGGCAGAATAAGGATTAGTTAGTAGTACTTCCTAAATTAATGGCAGGTAATTGTACAAACCTATGTGAGTTTAGAGTTTCGATAGAGTGGCAGTAGAGACTGTGCTCCATCTGTAGCCGACGTGAGTCATTCTCCTTTAGCTAGACCACTCTGATGTTCAGAGCTGGACCAGATGCAGTGTGAGCCGAGGTCACCACTCGTTTTGTTCATATTGTGAAGCAAAAGTTTGTTTCAAAGAAGCCGCACAGTGATACAGAACATTTGGGCCATTGAGCTAGCTTCTTTTTTAGGTGTACATTATAAATGTCTATTATCACTTTTTAATCCATACACAGCAGCAAATCAGAACTGAGTTTTCACCCAGAACATGCCATATAATTAGTAAAAGTTGTGGCACTTCATGGAAGGAAGTTGGTTTATTTTTGTTAGTAATTAATACTGTGGATTCATAAAGTTTTTTTGTTATGTGAGAAAACTTTTCTTTTTTGATAAAAACACAGAGATCAGAGATCTCAACAGATGTGCGGAGAGAAAACATGTAGGAAAACTACATGGAAGCTAATGTCTGTTCTTCATCTTTTGGCAAAGCCCGCTTATAAAAAGCAGAACCAAAGTGAAACGACTCCAAAAAGGGACTACAAACCCAAAACATCTGTGACGTACGGACATTTTGTGAGATATCGGAGCATGTACACATCACCTTCTTCAAAGTCTCATAGGTTAAGATCTGATAAGCCGTTTTTCCCTACAAATTGTAGACTCACTATCACAATCCTTTTAACAATTGTGTCTATGATCCGAGCCAACATCAGTCTTCATTTGGGTTATAATTCTGCTGAAATTCAGTGTAATACTGAGAGAAGTTGAATTAAATGAAACCTGAAACCCCCAAAATTATAGAATTGGACATAACATCCATTTGGCGTGAACATTTTTGTCTATTCAGGGCGTAACAACATATCCCTGTAGAAGGGATAGGCTCCAGCATCTCTCTGTGAAGCAGCACAGAAATAAGCGAGTGTAAGAGGATGGATGGATTTTTGTTTTCTGTCTCCTGTCTGAATTCAGCCTTTGAAAAGACCAGATTAGCTCATGCTGCGTGGGTGTTTGTGTGTGCTGCTGCAACACGTCTGCACTCATTGATGCTACTTTTTCTGGTGCCAAAAACAAAAAAAAACATACAAACTTGCAGCTTTGGTGGAAGCAGATCTGATAAAACAGCTTCAGTCTATGAAATAAATCAGTATTAATAGTTTATTTAAGTACCAATAACAAGAATAGCTTCACTATTGCAGATCCAGTAACAAGTTAGAGTATATTTAATTGTGGAAAACGTATTAGTTATTGTTGAAATTGAATATTTATTTTTACATTTTGTTGCTTTAGACCTCTCTGGAAACTGCGAATCTAATTGAAACGTTCTTTTCCTGTCGTTTTTGTTGTGCATACGACAGAGCGATGTTGACCTGTTTACCGCGTCTTTTCCTGCTCGTGGACTGCAGAGGACATGGCAGGGCAGAAGGGTCAGCTTTAATTGGATTTCTATTTATTAAAAAAGAAAAACTGCTGCTTTTTCTTTGCCGATGGAGACTTCATTAGGGAAATACATCACAGAGAATAAAGCCTAACCGTGCAGACGTCCACGCATGCGTTGCCTTTGAGCAATTTATTCATCATTAGCTTTAAGTCGTGCTGGATTTCAGATAAAACCCTCCAGATCTGTTTTGTTTAAAACATCAGGCTCAGGGTGGAGGAGCAGCAGCTCCTCTACCTCCCTCCTCCAGTCAAAGATATTCTCAAAAGCTCTGAACTTCCAATTCTCAGTTCAGAAAAAAACTGCAATATGAGAAGGAAGGAAAAAATCCTTCACTTTCAGATGGAGGCGATGCCTGTTCAAATTGAATGAGAATAATAGGGAGCCGGCTCACAGTGTGAGCCGTAGATTCAGAGCAGAAACAAAAGATACAAACTGTTTACTCAGTAGAGGAGCTATGGACAAAAAATAAATTTTTAAGACGAGGAAAAATGTGCAAAAAGTATTTTTATTTTTTGTTTATGTTTATGCAGCATTTTTATGTAAATAATTTTTTTTCTTTTTTTTAACTATCAGGCACATTGGATTTTAAGGCAGCTTAAAGAGCCTATTCCATGCTTTTCTTAAGCATTTCAGAGTGAACTGTATCCATATACAGTATATGAATGTATGTTACATTTGGCACACTGAAGAACAAATAATTAATGAAATGTGAGTTATTTTTAGAAGAAAGACGACTCGATCTCTGAGGCTCCGCCTCTCGCTCCTTGTAGGTGCCGCCCAATCCATGATGCCAACCTGGAGCTGACCTCTTCAGCGTGTCAGCATTTCAGCAATATTTTTCCAAAGATTAATGTGCATACCATACATCTGCCTTCAGAAGCCCCTCGAGATTATTCCAAAAAACAGTCAGCCAGTGATGGAGACAGTCGTCTGTTGGAGATCGGCTTTTATTCCATCATTATGGATGGAATCATTCATGATTATGGATTGTTTTTCAGTACAAAAATTAACTATGAAAAACTAAGAATACAGAAGAGATTTTTCAACTTGCTGCACACCACTCCCAATTTATAAAAAGTAAAGCTGCTATCAAGAGAGAAATAGAGTTTGTTGAACTCAAGAACCTGATTAAAGATAATGATCACTTTTTGAAGGTTGCTCGGTGTCTGGAGAGCTTTTAAAATAATTGTGACAGTTAGACATTAAGTTGTCTGGAAACACTGCGGCAAACTGCATAAGGTCATTGTGAAAAACCGAACCTCGAGTGCTTTTCATTTCCGGTTTGATAAATCTGCAGACATAACTAATGTCGGGCAATTATAGTATGTGTTTTAGAGTAAGTGCTTTGGAGGAAGTACTCGTGACATTCCCTTTACACGGGGATCTTAAGAAATGTTATTGGCTTTGTGAAAAAAGGACCTGCTTCTTTGCAAACTTATTTCTACAATCATGTGGACACAGCAAACAGCTTATTGCCTCATGTGGAAAACAGAATGTTTCCCCAGACTTTATGCATTATCTCTGAATTATCCGCCAGCAGATGTTGTGTGTTGAGGTTTGGAAAATGAGTAACATGATGGATGCACGAGGATTGGGAATTATCTGTGCCTGAAGCTCTGCGCTCCACATCTTCATTAGATGCCTTCGCTGGGGTAAAATTTTCTACATTTTTGTCAGTGGTAAAAAAAAATTCTAAGTTCTTCAGCCAGAATAACTGACGGCTTGACAACAGTGGCTTGTGGATTTGGTCTTTCTTATTGACTTGATCCTTAAATAACTAAGTTTAGACTCCAAATTTTAAAATAAACAAAAAAGAAAAAAGCTAAACATTAGAGATATCCAAAAACCACTAACTACTCAACTAAACTGATACAAGGAGAAAGTGAGACTGACAATTGAGTTTATCTCCTTATGGCACCATCTGTTTCCACTGCTGAGGTGACTTATTTGAGCCTCACTGTGCACCAGGAAAGGTCCACAGTGGAATCTGCTGAATTACGTTAATCGTGTTGAAAGCTGAAACGTTACAGTGTGTAAAAGATTTTGTGTTTAAGCATCACCAGCAACGCCTCGGGTGTTACAGCGTTAAAAAGTCACATTTTTTAAAGTTTTAGAGTGTTCAATAAATGTTTGTCCTGTTCGGCCTGCGTCATAAGGTGTGTTCTTGATTTCGGCCTCTGCCATAGATGGTGCACTACAGAAACATTGACCTTAGTCTAGGTGCAGAAAACGATTCAGTATTCATGATTGGAGATTTGTAGTTTTTTATGATGTGATTGAAACTAAATGAAACCTTTAAAAAAAAAGTCAGTTATTCATTTGTGAATAATTTCTGTTGTGTTGAGGCTTTTGCACTTATGTGAGCCATGTCGGCCACCGTACTTCAACCCATTGTGCAATTGAAACTAAAATAAGAATCAAACAAAGTGTTCTGTTTTAAGATATATACTAGAGCTGCACAATATTAAAACTTTTCGACGTGCGATATCAGTGAATGTTATCACATTGACACTTTAACTTGCGATACACGATCATGCAGCAAAACAACTAATACATCATTTCTATTTCACTGCATCAGTTTTATTTAAATAAATTCAACAGAAAATTATCCTAAAGGATCCACGTCTACATAGGAGGAGAGTATCTAACATAAAAGAGGTCCACTCGATTATTCAAATGCGGAAAGGGTTCTGTTTAGTTTGTTAAATACGTCAAGCTGCCATAAGATTGTTTTAGCATATGTAAACATTTAAATTATTAATTTCTCCTTCGTGATCAATTTGCGTGTTTTGAGAAGGACTCTATCCATACATCACTACTAGGTCTATGATTGATCGAAGTTCAACTATTTGAACTTTCAACATGCGTTCAATGGGCGCATATTTGCAAAGAGCCCAATAGCAGTTCCACACCAAGCCGTGAATGCAGGAATTATACACCCCGAACACTTATATACTCACATTTAAGTGACTGCTTGAACACGAGTCGATCCGTCGGAATGAATGTACCTAGAGACGAAACATCTGAGTGCAGAGACATGTGACAATAGCTCATAAATCCCTCAAATCAATATTTTAAATGGTAAACCTTGACATTTATTAGCCTTCTGTAGTCACATGGTCTGACGGAGGTATACTTCAGAGTGATATTCAAATAGAGGGATCTGCAGACATGAGGAGTGAATTCTGGGCCAAAGAGGAGGTTCATAGATGAGGTAAAGGAGAATAAAACAATAGTTTATTAGAAAAATGAGGATGCAGAGGATTGCCATATCCATGTCTTCATTCTAAAGGGTTCTCATTGTCTGTGCGTTTTCATCCGATTTGCTTCAGCTTGTCATGAATATATTCAAGCTTTGGTGTTACAGTATGTGATGAGGAGGCATTTTTTTGCTGCACAGGTGCTCCTGCAGGAGAATCCTGCTGTTGTGGAAGGTTTTAGTTTTATGATTCGAGGAGAACGTAGATTTCTAAAGAGGATTAGGGAGAGAAGTGGCTGTTGCTGCAGGCGGCAGGATAACAAAGGACAGCAGGATGAGATGAAATGAGGGAGAACAGGTTTGAAGTGCAGGGACAACAGATGAGCAGAAACTGTTGAATTCTGCCCAAATGATTTTGCATATTTAGAGAGAATGTCAAACAAAAGAAGCAAATGTGGCAGGCAAAACACAGCATAAAAAATAGATTCTAGCTTAGCTCAACTGTGAATTTACTGTGCAGTGGTTTCATTGTGTCTCTATCTAAAGATATAAATATAGTTTGAAGGTGCATTCTGCACCAGAGTACCTTAATATCTCTATGCATTAGAAAATAGTTCAATCTGCAGTGTATGGATCTATGTTGTGTGAGAACTACTTTCCTCAAATAAAAAGCATTCACATCTTCCTCTTATTATTATTTTAAATTATATTCAAAATGATCCGTTTTCCTACTACATGAATGCCATAATCTTCAGAAAAGACAAATGTTTGATATGGAAACTGTGGCTGTGGTAGTTATTCCATGTTTTTCATCCAATACGGATTTCGTGGTGGTCAAAGTTGCAGCCCACAGAACCAAGGAAGACCTGGAAGCTAATGTGACTGGCCGGAGTTCTGAAAAGGAATAGCATTTCCCCACAAGACTTTTGAAAAAACAATTAATTTGTGCCATCTTCTTCCCGAACTCCACCAGGGAGCAACAAAGTCCCATGTGAGCCACCTGAAGGGGCCAACTAGGTCATGATTCCGGCCCAAACCATGTGCTTGTTGCTTTATAATGCTATATCAGCAGCTGCTCTCTTAATCTGATCTATTTGTCATTCTACTTTTATCTGCACCAACCTCTGTCTCTCAGTTGTATGACGGCCAAACTAAAGTTTTCATAAAATATCCAAGGTTTTCATATCTTGTCCAAAACCATTCTTTTCAGCAGTAGAGATCCTTTCCCATATTGCTTGAAAATGTTGGTCTGATCAATAATGTTGAACGTTTTTCTTTAGTATTTTTCCTTTAATTGAACTCACCTGTCAAACTAATTATCACAGGTGTGAGATTGATTTCAGTGATCCAAAGAGCCCTGAGGCACAATATAATACATGAGTTTAATTGAAAAATAAATTTTTGACACTTTAATGCAATCTTTATGATCATTTGGAACGTACTGTAATTTTACAGTTGTTACATTTCTCCGTTTCTTCAGCAGGTGTAGATGCTGTTGTGTCTTTTTACAGTCAGCATAATGTCCAAAAGACAAGCAGTTGTCAGTCACTGTCCTTAGGAATTAACATTTCTGTCGCTGCTCCAGCTGCTGAACAGTGATGGATGCTAAGTGGATGGAAAAGGTTCCTTCGTCTTTGCAATGTGGAGCTCCAGTGAACTCTCCACACCAGAGGGTAAACTTCTTGTTACTCTCAAGCGTCAGGGTGTCCATCAACTGTGCCAACAGAGACATTTTATCTGCAAATGTTATCATGCCTTTGCTACAGCAGGAGATGTCATTTGTGTGAAAAGTCTCTAAATATGGATTTGTATTGAGAAGTTATCAACATGATGTCACAAGTCAGGGTTTCATATTATTGTAGCCACTACATTTTAGAACTGAATTCTAAGAAAAACAAACTTCTAACCTGAATTTTTTTTTAAGATTTAACTTTTTATCTGTAAATGTTTTTCATATTTTAGCTGCTGTTTTCACTGTTCTTTTAACCTTTTAATGTAGCGCACCTTGTGTGACTGAGATCATTTGAAGGTGCTGTGTAAATTAATGAAACTCAAAGTTAAATTTGTGAACCACACAAATTAAAAGCTTTCCTGTTTAAAAATTGTTAAGTTGTTGGTTTATTTGCTGTGAAAACATTGCAAATATTTTCAGGACATATTTTATTTTGCGCCTGCCTTGAATGGTGATTTAACTCCTCCTGATGCTAAATTTAGTTATGGATTTTTCTGCCATGAATTACAGCTCCTCTCAAATTTAGCTTTGGATTTTCATCTTGTTTGAACTTCAGTCAATCCAGCAGGAACGTCTAGAATCTGTGAACCAACATATCTAAGAGTGTGAATGCTAATTATGAACTTTTTTGATGTAATTAACCCTTCATAAAAAAAAAAAAAATAATAAAAAAAACTTGACTGGGAGTGTTTTTGCTCAGTCTGCATGGTCAGCTGGGTAAATAAAAAGTAACAGAACTGAGGGCATTTTATTTGGAAGTTCTTTTGAGATTACAACAAAGAGTCCCGTCTTGGACGCAATTAAGATACGATTGCAATCACCTGTGGCTCCGTCCAGTTGAAAAATGTCTTTTTCTGCAAATAATCGAATAATTATTGACATTGCTGTGACCAGTAAATCTAATCAATTTTTTCTCAGATTCCTTGGGAAAATAATGAAAGCTAACATCAGTATGGCCTTTTACTGAATTACAATCCTTTACAGCACAGGGACGTTATATTATCTTCCCCGGCCCCTACTGCTGCATCCGGACTAGGTAGCTATTGTGACGTAAGCAAGTTTCAAGAATTCAAACAGAGTTTTTCTTGGGCGCTTTGATTGACAACGACTCAAAATGAGAAATACTCAGAAATGCAAACACGAAATCATTTCTTATTATATATTTTTTTTCTTTCAGAAGAAAAATGCCACACATACATGTTAAAACTAAAAAAACATTATTTTTATTGGAGGGGGACTTTAAGTATGTTCCACAGCCTCATTTTATTAATAGCTGAATGACAAAGTTGAAAAGTTTAAAAAAAACTGAATGGGTAACTGCAAATAGGTACTGCGGTTAGTTTTGGAATATTCAGTAACTCTTTTTACAGCATTTCAGCATTCTCAAATGCATAATCGCAGGTCATTGCATTTTATTGGGAGTTTTAGCCTCTTTACCTCTTTTAATTTTCTAGCTAATGTAAGAGTTTTGGGTTTTTTTAAGATGCATTTCAGCATTCTTGTCTACATTGGTATAGTACTTGTGCTTTTAAGTTTTACATAATGTGAGATATTTGTTGTATTTTTGCATAATTTTGCTGGTAAGTCCCCGTGTCCAGCCCTGAAGAAGAGCAGACAGTTCAGAGGTCAGAGAATTTATGTCTGTGTTAATTAAGTCCAAACAGCGCCATCACCCCGCTGTGATTCCCTCATTGTAAATGTGTTCTGGTATCAAACCTAAATGACATAAATACTCAAGTAAAAGCTCTGATTTTTCAGGAACTAAAATTAGAAGCAGACAATTAGAAGCTTAATGTTTTCCCCATAGTGAGGATACAATTGTTCAGAGAACACATGTATGTATGGCTAAGAGAAAAAAAACTCATGTCCACCAAACAAACAGTCCTATCTGAAGAAACAGCCTTTGGCTCTCACACGCTCTTTTTTGCTGACTGGTCTCTAAACTTCAACACTTTAAATCAACTATATTGCTTTTAGCAGTGCAGTTGTTGGCTCACGATACGGGAGCAGTTTTTCTCTTCATGGTGTTCACAGCGCTAATAACTTGTCTTGCAAATAATTTATTATTTGTAACAACAACCCCTCAAACTTTAGCACGGCATCAACAAAACATCTCAAAAACTGCCAAAACAAATGTGTTCATAGTTCCAGAGTTTATATTTAACATAGTGCATTATAAAAGTTTCACTTTTATGTGAAATCATGAAACTGTCTCATCAATTTCCAAAAGAAGTTTATTTCAAGACTATTATTATTATTATTATAACCTTTATTTATACAGGTTGGTCGATTGAGAACAACTTCTCATTTACAACGACGACCTGATTAGGCATCAACAGTAAAAATAGAAAATAGTAAAAAGTTACACACAGATTAAAAATGTAAACTTCTGACAGTAATATTTTAATATTTACAATAACAGTCAACAGGAGGCACCAAGCTAATAATTAACATAAAAGACCCATTAAAACGATAAAAACAAATTTAAGATAAAAATTAAAAAAAAAAAAAAATAAATAAATAAAAAAAAAAATAAATAAATAAATAAATAAAAAGCTGAGCTAATAACACCTGCATTCATCCCTAATCACATCCATTAAAGAGGTCTTAAATGCAGCTAATGAGACCAGATTACGCAACTTCAGGGTTTTCTGCAACTCGTTCCAATCATAGGAGGCAGAAGAGAAGAGAATGAGGAGCGGCAAACGTGGTTCTAACTCTGGGTACAGCTATGGTGAGAAAGTTATTGGAACGCAAACTGTAAGTACTAGTTGCCATTTTTAGGATGGACTGTAGGTAGTGGTGTTTCACCAATCAGAGTCTTGTAAATGAAATGATACCAATGCAGCTGCCTGCGAGAATGGCTGAGGCCATTTAACAAGGTCATATAAATCGCAGTGATGGGTGTTAAATGGACGCAGCAGTGACAAAACGAATGCATGTGTGATAGAGGAATCTTTATGAAGGAGAGTTTTTGAGCTGATCTATAGATGATATCCACTAATCAAAGATGGCAGACTGTCATTTTTACCAGATTATTCTTAGCAGAGTGAGTGAATGATGATTTGGAATAGCGATTCTTGATTTAACCTTTGCTACTATTGTGTTAATATGAGAATCAAAAGTGAGTGAACTGTCCAGCCATATTCCTAAATATTTATATGAGCTGACAAGTTGTAGCGTTGTGGCATCAAGAGTTGAAATAGTGCCCTCACAAGTGTCTGAGGTGAATGACGATTGAAGATCATAAATTTAGTTTTGTTAGTATTGATTCGGAGGTGAAGACTGGAGAAGGCCTGTTGTAAATCATTGAAACTATTCTGAAAGAGAGAATGGCAGTCTCTAATGAGGGCTTGATGTATACAAATAGTGTCATCAGCATACAGATGAATGAGGGAATTTCCAGCAGCATTTGCAATTTCATTTATATAGATTTTGAACAAAGTTGGTCCCAAATGGATCCCTGAGGGACCCCCATGGTTATTGGGAGTGGAGAAGATTGGTAGCAGCTGTACGCACAAACTGTGTACGGTCAGTGATGTAGCTTCTAAACCAAGCAACGCAATCCTTATGAGAGACCTATGTGATGGAGCCGGGTAAGAAGCACTGAGTGGTCAACAGAATCAAAGGCTTTAGCCAAATCGACAAACACAGCTGTACAATACTCTCTCTTATCAATGGCACAAATTAAATCATTCAGCACTTTTAGAGTTGCTGAGATACAGCTGTGTCCACGTTGGAAACCGGACTGCATGGGGGTCAGAGTGTTGTGAGTTACAAGATGATTAGTAAGTTGTTTGTTAATCAGTTTTTCAAAGACCTTGGATAAACATGGTAAGATAGAGATAGGTCTATAACAATTTAAGTCTGACGAATCACCTCCTTTAAAGAGTGGGATGATAGCAGCTGATTTCCAATCAAGAGGAAATTCACATGTTTGCAAGGAAAGGTTAAACAGATATGTTATTGGAGATGCAATTATGTGCGCACCCAGCTTTAAGAAAAGCGGGTCCAAAGTGGTTGTCCACTTTGGACTTTGGACACAGTGGGTGTCCAAGACACAGTTGGTGGTATTCAGTCAAGAAAACAGAGTCTGATAGTTTGTCGACTAAAGTCTAGTATTGAAAACTATCACTGACGGATCACATTTGGTTCACTTAAGGGGAACCAGAGTTTGTTTCCCCCCCAACAATGTGGAGCAAATTTTCACTCTGAATGCCTACCTGGTCTGGGAGTAGGACCTGCACTCTAACCCATCTTCTGAGGTCGCCTTGGTTTGGCACACCGTCTCCTCAGTAGCCTTCTTCCAACATGCTTCCGCCTTACCAAAGTAGCAGTAAAAAGTGTTGTGGCTGACGTTAATATAGACGTTCAGAATTGGTCAGCGAAATATAAAGTTTGAATAAGTGAACTCTCCTAACAAGGATCACAAAGCATAGGACTTCCATGATTCTTTCACTTGTTGCTTTGCCCCACCTTCATAATTCCTGGCCAATGACTGCAAAGATTTTTTGTCACATGTTTTGTTTTTTTTTTTGTTTACAGGCTTTACCTCAAAACAGACATTTGGGGTTTGAATATAGATCAAACACAAGTTTCAGGACTCGATCCAGACCAACTTAAGCAGACTTTTCTACTCTGAACACACCCTTTTATCCTGTTTAGGGGTGGAGGGAAAAATCGATTAATTGATATATTGTGATATTTCTTTTGGGAATACTTATACAGATTTTAAAAACTGACAACTTGATATTATGAGCGTCTTTCAAAGACTTAATTTTGTTTTCCACCTAAACCCCCGACCAGCCTCTCGGTTTATGTTGTCATGAAACATGGACTCTTTGTTTTTTGTTTTTTTGGGATGGGTATCGACCTGAAACTCTATGCCGCATTGCTCTGAGTATCAAATAAAAATGCAGATTTTAGTGCTTCGTAGCGGGTTCAGATGAGGATCAGTGAAGCCGCCATACACTTTTGGGATTTATTGCGATATGCATCGTATTGCAGGACGCACATCTTAATACAGGCTTGATACAGCCAGACTCCTACCGAAACACAGCCCTAACTATTATCCCTTTGACTAGGAAAGAGTTGGGCTCAAACACATGCTGCTTACATGTATATTTATAATACAATGTTGCTGTAGCAATACTACAAATATTATATACTGTTGTAGTAAAATATGTATTATTATTTTTACTGTTATTGTTGTTATTTTGATTAAAGTTTCATTCTTTTGCAAGTTAAAGGATACAAATTTTGGATTTTTTTATCAACCTGTCTCCACAAATTAGCCAGGCTAGAGAGAATAGGGATATACTTTCAATCAAACTTTTTGACAGGTGACCTTTGACCCCGCAACCATGGAACCCCTTTCAATCAAACTTTTTGACAGGTGACCTTTGACCCCGCAACCATGGAACCCCTTTCCATCAAACTTTTTGACAGGTGACCTTTGACCCCGCAACCATGGAACCCCTTTCCATCAAACTTTTTGACAGGTGACCTTTGACCCCGCAACCATGGAACCCCTTTCCATCAAACTTTTGACAGGTGACCTTTGACCCCGCAACCATGGAACCCTTTCCATCAAACTTTTGACAGGTCCCGCCCCCTCCCAAACCGGGATATACTTTCCATCAACTTTCTGACAGGTCCGCCCCTCCCAAACCGGGATATACTTTCATCAAACTTTTTGACAGGTGACCTTTGACCCCGCAACCATGGAACCCCTTCCATCAAACTTTTTGACAGGTGACCTTTGACCCGCAACCATGGAACCCCTTTCCATCAAACTTTTTGACAGGTGACCTTTGACCCCGCAACCATGGGAACCCCTTTCCATCAAACTTTTTGACAGGTCCCGCCCCCTCCCAAACCGGGATATACTTTCCATCAAACTTTCTGACAGGTCCCGCCCTCCCAAACCGGATATACTTCCATCAAACTTTCTGACAGGTCCCGCCCCTCCCAAACCGGGATAGACTTGTCGTCAAACTTTTGACAGGCCGTCCCCACCCCTTCTACCGCTCCACCCCTTCCTTCCTTCCTCCGGCCCACAGGGCGGAGTAAAGGGATGGTGTATTTAAACATAGAGTCAGACCCCTCAGAACCAACAGAGCCTTTGACGCAGCAAGAGCTAACGCTAAAGAGCGACATTTTTTTTAATCGAGAAAAGTTGAAAAAAGACAAACCATGGATGCCTCTCCAGCGAATCAGGTTGCTTTGGCAGGGTCACCCCTCATTTGGAAAACGCCTATTTCTGTCATCAAGGTTGTTGAACAGGAAAAAGAACCGGCGCGGACTCCCGCGAAACGGATAAAGTACCTGTGCCGTCTTCAAGCCCCACCCAAGCAGAACTTCAAAGAGAGTGTTTTTGACGAGGCCGACGATCGGGATATTTCGGTTACGTCTTTATGTACGAGTTGGGTGAGCTGTGGATGTACCAGAGAGACGGTGTGAACCCGTCCGGTTGCTTGTTGATGGCGGCGTCGCTAACCTCCAACGACTGGTCCGTGCTCAGACTGACGATGCTGAAAAGGAGGGAGTCGGACTCTGATGAAGAAGAAGAAGAAGAAGAAGAAGAAAACACACCGCCGACGGCCAAGCAGACAAAATTGGATCAAGAGTCGATCTCCTCGGACCCTAAAGACCCCCCGATGACCGGGACAACGTTCAGCGCTCTCTGGCAATCAAAGTCTTCTTCCTGCGATCATTGGTTTTATAGAGTCAGCATCCAACGATCCAAAGATGTTGAGGGCGATGCCTTTTTTATGTTGGAAAGTTTCAACTCCAGCTGCGGTGTGTACCGAACGGTGATGGAAGTGCCATTTTCCTTTTGGAGAGAAAAGATGCTGGAGACGGAGCCTCACATCACAGGGCTCTTCCATAGTTGTCGCGACTGGAGAGACAGAATGACTGTGAAGAAAGTTTTGCAATTTTAACCCAACCCCTCCTTCAACCCGCCCACCCACCATTTAACCCCTCCCCAACTTCCTTTAAGCAACGCCTCCTTCAAACCAGCCCACGGATCCGCCTTCACCCACCCCTTTTTTAGTAAGCCCGCCCCCGCTCTGACTTTAAAAGAGCGACGGGGTACGGAGGGGAGACTTAAACCTCCGCCGTCCTCCGACCGACCAACAACTCTAAAAGACGAATATGCCCCTTGCTCAGAGACGTCTTACGACCATCTGGATTCCTCCGACTCCTCCACCATCACCGAGCGATCAAGACATGGTCTCTTCTTCGGCGACTCCTCCAGACCTGGTCCCTTTTCGATCCTTCTCAGGACCTCTACGCCAAGTGCCCGAACCGTCCCAGGACGTCGTGATGGAAGAGCCTGAATCTCAGAGCCTCTATACTGTGGAGGAGGATGAGGAGGTCGAGGCTTCCCAAGTTTTGGACGAAGGGTCTCAGAGTCAGCTCAGCTCCTCCACCGATTCTCTCGACCATTCACCCTCACTCCTGCAGGGATTGGTTCCCCCCAACCGCGGGGGAAAGGTGGAGGAAACGGACAAAGAGACGGACGATGAGGGTTGGGAAACGGACCACCACCCCCAGCCTCCTAGCATGCCGGAAAAAGCGGAGGAAGAGCCGGAGGAAAGCCTTGATGAACGGGTTGAGGATGTACCCGAGGGTCTGAAATTGGACGATCGTCGTAGCGGTCGGAAAGCGTCAAGGAGCGGGTTTAGACGTGCCGGGGAACGTGCCCATGGAGCGTCTCTGCGGTCTGAAAAAGTGCCGAGATGAGGAGGAGGGGGCCTCTTCTTCTTCTCCCCACAGCAGTCCCCATTCGGAAGAAAGAACGGGATGAAACTGATTTTTCATTCCTCGATCCTTTTGTCAAAACGGTCAAGGCCGCCGTATTAAGATTCCTCTGCTGCTGCCTGAACGAGCGACGTAAAGAAGACTGCTACGGATGCCAGGTTGACCATCCGAGCCAGACTCAACATCCCTGCTTGTTTGAAATTGAAGACGGATTTATTTACAACAACTTTCCGCTTCTGGTGAAGAAGCTGAAGATCCCCCCGTTACATCGAAGCCGTCAGGATGCTGCTGTTCAAGCACGGAATACTAATGGACGACTCGAGAATCCTGGGAGCGACCGACGCTTTCCTGTACGAACTGAGATGCGCCGCTCTCCAATCCACGGCGACTTTGTGGACACCATGTACGAACGACTGATCAAAGACCGAGAAGTCGAAGCGGAAGAAATGGAGCAGGCTACAAAGATTTGGAGAGGCGAGGCTTTCCGTCCCCCGCAGCTGCTTTTTTACAGAAGGCTTTTAGAGTGAGATTTTGACTTTGTGTCTTTTTACTCAAGCATGTTTTTAAACTTGAATGTATCTTGCATTTATTAGTTTGCTCTTTTATTAAAAAACAAAAAAAGTTTGTACGTAGAATAGTTTTGCTTTTTTAAACTTGTATGTATCTTGCATTTATTAGTTTTGCTCTTTATTAAAAACAAAAAAAGTTTGTACGTAGAATAGTTTTGCTTTTTTTAAACTCGTATGTATCTTGTAGAATAGTTTTTGCTCTTTTAAACTCGTACGTAACTCGTATTTATTGTAGAATAGGTATGTCTTTTATTACAAAGCAAACGAGTCTTTTGTGTAACAATGTGTAATAAATGGCATCATACCAGAGTCACACGGCTCAGTCTCTTTTTGAGAGTTTGAGGGTAAACATCATGACTGAAAAGCGAATCCTGAAAAAAGCCTATTATGACCCCTCACACCCAGGGAGCTTCGGGGGTCCGGAGAGATTACGCTCGGCCGTGCTCGATGAAACGGGGAAAAATATCAGGTTGGTGGATGTAAAGGATTTTTTATCGGAGCAAGACTCCTATACTCTGCACAAACCAGCCCGAGTCAATTTCGCCAGAAACAGAGTGTTTGTGGCTAGACCCTTAAAACAATTTCAAGCGGATCTGTGCGACATGCAAGCTTTGGCGGAGCACAATGACGGAAAAAAGTATTTGCTGACGGTCATCGATGTTTTTTCAAAAAAGGCCTACGTCCGTGTTTTGAAGAAAAAAACGGCCGACGAGGTAACAAAAGCTTTCGAGTCCGTTTTGAAAGAAAGCCTCATTCCAGAAAAAATTCAAACGGACGCGGGCAAAGAGTTTTTCAACAAAAGTTTTCAAAGTCTCATGAAAAAGCACGGCGTCGTACACTTTGCAACGGCCAGCGATTTAAAAGCCTCCGTGATTGAGAGATTTAATCGAACGTTGAAAACTAGAATGTGGAGATTCTTTACCGCCAACAACACGAGGCGTTACGTGAACGTTTTGCAGGATTTGGTAGAGGGTTATAATAAAAGTTTTCACACGAGCATAAAAATGGCACCCGCCGACGTCACTTTTGAAAACGCTCCTCTAGTCTTTCGCAATCTCTACGGCGCTTTCCCCGATCGCCACAAAAAATAAAGATGAACTTTAAAAAAGGAGATTCCGTCAGACTATCAAAATTGAGAGGAAAGTTTGACAAAAAGTACGAGCAGAGTTTTACGGACGAAGTGTTTAACGTGACCGAGGCTCTTCCTCGCACGCCGCCCGTCTATAAACTAGAAGATTACGATCGCGAACCCATAGAAGGATCTTTTTACGAGGCAGAGATGCAAAAAGTTAAACAGAGTAAAGACCGGACTTATCACGTAGAGAAAATTATAGGGAGACGCACGGTGAAGGGGGAAAAGCGGGTCCTGGTAAAGTGGAAAAATTGGCCGGAAAAATTCAATAGTTGGATCAAGGCCTCGGAATTAAAAAAACTATAATTAGCTCAACGACTCACGTTTTGCTTTATTTTTCACCATGGCTGGGTTAGGTAAAGAAGGTTTCTACATCACGCTACCGTCTAACGCCAGTTTAGACGTTTTCAAGGACAACACCAGCTCCAATTTTCGCGTAAATTTACCTCAACACATTGATTTTCGAGAGGATTGGGAAGTAGCTCTGACTGAAATTTCTTATCCCCACACCTTTTACAACGTCCCCATGAGGACGCCTACTTTGAATGGAGAGAAAAACCTCGAGAACCGGCCACAGAATCTCCGATACACGTTCAGAGGATAAGAGGGGGTTGCTACGAGACCTACACCTGTTCAGAGCGGAGATGGAAGGCTTTTAGAAAAATTAATTCGGACATTTTATTTGGTTTACAGCATCATCGACAGACGTTTTGATTTTCAAGCCGGAGGAATGTTTCACCTGCGTTTTTACTCCACTTTAGCGCGCATCATGGGCATGGAGCCGGGCGAATGGTTCAAGTTTGACCGAAAGATGGCTCCTTTCCCCGCGGATGTGAGAGGGGGTTTTTATCATTTATTCTGCTACAGCGATATCGTAGCGCCTCAGATGGTTGGAGATGTGTACGCACCGTTGTTGAGAACGGTGCAAGTTGAGGGGAACTACGGGGATATCGTGACGCGTCGTTTCAACCCCGCTTACTATTTACCGGTGGCTAAAAGACACATTGAAAACATTCGAGTGGAAATAAAAAGCGACCAAAACAAACCGGTGGATTTTACTTATGGGAAATGTATATTAACGCTGCACTTCAGACCCAGAGTATAAAACGAGCCGTTCGAGCGAGCGACGGTCAGTGTCTACGCTACGGCGAGCGAGAAGGTTGTGGAAGTAAAAAAAAAAATTAAAATAAATTCACGATGGTTTCAGCTAGCCTGAGAGAAGACCCTCAACGCTTTGTCCGTTACTACGATAGTCAGGTCGGAGGGGGTTTGCCCGGCTTCTACGGTGCCCCTGTCATGTACGGCAGGGGGCTCGGTTCTATTTTCAGCCGACTTTTTCGTTTTGTGAAACCTCTTTTAAAACCGGCCTTTACCATCATCAAACCTCACCTATCGGCGGCGGCCGGCGACCTAGCCACGGACGTGTTTAGGAGAACCGTCTCAAAAATTAACTCGGTCAGAAACGAGAAGCAGGAAGGGTCGGGCGGTCTCGCGGTACTGTCTCGACGCCCCAAAAACGACCGCCGGGAACGAGCGCTCTTTGCGTTCGAGCATAAAAGAGCGCCCGGCAAAAAGAAAAATTAGTCGCCGCTAGCAAGAGGAAGAAGAAGCGCGCCGGCTCAGCGGACATCTTTAGAGCTATGGCTTTGCTGCATCAAAAATCTACCGAATGCGCTCTGGGGGAACTCGATCTGTTTTCGGCGCCCATGACGCAGCTGTCCGTCGAGGAAAAAACTTACTGCGAAATATCTCCGGTGTCCGCCATCACAGAAAGAGGCCCCATTGAGTTTTTATCCGGGGGACGGGGACCGTTACCTGGATCTGAACGACACGTTGCTTTACCTGCGCGTTAAAGTCTGCAACGCCGACGGGTCAAATTTAGCGAACGACGCCCAAGTATCGATCATCAATTATCCGCTGAACACCATTTTCGACCAATGCGATGTGATTTTAGGAGATCGGCTGATTTTCAATCCAGCGCCACGCATCCTTACAGAGCCGTGATTGAAGCGCTGCTAAACTATTCGGAGGACACCCTCAAGAGCCAGTTCACCGCGGGGCTGTTTTACAAAGACACCGCGGGGAGCATGGACTCTATCGTCCCGTCAACGGACCGAATAAGGGTCTGAACCAACGGGCCGGATTCATAGCCAATTCGCGTGAAGCACATCTGGTGGGTCCTCTACACGCCGATATCTTTTTTAGCGAAAGATTTTTGCTAAACTCTGTGGATCTAAGAGTGAAGCTGACGCGAGCCAACGATGCTTTCTGTCTGATGGGACCCGCCGACTCTACGTTCAAACTGAATTGTGATCGGAGCCTCTATGTTTGTGAAGAAAGTGACGGTGTCGCCGCCGTTCGAATAGGTCACGAAGCGGCTTTATTGAAAGGAAACGCTCTATATCCCCTTTCGAGGGTCAATGTGAAAACTTTCTCCATCCCCGCAAACTCTAGAATCTGCAACCAGGAAAATCTTTTTCTGGGTACGATGCCTAAATACATTGTGATCGCTATGACCAATCATGAGGCTTTCACCGCAAGAGAGATTTAAACCCTTCAACTTTTTACACAACAATGTGGAATATTTGGCTCTGTCTCAGGACGGACGACAGATTCCGGCTAAAGCTTTCCAACCCCAAATTTAACACCGGGACAATCCGTTAGAGAATTTTACAATTTATTTAGCGCTACAGGGAGACACTTGAAGGATTTACCGCTGTCCATCGACCGTCAGGATTTTGGCCAAGGCTACACTCTTTTTGTATTTAATCTGACCCCCGGTGACGATTGCGAGGCCTTATCGGCCGTTTCAACCGGCTCTCTTGAGGTTGGAGATGCGATTCAGAGCGGCCTTGACCCACACTACTACCTCATCGTTTACGCCTGTTTCGATTCTGTGCTGGAAATTAACTCAAAAAGACAAGTTCTCGTGGACTATTATTAGTCGGGATGGATTCTCACCAGCTAGAAACATTTTACACCGTCTGCTGGGTGAAGAGGTTTTCTGCGGGGGTGGTGGGCGAGCGATCAGCTGGCCCGTCTGACTCGCTCCTTTAACCCACCCGCCTTCTTTGTGGTCAACACAGACCCTTCTGATCAGCCGGGTCAGCACTGGCTGGGGCTGACGCTGGAGAAGGGGGGAGTCGCCACGTTTTTCGATTCGTACGGATTTCCGCCTGACTTTTATCCTAAAACCATCCTCGAGTTTTTGAAAAAGCGATCGAACGAGATCGTGTACCAGCGGCGTCAACTTCAACACGCGATGTCGACCGTTTGCGGCCATCACTGCATTTTTTTATCTTCATCAGCGGCGTTGCGGATCAAGTTTTGATCGAGTCTTAACTTTGTACAACGGGGACGATGTGATAAAACACGATTTTATGGTGTTTGACTATGTGAAAAAATATAATCAACGCCTTAGAAATAGAATCTGCTCCGCTTCTAAACAGGGATGTTGCAGACTCGAACATTAAACGTCAAAGAAATACTCTGTACAATGCGTAAATCGGTTAGAATAAACGATTTATTGAAGAAAAAAAAGTTTGACTACGGGCGTATTATTTTACACATGTAGCCATCGGGAGACATGATCCATTTTTTTTTGTTTTACGTCGCGTCTCAGGTTCCTCCGGGGGTTCCTCATCCGTAGCCTTCATACGTCTGTATTGAACACGAGCTTGGGGGTTGGTCACCATGGATGAGGGAATGTTTAATTCAGAGAGCGTGTGTAAAAATTCGGACCAGCGGCCGGCGGAGGGACGGATGATTTCTTGTAAGGCTGTGAAAGGTGTTTCATCAAATCTATCATATGAGAGCCTTTCACGGTTTTACCTCTGTAAACAAACTCCCCTTTTGAATTCCAGCCGTCGGCTTGGGGTGAAATTTTTCCAAGAATGTACTTTGCGTTCTTTTGGTCTCGTGCGGGGAGACCTTTTAAAATTTCATCCGCTTCAACGTCGTCCTTTTTCAGAGCATCACCCCCGCCTGAGCCCCGGAGGCTGAAGAAGTATCAGCTACTCTCTGCAGAGGATGATGCTGAGGCTGTTGCTGCGGCCGGCTGCTGTTGCACCCTGCTGCTGTTTGCTGCTGCTGCTGGCTGCTGTTGCTGCAACCGCTTCTCTTTCCCCTTGTTTCATCAAAGACAGATAACGGTGTAGTAATTCTGTGTATTTTCTAATTTTTTCATAAGAGGTCAGTCGTCGATCGTTCAACACGGCTCGCATTTTTTCATCCAATTCATCTTCCGCGTTGACTCTGATGGAGGAGGATTCGGATCGATTCACGCCGTGAATCTGTTGCGGGGAAACCAAGTACATTTTCTGAGCGTTCCTCATTTCTCTCTATCAAGAGCGGCGAGCGGCAAAAACCGCTAAATAAATGAAGGAGGGACGGTACCACCGTGGCCAAAAGAGGTAGAAGAAAACCTCCGGATTGTTTCGTCAACAGTCTATGCTTGGCCTTCAAACCGCTTTTTTTATCAGCCAGCAGCCTGATAAATTTTCTTCTCTTTTTCAGCTTTTTAAACTGATCGGCCGATAAGTGGATATTCCCCTTCAGCACATTGAGAGCGATCTCGCACAGAGCTTGGATGAAATCTTTAGAGCAGTGTTTGAGAATGTCTTTACGCTTCTTTGGCGTGGCGTGATAGAGAGCCCGAAGTAAAGGGGCGTTCCTTTTTTATACGAGCCGACATGAGGAACCTAGTTCTTTTTGGGTAGATAAACGATCGACCGTTGATGAGGGAGGATCCCCGTCCGCAGCCTCAAAGCGTTCTGGACAAGTAGGTGTCAGGTCCACTATTAAATAACCGTGAGGGTCCGCGGTCGCATCCTCAAAGGATTCTAAAAAGAAAGCCTTCTGAGAGGGGAAAGCCTGACGAGCCAAAATATTAATTTGTAATTTATCGCGAGGGTTTTTAAACAAAACCAAATAATTACTGTTTAAGCCGATGGTGCGGCTGTATTTTCCTTGGTGAAATATGTTCTGCGTGAGGAGGAAACGCTCATGTTTTTATGATGTCTGTATTGAGTAAAAATCTTTACCACATCCGGTGATCCGAAGCTTGAAACATGACGTCGTCCAAAATCACCAATGGTTTAGATAGGAGGAAGAGTTCAGGGTCTTCGAAAGAATCAGGCAGACCTTCCACAAACTTTATGTTTTTATTCGTTTCATCAAGTCGGCGTACACAAAGGTGATGATTACTGTAAATCCACACAATATTCTCTGGTACAAAATCCAAAACAAAATCACAATTTTCCAAAACGCTTTTTACAAAGTAGGACTTTCCGCAGCCGCTGGGTCCTACGAGCAGGCAAGAAAAAGGACCCCGTAATCTGTCGTCAATATTGACTTCCTCCATGACAGGGCGTGACTTTTTTTTTTTTTTTTTTTTAAATCAATATCCAAAAGGTAAAGTGGTACCGTCTTCAAAGAGACGTCTCTTACAAACACCACCTGAAACCGTTTAGGGAATGTAGAGTTTTTCAAAACAAACCCCTTTATCTCGTCTGATGATCCTTTGGGGTACCTGCAGCGATTCTCCTCGCCGAACTCTGAGAAATCCGACCACCAAGTTTTTGACGCTGTCAAAATTGACTTTTTTCAGCGCACTCCGCGTCTGGGTGATACCTTTGACGCGAAGGACGGTTTTCTTCCTATGACGCGTCTGGTAAGCGTAGCTCTTTGGACCCGCTGCTGCAAACTCCTGAATGACGTCCCCGTTCAGCTCGTCCGTTAGATCACCCAAGTACGGCCGAGTTCGAGGAGGGGCTGACGACTTCTTTCGCGGAGTAAATCAGACTGTCTGTGTCCATGTACAAAACGCGATCCTGCAGACGTTCGAGGTAAGAGTGCAGTTTCAGACGCGCGTAGGCGGTGGTGAACGAAGCCACAAACACGTTGTTGGTGTTTCCCGGCGCGCCAGACAGCGTTTGTTGTATTTCCACTGAACAAGAGCCGTCACGTCGTTCAGAAAAGCAAAATATTCCACGTCGAGTTGACCCGAAAATATCAGACGGAAAAATTCTTCAGGGTCTTTTACCAGGATCGTCTGAAGAAGATTTATCTCTCTGACCAAATTTCCCCCACAAACTGTTCAGACAGAGTTTGGAAACTTGTCTCCGAGCCCGGTTAAGACGGATTTTCTGGGGGTCCAAATCGATCCCCTGATGGAGTTTGTAGTCGCGAATGTACTTTTCACGACTCTCTGGGTCCTCGACGTTTGGCGGGTACCCCGACGCTTCTTGTTTTCCTTGAGAGAAATGTGTTTATGTAGTCTGTAAAGACGACGTCGCTTTTGTTTTCAAAATGCCACACTTCATAAATTTTACAGACGACGTAACCCTTCTCCAAAGCTTTGTTGAACTCTACCGTCACCTACCCACGGCGCTCAGAGCTCTAGCCTCATCGTCGTGATCGCACTCGCTCTCTGCTGGTTGTTGATTTCCGCGCACGTTCTGCAGAGGGTGAAACGACGAGCTTTTTTCGAGAGGTCTGAAAGGAATGAATGGGATACAAGAACCCCCTCGGTGGGTAGACCT